>CM053594.1:12346919-12365556 GCA_028646575.1 Pseudocheirus occidentalis | reverse complement strand
CAAAGTTCTTTTTAAGCTAATCTATGGCTTGTAGGCAATCTTCATGTATCTTGGAAGCATTTGGTGTGGGAGTTCTGACTGCACTGTCTTCTTCCTGCTCCATACCTCAATCCTTTTTGTCCCCAAAAAAGGATTCTAGAGTTTGATTACTGTTCTTACTTTGCTTCCTTCTCCTCATATTGGCCAGTCAATTAATTGCTTCATTTTTTAGTTCTGTGGAACTCTGCTTCCAGGGGGGAAAGCTCTGTCCCAAATCCCTGGGGTTTTCACAGCTGCCAGAGCTATTAGGGGGTGCTGCAGCCCCCACCAGCTTTGGCTCACTGAAAGCGTACCCCAGTACCACCACCCGAGATCACGATCTGGATCCTGGCCACTCAACACCAAACACAAGAGCCCTTGGCCTTTGATCAATCGCTTTTGCCCCCCTGCTATCCACAGGCCAGGAGCTCTGAGGCAGCCAGGTTGGGCTGCTTCCTTGCCCTGGGGGCAGTTTGGCTGGACTGCCTTTTTCCCCCCAAATTTAGCTTGAATTCCACTGACCTTTCTCTTAGCCTTGTTTTTCCTGGCTTAATAAATGTGGAGATTGCCCCAGGTGCAGCCAATCTACTCTACTGTAGACTCCAGCTGCAGCTGTTCCCTACCACCCTGGGGCCAGTTTCCGGCTGGACTGGCCTCGCCTCCCAGCCTGTTGAGATGAGCCCCTCCTGTGCTGCCTTCAGTGAGAGATGTGTTTTCTGTATTTGTGTGGGTTTGGGAGCCCTAAAATTTGTTTAGAGTTCTATTTTATGGGTATTAAAGGTGGTTCTGTGGGAGCTGTGAAACTATGCTGCTTCTATGCCACCATCTTGGCTCTGCCCCCCAATTAGTCTATTTTTTAAGGTATTATTTTCTTCAGTCGGATTGTTGACTCTCTTTTCATGATTTTCTTTCATCATTCTCATTTCTCCTGTCAGTTTTTTCTCCACTTCTCTTATTGATTTTCAAAATCCTTCTTGAGCTCCTCCATGGCCTGTAATGAGTTCATATTTTTCTTGGAAGCTTTTGACATAGGAGTTTTGACTTCATTGTCTTCCTCCTGTTCCATGCTTTGATCCTTTTTGTCCCCAAAAAAGGATTCTATGATCTGTTTGTGCTTCCTCTGCTTGCTCATATTGCCAGTCAATTACTTGAGTTTTGAGCTCTTTGCCAGGGTAGAACTCTGCTTCCAGAAAGGAGAGCTTTGTCCCAGATCACTGGAGTTTTCACAAATGTTGTCAGAGGTCTGAGGAGGGTACCTTCTCTACAGACACCACACTGGAAAACTGGTGTTTCTCACCCCAGGACCACCACACAAGAAAGTGACCTAGATCCAAGCAGGTCAAAGCAAGATTACCCTCTGAATGGTCGCTTGGTTCCCCTCCAATCTATAGGCCAGGAGCTCCTGAAGCAGCCATGTCGCAGACACTGCAGCCACCAGGGACTCCATCACCTCTTGCCTGAGTGGGGGGGAGAGGGGGACAGACGATACCCTTCCTTTCCAACAAACTTCCCAACTGACCTTTTACTTTCTTTTTGGCATTTATGAGTTGAAAAGTCTGGAAGCTGCCACAGCTGCTACTGATTTACTCTCCTGAAGTCTGCTCTGGCTGTTGCTGCCTCCCTGGGGCCAAAACCAAGAAGCTCACTCATGACTGCACTCAGCTCCCAGTGCACTGCAATGAACCCTTCCTGCCAAAGTGCCAGGCTGCCTTCAGCAGGAAATTTGTTTCTCTCTGTCACTTTGTGGGTTCTGTAGCTCTAAAATTTGTTTAGTGTCATATTTTATAGGGATTTGAGGTATTTGTCGAAGGAGGTCACAGAATTTCCTGCTTCTACTCTGCCATCTTGACTCTGTCCCCCAAGCTTAAGTCTTTAATGACTCTGTTTGACTGAGGCAACACCAATTCAGTAAGTAAGGCTAGGTAAGAAATGAGGTAAAGAATGGCCTCTTTATGTAGCCAAAAAGAAAAAAGAAATAAATCATTCCAGGAAGGGAAGATCCTCAGGGTTTCTGGCCAAAACAGACACCATTGCTATTTACATTCACCCTGAGTCAATCAGGGCTTAAACAATGACCAACTGGGGATTGGTCTGGGATCTATTATTGGCCAATCAATGGGAGCCAATTTTGAACCTAGTAGCCTTCATTTATTAGCCCCTAGATCATTTTCCTTCCTTTCTTAAGTTCAGTACTTCCTCACAGTCTTTGTCTCCACCCCCAATCAGTCAACAATATTTATTAAGCACCTACTATGGACCAGACACTATGCTAAGTGTCCGGGTTGCCAAAAGACCAAAAACAGTTCCTGCCTTCAAAGAGCTTACAATCTAATGGAAGAGACAATGTGCAAATACATATACAAAGCAAGCCCTATACAAGATAAGTAGGAGACAATTAACAGAGAAAAGACAATGGAATTAAGAGGGGCTGAGGAAGGCTTCCTATAAGAGGTGGGATTTTAGCAGGGACTTAAAGGAAGCCAGGGAGGTCAGCAGCAGTCTGAGCAGAGGAGTGAGAGCATTCCAGGCAGGGGGACCAACCAGAGACAAGGCCCAGAGCTGAGAGATGGAGCATCTCGTTTGTAAAATAAACAGGATGCCGCTGTCACTGTATTGAAGAGGATGTGTTAGGGAATTAGACACAAAAACACTGTGAAGGTAATCGGGGGGGCCAGGATACAAAGGGTATGAATGACAAATAGCATTTTGTGTTTGTTCCTAGACGCAAGAAGGAGCCACAGGAGTTTGTAGAGTCGAGGAGTGACATGATTAGACCTGTGTTTTAGGGAAATCATTTCAGTGGCTGAACCAAGGATGTAGTCTAGTGGAGAAGGACTTGAGGCAGGCTGACCCTGCCAGAAGGCAATTACAATAATCCAGGTATGAGGTGACTAGGGCCTGTGCCAAGGGGGTGGTTGTGTCAGAGGACAGAAGGGGACATATTTCAAGAGATGATGCAAAGGTAAGATGAACAGGCCTTGGCAAAAGACCAGATCTGGGGGGTGCCAGATAGTGAGGAGTACATGGTGACCCCTGGGTTGTGAGTCAGAGGGCATGGGAGTTGGTGTTGTCTCCTATAACCTTTAGGAAGCTAGGAGGTGGGGAGGATTTAGTGAGAAAGATGAGATGATGAGCTCCACTGTGGACATATTGAGTTAAAGATGTTGACCAACTCCTGCCCTCATATTCAGGGACTCCATCATATATATTGGTGTTCCCTTGAATATCCTACCTTCCTAGCTGCCCACCATCTTTCCAACTCTGATGACTTCCATGTTGCCATAGCCATAGCCAGACTCAAGGTGAACTCCCTCCAAAACTGCCTCCAAAAAACAAGCATATCCTGGATGTACTTGTCAGTTTAATCTACATTATTAACATTTTCTTAGGTACAGACAATCAATAATCAATCAGTAAATCAAGCCCTGGTCTGTAGCATTTGCCAGTATTCAACAATGAGTAAAAGCTCTAGAACACCCCTGTGTCTCATAGCCTTGAGTTGGCCATCACTCATAAGGGTTTCATAGCCTTGATCAGGAGCCCTGAAGCACCTCAAGTCATAAACTCCTCTCATCACTGCTTCCCTCCCTATGCATCCTTCCTCCCAAGCCTACCTTTGACCTCACTCATTCCTCCAATCCCTCTCCTCCTCCATACTTCCCCAGCCTATCACACACTTCTCTGACTTCACTTTCCCCTCCTTTTTCCAGTCTCAACCCTTTAATGACTCAATTCAACTCTACAGATACCTCTACTGTCAAATCCCTCATTCCCACACTTTGTAAGGAAAGATCCCCATTTTTTCCCCACAGAAATTATAAGAAACCTAAGAAGTCATACTGATGGCCAACCAATTGTAGGAGAGGGCTGTGAGGGATGTTGGCCTCCTGTTAATCAGCATGTCTAGAAGCAAACTCCTTTTCTTTTGTTCTGAGAAGGCCTCTTTTCCTTCTCAAACACTGCCTGACCCAGATGAGTCTTAGCTAATGGGACTTTTTCTTATGGATATCCTAGGTTCAAATCGTCTACTTGAGCTTTTGTCAGTTCTCTTAACAATTGAGAAAATTCCTTTCTCCTGCTATGAATGATGCAGGCAAACTGGGTTGAGACTAAAATTGGCATTTCCTTTATTAAATAAAGTATAAAGAAAATGAGGGCGAAGCGGGGAGTGGGAATTGAAATGTGAAAATGGGAGATGTAAGCAGGGGTGTAGACCCAAATTGGGGTGGTGGTTAGGTCTTTTTGGATAGACTATGAACCCTGGAATACCTGGCCAGTGGAATATAAGGAGGGAAAAGTGAATCAGGATGAGTCTTTAAAAGCTTTGTAATTGTCTGAAAAAGCATGATCTTATGGGTCACTCTGGATCTTGCCATCTCTGGCAAGAAAAGGATTAATCAAATCTGTCCTTAATTCACTGAGGGCCATAGGAGTTTTTGGTAAGGTGATTATTTCTCACTTCTTGTCCTATCATCACTCAGGCTTTGCCAAGCCCCACTCCTGGACCACTCCCATCATCTGCCTCCTGGTCTCCTACTCACATGCTAGAGAAAAAAGCTGGAGAAAGTTGCCCTAATATACTGACTGGATCCACTACAAATCCTCGTAGATGAAGACGTAGCAAAGGAGACTGAGGACAAAGGATCAGACAGACAGGAGGAGAGGAGGGAGAGAGCAGCATCATGACAACCCAGAGAGGGGAGAGTGTCAAGAAGAGGGTGGTCAGCAGTGTCCAAGACCTCAGAGAAGTCAAGAAGGATGAGTTTTGGGGAAGTCAATTGATTGGTCAAATTAGAGCATTGGTAACTGTGGAGGGTTGGATGAGATCCTAAGCCAGATTGCAGAAGGTTTGGAAGAGAGCAGGAGGGGGAATAGAGGCATTGATTGTAGATAGCTTTCTCAAGGAGTTTGGTCATGAAGGGAAGGGAAAAGATGGGAAGATAAGCTAGTGGGAATGATCAGGTCAACTGAGAGTGATGAGGTGTAGGCTCTGGGACCCCCCCTCTTTTCTTGAGCTCTCCTTGAATTTTTGCCATAAGTATTTCATTGTGGCTGGGCCCAAAGCTGTTCTTCCCTCCACGGGTGTGAAAGTGCCTTGCAATAGCTTAGCACAGACCTACTCTATGTGATAGACCCCACGTGGCGAACTTGAACCTACAATAAACTTTACTTTTTCCTTGGCTGAGAAGACTTGAGTGGAATTCCTTCCGCAGGACCCGGCATGTTGGTATTTTGGGGTCTCAGGCAGCCCTAACCCTCTTTGGGCTCCTCTTCAAGAGTTCTTTGTGATGGGAGGAGACATGAGCATTTTTGCAGGCAAAAGGGAAGGAGCCAACAGACAGTGAGAAACTGAAAATTAGAGGCAGAATTGGGATGATCAAGACGGTGGTTAGCTAGGGAAGCCAGGAGGGGATAGGATCAAGGGCACAAGCAGAGGAGTTGGCTTTGACAAAGGCAAGGGCCAAATCTGCATGTGACCCTGGAGTCAGCAAGCATTTATTAAGCACTTACTAGATGTCAGGCACTTTGCTAAATCCTGGAGCTACAAATACAAAAAAAAGTAAAGTCCCTTCTCTCAGGGAGCTTACCACCTAATGGAGGGAGACACCACAGAAAAGGAAGCTGAAAAGCAAAGGGTCACAGGGAAGGGAGAAGGTAGCCAGCAAGGTGACACTGATGAGGTGCAGCTCTGGGAGCCCCCGACCTCTCCTTGAATCTTTAAGGTACAGGCTCTGGGACCCTCCTTGAGCCCTCCTTGAATCTTCCCACTGAAGACATTTGCCTGAGGTCATGGGCTTAAGTTGTGGCTCTGCCCAAGGCTTTAGCCCTCCTTTGTCCCAACTGTTTCCTACCCTTGGTGCTCCTGTAACCACCCAGAGAGGGTTAGGGTTGCCAGAGACCCCAAAATACTAACATGCTGGGTCCTGCCGAAATAATTTGGCTCAAGTCTTCTCAGCCAAAGAAAAAGTTTATTAATAATTCATTAAAAGCTCACCATATGGGGTAGACTCTTAGGGAGCCTAAGTATCTGTGATGCTTGCATTGGGCAAGCGGGCCAGAGTAAGTCTATAGTAGGTCATTCTATGGCCTTCTCACTCCACATGGAGGGAAGATGGGATGCTATATACAGAAAGATTGTGGGAGGAATCCAGGGGTGGTCTCAAGGAAGAGTTTGGGAAGGGTCTTCAGGAGGAGTCAATGAGTAGTCAATCAGACTCCAGTAATGAGTGATTAAGGGTGGGAAGTTGCTGGAGGCTACCTGGAGATCACTGATAGTGGTTCAGCAGGCCAGTTCAAGGGTGGGAACAGGAGCACCAAGGGTGGGAATCAGTTGGAACAAAGGAGGGCTAAAGACTTGGGCAGAGCCACAACTTAAGCCCATGACCTCAGGCAAATGCTTTCAGTGGGAAGATTCAAGGAGAGCTCAAGGGGGCTCCCAGAGCTGCACTGATGGGAGAAAGCAAAGAAGACCTAAGTGAACATGGCAGGGCAAGAAATGAGAAGGGAAGGAGGAGGGGCAACTCTGAGTGAATGGCCTCAATTTTTAGCACAGTGCCTAGCATACAATGGGAATGTAATGAATGATTTTTGAATCACTTCTAGTTTTTTGTTACTACCAAAAGTGCTGCAATGGATGTTTTATTATAGACATGTTTCTTTCCAAGTACATAGCAACACTGGGATTTGAATCCAGGTCCTTTGACTCCAAATCCCCTGCTCTTTCCAATGTTCGGTGATGCCCCTGAGTCATGCCCCACAATGAGAACTCTGCATTAAAGGACACAAACAACTAAGTGACTTTTCTTGCCTGATTCCAGCTTCCTTCCAGCATGTTCAGACTAATTCGCTTCTCTGACGATCCTGACTTATTTGTATGTCTGCTTTCCCCCAGCACAGTCCAATATTTGACTCTTCTCTCTGTCCTGTGTCTTCTTTGCCAATTTGCTGCCAAAGTCCTTACCTTGCAGACAAGGAAACTGACACTAGAGGAGTTATATGACTCTTCTGTGTCATTAGATGAGTTAGGATTAAAGCTAAGAAGTACAAGAAATGTGTTTATACATTTGTATCTATGTCTGCGTCTGTGTCTATAACTGTATCTGTATCCATGTCTGTATCTGTATCTATATCTGTCTCTACATCTGTATCTGTATCTATATCTATGTCTGTGTCTGTATCTGTATCTATAACTATATCTGTATCTAAGTCTATATGTATACTCTTGTCCTATCTATCTATATCTAGATGTATAAATAGATGGGTAGATAGACAGATAGATAGATATTCTTGCCCCACCATCAGCCTGTATCCTTGGCCAGTATCTACCCCAGTACATGCCATTTGACCTGTTAAAATGATGTGAAACAAATGAAGCCTTTACTACTACTCTCTACTCTCACCCATCCCTTGCCTTGATACTTAAAGAAGACTGTCATAATGACCCAACCTTGCATGGTCAAAGATAATAGACTTAAGAAAACCCAGCCAGTAGGAGACAATAGCACTTAGACCGTTGCCTTTCCTAGCTCATCTTCTCTGACACATTCTTAACTGCTCTATCACTGGCTTACTGGTTGTTTTAGCTTGTCAACACAATCACCTCTTACTTCTGACATGAAGTCTAGAGATACACCAGGAATTCTTTTAAGTAAATAATTATAATTCAAGCGAAGGTTCTGAATAAACAGTGTAGGAGAACTAAAAAAGGAGGAGATGAAAGGGGAATTTGAAATGTCTCCCACAGCAGACAATATCCATTTCTTCCTTAGAACAATGGGCAGAATCAAAAACAACTTGACCACCAAAGGAAACCTAATAAACATCTGGATAGCTCCAAAGCAGCATCTTTGGAAGGAATTCAAAGAAAAGCAGTAACCCTTGGCAAAGCAAGAGTAACAGAAAGATGAGAGTCCTTTCTGAGCCTCTGAATGATGAGAGACTTTTTCTGAGCCACTGTTGTCAGTTTATCCTTTTCCAATGCCCAGGGCCCTCTGTGAGTTCTTAGATTTAGAGCTGGAAGTGATTTTAGAGGTCTTCTTAATGGGTGTGCTTTAAAGTTATCAAGTTTTCCCTTAACCGGGCCTCCAAGAGCTCCAAAGACCAGCATTTGGTGCTGTTTTGTTGTTCAGTCATTCAGTCCTGTCCAATCCTTTGTGACCCTACGGATGCAGGCCCTTCTGTCCTCTTCTACCTCTCAAAGTCTGTCCAATCTCATGTTCTTTGCTTCCATGACACTATCTATCCACCTCACTCTCTGCTGTCTTCTCCTTTTGCCTTCAATCTTTCCCAACACTAGGGTCTTTGCCAACGAGTCCCCATCTTCTTATTATGTGACCAAAGTATTAAAGCTTCAGTATTTAACCTTCCAGTAAATAAATCTGAATTAATCTTCTTAAGTATTTACTAATTTGATGTCCTTGCTGCCCAAGGGACTTTCAAAAGTCTCCAGGACCACAATTCAAAAGCATTGATTCTTCAGCACTCACCTTTCCTCCTAGTCCAGCTCTCACATTACTATTGGAAAAGCCAAAGTTTTGACAATATGGACCTTTGTTGGTAAGGTGGTATCTCTGTTTTTTAGTTATGTTGTCCATATTTGCCATAAGTTTCATTCCAAGGAGCAAGAATTTTTTAATTTCATGACTGTAGCCACCATCAGGAGTGATCTGTGAGCCCAAGAATATAAAATCTTTTTCTTTTTTTTTTTGCTTTTTGGAGGGGGGCAAGACAGGGCAATTGGGGTTAAGTAACTTGCCCAAGGTCACTCAGCTAGTTTTGTGTTAAGTGTCTGAGTCCAGATTTGAACTCAGATCCTCCTGACTCTAGGGCTAGTGCTCTATTCACTGCTCCACCTAGCTGCCCCAAGAATATAAAAATCTTACACTGCTTCCATTTCTTCTCCCTCTATTTGCCAGGAAGTGATGGGACCAATTGCCAAGATCTCAGGGTGTTTTTTTATGTTAAACTTCCAACCAGTTTTTACACTTTGCTCTTTCACCCTCATCAAGAAGCTTCTTATTTCTTCTTCACTTTCTGCCATCAGAGTTGTATCTTCTGCACGTCTGAGATGGCTATTATTTTTCTTGACAACCTTTGATTCATTCAGCCTGGCATTTCACATGTTACATTGTGCATATAAGTTAAATAAATGAAGTGATAATATACAGCCTTGTTATACTCCTTTCCCAATCTTAAACCAATCAATCTTTCCATGTTCCATTCTGGCTGTTGCTTATTGGTCCACTTATAGGTTCCTCAGATGATCTAGTATTCCCACTTCTTTGAGGACTCACTACATTTTGTTGTGCTCCACACAGTCCACACAGTGTAGTCAATGAAGCAGAGGTAGATGTTTCTCTGGAGCTCCCTTGCTTTCTCCATAATCCAGTGAATGTTGGCAATTTGGTGTCTAGTTCCTCTGCCTCTTTGAAAATCAACCTGCTCTTCTGGTAATTCTCAGTTCATATATTGCTGAGGCCTTAAGCATGACCTTGCTGGCTTGTGAAATGAGTACAATTGTACGGTATTTTGAACATTCCTTGGCACTTCCCTTCTTTAGGATTCAGATACAAACTGATCTTTTCCAATCCGTTGGCCATTGCTGAGTTTTCCCAATTTGCTGACATTTTGAACTCAGCATTGTAACAGCATCATCTTTTGGGATTTTAAATAGCTCAGCTGGAATTCCATCACCTCCACTAGCCTTATGGTTAGCAATGCTTCCTAAGATACTGTTGACTTCATTCTCCAGGATGTCTGGTTCTAGATCAGTAACCCCACCATCATGATTATCAGTGATGTTCAGATCTTTCCTATATAGTTCTTTTTTGTATGGTTGTTGCTTCTTCTTAATTTCTTCTACTTCTGTTAAGTCCCTATTATGTTTTTCTTTTATCATGTCCATCTTTGCATGAAATGTTCTTTTTAATATCTCTAATTTTCTTGAAGAGATCTCTTGTCATTCCCATTCTGCTTCCTCCTCCCCCCCCCCCCATTTCTTTGCATTGCTCTTTTAAGAAAACCTTCTCATCTCTCTCCGCTATTCTCTGGAATTCTGCATTCAGCTGAGTATATTTTTCCCTTTTGCTTTCCTTCTTTCCTTCGCTTTTGGTTATTTTGGTTTTTTACCCTTCTTTTTCTTTGGAATGTTTTTTTTAATTGCTGCCACCTGCAAAATATTGCAAACCTCTATCCATAATTCTTCAGGCACTTTTATCTATCAGATCTAATCCCTTAAATCTGTTCATGACTTTTACTTCATATCTATAAGTGATATTATTTTAGTCATACCTATATGATCTGATGGTTTTCTCTACTTTTTTCAATTTAAGTCTGAAATTTGCAATATAAAACTCATAAGCTGAGCCACAGTCTGCTCCAGGATTTCTTATAACTGACTGTATAGAGCTTCTCTACCTCTGGTCATAAAGTCTGATCTCAATATTGACCATCTGGCGATGTCCACATGTAGAGTTGCCTTTTGGGTTGTTGGAAAAGTATTTGCTATGACCAGAGAGTTATCTTGACCAAACTTGTCTCTGCCCTGCTTCATTTTGTATTCCAAGGCTAAACCTGCCTGTCATTCCAATTATCTTTTGATTTCCTACTTTAAAGGCATTCTGATTCCTATGATGCTGACATCTTTTTTTGGTGTTATTTCTAGAAGATATTGTAGGTCTTCATAGAACTTATCAGCTTTGGCCTCTTCAACATCAGTGGTTGGAGCATAGACTTGTATTACTGTGATGTTGAATGGTTTGCCTTGGGTTTGAACTGCTATCATGCTGTCATTTTTGAAATGATACCCTAGTACTCCTTTCCCACTCTTTCATTGACTGTAAGGGCTATTCCGTTTCTTCTAGACCAGTGGTTCTCAACCTTCCTAATGCCGCAACTCTTTAATATTCAATACTCATATGTTGGAGTATCTGCATGTGGGCAGGCCTGCCTGGAGATGGAGAGAGGAGCGGTGTCTCAGTTCCTAAGACAATTGGAAATATGTGTTGGTCTTGGGTGACCCCTGTAACCCTTATGAAAGAGTCATTTGACCCCCAAAGGGGTCATGACCCACAGGTTGAGAACCACTGTTCTAAGGAATTCTTGCCCACAGTAGTCTATGTAATGATCACCTGAATTCAATTCAATTCAATTCACCCATTCCCAACCATTTAAGTTCACTGACACCCTAGAGGTCAATATTTAATTTCTCCATCTGTTTGACCACATCCAGCTTATCTTGGTTTGTAGATCTTACATTTCAGGTTCCTATTCAATATTGATCTTTACAGCATCAGACTTACCTCTCATCTCCAGACACATCCACAGCTAAGCTTCTTTTCAGCTTTGGCTCAGCTGCTTCATTATTACTGGAACTACTTGTAGTTGCCTTCTGCTCTTCCCCAGTAGCATATTGGACACCTTCTGACCTGAAGGGTTCCTCTATGGATGTCATATCTCTTATCATTTTAATACTGCCCATGCGGTTTTCTTGGCAAAGATACTGGAATGGTTTTCCATTTCCTTCTCCAGTGGATCACCTTTTGTCAGAACTCTCCATTCTGACTTGTTCATCTTGGGTAACCTTGCACAGCATAACTCACAAGAGCTATTCAAGCCCTTCTGCCAGAACAAAGCAATGATCCAGGAGTTCATAGTGCTCCTACTAGGACCAAATGGTAGGAGAATGAAGGAGGTTCCCAGAGGTAGCAGTTTGGCCTTGAGTAAAGGTTTCAGGCTAGCAGAGACTGTGTCTTTCTTTACTTGGTGAGGCCATGAAGTGGTCAGGAACTAGTTAAGTAGAAACTTCATGGACTTAAGAATGAAGTAGCCAGGAAATAGTTAAGTGATACTTTGTGAAATTAGAAATCAGCAAGTTAGAAGACAATGAACCTGCCTATGGGCTAGGCTGGGGTGTGGGAACCAATCTAGGTCTTCATTTTTCTTCTCCTACATGCTCAGGTCATCATGCCCTGTACCCCTCTCTGCTTACCCTACAATCTCCTACCTAAAGATGTTCCTATTGTTCATTCTTCTTCATGTTCTGTCATTATGCCCTGTAATCACAAACTCCCTTGCCTCAGCAACTTACTTGCACCTCCAAACAATGGGACTATATGGTATAAAAGGGTCTGTACTTATGGATCAGACTGCTGCTCTCTTCTTTCTAATTGGCTATGAGAGACAGTCCAGCTGCTAATTCAATTAAAGTTCCTTAAAACCTTTAATTAGACTCTGTGGTCACTCTCGCTATTTCATTTGACCATAACAGCCATATGAACCTAAAGGGGCCATCCCAAGAAGCATACAGCTAGAGCTTTCCTAGAAACTTCTGAGGACATGACGACTCATTACGTGGGGCTTCTAAGGATGACAAACTTTCTGGTGGCTTCCAGCCATGTGATGGCCCATTACTGAAAGGATTTGACATTTTAGAATAATGAGGAAGATACTTAGTCATCCCTTGGTCCTTCCCTTCTCCATTCCTATCCCCCAAGTTTCCTCCATCTATTAAAATAAGAAACAGCTTCTGGCTCAGGTCTTCCTGGTTATGGCTCTCATGTATGATAAGCACATGCTCTCCACTCTGAATTTCCAGTACAAAAACAGTATAGATGATCAGGGCTTTTTTCTCCTCATCCCTCCACTGGCTCTTGACTTTGTTTGCCCTCTGTGTTTGTTTTCCCCCGATAAAAGATAACCGAATAAATATATATAAAATTAATTAATTAATTGAATGCCCTGAGAGAGACCTGTCATAGACCTTGGAGATCCCACGGAGAGCTAAGTGGCAACAGGGGAGGAATCCATGGAATGGCAGTTACTAAGGATAAGCAAAGCTTCTGCTTTGGAGAGGATGGCCACATACAAGAGGATCAACTATAGACTGGCCCATGATATCAGGAGACAAGTGTTGAGTGTGGTTAGACGGTGCAGGGCAGAGATGAAGCATACTGCAAGGCACTTTTCCCAACTCTCACTTTCCCAGATCAGTCAGGTCCCCAGAACATGGCTACCCCTAGAGCCAAAAGGTTGTCTTTCTAGTACTGTATAACTTGGGAGTCCCCACGCGTATGCTTCTTACTATGATTATAGATGAAATCATTTAGTCAGCCAGGTTTAAATAGTTTTGAGGAGAAGTTAGTATAGTTGGTGTGAAATGTCCCACCAGAAATTTGTGACACACTCTCTCATAAGTACATTCAGAGTCCAGGGGAGAGTGGACTCTAGCTTAGCGAGCACATGTGGCTACTAGTTTTTGGAAGTTCTTTTCCACCTTTGTGGAGTGCTTGGGAATTCCCTTTAGGCCTGGTTCATCACTGGACTCTTCATAGCTATTAATCTGCATCCAGTCTGTCTTTGGTTCCCAATGCCACTGGTTACTGCTGTCCCAGTGAATGATGCCAGAATGCCAATGGCAAGTCCTGTGGACCCATGAAGTTCATAAGGTCCTGCTCTGGCTGGGGTTGGAGATGAGGGAAGAAAGACATCAAAGCCAAAGCCAAAATGCTCTAAAAATGAGCCATAATTATAGCATTATCTGGGGAATGCTGGGGGTTTGTTAACAAGCCAGTGAATGTGAAAATGAGTCTTATCCTTCTAATTAAAAAATCAGGCTTCCACAGGACTGAGCCTGGTCCTCAACTTTTAGTGGTTGGGGTACAGGCCAGGGAGGCCAAAGAGCCTCAACCTCTGTAAGCTCAGCCAAGCAATTGCTCATTGCCAGATTCTATTAGTTAACTTAAAACGATAGTTATAGTCATCTGGAAGAGAAATGCCTCATCAGAACACAAAGTGCTCTTTCAAGAGCCAAGATCGTTAATCAGGGATTTTCTAATTCACCTCTATACTGCACTGTCTAACAGTTAGACTCTAACCACTCCCAACACTTGTCCACTGGTAAAATGGTTGGTGACCATCCTATTTGATTTGGAAACTTCCCCTATCCTCATCAATCACTGCTTCCCTGGGAACTCTGAAACTACTTCCCAGAAAGCCTCCCAGGACTTTTGGACCTTTGGAACTCACCAGGTCACTGTGACGTCAACCATGGGATACTCATAGGCAGTTAGGTAATGCAGTAGATAGATCACTGTTCCTTCTGCTCATCCACTGATATCTTTCAGTTAAGTAACCAATTAGGTGACCCTTCATCATTTCCCATTACCATCCCCTGAGCCACACATGCACAAAAGTAGGCTCCCTAAAACTTCCATATGATCATCTGGAAGCAGGCATAAAATATCTATGCATACTCTATATAGCCCACATTAATAAAAAATAGTAACATCTAGCATTCATATGGTGCCTTGAGGTTTACAAATATTATCTCGTTTGATCCCTACAACAGCCCTGGGAAGTAGGTGTCATTATTACCCCATCTTACAGATAGGGAAACTCAGGCTGAAAGAGGTTAAGTGCCTTGCCTATGGACATAGAGTTAAGAAGTGTCTGAGGATGGATCTGAACTCCATGCCACATCCAGTACTCTATACGTTGCATTACATCTGTCCCACATCTTGAAACCAAGTAAATAGTGAGAGAAATTATTTCTGTCTTGTATCAATAACTAATCATTGAATCAGAACCAAAGTCTTCTCCTTTTCTACTTCCTCATTAAAAAAAAAAAAACAGTATGGGAAATCTTAGGCAAAGACTTACCCAGTCTAAGATCTGCTCAGTGAAAGAAATTCTAAGTTTGGGCTAATGGGAGGATTCCTGCTCATTGTGTTTATGCAGACAGGTCTTGTCTTAGAAAATGTGAATTCTCCCTTTCATCAGATAGATGATATGGAAATTGATTTAGTCTCTTTGACCAAGACTTGGGTGATCCAAGTCACATACCTCAAAATCCTCACTGGAAAATAGCCCAGCCTCTCATTGTAATGTTCATTCTCTCATTACTTGTTGACCAATCAAAGTTAATTGCCACTCTCAGGAACATCTCCTCTTCCAAGACCATATAAACTGTACCACCACCATGAGGGGTCTTTGGCACTTGAAAGTACCACTAACCTCTTTTTATTAATAAACATGCTAGCCTTACTAATAATTAATTACCCAGAAATTATGTCTCTCAAAGTTTTTAAACATCCCAACACTTAAGTGTCATGAAGAAAAGTTCTTGACACACCCTTTTCAAACAAACATTTTGCAAGAGAACTCATCTTGGAAGATTATTCTGTTTCTTCTAGAAACAAAGGGGAGTCCAGAAGACTGAATCAGGCACCCTCTCTTCTCTCTCCATCCATAGTGACTAACCCATGAATCTTTTGACTGCAAAGATGCAGAATGAGGATAATCTGACTCAAGTTGGGTTTTTGGGGGGGGGGGGGCAGGAAGGGGTTTGTTTCCAGAAAGTCAGACATTACTGTATGAATCACACCAGCCACAGGAATAAACATTCCAATATTTTTCAGTTGTATCCAACTCTTCGTGTTCCTACTTGAGGTTTTCTTGGTAAAGATACTTAAGTGTTTTATCATTTCATTTTCCAGTGTGCCCCCATTTTACAGATGAGGAACTGAGGCAGACAGGGTTAAGTGACTTGCCCAGGGTCAGGCTAACTTCCTGAATTCAGGAAGATGATTCTAAGCCCAGTGCTCTATCCACTGTACCACCTAGCTGCTATAGGAAAGAACATAGTCCAATGGAAATAGCCCTGGCTAGAGAGGCAGAAGACTGGAAATAGCCCTGGCTAGAGAGGCAGAAGTCCTGTGTTCAAATCCTGACTCTGGTCTTTACTAGCAATGTGACAAGAAAGACAGAATCTGAGAGTTGGAAGTGACCTCAGAAGCAAACCATTCAACTCCATCCTGAACAAGAATCAATCAGTAATCAACAAACATTTATTAAGAGTCCATCTTGTGTCAGCAGCTGTCCTACATGCTAGCTAAGCTCTCTACCACATACCTGAACAGGGATCATCCTGGCCTTTGCTTGAAGACCACCCTAATGGTGAAACCTCCTCCATGAGGCAGTCCATTTGAGTTATATATGGAGTTCATTATTTAGAGGTTTTTTCCCTCCTATCAAGATAAATCTTCCTTCTTCCATCTTATATTACTTAGTCTCACTTGGTCATTGTTTGCCTTTAATAGGTCAGAGTAAGTGTAAATAGCAATTGTTTCTGTTCTGTCCAGAAACTCAAAGGGTATTCCCCTCCCAGATTGATTTTTGTTTTTGACTAGGTAAAAGAAGCCATTTTTGGCCTCATTTCTTACCTAGGCTTAATCACTGAATGAGCATTACCTCAGACAAACTGAAGCAAACTGCGCATTACCTCAGACAAACAAGGGCTCCCACTGCACTGGGACCATCTACAATCATGCTGATCTATATCTGGCCACTGGCCCCAGATGGCTCCAGAGGAAAAAGGGAGCCTGGTGACCTTGCACAGCCCTTCCTCACTTAAATCCAATTCATTTGCAAATCATGGCATCATCTTCCTGATGTCATGGTCTTCTTTGAGAACAAAGGACAAACAACTTATGATTTGTAGTTCTACCCTTCCAAGCAGAGCACATCTAGTTACTCCTGATAGCCCTTCAAATATGTAAAACTAGTTATCATGTCACCCCCCAGCCTTCTCTTTTTTCCTTTTAAAAGTATTTATTTATTGTTTTTAAATGATTAAATTTTAAATAATCAAATGTTGATTATTTTAATATTTTTTCCTTTTCCCCCAATTACATGGGGTTTTTTTTTTGTTGTTGTATTTGGAGGGGGGAAGCAAGGCAATTAGGGTGAGTTTTGAGTTCTAAACTCTATTCCTCCTTACTTCCCTCCTCCCCCCCACTCCATGGTAAGCAATCAGATATAGGTTATACATGTGCAATCATGTAAAATATTTCCATGTGAGTTATTTTGTAGAAGACCAGCTTCTCTTTTCTAGCCTAAGCATCTCTAATTCCTTCAAGCAATCCTCAAATACTGGTGATCTTGAAACTCTTCACCATACTGGTTGCCCTCCTCTAGACTCCCCAGTTTACCATTGTCCTCTCTAGACCTCAGCTTTTTCCTCTACAAAAGTTGGGGGAAGGTGTTAAGACGATCTCTTAGGTCCCTTGCAGCTCGGAATCCCATGGCCCTAGAAGTCATCTTGTCTCTGGGAACTGGAGAACTCAGAGATAGCAAACTGTCCTTGAAGTTAGGGGTGAGGAGAAACATGTCTCAGCCTTCTGTATGAAACCAGAAAGAAGTAGCAGTGTCTTACTACCACCTCCATCAGGATATAAAAGTAACACAAACAGTAAAACCTCTTTAATGCACCCCAGGTGTAAGAAAGGTCAGCCTGACTCAGTAAAAAGTCTCTCTTAAAAAGCATTATGAATAAACAAAGTAACACTGCTCTCAGGTACATCCAGTTATCCTGATGGAGTAAGAACACTGACTTCAGGACTTAGGGAATCTCCCTAAGCATTGTACTTTAATAAATACATAAGGATCCCTTCATTGTTTAGCAGTAGCTGGGAAAACGTTAGAAATGCACCTGCTGGGTCAGACCAATTGTCTATAGAGCCTGGAATTCTGTCCCAGGTCATACCACCAAGGGGAATATTTTCTGAGGACATAGTCAACATCAGTACACCCCCCACACATACATCCCCATCTACACCCCCACATACTAACATGAGCACACATGTGCGAGTTTTAAAACTGGTTTGTAAGGTTTAAAAAGTACTTTATTCACAATAACACTGTAGGGCAGGCAGTACACATACTATTTTCTGTGCTTCTTTTTATTTCTCCCCAATTATATATAAAAACAATTTTCACATTCTTTTTTCTTCTTCAGATTTTAAGTTCCAAATTCTCTCCCTCCCTCTTTCTGCCCACCCCCAACCCCCACTGAGAAGGCAAGCAAATTGACATAGGTTACACATGGGTAGTCATGCAAAACACATTTCCCTGTAAGTCATGCTATGAAAGAAAACACACATACATACACACACACACACACACACACAATAAAGAAAGGAAAGAAAGAGTATCTTCAATTTGCATTCAGCCTCCACAGTCCCCTTTGTCAAAAGTCCTCCAGAATTGTCTTGGATTGCTGTAGTACAAGTATTATTACGCACTTTTCTCATTAGAAAACTAAGACTCTGATGGTGCCTTGCCCATAATCAAGCAGTTCATAAGTTTCCAAGGTGTGATTTGAAGTGAGCCGCCCTTGATTCAAGTCCATCACTCTCTGCTTTGCTGAGTCACAGGATTTTACAGAAGGAAGGGGCCTCGGCAACCACCTTGTCTAACTCAACCCTGGAAAGGAATCCTCAGACTAGCTTAACCAACATGGCATTATTCAACCTCTGCTGGAAGACATACTGTAAGGAGTAGTCACCATCTTTTGAGGTGGCCCGTTCCACTTTGGGACATCAAACCTAAATTTCCCTATTTGTAACTTGAATCCATGGTTGCTGGACCTGCCTTCTGTAGCCACATAGAACAGATAGCCCTTCTCATGCCTGAAGACAGTTGCTGTGTCTGGGCCTGAGTCTTCTCCAGAAGACACCTACTCCAAGTTCCTTTCACAATCCTCACATGACTTAATGGTTTGTCCTTCATTCTTGAAAAGGACTATGACATCAAGGAGGTGATGCCATGGCTTGAAAATGAA
>CM053594.1:12310762-12337762 GCA_028646575.1 Pseudocheirus occidentalis | reverse complement strand
ACCAGCGCTGGTCACTCTACCTCCGAGGGTCATCCTGGCCTCTTCCCGGGCTGGCCTGTCACCCGGCGGGTGCATCCCGTCTACACCTGAGTCTCGTGTGTACAGTAGTTGGCTTGTTGTCACCCCCCTCTCCCCACGGAGCCCCTTGGGAGCCCGGGCATTGGGCGCGTAGCAGACTGAGACTCGATGCCAGCTCCCTGGCGCCCAGGGGAGATCTGTTTGGCCCCTCCCCCCAGGTCCCCGGGGGAGGGGGGTTCCCTCCGAGGCTGGCTGCCCCCCACCTTTGCTCCACCCTTCAGCAGCCGTAACCTCTGCCCCACAGGCCGGCCCCCCCCCTTCCCGGGGGGCTTCCAGACTCTTCTGCTCCGCCCGGATGTGTCTGGCCCAGTGTGCACCCGGCCCGGGGCTTTGGGCGCACGTGCCATGACCCCCCCTCCTCCCCACCCCACACCCGGCGCAGAAATGCGTCCTGCCCTCAAGGAGCTTTTCTGCATCCCAGAGTTCCCGCTGCCTCTAGGACCCCCTGCCATCCAGGGCTCCCTTGGTCCTAACCCTAGGATGGCCTTACACCTAAGCTCTGGGTGAGTGTCTGAATGCCTCTTATGTGTAGGCTCCTCATCTTGGGCCTCTCCTACAGGCCGTGCAGGGGGGCAACAAAGGAAGAGAGGTTCAGTTTCCAGGGTCTCCCACCTCACTCTGTGTTGTGGAGGGGGGGGGGGGGTGTCTGTTTCAGCACCTCAGCCTCCCATTGGCTGGAGGGTCCCGATCTCCTACCAAACTTCAGCCTCTTAGACCCTGGAAGAATGCCCTGAGGCTACTGGTACCTTCTTGGTGTGTGTAAGGTGAATTGTTTTGCTTGATCCTGGAATACAGATGGGCTGAGCATCAGCCTTGTACCTGTGGGAGACCCCTGATCCTCACCCTAACAGACTGGATAGGTACTACCAGAACAGCTTCTCAAGACCTGGCATTTGGAGTCGAAGCACTTGGTTGCCGAAATATCAGACTTCCCCGGAATAGCATTTATACACTCTAAATTCCCATCTCCACAATATCCCTTTGAGATACTAGAATATGAACGGTCAGCATTTCTATAGTGTTTTTACAAATGTGATCTCATTTGATCCTCCCAACAGCCTGGGAGGCTCCCCCTCTTAGACATGAGGAAACTGAGCTTAAGTGATTTGCCCAGGGTCACTCAGCCAGTAAGTGTCTGAGACCAGATTTGAACTCGGGTCTTCTTGACTCCAGATCCTGCCTCTCTTCAGGAGCCACCTGCCTGCTCTGTTGGTCCCTTTTTTTGTGATATCTTCTGAGCTTCCTCCAGGCACATCTCTTTTCCTGTCCTTTTCTTCCTTTCACATTTGCCTCCTCCATTGGGTTGTACCCTGAGATTTTTTTCTCTCATCCTGTTCCTCTCCCTTTTCTTTTTTTCTTTTTAATAAATTTTATTTGTTTCTTGTTTACATCTTTCATTTTCATGAGACTTTTGAATTACAAATTTTCTCCCTGTCTTTCCCCTACCCCAACCTTAAAACAGCAATCCCACTGTAAAGCCCTTCCCCTGATCTGCTCTCTTACTTTCTGGTAGGGCAGGGAGGGTCTCCCTACCCCAGCCCATGTATATCTTAATTCCTAGTTGCTGGTATTGCAGAGCTTTAAATTCTAGATTCTTTCAGTTCCTCCCTTGTCTCCCGCCCCCACTGGAAGGACAAGCAATTCAATACAGGCTGTGGATGTGTGATTATACAGGACATCTTCATAGTGGACATATTGTGACAGTGATCATATGTCCCTCCTTCCTATCCCCACCCCCCTTGTTCTGTTCTCTATCCTGTCCCTGTCCTGAAGTGTGAGCTTCCAGCATCCCTCTCCTAGACCCTGCCCTCCCCTCCGTCATCCTGCCTCTCATCCCCACGCCCCCTACTCTCCTGTGTGGCATGATGCCCAGTTTAGCGTTTATGCCATTTCTTCCCTAAGCCAAATTCAGTGAGAGTAATTGAAAGTAAAGTTGTAACAGTTATCCCTTGCCTCTTCTATATGGGATGATTAACCCCATTTTATCTCTCCCTGTCTCCTCTCATTCTAGTCCTCTCCTACCTCAGAATTTCGCCTTTTAAAGTATCATCCCTTCGTATTCAGTTGATCCTATACCCTCTATATACATATATACACATGCTCTGATATGTATTCATACACCTCCTATTTAGACATGTGTAAGTATACATATATACATTTGTATCAGAGAAGTTTCATAAGTTACTAATATCATTTTTCCATATTGACATGTAAATAGTTTGACAAGTTCCTTATGATTTCTTTCCCATGTTTACCTTCTCATGCTTCTTGTGTTTGATTGTCAAATTTTCTGTTCAGTTCTGGTTTTTTCAGCAAGAGTGCTTGAAAGTCCTCCACCTCATTGAATGACCATATTTTCCTCTGGAATAATATGCTCACGTGCCCCTCCCTTTTCATTGGGGCAGCCACTCTCCACTGGACCTTCTTTCAACCCCTCTTCTCATTGCCTTTTATATTGCATCTCTTTCTACCTCTCTTTCCTTCCTCTCTTGGAATTATTAGACCTTGAGCTTTAAAGTGAGTAGGGACCTTAAGTCACCTGGTGCAGCCTCCGTGTTTAATAGACAAGGGAAGTAACTTGTCTAAGGTCACAGGGGGTCAGGTAGGAAGGAACAGAGTGTTCTGCTCTGCTCAAAGTGGGAATCATTTCACAGGACTGACTGGGTCACTATCCTAATTAAAATTTTAAGTGGTTTCCTCTTACTTATATAAAGAATATAAGCTTCTTGACCTGGTCTGGTGTTCAAGACCCATTTCACAAGACTTGACTTCCCCTGCTTTAGTCAGTCTGGACAGTTCATTGTTTCCAGACCTTTGCTCCTCATTCCTGGAACGTACCCCCACCCTCACCTAGCCCAATGCAGGTTCTCCTTCCATAGCATCTTCCTTGATGTTCCCCTACTCCTCTGTCCTCCCCTAGAAGTCCTCTGGCACTCCTGGGATCTCCCAGAATTCTGACAATTACTTCCAGAAGTAAGACGCTTTCAGTATAGGCAGGTGGACAGGTGCAAAGGTGGAGAGTGATAGTTACTGCCTTCAGAGTTTATTGGGGGGAGCAGGGAGTGGGGAAATAAGAGCAGCCAGCATTTTTACAGAGAGATTTAGAAACATCACAGTTTTTCCTTACTTTGATGCTGTAATTACCCCACATTTTACAGATGAGCACATTGAGATAGAGGTCATCAGTTTCCTATTCTGTAAAATGTGGGTTACCTTTCAGGGTTGTTGTGATGGTAACATGATAAGAGTCTTTATAGAGTATTTAGCAAACCTTCAAGTGCTGGATAAATGCTGGGCTTTATCATTTTTGCCCAGGATCCCACAGATGATAAGCATCCCAGGGTGAATTTGGACTTGGTTTTGGTTCTTCCTGACTCAAGGCCCAGCTCTATCTACCAAACCACCCTGCTGCCTCCACACACCCCCCCCCATGTACATGTGCACAGTGCCTGGGTTGATTAGATAAGTGCAATCCGGGGCAGACTGGGAGGAGGGAGAAGCACTTGAGCATATTTGATTGAGCTTTTTGTCTTTTGGAGTAGAGCTGTTCTTCTATCTCTCCATTAGACTGTAAGTTCTTTGAGGGCAGATCCTCTCATTAGGACCCTCCCCAGAGTGGGACCTGGATATGCTCTGGATTGCCCCACGGGCCCCTACCCCCACCCCGTGACCCATGATGATCTTGACCATAGTGGAATAAATTTGCTTCTCAGTCCACAGGAAGGGAGGGAACATGAGCAACAGCAAACACAAAACCACATAGGATGTTTAAGGCCTTTTTTTTACCTTGTGTGTAGATGCCCTGTTTCCTGAAAGAGTCCAAATATTCAGTGAAAAATGAAAAAATTCACACTTTAATCTGCTGCCATGTGGAAGGTTATTTAACTAATCATTTTTCCCAATTCATGAATTTTTCTTCTGTTGACAGACTTTCAGTCCGCTATAGAAAGAAACACAAACGAGAAGAGGAAGATGATAGGTGAGTCTCTCTTCATTTCTGCAACTGAACGTTCATTTAAATTGACTTTTTTCCCTGACTTACTGCATTGATAGGTCTTTAAATATTTTGTGTCTGTTTTGAGATTGTTGGTCATAGAACTTTAGAGCTGGAAAAAGTTCTAATGTCATTCCTAAATAGCCCATCCCCCTTATTTTACAGGTGAAGAAAGTGAGCCATAGAGGTAATGTTCCCTAGAACTCAGGCTGACCCCTAGTCTTTGGCTCTTTGTGCTAGCTTTATTAAGAATTTTCTCAGGGTGGCTGGGTGGTGCAGTGAATAGAGTACTACCCCTGGAGTCAGGAGGACCTGAGTTCAAATGTGACCTCAGATGTTTAACACATACTAGGTGTAACCTTGGGCAAGTCACTTAACCCCAATTGTCTTGCCTTCCTCCCTCCAAAAAGAAAAAAAAAATTCATCCTTGTATCATCTTTGTGAGATAAAGATTATTGTAGCTTCTCTAATTTAGATGGATCAAAATGGACACAAAATTGCAAGAGTACAGCTCCAAGCTGTGTTTGTGAGATGCTCTGTTGAGCACCAAGCTGTGTTAACCCGTCTAACTTAGCCCAGGGACACAGCTGAGGAGGTGAAGGACTAAGCAGGGTTCTCCTGACTCCAGGCCCAGTGATCTAGGCACTTCTGTGCTGCCTGGACAGGCTTTACATTTGGTGGTCAGCTTCCTGTGAGGCTGCAGTGCGTTATGAAAAATAAACTTCAGTTCCTTCCCCAGACCAGGCAGTGGGGGGAGTAGACAGATCCCTGGATTTGGGATCAGAAGAATGGATTCAAATTCTGCCTCAGACCACTGCTGGGTGTGTCTGCCTTGGTTCCTTCATCTCTAAAATGACCTGTTAACTAGGGTAGGAATTTCTGTAGTGCTTTAAGGTTTGCAGAGACAGATTGGAAGAGGAACTGTTGTTATCTTCATGGCGCCAATGAGGCTTCTGAGCTTGAGAGAGGGTTAGTGCCCTCTTGCCCTCCTCTTCAGCCTTACAACTAGTGAGGCACTGTGGTAGGACTTGAACTCAGCACTTCCAGATTTTGAATCCAGCGCTGCCTTGATGATCTAGGTAAGAATGTCTTCCCTCTCAAATGTGCTCAGTTCCTGAATGGTGCTCACCAGTCTTTTCTTCTAGCCTTCTCAGTTTGGGTTAAAAACCAGGAATTTCCCCTAGGAAAACTTGAATTTTGATGTTATTTTGTCAATATCATTAAGCCTAGGAACAGGACAGAGATACAAGCCAAGAATGTGTATGTCAGGCCAGAGGGCTGACCCTGGATCTTTTACGAACGGCAACTAGCTGCGCTGGTCCCTGCCTAGGTGAAGGGCTGTGAGATAGGATGCCCCTAGAGTAGGAGGTATCTAACAGAACATCGTGTCCCACCTTGGGACAGTGTCTTAGCCTAAGACATGCAGGAGGATTCTTTTAGGTTGTAAAGGAACTGTGCCCTAAGGCAGAAAAAAAAATCTCACACACACACACACACACCTACACACACACCTACACACCTGTTAGGTACCAATCACATAAACCCAAACGACAGCCTTCTGACTTCATGGAGAGAAATAATAAAATTACGTTACAAATACCTGGAAAGTTTGGAATGAAGGCTCCATAAAGAATCCATTTGCTGCCCTCAGACAACAGGAAGAGGCTGTCTCCTTTTGTCTTCCTTTTCAGCAGCATTGATGCAGGATTTTGTGGGAGGTGGGAGGGGCAGAGAAAGCCTCCTTAGCCAATGGTATGCAGGTGACCTTGTCACAAGTTAGCACATTTGGATGCTTGTCTTAAGCCATGCCAATAAGACACAAACCTTACTTCCTCTGTGATAGGGTTACCAACTTGGTCAGTGAGGGAAAATGCTGTGGCTAGGATTTTCCTAGCTTTTACTCAAGTATTTGACAAAGTAGCGCCTGCTGTTGTGGAGGTAATGAGAGCTCTGGGCTAAAGGTTAAGGTGATGCATTCAGAGTTGGTGGAAGCTTCTCCAACACAACCTCCAAGGGTTGTGCTGGGTCCTGGGACAAAGTTAGAGACAGCCTGCTTGTCACATTAGCAGGGATACCAACTGTAATGACAAAACATGGGGCAATATGAAATTCAGGAGAGGGAAATAAACAGTCTTGCACTGGAGTACAGAAAATCAGCTTCCTAACTACAGGATTAGAGGCCCCTGGTCAGACAGCAGTTTGTCTGAAAAAGGTCTGGGGATTGGAGTGAACTGCAAGCCCCACAGGAGTCCATGGTATGAGGTGGCAGCCCAAAAAGCCCATCTAACGTAATCTTGGACTGCATAGAAGGACAGGGTTTCTAGGAATGAGGCAGGCAATATGGTCCGTCAGTATTTGTCTTGGCCAGGCTACATCTCTCAAATAGTTCATCCTGTTTGGGATACCATAGTCTAAGGATATTGTGTATAAGATGGAATGTGTCCAGAGGAGGATGCCCAGAATGAGAGAGGCCTTCAGGACAGTCATAGGACAGTCAGCTGAAGGGATTAGGGCTTTGCAGTATGGAGAAGTGTCAGGAGAACATGGTGGCTGTCTTTAAATAATCGAAGGGCTCTGAAATGCATTAGTCTACAAGGCAGACTAGGCAGAGGCCCAAGCATGCGGGGGAACTTTGAGGTTTGCTATCAGAAGCAGCTCCCGCCTCTTGAGAGCCACCCAGAGACAGCTTCAGGAGAAGGTAAGGGTCATTTGTCTGAGTTCTCCAGCCCTGCTTGGCATGGAGAGATGGTAGGCATAGACCAACACCCTGGGCTGGTCAGGGGCCTGGGACCTCAAGACTCAGCCTGCTTGGGATTCCGATGCCATATGTGCTTTGGTGGTTGCCTGACTAAGTGATCTAGTGATTAAAAAAGTGGGTCTTCTTCCTTAGCCTTGTAGAATGAAACATCTTACAAAGGGTGTCAGAATGGCCAAAGACTGTTCCGGACTGTTTTTCACCTTCTCCTTATGTTGATGAGATTTCTCTTAATTTGTTTTCCAATCTGAGAAATTTCTCTTTGATTTGTAACAGACTTTAAAATGTCCTGGTATTTATTGACTAACTTTGTTTTTTCTAGTTGTCCCTTAAGGAAAAAAAGGCTGACAGAAGCTGTGCTTTGTGCCAGTCCTGGTGATTGGCTCCTGTGTGCCCATCAGGGCACAGAGAGTTCTGGGGCAGACGAGTGCCGCAGCGGCCTCCCTTCATCAGGCATGTTCGATGTTCTCTGTGAGGAAATGGATCAGACCACAGGAGAGCAGCAGTGTGAGGCTGCCCGAAGGAAGCTTCAGGAGATCGAAGACAGGTAGAGAGGATTAGTGGGTGCTCTGTGCTATGGGCTGTGCTGAGCCGCGGGGCTCCTTCCTCCTTCTAAGAGCTTACAAAGTAGGAAGCAAACTTTAATTCTTTAAAACTAAACTAAAATGATGTGGCTTGCTGTTTACTTTCTGCATTTCATCAACAAAAAGGGTTTTACCCCTACAATATGTAAGGAACTCTGAGGGGTATACAGAGTTCACAGTCAAATAGAATAATTTTTTTTTACTAAACTTTCTGAAACACTAATTTTAAAAAATTAATATTTTTAAATTTCCTCAATATTTGTAAATAGAATTTCTAACATTTGCTTTTTAGAATTTTGAGTTCCAAATTCTTTCCCTCCCTCCCTTCCTCTTGAATCACTCACTGAACAATGTTTTTGTGTGCATGCTGCCTTCTCTTTTCTTTCTTTTGAGTTAGAGTTAAGTTCCCAAGGTCACACCATTAGTAAGCATTGGAGCCCTGATCTGAACTCAGGGCCGGTGCTCTACTCACTGTACCACCAGCTGCTCCCACTTGTTGCTTTTCCCAACCCTTTCCAAGGTTTTGCCGATTCATCGGTGGTAATGAAGTGTCCTCTCTATCCTGCTTCCTTGATTTATTCAGGATAATTGATGAAGATGAGGAGGTTGAAGCCGACAGGCGTGTCAGTGACCTGCCCAGTCTCGTTCTCTCGGACACTCTGAAGACTGGCCTGAAGAGTGGGTTTGACGAAGTCCTCACAAAGAAAATAATCGAGTCAATGTAAGGTCACTTTCAGGGCTTGTCTCACACCCTGGGCGGGCTGTCAGAACACAGTGGCTTTTAGAGATTCCTTGCCCTCTGGGTGAGCCTGGGGCCTAGGCCTAAGTGGCAGCTGCCTCCTGGCTGTTAGGAAGAGCTCCATTGCAGGCTGCAGATGCAGCTCAAGAGACTTGTTTCTCTTGTCCTTCTGGCAACTTTTCTACTTCCAGTTAGGATGTTACAATGTACACATAATCCTAATATAAAAACTATCCTAAGCCCAGGTAAAAAGCAAGAAGATGTGTTATTGGGATTACATGTATATGGTAACTTCCTATCCAGCTGGAAGGGAACAGCTCTCATGAGTTGTTTTCCTGTTAGTATTTCAAATATATAGTTCACTGCCTGGCAAAGAGTAGGTCCTTAATAAGTACTTATTGATTGATTCCATTTACTTCAGATATGATTCAAATCTTTTAAGAATTATCTTTGGGAGGGGTGGCTAGGTGGCATAGTGAATGGAGTACCAGCCCTGGAGTCAGGAGGACCTGAGTTCAAATCTAGCCTCAGACACTTAACACAAATAAACTAGCTGTGTGACCTTGGGCAAGTCACTTAACCCCAATTGCCATCCCCCCCAAAAAAGCAAAAAAAAAAAATTTGTCTTTCAGTAATATCAGGAAACATTATTTCTGAAATACACTGTCTTTGAGAGTTTCTCACACTCTTCCTTGAATTTTATTTAGATTTCTTTATAGATAAAATAGTTCTGACAAGGATGAAATTTGTCCTTTACCTCCTTTATGCTTTGTGCAGAGATAATTTTTTAAATTAAATTTTTTTTTCAATCAGCAATCCCACCACCATCATTGAAAAAGAATGAAAAATAAAACCTTTGTTGCAAACGTATACTAGTCAAGCAAAACAAATTTTGGCATTGACTACATTTCTCACAAAATATGTCTCATTATGTTCTCTGAGTTCTCAATTCTCTGTAAGGAGGTGGGCAACATATTTCATGATTAGTTCCTCCAGAATCATCAGCAATTACATTGATCAGAGAGATCTTAAGTCTTTCAAAATTGCTTGTCTTTACTGTTACCATTTTCTGCATTCTGATTCTGCTCACTTCCCTCTGCATCAATTGATACAGGTCTGCCCAGGTTTCTCTGAAACTATCCATTGTATACTATAACTTGCTCAGCCATTTCCTAATCGGCATCTCCTCAGATTCCTGTTCTTTGCCACCTCATAAAGAGCTATAAATATCCTTAGAATTTGTTTTAATTAAGACTAACTCCTCCCTTAATTCATCCTCCCTTTAAGAGTGTGTGTGTGCGCACGCTCTTGCCTTTTTTGACCAGTTTAGGTAAAAGTGAGGTTCAGGTGTCAACCACCCCCCAGTCCTTCTTCCTTGTTTCTATAGACTATTTGGACATAGGTATATGATTTGTACACAAATCATTCAAGGTGATTTTCCCTTTCTCTCTTTCCCTTCTTTTAAGATTAAGGTCTACCAGAACTATTCCCTGTCTTCTGTCTAAACAGACTCTATATGACCTGACATGTGTCATCTGCTCATACGAGAATATAAGCAGCTTATCCTCCTTTATTCTTTGTTCAAGTTTACCTTTTTATGTTTCTCTTGATTCCTGTGTTTGCACTTCACAGTGTCTCCTCAGCTCTAGGGGTTTTAGTAGGAAAGGTTGGAAGTTCATGAAGGTCTATTTTTTCCCCCTGTAGGGTTATAATGTTTTTCTGGGTAAGTTATTCTTGATTATGAACCTGTATCTTTACTCCTTAATAGTGGTAGCTGCTAAATTGTGGATCCTAACTATGCCTTCTCAATATTTGAATTTTTCTCTTCTGATTTTTAGTGTTGCCTGGGCAAGGTTTTTACCTATTGTGCCAAGTTTTTAATTCCTTTTCCAGTTTCTCCCATAGTTCTCATTCCCCCTTCCATTTTTATCTCTTGAGCTCTCATTTATAAACACACTTTTAATTCCTTTTAACTCCTTTGTCTTTTTCAAGAGTTCTAGTTGAAGCTGTGTTTTTCTTTGAGGTTTTATAGATGTTTTGGAGTCATTCTCCTCTTCTGCATTTGTTTTTTAAGCATCCCTGTCACCATAATGGCCTTTTGTGGTAAGATTCTTTTGTTTTGTTTGCTTATTCTTCCAGCCTATTTCCTGACTTCAGACTTTACATTAGAGCCAGGTCTGAACAGTTCTGGAGGGAAGGTCTAGCTTGATGCTCCTGTTACTTTCATGGAGTATCAAGTGTTGTGTTATTCCAGGCTGTCAGGGACAGCTCAGGCTGGGGACCTGCAAGCTTTCAGTGCTCTCAAAATGGTCTGATCCAGGGCAGAATGTGATCACTGCCCACTGGTCTGAGCTCTGCAAGTTTACTGGGTTTGGGTCTGAGCATCAGGCTTGTGGGCTCCCTCCAGAGTTTCACTACATTCCTGTTGGCCTCAGTCACTGTCAGCCAACTGGAAAGCTCCGTTCTTTCAGTGGGACAGAACTACAGGCTTCCTCCTTGGTTTGGGATTCTTGTCCTGGTTATTACGCTGCAGCTTCCAACTGGGCTGGAAGCTGAACTGAGACCCAACTCTGCTCCTGGATTTGCTTCTGGGCTGGCTTCTTAGTGCTAGCCTAGCACTAGTGACTAGTGACTAGTGACCTTGGAAGTAGCTTCCTAGCCCCAGGTCCCCTCTTGAGTCTCCCCCAGACCTGTCACTTGGATCTTGATAGTGAACAGCAGAACCACCTGTTAGCACCCGTTTCTGCACCACACAGAGGTCTGAGCCCCTCTGCGCTGTATCTGTTACTCTTCTTGCCCTCCTGGTGCCAGAATGCCGTCTCTAAGTACACTCCTGGCCAAATCCTGTACAAGTGTCCACAGACCTCTCTGTCTCCCTCTGCTGACCTTAACTGGGAAAATAACTTGCTGTGATTTAATTTTTTTTTTTTTCTAACTTAGATTTCCTGATGAGAATTTGGCCTCATGCGTTTCCTAGTTATGTTTGGGAGACTTTTTTGGATGGAACTCAGGGTAGCCTTCTCTATTGTCTTGGCTCCTCTTATACACAATTCTAACAGGTTTGGGTAACCCTTCTCAGATAAAGGAATGGGAGCATTGAGGAGCTGCTGGAGGTACACACTGACTTCACAGAGGGGGCAGTTCACAGCAAGGACACCTGGACACATACACACAAGCCATCCAGCCAACACACATTGAGCTGCAGATCTTTAGACAGACTGCTGCCTCTTCCCCCATCTTGTTGATTACTTAAATCCAAGTGCTGAACTTTACTTTTATTCCTATTACATTTAATCTGGTTAGATTTAGCTAGACAACTGAGATCTTCCATTGGCATCCCTCCTGTCATTTGATATGCAGGTTGTCTAAATCTTTATTCCCAGTTATTGTTATAAGTGTCCCCTAGGGCAGGACCTAGCCATCTTGGGGACTCTGCCGGAGACCTTGGGTGAAGGTGATCTTGGCTGCCTTGGGAGTGGGAGCCTTTCACTGTCTTATGTAGCCTGTATTTCTTCACCTCTTCTATAAAAATAATACTTTTCTCAAGCCCACTCCTAAAATGTAGACAAACTACTATCACTCAGGGCCGTGCTGTACCTCTTTAGGAACCAAGTAAAAATAAACAGACACTAAGGTTAGCTTGGCATGGTCATGAGGTGATGGTTCATCCTGGTTCTTTGTGGTCACTAAAACATCTCTTTAATCTGTTCTAGAATAGACCAGCGTTTAAAGTCCCGTGTCCTGAATTCTCTTCCCTTTGGGGGGAGGGTTGCCTTTTTGTGAGGATACAGCACTTTTGTTCAGACACTAGTGACTGCCTCGGCCCTCCCTCCTGCTGGTCCCTTCATTGGGCCAATAACTCGAACATGACAGCTGCACCTAAGGGCTCTCCCAGGATCCTGTTAGCATCTTGAGGAATTGTGTAGCTCTGCCTTCTATCTTGGGCCACTAGGGGGTGCTATAGTACACAGAGCACCAGCCCTCAAGTCCAGAAGACCCATCTTTGTGAGTTCAAATCCGGCCTCAGACACTTATTGGCTGGATGACCCTGGACAAGCCCCTTAACTCTGTTTGCCTCAGTTTCCTCATCTGTAAAATGAGCTGGAGAAGGAAAGGGCAAACTGCTTCAGTATTTTTGCCAAGAAAACCCCAAATGGGTTCACAAACAGCAGCACCCTTCTCTCTGCTGTCAGCCATCATTGCTTACAACATATAAAATATATGTGATATTAAAATAATTTACATAAATTAAAGGTAAATAAAAATGTAAAGCTGATCTTTTTTGTCAGTGGCTTTCCTTTCCCAGAGTTAGCTTGTTCTTAGCCCCAAAGGCTCCTATGAGCCTGTTCCTGCAGGATCACTCTTCTCTGTTGCATTCATTCTGTTTCCTCCCGTTCTCTCCGTCTTCTTTGGACATGTGCCTTTTAAAAATCCAAGTGGGCAAGTACTTGGCTTCTGCATCGGTCTCTTTCAGCAGCTCACATTCTCCTCATCCCCTTGGTGAGCTGTCCCTCTGTGGGTACCTCATCCGTTCAGCCTCTCTTGAACCCTTTTCTCACCCCACCCCAAGACGACCTCATAGTTGACCACCTTGTTTTTATTTTGTATTTATTCTCTGGACAATCAGGCTTCCCTGATAGAATGTCAGTTCCTTGAGGGCAGGGACGCTTCCATTTTTGTCTTTGTATTCCTGGCCCCCATTGTACCTGGCACATAAGTGTGCTTAAAAAGTGCCTCTTAATATATTATCATGGCCAACCATTCCTTCTTTCAAAATAGTTCAATTTCCAGGCTTAAGGCATAGGTAGCAAACATCAGGACATGTCCTATGACTCCATTTGTCACAATCTTTCATTAAAAGCTACATTTTATTTCTTAGGAGCCGTCCTTCCATGGAGTTGGTGCTCTGGAAACCTCTCCCAGAACTCCTTCCTGATAAGCCGAAGCCTTCTCCTTGTGCTAAGAACTACGAAGAGCCTGGAAGGGAACAGAGTAAGCACAGGGGAGCTGGCCCTGCCTTCCGCCAACAGACTGAGCTCTTCTCTGAGCCCCAGCAAGTAGACGTCCCTCTCTATGGTAGCCTGGACACAGCCAGCTGCACAGAGGAAGAAATGGAACTTTAGAAAACCCCTTTTACAGCTTGAGTCAAATGCTCAAAGGCTCCTTTGTTGGTTGTATGGCCCTCGTAGCCTAAGGACTTGAGAGTTGTATCAAATGTGGAGTCGGATATCTCTACCTGTGATTTATAAAAAATATCTTGATTTGGGCAGCTTCTTAACGGATTCAGCATCTTACCAAGGAAGCTTCAGTCTTCTAGGAGGCTAATTGGGAATGTCAAATCATTGCCTGTGGGAAAGAGTTAGAGGAGTTGGATGTCAGGGTGTTGGGGTCACCCGTCATATCATCTTCTGAATATTAGAAGACTTTGGGAGGATGTTCAGAAAACAAATCAGGAGAGGAGCGTTTGGCTGTTAAGACACAGACTCCGTCTTGGCAGAAAGGAGTTTAGTTTACATCCGTTTATATTGAATTAGTGGAAAGAAGATAAAATGTTTGCGTGCGCCTCTTGGTGAAGAAGAGAGCCAGCAGTTGGGGAGCTTGTGTGTGCCCTGTGTGGGTCCACTCACCAGAGCGCTCTGCCATTCTAAAGGGGCTCGATGCTTTGTGCTGGTCTTCAGCCTCAGATTGCTGTACCTGATTGATAAAACTTGGTGTTTCAGTGATTGTATCCAACCTACTTGGTGTTGGATGGTCTAAGTGCTTTCAGTTGAACTTTGATGATTGAGAGTGTAGCTCGTGTGAATTTGGCCATAGAATGACATCCTTTAGGCAGTCCTGAGAAAGTGTTTTCATTCCGCTGAATCCAGAGTTGCTGGCATCTGAAAAAGTACAGTTGCTTTAGCCAGAGGCATTTATAGAAGCCCAGGGATGAGTTGATGTTCTCAGTTGGCAAAGGGCACTTGTTGGGATGTACAGAACTAGCCCATTGGCTTGGTGCTCTGCCTGTTACAATAACCTCACACTTGATAATTCTCCTGCCATTAGGGAACCATCTGAGTTTGCACCTGGAGACGGCAAGATGAGGGCGTGGCTCTCTCTGGAGGAGCTGGCCCAGGTAGCAGTTAACTTGAGATGCCATATGGATTGGGTCTTCAGTCCCTTGGCTACCAAAAAATCTTGTGCGAGGGTCTTTCCATGCCACTGTGGTTGGGACTGACTCAGCAGAACTCTTCCAGGTTCTCCCTTTGTAGCAGCTTGATCATTCAGATAGGAAAAAACTGCTTTGTGTCCAGTAGAGTGCGTTCTAGAACTCGGCTCCCTCACCCTGTTGAAGCTCTTGCTAAAGTCCCTGGCCTCGGAGAAGGCCAGCCTGCCACTGGGTCTGGTTCTGCTCTTGCCTCTGTTGCTTTGGCTTTCACAATTTCTGCCTGTATAGTCAGAAAAAATTAATGTAATGTTTAATATTTAAACTATTTAATGTCTATACAGGAAAAAGCTATTCACATTTCAAACCAGTATTGAAGCCAGATGGAAACCAGCTAATCATTTCTTATTCTTGGACTTGGAGATGAATGTAAAGTGTCCTTAGAAATGTGCCCCTTCTCCTTCCTCTCTTTTGGAGGCTGGTTGACATTTCTCAGTCCAGCCTCAATGTCATTCTATCCTGGGACCAACTTGTGAGCGATGTAGCCGAAAAGATGGGCGGAGTGCCAAGTAGTCTAGAGGTTAGCAAGCCGACTAACTGGATACTCCCCAGAAGTCGGGTTAACTCCTCTGGGAGGGAGGCTAGAAAATGTGACGGCTCCTCCTAGTCAGGCAGAAGTGTGCTTGTGGAGGATCGTGCCAGCAGGCCTGGCTCGCCTCGTCTTGGGGAGCTTGGAGTCAGGGTTAGTTGTGACTCTCAGACCTGCTTATTTCTGCAGAAAAGTAAGTATTTCATGTTCCTTTTTGGGCTTTCATCCTCTCGCTTATATTGGTAGCAGACGTTCCTTCTTCATCCCCGTTGGTGCTGTCTCTTCTGAGCCATCCCCTCGGCCCTCATTTTGCCTCAGCTTTTTGTTCCCCCTTTTGTAGCATCAAGCTTCTGCTTTTTGAAAGGCCTTAGAGGTTTCTTGTCTGTTTTGTTTCATCTGGATCCTGCAGCATGGACCAGGAGTCGGTGAGTTTGGGAATTGTGAAGAGGGGACTTTTACCTGAAAAAGGGATCTCTACGAAGCCAATGTCAATTTTCTTCCAGTTCTGACATGAGGTGAAGGGTTTCTGTTTACTATGAAACAGGTGAGGCCAGTTCTCACAAACTTGGTTGATGACAAGAAAGAATTGCTTTCTGTCCTTAGAAGGGGGGTGTGAGAAGTGAGAAGTATTACAGATGAATGTGGATGCACAAACTTCGTTTGTTCATTGGGTTCTGGAACTTGGGGCCTGGCGACAAGAACAGTGTATGACCAGGGAAGTACTGGAAGTTGTTGGCCGTTTTATTTCAAATGAAAATCTGGTCTGTCTGTATGTCATAGTTTTCAATAAATCTTATGTGTTTTGGATTCTTTAAGATGACTGTCCCATTTCTCTAATCTATGCCTTTAGTTTCAGCTTAGAAAAACTTGGTCTTTTGTGAATCTTTAAGGTTCTAACATTCCCATCACTAAACAGACAAAGGGACCTCTCTTAAATCTCCTTTTAGGTTGGTGGTAAACCTTATGTTCACAGGGAAAATATTTCTGAAGGATGAAAATTAATTTTTTAAAAGTTATATTGCTTGGGGTGGCTAGGTGGCACAGTGAATAGAGCACCCAGCCATGGAGTCAGGAGGACCTGAATTCAAATGCAGCCTCAGACACTTAGCACTTACTAGCCGTGCGACCTTGGGCAAGTCACTTAACCCCAATTGCTCTGCCTTCCCCCCTCCAAAAAGCAACAACAAAAAAAGTTCTATTGCTTTAAAAACAATTAGATTTAAGAAAACAGTCCATAATGACTAACAGATCCCATTTAAAAACTATTATTTGTGTGTGTGTGTGTGTGTGTGTGTGTGTGTGTGTGTATAAAACTTGTAAATGCCTCATGGAGCAAGAGAGGGGAATGTTTTCAGTCTTATCCACTTAATACATACTTGTAGGAATTTCTTTTCTTACTAAATTCAAATAATTTCCTTTATCTTCTTCCTTTGCTCATTTTTCCATCTCACTCATCTTTGGGTGGAGATGCACTCTTTCAAGGAGTCCCTGTGTGGTACAGTGGTGAGTGTTGGCCTTGAGGTCAGGAACACCTGAGCTCCTGAATGAATGAATGAATGAAGTGTTGATTGAAGTGCGAAGTACCGGGTGTACTATAGGAAAGTAAGACTGGTTCCTCCTCCCAAGCAGCTCCTGTTCCAATGAATGAGAAAGAACACATGGCTGGGAGGTCCCATGGTGCTGAGGGGCATTGACCAAGCGGGCGGAGGGGCAGCTTTTCTTAATGTTCTTGGGTTCAGGGTCCTGAGGGGAGGTGGTGGTCCAGGTACTGAAGTGACTTGTTCCTATCTCCTTCCAGGGGGCCTTGCTGCTGAATTCAGCCAGCTTGTGTCGCCTGCCTGGTGTATAGCATTTGGTAGGGATAGCTGGCCCTTCCTCCGTACTTGTTGCTTCCCTGGATGGTGGTTGTGAGCACCGGGCTGGAAGTAGGATTCGTGGTCCAGGAAGGGCTGCAGTTTCAGCACTCCTGGGTCCCTGCCTCTGGGTGGGCCCCCTGTCCTCAATGATTTCTACCCTCGATGGCTGTAGGGGCTGGTTCAGCAACAGGTCTGGGGATTTGAGGGGCCTGGGCTCTTCCCATCAGAGGCTAAGGGAGAGGCTCTTTTCTCTTGTCTCTCCCTCGGGGTGCCCTGCTGCCTCAGCTAAGCTCCCTTGCCTGCTCTGGGGGTGGCATTTGGTTGTGATTTGGCAGGGATGGCTGGCCCTTTTCAACCCCTGCCTTACTTCCCAGCTCCGAGTTGTCTCGTACATAACAGCACCTATCTTGGGGTTGTTATGAGGATCCAGCAAAAGGATATTTGTGATATGCAAGTGGGGAAGGGTCTCCTTGAGGCTCAAGGAAAAGGAAAATGTCCCTTGATTTGCAGAATTCAGTCTGGGGAGGCCTCTGTCATTCTGTCTTCTGAATTCTGTTGGGTAGTAAGCCTGAATGGTCCCCTCTTCAGTACCTTATATGTGAACAGAATAAAATGTGTAGAATCACAAGAGAAGCCAATTACATCAAAGTGGTCAGATTTTTAAAAAAAGCTTCCGTTCACAGAGCCCAGGTTACCAAGAGACCTTGCGATAACCATCAGAAATGCTGCAGGGTTTGTTTTAATGGATATGGACACTAGAGGGCAGTGTGGTCAGCCACAGTGAGAACAGGAGACCTTTGGAAAAGTAACAGATGATGCTAACTTTGGATGATGAAATTGAGCCATCTTGAGAACATGTGTGGTTCTGTCAAAATATAAAACTGGCCCCCTGAATTCCTCATTCCTCAGATAAAGCAGAGGCCCAGAAAGGTCTGATAGCCTGGCCGAAGGCCACAGAACAAGGCCACGGCCTTCTGTCCAACTCCGAACTGACCTTTCCTGTGACTTCCCTTCATCCCATGTTCCAGGCAAAGTGGTCCTAGAACCAGTCGTTTCTGGCTCTGAGACAGAGCTATGTCCCTCTTCATCTCCAGCTCAGAATCCTTAGTTTCTTCCGAGGCTCAATGAAGCTGCCCCCTCCTGTTCTCTTTCCCAGTCTCCCTGGTGAAGCACTATGTATTTCCCAGTAGAAGGCACATTTGTTGAGGGCAGATCCTTCATTTTTGTTATTATTATGGGTATCTAGGTGGTGCAGTGGATAGAGTTGGGCTTGGAGTCAGGAAGACCTGAGTCCAGATCTAGCCTCAAACACTTTCTTGCTGTGTGACCCTGACCCTGGGCAAGTCACTTAATTTCTGCCTACTTCAGTTTCCCCATCTGTAAAATGAGAACACCACCTTCCTAGGGCCATGAGGATCAAATGAGTTAATGTCTGTAAAAAATTTTCTTATACTCAGTTTAAAGTGCTGTAGAAATGCTATTCTAGTTGCAACGGACCTAAGAGGCCCTCTAATCTAACCCATCCCTGAGCTCCAATTTCCTCTGCTGCCTACCAGCAAGGTGGTCATCCAGCCTTTGCTCGAACACCTCCGGGGAGGGGGAGCCTGACCTACCACCTCCTGCCCACCCCACTTTTAGGGAAACCCTTTTGACCCTCCTACCTATTGCTCCTACATAGTGCAAATCTTATCCTTTTTGGAAATATTGAAGGTGTCCCCACTCATCAGTCATCCTTTATTTTCTCTCTCCCACCCAATAAAAAAATCATTAGGAACCCCCTCACGTAACTGAAGAAAAAAAGTCTAGCGTTCCCTCCTGACCTTTGTTAATGAGTATAATATGCATTTATTTAACACCATGTTGTAAATTGATTGTAATGTTCCATTTGAATGTTGGGTATTTCTATTTTGGACTTTGAAATCACCAGGTGTCCTTATGTTTAAACCTTTAGCAGATTCTTAGTAAAATATTGGTTCTCTAACACCTGTGCAGGAAATAAACCTCATGGTATGGTCCGTGGCAGGGCAAGATGGTGTGTTAATGAGGCAGATGGGCCCTACTTCACAGCTGCACAGTTTCAAAAGTGTAAATTTGTCCTGTGGTGGTATCGTTTCTTTTTGAATGTTGGCTCAAAATTACGTCATTTTCCTAATAACTAGGATTTTTTTTTTTCCCTAAAGAGGGTGTTGCCAATATTGGAACTCAGGGTTCAGGATTTCAAACAAATCTCTGAAAACCAATAATGATCTCACTTTTGGCATTGTGAAAAATTCAGAGACAAAAAGTAATTGAGCTTCTAAGCCCTGGGCAGCCTCAACCTCTCCTATGTTTTGGCAACAGCAATGGAATTTTAGATTCTGAATTTCAGATGCAGTTGAATTTGGGGCTGCCATTGCCTGGGCCTCAGGTGGAAACGCCATTTCTGTTACCTTGAAACGACCTTAATTTTAATTCCTTGTTGATACCTGTACTCTTAGGCATTTTCAGTTGTGTCTGATCCTTTATGACCCCTTTTGGGGTTTTCTTTGCAAAGATTCTGGAGTGCTTTGGTATCTCCTTTTCCAGCTCATCTATTATTTTTTACAAATGAGGAAACTGAGGCAAACAGGGTCACACAGCTAGTGCCTGAAGCCAGATTTGTATTCAGAAAGATGAATCTTCCTGAGTCCAGACCCGGCACTCACTCACTCTCTGTGTGGAGCCCTCATCACTTTCTGCCTAGGCAGCCACCCAGCTGCTCCAGAATAGAACTTATAATAACCTGAAAATTTGATCTCATCAAAAAGAAAAACGCAGTTTACTTAAGAATAGCTGTATTTATCCCTTCTTCTGAAAGCTCAAGTCTGCCTTGAGTAAATATTTCAGACTTGGACTAATCATTCACTTTCCTTGCAGTACTATGGACTCATTTCTAGATCATAAATTTACTCTGGGGTCACAGAGACCAACCTCCTCCACTTTACAGATGAAGGAATGAAGCAGGGGAACATTTAAGTGACTTGCCTGGCAGTCACACACACAGCCCAAGGTCGAGACTAGTAGATTTAAATAGAGTAACTTATATTCCCACAGCTACCAAGCTTGAGAAATGGTCTGGGTTAACCAGTTTGTGAAAGTTGATGTCAGTAAGGCAGATCATTCAAGTAACACCTGACCCTTTACTGGATTTACATCTAAATCAGCCATGCCTGAATGTCCCTCAAGGAGGCTGGGCCCCCTTCTCTATACTATGGTGCAGGGTGATCTTACCAGCTCCCAAGGACTCCATTTGCTTTTAGCAGATTTAGTGCTAACCTCCCTCTCCAGACCTCTAAACTCACTTCTTAATCCCATCCTCTGAAGATCTTCCCCCGCTCTCCTCCCCATCCTGTCACGCCCAGGATGTCATCCCCAACACATCACTTCTGCCAAGTCCTGTCCTTTCTACCTGCATATCTTTCTTTTCCCCACCTCTGTGCACTCAGCCTTAGCACAGTGCCCGGCCCATAGTAGGCTCTTCATCACGGATCACAGTCTCTGCCACCGTCTCCCTATTCTGACCTGTACTCCATTCACCTGCCAAAGTGACCCCAGGACTGACCGTGTCACTCTTTTCTTCCAAACGCAAACCCTAGGGGTTGTTTCTCACACAGTTACCTCTAGGATCAGAGGTAAAGTTCTGACAGGCACCTTTTGCAAAAGGCCTTTCCTGATTTCCCTGCTCCCCACTTCCCCCATATTTCCCCTGCCTGGATTTGTCTGTGTGTGTATGTGTTGTATACATAACTGTTAAAGGCACCTCCCCCACTGGAATGTGAAGACCTTGAATGTTTCTGCCTGTAACCTCGCTGCTCACAGTGCCCAGCACACAGCCGGGAACTTACGCAGTCCCTGTCAACTTGTCCCAATCGAGGGATCACTTTTGCCCTAACAGGAGTTAAAGAAAAAGGGTTGGGTTTTTTTCCCCTTTATAAAGAGGCAACCTGGGCATGATGAGAGTCGGGAAGCCCTACTCTCCTATCCTGTCCCTTACACAGCACACAGACTTTAAGCGAAGTAAGCTCCTTACTCCTGTAGAGACCTAGCTAGGGGGAGTGATTCCTTCCTGAGGATTTTCATGGAGTTAGGGGTCCAGACCAAAAAAAATTCTTGCTGAAGGCATGGTTTTTCTTCAAGGGTCAGACTGTATGAAAAGAGGAAATGGTTGGGACTGAGGCCCAGACTGCTAGGGAAGCATCAGACAGAGAGTGGCATTGCACTTTTTAATTGCACGGGTAGTTTTAAATAATAAAATGGAGAAAGCATCTCCCCAAAGCCAAGCTCACATGAGAGTTCCTATCATCAAGTGTTACAGTTAATTTCTATAACTTTACAAGATTTCTTCTACCGTTCACATTATCCAACTGTACAGAATGGAAAAGCAAACCCCTCCAACAGCGATGTTCTCTGCTTAGACAAGCAAACTAAAAGGATTTTACTAGTCAAAATGTAGCAAAACAGGAAGGGGAGAAAAAAGCTAAGGAATCAGACCTTCACTTCGTATCTGACTCAGGTGGTGGGATATAACAATGACAAGGGGAGGCCAACCTCACTTCAGCTTGCAAGAGCTAACTAGGGACAATACTCAAGCTGCTCTAGAGCAAAGCATTAGGGCAGCCTTCACCACCCCCGGGGCCTTTCACTGCCCTCAAACAACTTGGGACAAGTGAACAATACTATTTTAGACACTGATCAACTGAGGAAAGAGTTCATTGGCAAAAGTGTCCTCCCAAGAGTGGCCTGTGCCGAGGGGGGAGGACATCTCACTGAAAGGGGAAGGAGAACCCTCGTAGCCAGAGTCACTACAAGCGTCCAGGAGGCAGGGAGAAGACTTGAGGCAGTGGCTGGAGGACAGCAGGTTCTCGATCCCGAGCTCTGGGATGAAGTCATCCTCAAGGGCTTCTTCTTTTATGGATACAGTGAGCGGCTCAGATGGGGAGATAGGGGGAGCTTCCTCAGTTTTCACTACCATGCTGCTGCTGCTGCTGCTCTGACCATCTGTTTCCGAGGGAATCTCCAGGACAAGTGGCTTGGTGTACACATGGTCGAACCGTATCAGTTCATTAATGGCTTCCAGCTTGGCTGGTGGGGGCCCCACCAAAGGAGAAGGGGAGGCTGGTAAGGAGTCGGGCTCTTTGGCACCCACCTCTCTAAGCTCCTCCAGGCAGTACTCTGTGCTGACATACCTGAAGAATATGTCTGGGTCCAGGTTGTCGATGATGCCCAACAAGATATCAGACTGGAAGAGACAAAGTCGTTAATGGAACCTCAGAGGGTACTGGCATTCTATGCTGCAGAAAACTATAAAACCATGATGTGACTCAGAGTACCCTTCAGTAACACCAGGCCAGGAGCCATGTAAAAGGAATGAAACTGGGAATATCTGCTCCCTCAGCCCTTACATCCAAAACACTGAAGTTATGGGAATACAGTCTGATGCTGTGCTCTCACTGAATCGGGGAGTTTTCTTTTGGCTACTGAGGTGTGTGTGTGTGTGTGTGCGCGCACGCGCGCGCGCCTGTCTGTCTGTCTGTCTGTCTGTCTGAACTCTTCTATTAGGTACAGCAAACCTCAGTGGAGCAGCTTATAAACCAATAGCTATTGGACAACAAGGAGGGACAAATCCTTACCTCAGAGTCTGAAGAGTCAATGCCATCAGAGTCCACAGGGACGTGTTCAGGAAGGGTGACAACTGGGCCTGCACCTGCTGCAGAGGTGCACGTAGTCTGAGTGCTGCGGACTCAGCAGACCCGGCCACCAACCGGACATCACTGGCCTGTGAAGAGAGACACAGGACAAGGTAAACAAGTGACAGGTGGAATCATGGGAGAGGGGTCCTTTCCCTGTAGCAGGCAGGAAGCTGGTGGTCAGGGATGGTTTGGATAAGCTAACTGTCTGTGAGAAGGATTCTCTTCTTGTGACTAAGGGTCACAAGTGCCTTGCAGTGCCAGGATATAGTGGGAGCATGCACTTCCTTGCAGTTTTGCTCAGTGGCCCTGAATTTAAACTTGCATCACCAACTGCACAGCTCAGAACCAGTTCTATTACAACCAAAGCAACATTACCTTGGACTCTGTCTCCTCCTCGGTTATCAGGGCATCTATCCCCAAGCGCTGTCTTAACTCTTGATTTTCAATCACAAGCCCATGGGTTCTCTCACGCAAAAGTTGATTTTCAATCAAAAGTTTTTGGTTCTGGAAAAGAAATGACTATCTGATTAGAGACCACCAAAGTGCCTGAAACTCTATCCCAGAGAAACTGATAGACTTGGGCTCCTAGGGACCTTTTCTTCCTTAATTCTTGAGCTTTTGGGAAAATCATACACAAATAACTAAAATTTTGAGTAACTGTGCAGGAAGATTTCTAAATTCTATTTCTTCCTAAAAGTCCTAAGAAGCTGCTGACCAACAGAGCAAGGCTCCAAACACGTGCCATCAAGATAAAAAGTTCAAGTTAAGATCCTAGATTTAAATCTAGATACTGACTGTTCATAAGGCCTTTGGTTTTGGAGGGGCTGCCTCATATGGCAGTCTTATAGCAAAGAGAGCAGTGGCCCTGAACTTCATCATGTATATTCTTAGGGAAGGCAGGCATGGAAAAACTCTTAACAAGAAGACAATCAACTCTTAAATAACTGGGGAAGTGTGGACACATCCTTGAATTTGAACATCTTTATATATACAGAGAGGGAGGTGGGCAGTCACTTCTTTAATGCTGGATCCCACCAAAGATGGAGAAGTGAAACATTTGTCAGAGTGCCTCTCAAAGCTGGAGGACTCTTGCATCGGGTCAACCCACCAAGGTCTAAGCAGAGACTTGGTCTTGGAAGCTACTACACTCCATCCACTGTGCTCACAGCCAGGAGTTTCAATTCAGGGTCTGCTCTATGACTCAAAGAGAAGGAATGAGTCACATGAGTCACGCACAGAGACAGTCCGGCCCCTGTATCTCACCTGCCTATCTCACCCAGAGAAGATGGGGAGCTACCAGTGGTGAGACTTGGTCTGCACAGAGGAATGTTCAGGTGGACCAAACCTGAGGGTGGCAAGCTCCTTAACAACTTTAGAGAAAGGACAGAGGTTTGCTCAAACCTTCTACTAAAGCATTTTTAGTCATCGGTGCCATGATCACGTCTCCTGGTCACAGCACCTGTCAAACAGGTGCCGATAACACAGAAATACTTAAGAGCCCATGGGGCATGCACTGCGACCAACTAAATGTGTTTCAAGGAGACTGATTCAGGAAGCAGCAACACTGTTTTGGGGGGAAGAAACCAGGGTGTGTGTGTATCTGTCTGTCTCCACATCCACAGAGAGCCAAGGTGGACCTCAGCACTCTGGCTCTGGCTCTCACCTCCTCTTCCAAGTCTACAACTTGCTGCTCCAGTTCACTCATCCGGGCTTTCTTCCTGTCTCGAGCCGTCTGTGCTGCTACTCGGTTTTTCAATTTCCTGGGAATGGAAAAATCTGTCTTTAACATCCGGGGATGGTTCCAGTCTCTGACTCTGAGGTGCAAAGTGACACTATTATAACAGGTTTTCAAATATTGCTTCTACTAGAAATCTATCTCCTGCTTTTTGCTCACATACAGTTAGAGAGGGGGCTGGCACTGTCTCTTTTTAGAGTGAATCTCCAGACAGACAGACTGGCACTTGGTGAATCAGAGCTACAGGTAAGCTAACAAACAGATCGGGAACTGTTTACTTTCAAAGATGAGTTCAGAGTGGGCTCCCAAAGATTCAAAGTCAATTCAAATGAATTCCTCAGCTTACTAACCTAGCCAAAGAACCACTTCTGTGTGCTGTTGGCTTACTTACACAAAGCCTGCAACTAAGTTTCTCCTATGTTGCATCATTCAGGGACCATGCTGGACACACACCGACTCTTGCATCAGAAAAAAAAATGTCCTCATTCAGGATTTCATGATCCACTCCCCCTCCACCCCCAGAACACTCATAATTCACTTATACAGGGGGCGATTCAGAGAAAGGAAAAATTATCAGCAGCCCAGTAACTGGAGCATTGCTAAGCAAATTAACAGCCTATTAACAATGAAATTCTTCCATCCCGAGAATGTGAACTGTGTCAACGTGGTAATGCTCAAATGAGTTTAAGAAGCTTGGGAGCATGAAAATAATGTCACAAATTAATTAGAACCGTGGTAAAATGCGTATAAGGGCAAATTAAAGACCAAAGGGGGCGGGGAAGGTAGTGTTTTATTGCACATCTGGGGAGGGGGGGAATCAGAAATGACTTTAGGGCACACACATCCAAGTACTGGCTCACTCCCAGAGGCCATAGGCCAACCCCCCCACTCCCCCGTCCCTCCCCAAGCTGCTTTCGTGCCCTTCCCCGGGGAAACAGCCCCCACCCCGCACGACACCGCTGGCCGGCAGAGGGGTAAACTGAGGCTTGGGGCCCAGGGCTTTCTGGCCACTAATGACAAGGGTAACTCGCGGACGGACACCCGAAGGCCGTGAATCACCTGAGCCCCACAGAGCTGGGGCCCTCGGAGAGAGGATCGGGGGGCTTGGGGAGGGGGCGGCACGCGCGCGTGTACAAACACACAAAAACACACACACGGCGGCTGACCCGCAGCCTCTGCGGACGTGGCCAGGAGGAGGGGGAGGGGCGCGCCTTCCTCCCGATCCCTCCTCCTCCTCCTCTTCCCTCCGCGCCGAGCGCCACGCAGGCACGGCCCCGGGCTCACCTGCGCAGCGCCTTCTCCTCCGGGCTCAGGTGCGTGAGGCGCTGCCGCTTGCGGGCCGGGCTCTGACCGGAGCCGGGGCCGGAGCCCGGGGCGCCGCTCGTGGCCTCCGGGCTCGGGGGCAGCACCAGGGGCAGGGCGCGGCCGGGCGCGGGGGCGGCGCCGGGCCCCGGCGGCTTCCCGGACGACAGGAGCAGCACCTTGGGCGCGGCCGGGGCCGGCGCCGGGGTCTGGCCCACCACCACCATGGCCGTGCGGACGCGGCGCGCGCCGGGGGCTGGGAAGGCGGAGCGGCGGAGCCTCAGGGACGGACGCCTCCTGCGGGGACCGGGACCCCGCTCCGTCACCGCCGCCGCTCCGACTGACGGGCCGGCCGCGCCCGCCCTCCCGTATAACCGTCGTGGCCGCCGCCCATTGGCCTGAGGCGAGTGACGCATGGCGCGACCCAGCGCCGATTGGCTCCGCTCGACGCGGGGGCGGGAGGAAGGAGAGGGAGGCGGGGTCGAGCGCTGTCAACTGTGGGAGAACCTGGCGGCAGCGCGCACGAGGGGGGCGGGGGAAATGGAGGGGAGGAGCTCTACCACGTGACGTCCCTAGAGCGCCGGCAATGTCTGCACCGACAAGGTCTTAGGGCACAAAGTAATCTTAGGAGTCCGGCTTCGTCCTTTTACAGTTGGGGAAACTGAGACCCCAGGAAACCAAGGTTTTTTTAGAGAGAAGGAAACAAGACCAAAGATGTTATCAGAGAGCTAATTGGAGACCACAGAAATCATTTAGTCCCCCCCTCTCAGGTTACAATCGGGAAACCGAGCCCCGGAGGGGTCCTCAAGCACAAGATTCCGAGCTGGACGGGATCTGGAAGAGCTCCACTTTACCGACGGTGATGCCCTGACCTAGGGGCTACTCAGACCCGTGGCTAGCACCACTCACACTCAAACACACAAAGAAAACGATCTCCCTAATTAATCTAGGAGTGCAGAAAGTTTTAGGTACAACGACTGGGTTACTGTCCTATCCACTTCTTAATCCCTTTTCAAGGTTTTCTTGGCAGGGATACAGGACTGCTTTGCCATTTCCTTCTCCAGCTCATTTGACAGATGAGGAAACTGAGGCAGGCAGGCTAAAGGTCACACAGCTAGCAGCCTTATTGATGAGGTGCAGGCACTGGGAGCCCCCTTGCGTTCTCCTTGAATCTTTAAGGTACAGGCTCTGGGAAACCCCTTGAAGTCTGAATCTTCCCACTTGATGAGGCATTTGCAGAGGCCATAAGTATTTCTTTGTGGCTGGGCACAAACTTGCTACTAGCCTGGCCCTCCATTGTTCATCTGCTTCCCACCCTGGAGCCTATCAAAATATCAATCTAGTCTTTCTTTCATCAACCTCATTGACTCCTCCTGAAGACCCTCCCCAAACTCCTCCTCTACACCACCCCTAGACTCCTCTGTATATAAGAATCCCATCTCTCTTCCCTGTGGTGTGAAAGTGCCATAGAATGACCTAGCATAGACTGGCTCCTTAAGAGTCTACCCCATATGG
>CM053594.1:12293414-12310262 GCA_028646575.1 Pseudocheirus occidentalis | reverse complement strand
GGTGGCTAGGAGAAGAACATCAGAGTCCATACTTGCCAAAATGAGGTGGTTCATGGTTGGGAGAACTGGTTCAGGTTTTTGAAAGAATTCCATCATACTTCTCCTTAGCCAAAGGGAGCTTAATTAACACAAAAGCATGCAGGCCTGAGACTTGGGAAGGAGATAAACAAAGTCAATGATATAGGAAAAAAGGACTAGACTTTGTAAGAGAAAGGAGCACTAAAGCACCTTCAAGTTACAGAGTGGACTAAGAATAAGCCTCACCCCCTCCTCAGGGGGCCTGGAAAAGTAACTATAGATCCTTAGGGCACCTTTGTATCCAAATCAGAACCACAATTACTCTCCTGCCTATTCTCCTTAAAATAACCAGTTAATGCCTCTACCACTACTTCTCAATCAGGTCCTCTGATCTAAGAGCAGCTTGGGAACCACGGAGCTGCTTGATAGACTATTAAAAAAATTTTTTTTTTTTTAGAATCTGCTTCTTAACTGAAATCCCTTTCTTATATGCAATAATTTGCAATATTCTCATATCCTTTCCTTCATCTTTTAAACCCTTCACCCAGTTTACCCCCATTTTACGTCTCAATTTGCTCTGAATTCTTTTAAGAACTGAAAATTGGGCGACCCGGCAGTCGCCCTCTTAGAGCCTTCCCTTTCCTCCAAAGAGATCCGCCACTAATCTGGATCTCCCGCGGGCCGCTCCTCCCCGCTTTTCCAAGGGGGACTGGTTGCTAGAGACTTCTCTGTCCTAATGCCTCTCCACCACGTGGGGCGCCACTGCTGCGGCCAGCACAGTCTAGGCCTAGCTACCAGTTGAGGAAAACAGAGAGAGAAAGAAAAGCTCAAAGCTAGCTGGATTACAGGAGAGAAACAGAGAGACCGGGCTGGATTTCATAGTCTGTTTATTCCAGAGCTATTCCATACCAATCCACTGATACAAGAAAATCATAGGTTTATATTCCTAATTTTGGGGATGATTGCATTTTAGGCCTTGCCCATCCCTTGACCTCAGCTCAAGGTTGATCAGTCCTCCAGATCTTTATCCTAAAACCGCCTCTGGGAGCACAACAGATCAGGGGTCCCAATCAGGACTTGCAAATGTACATACTTTAGATATTCAGGAGGCTAATGAGAGCATCCACCCAACAAGATTATACTATCCTTGCCTATCTGCCCAGTGCCCTTATAGAATTGGGGTGCTAGTGTGCCAGGACCTCTGAAGGTCTTGGCCCCCAACAACTTATCAGCTGTGTGACCCTGGACAAGTCACTTAATGACCTCTGTCTGCCCCAATTTCTCCATCTGTAAATCCAGCATCAAAATAGCACCTCAAGGTTGTTGTGTGGATAAAAGAGATAACAGTTTGCAAAGAGCATTGCCACCCCAAAAGGACTGGCTGTGTGCTGGCTGATAATGTTAAGTTTCAGAGTTTTGCCACCAGTGAATTTTAAGTTCTGCGTTAAAACAGGCACCGCGGCCAGGCCCGGGAAGATGAGGACCTCACCACATCTAGTGTAAATGGCCCAGTTCTGGGAGTTGTTTGTCAAGGACCTCTACAGGGCTGAAGGCAGGCAGAGGAGGGCAGGCAGGATGGGGAAGTGCATTGAGTTCATTACCTTGGAGAGTAGATTGGTCCTTCATCCTCAAAGACGATCAAAGATATCAGGAAATGGATGAAGTCTTGACTTGCATGTGAATTAGATTTAAATGAGTGCAAAGTTCCCAGCCTCACACTCTCCTCCAGGGTCATCAGAGTCCAGTGGCAAGATATAGGTCAGGATGGCCTCGAGGCAGAGGGGGACCTTGGCCTTCTTAAGCTCTGGTCTCAGTTTGTCTGAGGCAACACCCATTCAGTAATTAAAGGCTAGGTAAGAAATGAGGCCAAAGATGGCCTAGTTTACCTTCACCAAAGAATCAGTCTGGCAGGGAAAGGCCCTTAGAGTTCCTGGCCAGAACAGAAACATTTGCTATTTAATGATGCTCAGCCTGGAGAAGAACAGAGTCAGAGGCACTGTGGCAGATGTGTTCAAGTGTGTGAAGGGCTGTGGTTCCGCTTGGCCCCAGAAGGCCAAACCAGGAGCCCTGAAGGATGGACAGAGGGGCAGATTCGGGGTTGATATAATGAAAATTTGAACAAAAAGAGCTGTCTAAAAGTGGAGATAGCAAGGCTGGGGAGGTAGTGAGTTCCCCGTCACTGAAGGTCTTTGACCAAAGGCTGGATGACCAGTTGTGGGCATGTTGCAGAGAGGATTCTGCAAGCACTTAGGGACTTTCTGTCCTATTTCATAAATTGCTGTTGCTATGGAAAAGAGACAGAGCCTTTAGACAGCTCAGATCTCTCAGAGAAGACAAACTGATTTGACTAATTCTTCCCAGAGAAGAAGGGGAGGGAAGGGTAGCAGGGGAAGGTTTGGAGATCCTCCCACGCCTTGGCCAGTCTTCAGTCCTTGAAGGTCAGCAAGTCTGGGAAGAGAGGGAGAACCAGGAGTTGACTTTTGAACTTCTAAAAAAATCCCTTTGCATGCTTTGCCTGAGCCTGTGGCACAAGAAAGAAACAGAGATCAAAGTTCTCCCGGACATGGAGGCAGCTGTAGCTTTAGGGGAAAACAGGCCTGGATTTGGAGGGAGTTCAGATCTCAGAGTGCAGAGAAGTACGTTCACCTCCCTGACCCTTTGTTTTCCCATCTCTAAAATGGGGGTGAGGACTCGAGACTTGCCTGGAGGCATTATTATTACTTGTATTCTCAACTAAGGGTTTTAATTCAAATAAAAAGTTTTCACTGAGGTTGGTATGGTTCCATCCTGAGGCTTGGCAAGGACTGGACTCAGGAAGCAGGCCCAGGACCTTGGGTGTAGGGGTAAACCTGAAGGATCAGGTGCTTTGGGGGGCAGTCAGATGGCGCAGTCAATAGAGTACTAGTCCTGGAGTCAGGAAGACCTGAGTTCAAATCCTACTTCAGTTGTGTAACTTCTGTCTACCTCAGTTTCCTCAAATGTAAAATGGGGATCATAATAGCACCTACCTCCCAGGGTCATTGTGAGGATCAAGTGGGTTGTTTGTAAAAGTGCTTAGCATATAGGAGGCTGTATATAATACTTGTTCTCTTCCCTTTCCCCTCTCAAGTCCCAGAGCAAAAACGTGAGGAAGAACAAGATAAAGAACCTGGAATTGGGGCATGCACAGACTCAGGATCAGGACAAATGAAATCTGAATGAATGAATGAATGAGTGAATGAGCATTTATTAAGCACCTACTGTATTCTAGGCACTGTATTTAAAATATAAGAAAGCAAGCCGGCACTTGCCCTCATGGAGCTTACATTCTAATGGTGGAAAGCAACACCTAAAACTGGGGGTGTGGTAGACCCCCATGGCATGGCTTGAAAAGGGCTGGGAAGGGCCTGGTTGTGGGCAAGATAAGGCAAAGCCAGCTTAACCGACAAGATCTAGGAGGGCAAAAGTAGCAGGGGGCATGGCAAGATGGGCAGGAGAAAGCCCCAGCAAAGGAGAGAGTATTGGCCAAAAACACTCAGTACAGTGCCTGTCATGTAGTAGGCTTTATAAATGCTTATTCCTTTTCTCCCTCCCCAGCAAACAGTCAGGATCCAGTGGGCGGATTTGTAGATGCATAAAATATCATAGCAGAAAGAGAGCGTCAAGACACATCATTTGGTCTAACCCTTTCTTTTTATAGAGGAAAAAACAGGGCCAGGGGAAGGGGAATGACTTGCCTAGGGTCACACAGGTCATAAGCAATAGAGTTAAATTTTCAGTTCAAGATTTTCTTCAACCATCTGAGCAACGGCATTTATGAAACGATAGGCATTTCTGTAACGCTTTGTGTAGATACAATATGTTCCTACAACAACATTAGGAGACGTTGTTCTGCATCCCTCCCCTGTGTACACTCTATGGATCTGGTCACACGGGTCTTTTTAGGCTTCCTCATTTCCCATCTCTGTGCTTTTGTACTTGCCATCCCCCTTCCTGGAATGTCCTCTTTCCTCACTTCTGCCTCTTAGAATCCCTCGTTTCCTTGGTTAATAATTCATACCCTATCTTTTTCAATATGATAAAAAGTCTTTATCTAAAACTGAAAGCAAACATTTCATGAGGACACGTGACACTCTATTTTTCCAATAAACAGAGGGGTCTCCTGGTCCCACTATTGAGATGGTTGTAGAAATGTGAGCAAAACCAGAAAACAAGAAAAGGAAATTCATGAAGTGAAGGTGAGACAGAAACCAGTCTATTCTAACTTATACCTTAACATTCTCAGACCTAACTGGGTCAGCCCTTAAGCAATTTGTATATAGAGGAAGAAGCTATCTCCACAGGGCTGGAAGACATTCTGGAATCTGGAGCAGAGAGACATGAGCAAGCACCCCACTTCCAGCACGCCTTCAAGGAGCCAAGGCTTGGCGCGGGGAGGGACTGAGACACAACCCAGAAGGCAGATGGCAAGAAGGGTTATTGGCTTTACCAAGAACACCGGCCCCAAGCTGAAGGAAATGCCAAGGAATGATCAGCTCTTGGCCCAACATGCCCTCCCCAGGCCTGTCACCAACAGACACTCTAATGTAATCTGCTATTTCATTACCCAAAGGTTTCCAGTAAACCGAGATCTACTTCAACCACGAGGAGGCCGGAGGTTAACTGGAGAGATAAAATGCAATATTGCACTGGTAAATGTTTAACAATTAGCTCTCTGGGGGGAAAAAAAAAAACCCACAACATACTTTTTTTGAAGCAATACATTTTTTTAAATAATATTTTCCTCAATTACATATAAAAGCAATTTTTAAAATTTTATTTTATTTTTAATTTATAACATAAGCATTTCCATAACAGTATAACAAACTGGCTTCAGTAAATTTGGAGACTACAAAATAAACACTACTTCTACATGAATATAACAAGATCCAGCTAGCAATAGTAGAAAAGGTCCTTCCATTCAAAATCACTATAAAAGGCACCAAAACACACCAAAGATTTATGTAGATTCAGTTACAAAGTTTTCCTCAAAGAGATAAAGAACTTTCAGGGCTGGAGGAATATTCAACCCTCTGGTTTTGCCAGTAAAATAAAAATGCTAAGCCTATCAAAGTTCCTTTGCAGACTTGATGGCATGTTAACCAAATGACCAAAGGATTACTTCACAAAGCACGAATAAAATAATAATAAAATCCATTTAGAGAAAGAAAAGACAAAAAAGACCAAGAGAAATAATGAAAGAAGGTGGGACGAAGAGGGAATAGCCCTTTCAGAACCCAAACTATATTATAAAGCCACAATCTTCAAAAACATTTGGTACTGGTTGAAAAATAGAAAGAGAAGTTTGATTCAATTCAATTTAAAAAGTATGTATTAAACATCTCTTATGTGTTAGGCACTGTGCTAAGTCCTGGGGATCCAAAAAAAAAAAAAAAGGCAAAAGACAGTTCCTGCTCTCAAGGAGTTTACAATCTGATGGGGAAGACAACATGCAAACCAATATATACCAAGCAAGCTCTATACAGGACAAATAGGAAATAAATGACAGAGGGAAGACACTAGAATTAAGGGGGAGGGAGGGTTAGGAAAGGCTTTCTGTAATTGGTGGAATTTTAGTTAGGACTTAAAGTAAACGAGGGAGGTCAATAATGAGTGAAGGAGAAAACATTTCAGGCATGGGGACCAAGCAGAGAGATGGCCCAGAGCCTAGAGATACAGGGTCTTATTTGTGGTCACGAGACCAGTATCACTGGGTAGAAGGTGCACGTGGAAAAGTAAGGTGTAAGAAGACAGGAAAGGAGGTAGGAGGAGGCCAGATGATGAAGAACTTTGAATGACAGGGTGTTTTGTATTGGATCCTGTAGGCAATAGGAAATCACTGGAGTTTATTGAAGGTGGGGCTGGAGATGGTAACATGGTCAGATCTGCATGTGAGGACAATTATTTTTAGAGGCTGAATGGAGGATAGATTGGAGTGGGGAGAGACTGGAGGCAGACAGACAGACCATTGCAGTGGCCCAGGCTCCAGGTGAAGACAGCCTGCACTAGAGGCTAGGCAGGGCAGTGTCAGATGAGAGAAGAGGACACGTTAGTGAGATGTTACAAAGTGAATTAGCAGGCATTGGGTAACAAGTTGGAGATTGGAGGTGAGAGAGAGAGAGGAATCCAGGATGATCCTTAGGTTGCAAGCCTGAGCAATAAAGCTGAACTCAATAACCCAGTATTTGATAAATTTGAAAATGTAAATTAGTTAGAAAAGAGCTCTTTATTTGATATGAACATCTGAGAAAACTAGGAAGTAGTTTGATAGAAATTAGACTTAAACCAACATCTTATGCCACATTCCATAATAGATTCAAAATGGATATGTGAGCTGAATATTAAAGATCACACCATAAAAAATGAGAAGAGAAACAAACCACATACCTTCCACAGTTATGAGAATGAATGCTGCTTAGCCAAAAAGGGATAGATAAGATTGATGGTTTTGATTACGTGCACTTGCAAATGAAATTAACTCAGATAAGAAGGATAAAGAGGATAAGAAGTGAAGTAGTCAACCAGGAAAAGTCTTTATATCAAATATCTGATGGGGAAGACAACATGCAAGTACCATGGACAACAGACAAGAGCCATTCCCCAATAGACAAGCTGTCAAAGGACATGAACAAGCGTTCCTCAAAAGAGCTCTAAACTAAGCAAGCATGCGAAAGAAAGCTCCACATCACTAGTAACAAGAGCAACGCAAATCAAAACTGCTCTGAGATTTTACTTCATATCCAACAAATTAGCAAAGAAAACAAAAGATGGGCATTGTTGTTGCAGTGGCTGTGGAGAAACAGGCACAAATGCATTGTTGGTTGGGATGTGAATTGGTGATACCATTATGAAAAGCAATTTGGAATTGTTCAAATAAAGTGACTAAAATGTACATAATCTTTGACCCAGAGAGTCCACTGGTGGGTGTCTTCCCCTTGGAAGTCACTGGAAGAAAGATTTTGTATACACTGCAATAACTTCCTTTTTTTTTTGGTAGTAGTTATCCATAAGATGAATTGGGTAATGGCTAAACAAATTGTGGTCTTGAGTGTAACTAGACACAACTGTGCTGAAAAAGCAGCCCACATAATGAACACAGAAATATCATTTGCTCTCTGGCTTGCTATCTTTGAGCCAGGCTGCTTCATCACTTCCTCTGGGTTGAGTGTGAGTGTAGAGGGGTGGGGAGCGAGGATGTCTATTTGCAGTGTATAGAGAAGTGGGCCTGGAATCAGGAAGATCTGAGTTCAAATCTGACCTCAAACAGCTGTTCCTAAGTAAGTCTCTTAAACTTCTTTTTGCCCATTTCCTCAGCTGTCAAATCAGGATAACAACAACTTCCTCAAGGGAAAGTGTCTGGCACATAATAGGTGCTGTATAAATGCTTCTTCCCTTCCCTTCCCCCAATGCCACCAGCTTAAGCCCCCAATAATTATGTTTCCCCTTCCTCCCAAAGTGTCAGTGACTAATGGCTCTTTGCCTAGAAAAGAATACCACAGGAGCTGCTAGGTGGCTCAGTGAATAGAGCACTGGCCCTGGAGTCAGGAGGACCTGAGTTCAAATCCGACTTCAGACACTTAACACTTACTAGCCATGTGACCTTGGGCAAGTCACTTAACTCCAATTGCCCCTCCAAAAAAAAAATAAAAGAATGCCACAGGAACAGAAGTACAAAGATTTCCTCCTAACATCTCAGGGATGCACTAGATCTATATCATCGTATAGGTGTGTCTTAGCTCAGTTTCTACATGATGTTGACCCTACCAAGTTCACATCCAAATGTAGCATTGATGCTCATGAGTCTGCGTCTCAAGCCACTGCTGCGACTGGTCCCAAAGGTCACTCATGAAGGTCTGCCTCGATTCACAGAATTTGTCCCTCCCTGTGTAACAGAACAAGGAAGAGGGGTGGGGGTGGGGTGGGGGCATCTCAGTGTCCTATTACATAGAGAGGGAAAGATTCCACGAGATCAGGCAGAGTCAGGAGAATGACCCATCCAGCAGTGCCTGCAATCATGGACATGGAAAGAATGACAGCCTCAAAACATTCAGAGCCAAAAGCTGAAAGGGAGAAAGAATCGGTTTGGCCCTAAAGGAGAGCAATGAGAAGACAGCTCCCCCTGCTCTCAGGGGATGGCTCAGGATGGCGCATGTCATGGCAGATTTTCTTTTCCATGTGCTGATTGGTTTGGCTCAATTTTATTTTCCTCTTCCTTCCTGGGGAAAAAAAAAACCCTTTACTATAAGAACTGGCTCTTTGACAGGGGCAAGGAGAAGAAATTCGGGCATTGGAAACACAAAAGATATCAAGAAAAATATATATATACTTAAAGAATTCGTCTCCTACCCATAGCTGGGAAAGATATATGATCTTCACTTTTTTTAATGGCACGATCTGAAAGACTTTTTTTAATTGGCAAGATACTTTGTAGCACCTTCCTCCCTTGGTGGTTGGGAGGAAAGAATGAGACAATGTAAGTACAATGTTTTAGAGATCTCAAAGCACTATATGATGCTACTAAATTATTATTATTCCTCCACCACGAGCCTTCTCAGAGCAGACTCCCTCTCTGTTGCTAGGATGTAACTCAGAGAGGATTAATGTATATACACACCACCGGTTACAGTCGCTTTGCATCTCCAGCCAAGTCTTGGGGGTAGGAAAGAAAGGTTCCGTCTCCTTCAGGACTAAAGTGGGAAGCCTCCACATTCCTTACTACAGAATCAGAAAAATAAAGTGTAGCAAATAGAAATACGGCCTGGAGAGTCAGGCAAATTAAGGTCATCAAAACTGGAACTACCTAGATTGGTTACAGCTACATAAAAGAAAAAGAAAAAGAAAAAGCCAGGGCTAAATCCTGTGGAACTCCAGGTGGGATGAAAGAAGGGCCCAGAATAAAAGGCATTTTTGTTCATTCTCATGGTTTGACTGTGTAAAATGTCTACAGCTTTAAGCATGGCTTTATTTAATATGTTGATATAACTGTTTGGTTTTATGTATTAGGCTTTTTTCCCATTGAGACCAGACTTGTGATTTCGTTTGTTTTCTTTTGTCATTTTGTGAGTTTTTAAAAATCCATTTTATTGATACTTTTTGTCTCTATGTAACTCATTTCACTGTCCTTCCCCTGATATAACTCTCACTATTAGCTAAGGCATCCGATATAGTTAGTGACCACGTCGGACAACACATATAATATTGTATTGTAGCCCCCCACTTTTCTATAGAATCTTTTTTTTTGAGAGGCTGAAACAAAATTTACTGGGATCAGGCTAATAATAATTTTTTAAAAAGCAGCAAGAGTGGCATCTTGCTGTCAGACAATCCAAATCCTCCTGGGAGCTTGGCTGCCCCTCCAAGCTACTTCTCCCTCTCTAGAGTCCACCAGAGCCTCTGGCTCCCCAGTGCCTCTCCCACACACCCTCGGGCTGCCAGTTCTCACCGCCTCTCTGCCTCCAGCCAGTCTATCACCCCAACCAGACCCTAGCAGCACCAAATCAATTCTTTTACATTTCTCTTTTAAATTCACCTTTCTTTGATTTTTAGTTTCAGATTCTCTCAGTCTCTCCCACTCATTGAGAAGGCAAGGAAAACAAAACAAAAGCTACTCCAAATATGTATAGTCATGCACAACATTTTTCAAATTTTAATTTAAGTCTCTTCTCTCTCCTTCCTCAAGCAGTTTGGTTCCTTGGCTCAGGGTCTTCCTCTCCACCCCAGCTGCTGCCCTCCCATACTAAGGGATTTCTCTATGCATGTTGAGGTGCCTTCTCACACCAAGGCTCCTCAGTCTCACTCCCCTGCGTCCCATGCACACTGACCTCAGTCACACAGAGCTTACCCTGGGTTGGGTCTGGACAAGTAAGTATTCTACCTCTATGATCAAAGTACTCTAGACTTAGGATTGGGAGAGAATTCATTTTACTGAGGAGGAAACTTCAGGGAAGGGAAAACTTCAATTAGGCACACAGGCAGAATTTGAACCTAGGTCATGTAGTACTATACTGTCCAGATGCCAAAATGCCTCTATCAGATAAAGTACTGGACCTGGACTCAGGAAGACCTGAGTTCAAATTCTGCCTTAGATATTTACTCACTACGTGACCTGGGCAAGTCACTGAACCTCTGTTTGCCTCAGTTTCCTGATCTGTAAGATGGGATCATAATAGTATCTACTGCCCAGAGTTGTAAGACTCAAATGAGATAGTACTTGTAAAGTACTTTAGAACAGGGGATGTCAGGGCTGGGAGGGACTTTAGAACAGGGGATGTCAAGGCTGGGAGAGGTCTTAGAACATAGGACACAGTTATAAAGGTGGAAATTAGTGGGATGGAACCCCTGCAATCTGGAAAATTCACATAAAATTTTATGGCCCTCCCTTTATCCCAGAGAAGTCTGGATTATTATGGTATTAAGCGAAAAAATTTGTCAATATTATGCAATACTATATATCTATTTTATGCATTTCTCAGTGTCCAAACTTTTTCTGGGTCATCTGTGGGCCTTCATGTGTTGTCTGCAGCTTCCACAAAACTCCCCCTAAATTCCCATTTAATTTCTCATGCCAGTCTGTGGCATATTGAAACCACGATGGAGAAAGTTGCAATGTGGAAGGGATAACTATTTGGTCCCATTCCATTTTGCAGACGACTCCCAGAGAGGCTGAGAGATTTGTCCATTATTAGTTAAATCATTAGTAATAGACAGAAACCAAAACCGAGGTCCTCAGACCAAGTCCTCCTTCTCCAACATTACAGGCTTCCCTTGGAGGAGATTTGGGTTTTGTTTGGAGGGGTGGGGCCCTGAACCTTGAGCTCTGAGGTGATGAAGCTGGCCTCAGCCTCCCCTAATATTCCACTGAGAACCATTACTGGTCAGGGCGGATTTCTAGAAGCCTCTCCTGGGACTGGTCCATCCTGGAAGGTAGGTCACTTCCCCTGCCAACATTTTTGAGACCACGGGGTGTTTGTTCATAATTTCCTCAGGCATCCCGGCTGGGGAATTTTTCCAGAGTGGGAAGGTCATTATTTAATCTCTTTGCTTTAACAGTGAACACACAGTCTTCAACAGAACCAGACCATTACATTAGCTCATTCCAAAACCAAAGCAGGTTTTTCATGGATTTCAAGATCTTTGTCAATGAAAGCAGGCAGCCCTGGTTCCTGCGCGGAGGATCTTGGCCTCCAGACATGGTTCTGAGGTGCCTGGGTTTACAGATGGGGGCGGTTCTCAGCGGGGCTTCCAGGTTGAACAAATGGAGCACACTCTCCCCCGCCCAATCTTCCCACCAAATCCCCATTGTGATGGTGGATTTGGAGACAAACTAGAAGGGCTTCTCAGGGGGGCCTGGCCAACTTTGTCTTCCTCTAATAAACCAATTTAACAGGATCATGCTGTCTAGGAAGCTGGCCACTAGATGTCCCTGCAACTCTGTTGCCGAGAAGGTTTCACACTCAGACTGGTTTACTTACTACAGACAAATCCTGTGTGGAGCTTACTCAAAGGAGAGAATGGCACGTCTGGGAGGGGCCTTAGAACAGGGAATGTCAGAGCTGGGAGGGACCTTGGAACAGGGAATGTCAGAGCTGGAAGGGACCTTGGAACAGGGAATGTCAGAGCTGGGAGGGACCTTGGAACAGGGAATGTCAGAGCTGGGAGGGACCTTGGAACAGGGAATGTCAGAACTAGAGGGGCCTCAGAGCAGGGAATGTCAGTACCGGGAAGGAGCCTAGAACAGGGAAGGTCAGAGTTGGGAGGGGTCTTAGAACAAGGGATGTCAGAGCTGAGAGGGGCTTCAACGTGACATATCCAGATGGGATTAATTATGTTTTCACCCCCCCCAACCCTCCCCTGTACCAAACTTGCCTTATTTTCTTGAGTAAGGCTCTGTTTTCAAAGTTTCCAGCTTTAACCTTGCTTTCTCTCCTTGTCCCTCTCCCTTATCCTTCATATCCAGTCAGTTGTAAGATCTTTTCACTTTTCCCTCCATAAGCTCTTTTGTATCTAACCCTTCCTCTCTGCTCACATAGCCACCCCTCAGCTCATGTACCTCCCCTCTCACCTAGATTATTGAGCTCCCCTACCCCAGTCAGCTACTGCCATGATTTTCTTGAAGCCAAGATCTGACCACACCACTCCCATCCCCAGTAGCGGCTTCTCTGTTACCTGTAAGAACAAATACCAGCTCCTCTGTTTAGCTTTAAAATCCCATCGCACCTTTCCAGACTCATCTCTTCTTTACTCTAATTACACCAGACTGAGCCCTGTGCTCCTCTCCTGGAGGCCTCCCTCCAGTATCTCCTTGCCCTCCTGGATGCCCTCCCACCTCCTCCCTCCTCTCCATCTCCCAGGGTCTGCCTCTCAAGCATCACCTTCACCAAGAAGCCTTTCCCGACTCCCCCAAATACAGTCTCCCTGTCTGCCTAGCTGCCTTGTCTTTGTTATATTTATATTTATCCTAAATATATATGTATTTATATGTTCTGAATATATATTCACATACATACATGCAAACACACATGCCTGTCCCTTGATGGAATGTAAACTCCTTGGAAATGGGAATTTAAAAAAATTATATTTATAACCACAACCTCTAGCCCAGTGACTGGCACATAGTAGGTCCTTAAGAAATATCTGTTGACTGATTGGCTGAACATAAAATATCAGACCTAGAGACCATTTAGTCAAACTCTTAAAAACATGTGATATCAGAATTGATGGGGATCTTAGAATATATACCACAGAATGTTCAAGTTAGGAGACACCTGGGTATATAGAACTGGAAGCTGGAACTTGTAGAGACATTGGAATGTGGAACATGGAATCATACTTGGAAGGAACTTTGGAACACAGGCTCCAAGTTTGGGATGGGGGGGGATGGTGGGATCTTTGAGAGTAATACAGAAGTTGGGAAGGGGACCAGGTGTTTTGGGAAAAGTTAACAAGTTCTGTCTGGACATGTTGGGTTGGAAATGTCCAAGGAGCATTCAATTTGAAGTGTCCCATAGGCAATTGGTGACATCTAAATGGAGCTCACAAGAGAGACTAGGATTTTCTCTGTATCTGTTTCTGTCTCTGTCTCTGTTTCTCTCTCCCTTCCTCCCTCCTCACTCTCCCCCATATTTCTCTCTTTCTCTGTCTCTCTCCCTTCTGTGTGTGTCTCTCTGTCTCCCTCCCTCTTCTCTCTTCCTCATTTCTTTCCCTGTCTCTGTTTCTGCCTCTCTCTCTCTCTCTCTCTCTCTCTCTGCACATACATATATGTCTATAAGTACTATGTAGGTGTATGCATATAAGTGTACTTGTGTATACATACCTATAAGTATATATATCCATATATGTGTGTATGGATGTGTGCATATAGATCCTTTAGACAGAGACATGAAACTCATGGGGGCTGCTAAATTCAGCCAGAGAGATCATGAGCTGGAGGCTTGGGCTCCACACATGCTTGGGGGCCATATATGGGTTGATGTGTTGGTCATCGGGGCTGGACTGCTCCTTTTTTTTGGGATTCTTTTGGCCAAGGACCAGCCGGCTTGGCAGGACTATACTTAGTAATAAAGGCAATGGAAAAACTGAAGAGATTAATTAAAATAGATGCAACCCCAGTTAGTCATCATGGCAAGTGCTACCAGGCAGATTAAGGATGCTGCAAGTAACCATGGCAACTGAACAGACTTACGCAGAATAAACAAGACCCTTGATATTGACCTCAGCATTGAGGACTCTGTACTGGGAACAGGGGTGATGCAGAGAATCTATCTTGGTCAATCTGAGTGTAGGAGTGAAGCAGATTAAGCGTCAAAATGGGGAGGGGGATCGGAACAGAGAGTGCCAAAGCTGGGAAAGATCCTGGAACATAGAAGAGAGAATCTCGTACGTGGGAGGGATCCTAGAGCAAAGACTAGTACAGGTGTGTGTGTGTGTGTGTGTGTAGGGGGAGGGGGGAGAGGGGTCATAGAGAGCTTCTAATCCAATGCTTCCTAACTTGGGGGCCAAAGATCTCTGGGGATCCATGGAATTATTTCAAGGCCCTCTTTTCCTAATCCATAGGTGAACTTATAAATAAGCAAATATCCCTTCTGTGGATGGAATAAGTGATGTCTTGCCCATATGTGTGTCAGTATTATATAAGTGATATATTCCTGGTTTTGAATGTATGTGACTAGTAAAACATGAATGACCAGCTGACATTCCTATAGCCCCCAGGACTCCCAACAATTTTATAGATATTATCTCTTAGACCAGAGCAGGGGTGGGGGACCTGCAGCCTCAAGGCCACACATGGCCCTCTAGGTCCTCAAGTACAGCCCTTTCACTGACTCCAAACTTCATCAAACAAATTCCATTAATAAAAGCATTTGTTCTTTGAAATTTGAATTCAAAGGGTCACCCTTGAGGACCTAGAGGGACACATGTGGCCTAGACACTGCTGGTTCCCCACTCCTGAGCCAGATTCACAGAATCCCCAACCATGAATTCACTCAACCCTTTGACAGTTACCTGTGATCCCTCAGATCTGGCCCCAGATCCCAGAAGGTAGAAGGGCCTGGCACAGACCATGGATAATGAAGAATCAGACTTGACTGAGCAACTCAAAGACAACAAGCCAGTTCTGGGCCTTATCCCCGTATCACCCAGACCTCAGGATAATGGCAAGTTTTGAAGACTTAAAAAAAAAAACTGGATTAAAATCATCGGTGAGAATATAAAAGGCATAATAAAGATTCTTGCTTCAACACACAACAATCCCATGAGGCACATCCTATGAGTGTCCTCAAACCCATTTTACAGATAAGAAAAATGGAGTCTTGGAGGGATTATGACTTGGCCAGCATCTCCTGACCCAGAGCTTGAATTCCTCCCCTCACCACTCTATCTCCTAGGCCAGGGCTCTTCCCACCATATACTTTGACATTAAGCCTTTCATTAAAAGCTCATTGAAGTGATTTAACCATAAACAAGTTGTTGATGTTATAGAATTATTGGAATGAAGGTCTTAGGGCTGTTTTCTCTCAGTCATGTTGACTGCTCCAAATCTATGGTTCAGTCACCTTGAGCAGGAACTCTTAGCCTGGGGGCCATGAATTTCTAAAAAATATTCTCATTAACTATGTTTCATTATGATTGGTTTTTGTAATTCTGTGCATTTCATTTCATGCATTTAACAAAATCATTCTGAGAAAAGGTCCACAGGCTTCATGACAACACCAGAAGGGGACCATGATGCAAAAATGGTCATGAGGAAGGAAATGGGCCGGGAGAACCTTGGATACATTTTAAAAATTAGTAACTGAAGCCAAGCAACTGTTGAGAAAGAGGGACATATTAGAACATAGCTTATTTGCACATAGCCAGTACTGGAAGTCATTTGCTTGGTTGTGTATCTTCCTTCCTTCTTTCCTTCCTTCCTTTCTTCCTTCCTTCCTTCCTTCCTTTCTTTCTTTCTTCCTTCCTTCTTTCCCTCCTTCCTTCCTTCTTCCCTTTCTTCTTTCTTTTCTCTTCTTTCCTTTCTCTTTCTTCCTTTCTTCCTTCCTTCCTTCTTTCCTTTCTCTCTTTCTTTTTTGTTTCTTTCTTCCTTCCTTCCTTCCTTCCTTCCTTCTTTCATTTCTTTTTTTTTCAATGGGGGAGAGAAGGTAGGAGGGCCTGAAAATAGAATTTGAACTGTGGTCTTCCAGACACCAGGTTCAGGGCTCTATCCATGGAGCCTTCTAGCTGCTACTTGAGAAACTGAGGAAGACCTCTAACATGTTGGGTAGATCCCTTATGGTGTACTCATGACAGGACATGGACAGAATTTCACAGGTTGGGCAGGCCTGTATGGGTTGCAATCTGCACTGTTGGAGGGAGTTTCCGAATCCATGAGATTGCAGCTGTATTTGAGTATTTGAATTAAAGCCAAACCTACTTTCCTATAATTTCCATGTATTGGTTCTAGTTTTACCCCTGAAGGCTCTAGGAAGGAACTCTAATCTCTTATGACCATGAAAAACTTTTACATATTTATCTTTTCTCCTTTATGTTTAAAATCCCCATTCTTTCAGCAGAGCTTCTGACTATACAGTTTTTTTTGCTAACCTTGCTGGGTATGAGCTCGCGATGTCAACATTCCTCCTAAATCATGGCTTCCAGAATGAAAAGTAGTATTCCAAAGGTGATCTGACCAATAGGCCAATTGGCCTCTTTCCGCCTCATTGTGGACACTGTCAATGTGAGGGTGTCCTCTATTGGCTCATGTTGAGCTGAAAATCAGCGATCAGCAAATCTACTATGTATTAGACACTGAAAATATTAATTGAACAAGCAACTTTCACTATACCTGGTGCTAGGAATGAAAAACAAAACCATTCACTGCTCACAGAGCTTCCATCCCAGGATCCTATAAAATGCTTTGTTCTTTCTCACAACTTCAAACTAATTCCTAGGATCGCAATTTGAAGCTGGAAGGAACCTTAGAAGCCATCAGGTCCAACACCCTTATTTACAGTTTAGGAAACTGGGTCACAGAGACTAAGTGATTTGCCCAGGGTTGGAGGCAAGATTTGAACCCAGTCTTCCCTGGTCCAGTGTTCTCTCCACTTCACCATGATGACTGTCACAGACACCGTACAAGAAATTGGGGATACAAAGGCAAAACAGAGACAGTCCTTTCTCTCAAGGAGCTTACATTCTACCAGGGGGGAAACAACACGCAAAGAGATAAGTAAATATAGAGCAAGCTTCCTCCCCATCTAATCTACTCAGACAATGGATTTTTAGATAGATAGATAGATAGATAGATAGATAGATAGATAGATAGATAGATGGATGGAT
>CM053594.1:12277009-12292914 GCA_028646575.1 Pseudocheirus occidentalis | reverse complement strand
GAAAGAAGGAAAGAAAGGAAGAAGAATGGGTAGGTGGATGGATGGATGGATGGATAGATGGATGGATAGATAAATAAATGGATTGATAGTAAAAGCCTTTGACCAGGTGGAAAACTCTAGGAGGACAGTGCTAAATGAAAGTATGTTTTTAGTGGAAAGAGCAGAGGATGTGGCATCAGAAGGATCTAGTTTCACATCCTGTTGTTGCTCAGTCACATCCAACTCTCCGTGCCCCATTTGGGGTTTTCTTGGCAGAGATACTGGAACAGTTTGCCATTTCCTTCTCCAACTCATTTTATAGATGTGGAAACTAAGGCAAACAAGGTGAAGTGACTTGCCCAGGGTCACACAGCTAGTAAGTGTCTGAGGCTAGATTTGAACTCAGGAAGAAGAGTCTTCCTGACTTCAGGCTGGGCATTCTATCTATTGTGCTACCTCACGGCCCTGGTGATTACTCCTAAAACAATCACTCTCTTGTGGATTTATTATGTCCCATTCAGAATTTACTTCAGGAAAATCAGTCAATAAACATTTGGGAATAAACTATGTGGCAAACACTGTGCTAGGTGCTAGAGATAAAAAGAAGCAGAAGACAATTCTTGCCCTCAGAGAGATCCCAATCTAATGCGGGAGGAAAAAAGCAAATAAATACACACAAATAAGCTACGTGTGGGATAAATTAGAAATAATTGAGAGATGGAAGACACTAGAATGAAGAGATTTCTGGAAAGGATCTCTGCAGAATGTGAGATTTTAGTTGGAACTTGAAGGAAGCCAGGAAAGCCAGAGGCAGAGATGAGCAGTAAGATTTAAGGAGACTAGAAATATTTGTGAAGGGATACAAGGTAATGAAGGGATTTTAGCACCAAACAGGATTTTGTATTTGAACCTGGAGGTGATAGAGAGCCATTGGAATTTATAGAATGGGGTGGGGGAGGTCAGACTTGTGCTTTAGGGAAGTCACTCTTGTAGCTGAATGCAGGATGAATTGGAGTGGGGAGAGACTTGAGGCAGGCAGACCCACCAGCAACTATTGCAGTAGACAAAGTGTGAGGTCACGAGAGCCTAGAGCTTCAGAGGCCCCGTGTCTAACCTTCTCTTTCAGTAAGGGGAATGATTGGACAACAGTAGGGTAGATTCTTCTCTTGCTAGAAAGCTAGATCCTATGACAGTGAGACACAAGTGGGACACAACACATACTTCATCTTGTGGGAACTCCTGGTACTGAAATCCATTCTCCAGAAGGTGCCATGTTACAAGCCCACATCTTCCATAACCAGATCCAATTAAAGTTATAAATAATGCCTCATCTCCTTGTAAACTCAAGTTGATCAGAGATCTTCCTTAATCAACAGCCCCTCCACACCCATCATGTTCTATTTTATTACACAATTACTTAGTTATTTGATAAAATATTTACCAGTAATAGAATCCTAGAACTTTATGGATCACCTAATTTAACTCCCTCCCTGATGGGGGAAGTCACTTATTTAGCTTTCACTTAAACATCTCCATTGATGGGGAGCTCACTACCTCCCCAACAAGGCAGTTCATTCTGTTTTTTTTTGTTGTTGTTACTTTTTGTTTTTGACAGATTAATAACTTCTTAGCACACGTATACCACTGTAATTTTGTATTTAAAAAAACAATATAAAATCAAATCTAAACAACTGGAAAAATATTAGTTGTTCATGGATAGGGTAAACCAATATAATAAAAATGATGATGCTATGTAAATTAATCTGTTTTTTTAGTGACATACCAATTAAACAATCAAAAATTATTTTTATAGAGTTAGAAAAAAATAAAACTTATCTAGAAGAACAAAGGTTTAAGGATATCAAGGGAATCAACTCAAAAGGTGATCTAGCCATACCAGATTTCAAACTGTATGATAAAGAGGTAATTATCAAAACAATCTGGTACTGGCTAAGAAGTAGAGGGGTGGATCAGTGGAATAGATTAGGTACAAATGACCACAATAATCTAGTATATAAACCCAAAGATCCAAGCTTTTAAAACAAAACCCCATTATCTGATAAAAACCAATGGGAAAACTGGAAAACAGTATTGCAGAAAATAGGTATAGACCATCTCATACCATATACCAAGATAAGGTCAAAATGGGTTTATGATTTACACATAAAAGGTGATGCCATAAGCAAATTAAGAGAGGATGAAACAGTTTCTCTGTCAGATTTATGAATAAGGGAAGAAGTTAAGACCCAAGAAGATACAAAGATCATTGTAAAATGTAAAATTGACAATTTTGATAATGTAAAATTAAAAACCTTTTGCACAACAAAACCAATGCAACCAAAATTATAAGGAAAGCAGAAAACTAAGGGGGAAATTCTGCAACAAATATCTCTGATAAAGGCTTTAATTTCTCATGAAATCTGGTATAGAGAACTGAGTTAAATTGATTAAAAAAAATAGGTCATTCCCCAATCAATAAATGGCTAAAGGACATGAACAGGCAGTTTTCACACAAAGAAATCAGATCTATCTATAGTCATATGAAAAAATGCTCTAAATAACTATCAATTAGAGAAATGCAAATTAAAACAACTGTGAGAAACCACCTCATGCCAATCAGGTTAGTTAATATGACTAAAAAGGAAAATGTTGGATATTGGAGGAGTTGTGGGGAAACTAGGACACTAATTCACTGTTGGTGAAGTTGTGAACCAATCCAACCATTTTGGAGAACAATTTGGAACTATGACCAAAAAGCTACAAAACTGTGCATACTCTTTGTTCTACAATACCACTGCTAGGTCTATATCCCAAAGACATCCAAAAGAAAGAAAGAAAGGGAAAAGCACCTATTTGTACAAAAATATTTATAACAACTCTTTTTATGGTGGCTAAGAATTGGAGATCAAAGGGATGTACATCAATTGGGGAACGGCTCGATAAGTTGTTATATAATTATAATGTAATATTATTGTGCTATAAGAAATGACAAGCAGGATGATTTCAGAAAAATCCCAAAAGACTTACATGAACTGATGCATAGTGAAGTGAACAGAATCAGAACATTGTACACGGTAACAGCAATATTGTTTAATGAAGAGCTGTGAGTGAATTAGCCACAGTCAGCAATGCAATGATCCAAGAAAATCCCAAAGGACTAGTGATGAAGCATATTATCCACCTCCAGAGAAAGAACTGATACTGTTTGAATATAGACTGAAACATGCCAAATGTATAACCTATATCTGATTGCTTACCATCTCAGGGAGTTGGGGGGGTAGTAAGGGATAGAATTTGGAATTAAAATCTTGAAATAAAATTTTTTTTTAAAAATGAATGTTGAAAACTATCTTTACACGTAATTGAGAAAATGTATAATACTATTTACATAAATGAATATTTTTTGTGAAAAAACCCACAATAAACAAAAATCCTCTAATATAGTGATTATAATGGACAGTAGGCTTTTTTTAACAGCAAAATAAATATGTATTTGCAGTTTAATCATTTGGAACCAACATGCAATCTTGTCTTTAAATTTCATTGCCTTAATTTACATTGTTGGAATAATTGTATATACAATTTAACCAATTCTACTTTCTTTGCCCTGCATCAGTTCATACAAGTCTTCCCAACTTTCTCTGAATTCTTCACATTCTTTTGTTAATATGGCACAATAGTGTCACTTCATATACACGTCCAGTTCTCTCCTTTATGCCTCATTGATTAGGTACATATTCCATTTGCAGGGTTTTGTTATCACAAATAGTGATGCTATAAATAGTTTGGTAATAAGACACCTTTTCTGTCATTGACCTCCCTGGAGTATCAACCAAGATTGGGATCAAAGGACATGAAAAATTGACTAACTTTTCTGGTATGCTGCCATATTGTTTCCCAGAATGGTTGGAAAATGTCACAATTCCACCAGCAGTTTACTTATTTTCTTATAGCTTCTTTTGAAACATTTATTCACCCACCCACCCCTGTATTTCCACCATCATTGCTAATTTGATCAGTCTGTTTCCTTTTGATTTGGGAGGATTTCCCTTCCTTATTTTGAGCTGAAATCTGTCTCTCAAAATCATTCCTAGCTTTGGTTGTGTCTTAGAGCCATGGAATTTTAGATTTCATTTAGATTTCAGTTGGAGGAACTGACTAATGAAAGCCAAGTCCTTAGAGCTCAACGCACTTTGCATAGGTGAGCTCACTTCCAAGAAAGGGCCCTATACTCACTTCAGAGGATACATATGTATTCTGACAGTTTCCAGACATCATATGGCTTGTGATGAAAAGATTTTAATTTAATTAAATCAGCCAAAATTATATGGGCATATGAAAGACTGGAAGGGATAGAAGCTTTCTCTCTTTTGGATAGTGAGTAAGGTAAGAACTACTGGGAACCCCTCTGGAGGGGTCTTTGGGTCTGGGAGGACCTGAGACCCTCCCTCTTATTCAGCTGTTAAGGCCATGGGAATGTGGACTGCTCTTCTGTCTCTATATTGCCTTTTTCTTCCTTCCTCCCTCTTTCCCTCCTTCTTCCCTCCCTCCTTCGTTTTGCTGTCCCTTCTTTCCTTTCTTCATTTTTCTTTCTTTCTTCCTTTCTCCCTCCCTCTCCCATCCTTCCTTCTTTCCTTCTTTCCTTTCTTTCTTTCTTTCTTTCTTTCTTTCTTTCTTTCTTTCTTTCTTTCTTTTTCTTTCCATGAATAAATAATGGCAAGGAAACAGACCACATTACAACTTTATGAGTTTGGACAGGTTGAACAAGTCACCAGGAGTCTAGGGCCTGGAATCCCAAGTCAGTATCTGCAACAGCTGAGCTGGGCCAGGAGCCTGCCCCCAGGAGCTGCCCCACAGCAGAGGCCAGGTGTCCTGATCCTTCACTGGGTGACTGGTCTATCATCTCTGTCTCCAAAACCTTGATAGGATCAGTACCTAGTTTTGCCATGGGGACCTGCCCTGCTAGTCAGAGTGTAGGGGTCAATAAGTCCCAGAAGGCCCCAGTAGCTCAGGGATCAAGCTCTTCCAGATGAACCCTGAGAGGGAGCCTCAGTTTCATCCTTGATCAAAGAGTGACTTTGTGAACTTTGAAAGGTCATAAGATTGGGGCTTCTTCTGGGAGTCTGGTGGTGTCCCTGAAATGGTGGTAGATTGAGCCAGTAGTTTTATCCACTTTGAGAGCTGAGGACAAACCAGATCCACTGAGGAAAGGCAGTGAATTGATCATTAACAGATGAAATTCTGAAATAGAAGGCATGCCTCATTCATTGGGTGCTTACTGAGAAAGACCCTATCTGGCAGAGGGAAATAAGGCAGAATCACACTTTAATAACTGGGGGAAGGGCAAAAAAGCTAAACGGGTATAGAGGCAGGAGGTTGGGGGACAGGGAATAGGGTACAGGAGGGGCATTGGGTATCAGTCATGGGATCACTGGGAGCATGGGGCAGCATGGCATGGCCCCAATGGAGATGGAGGGGGACTGCGGGGGCGGGGCAGGAGTTTGAGGTCTCATTTTTCTAGGGGATGGACCACCTATATGTGCTTCCTTGGGATTAGTTCATTAACATATCCAAATCATCTCAAAGTTGTTGATGAAACTTTAAAGTTTTCATCTTAAAATTATCAGCACTTTTTGGTGTTCTGAGGATGATTGCAACTTGTCCAGCCTTTACCTATCATAGAATCAAAAGTCTTGACAGTAGAGTCTAGACGTCTTCCCGCGATTCCACATGTATGACCAGAATTTGATTTTTTCGGTTAATATGTGATATAATTTATAAATTCTGCTCCTTTGATCTTTGGGATGGTTCTTGGAGACTTTCAGGTTCCCCTTCCAAATCTCACTTCCTGCTACTGCCACTTCACCCTGGCTGCTTATTAACTCAGTATACTGGGCAGAAAGGTTGCAGCGGGTGGGGGAGAACAGGGACCCAGAACAGAATAACAATTTTAACCCTAGCAGCTCCAGAACTCTACAAAGAAGCTAACAGAAAACTACACCATGTCCAAGGTGAACTTTTAAAAGGAATTTGCTAAGGAGACAAAAAGCCTTCCGGCAAAGATATATCAGGGCGCTGTTGCCCCCTTTGCCACATCCTGGACGATCCTTTAAGGCTGAACCCATTTTTCACTTGTGGAAGGATGAGCTCTCAGTATGGGAAGAAATGTTTTATACTCACTGTTCTTACTATGACACCTTAGTAAACACAATATTTCACTGCATAATCAATCCCATTGCATGCATGAACATTGTACCCTGTTTTTCCAGTCCAAAAATTGGTTCATAAGCTTGATATAATCCTGTTGGACACACCACTTAAAAAGGTAAACAGAGGAGCAGTGTATTCGTCAGCGGCGTAAGGATACACATTTATCTCTGTAGCATTGCCGTCAACAAGCCTAGAATTCTCAGCACACACACATTGTCAGTATTCACTTTTAATGTACATTCACAATTATTCTGCGCATCCCAATTTTGTGCCAAGGACAATTTAGTAATAAATGATTTTTAAGTAATACCAGCACAATTTTTAAAAAGCTTCACATAATAGTTGCACCCCACTTTTTTGCAAAAAACAAATTGGCATAAAATCTTAATGATTATGTGGTGAAATACAGTACCGATTTCTAAAATCTAAGTCTGATTGGCTAAATTATATAAAACAATAACTATTGAAGAAAGTGCCCCAAAAGGACTCAGGAAGAGTTAAACAGGATTGAAAAATGAACAAAAATGACTACCTTGATTAGCCAAAAGGCCTAGAAGTGAAGATGTGATTTCTTTTTATTAACATAGAACAAGGCAGATGAGGAAATAGTGCAATTGGCTACAGGGTTGGCAGCATCCTGGCAGTGGGGAATCATGATTGGTTACACCAAAGGAAGGCAGGCTCACCCACATGCCCAGCACAGCCAGGACCACCCCTCTCTGTCGTAGAGGAATGCTTCACAGATTTATGGGGAACAGCTGAATCCTGATGCTGTTGGTAGTAAAGTGGGATTATAGACTCCCTGGCCCCTGGGAACGATAGATGACCACCTTTCATTGGGCAAGGATGAGCAGAGATGAAAGCAGGCCAGCTTGAGAGTTCGTGAGAGTAACACGCCGCCCATGCAAGAGTAGCATGCCACCCATGGCGTGGAGTTTCTCAGGAGCTGAAGTTACGAAGGAAAGTAGAGGTCCTTGGCGCAAAGTGGTTTGCAGGTGGCACTGAGGTACCAATTCCCTTAGAATTCGACAGTTTTATGAGAACATCGAGCTTCTAAACTCTAGCTTAGAGTTTTTCTTTAATGAAAATTGATAGGAGGGGTGGCTGGGTGGCACAGTGAATAGAGCACCGGCCCTGGAGTGAGGAGAACCTAGGTCAAATGTGGCCTCAGACACTTGACACACTTACTAGCTGTGTGACCTTGGGCAAGTCACTTAACCCCAATTGTCCTCCAAAAAGCTAAAATAAAATAAAATAAAATTGATAGGACAGGGAGACTAACCTTCTGGCATCTAACTGTGAGAAAGGAAGACAACTTTTATATTCAGGTATCTTCTCTCAGAGACCAGCCATAAGGCTTAGGTTATTATAAAATACAGACTAGGGGTGTGGAGTAGGATCAATTACAGAGGGAAACATAAATGTAAATATCTCTCTATATAAATAAAATAAATAAAAATACAAGAAATGGAGCATTACTTCATTTTTACACTCGAAGGGCTCTCATCCACAGGAGAAGGGGGCTGGCATGCACGGGCTGTTCCAGGGTGCAAAGGCTGCAGGCAGAACTCTCGATTTGGGGCCAAATAGAATAAATTTAATGTTTCACACGGTCCAGATGACAACTTCTCAAATACTTGAAAGACATCCATCTTGTCCCCTCCTGAGTGGTCTCTTTTCCAGGCTTATCAGTCCTCACTATGGCATTTGGGGGAGGGTCTTATCTCCCCTCCTAGATTGTAGCTTGATTGAGGGCAGGGATGGGTTAGGGTCTTATTTAACCCACAGTGCTTTGTGCTGCATTTTAGACTTAATAGGCCCTCAACTGATATTTGCTGAATCAATAGCTACTCTATGTTCAGTTCAATTCAATCCAATAAACATTTATTAGGGGCTGGTAGAGAGGTCGTAAGTGGGTCCAAGGAGAATTTTGGGAAATTATGTCTGGGTCTCAGAAACAGGAACGTTGACATGTAAGGGCAGATCCAGGGGTGGGGATGCAAAGCTACGTCACATCCGGCTCAGTTTATGGAATCCAGGTGTTAAACTTGGAGAAGAGAAAGCAAATATTTGAGAAGCTGCCATCTGGGAGAGGGCTTGGAAGTGTTTACTCTCTTCACTGTGTGCCTCCACTCATTTCCATCACAGGATGCCCACTGGTGTCTCTTCCAGCTGGCCCAAGCTGGCCTGATGCCTTGGTGCTGGGTGGCAGCGGCTGCTGCCGCCGCTGGCTTTGTCACTGCATCATACCTTCCCATGGTGGCACGGTGCAGAACTGGGGCCCTTGGCATTCTCTGACAGCCAGACCTACCTGACTGTCCTCTCAAATTACTTGCTCAATCAACAAACATTTCATAAGCCCTACTGTGGGTCAGATGCTGAAAGGCATTGGAGGTACAAGAGGAAAAGTTCAGTCTCTGCCCTCAATGAGAGATAATATATTCATACACACATGTGAATACGTACATATACGTACACCCATATGTATACATAGGCACATGTACATGTATACACACACAAACACAGACACATATTTCTCTGTTTGGTTTTTTCAGTTGTGTCCAACTTTTTAAGACCTCATTAGGGGTTTTCTTGGCAAAGCCACTGAAGAGGTTGGCCATTTCCTTCTCCAGCTCATTTGACAGATGAGGAAACTGAAGCAGACAGGGTCCAGTGACTTGGCCAGGATCCCACAGCTAGTAAGTGTTTGAGGCTGGATTTGAACTCAGGATTTCCTGACTCTAGGGTCAGCGTTCCGACTAGGCCCTGAACCACCTAGCTCCTCCACTAATACATGATCGCACCCACAATTCCTTATACCCGTTTTGTAGTGGTGGTAATGATAATCATAATAATGATATATATAGACCTTGGAGGCTTGCGAGGCTCTGTCCCGTTGTGCTTATCTTCATAGTAACCCCGTGAGGGAGGTGCTATCATTATACTCATTTTACCAATGAGGAAACTGAGGCAGGCAAGATTCAAACAGGATCTTCCCTGTCCCAAGTCTGCTGGGGTGGGGTGGGGGGCAGAGGACGGAGCACTGAACTTGGAATCAGGAATCAGGAACTCATCCTCCTGAGTTCAAATCCAGCTTCTGATGCTTTACTAGCTGTGTGACCCTGGCCAAGTCACTTATCCCTGTTTGCCTCTGTTTCCTCATCTGTAAAATGGGCTAGAGAACCCTTCCAGTATCTCTGCCAAGAAAGGGTCACGGAGAGTCAGACAAGACTGAACAACAGGAAGGTGGGGAGCAGCGTGGGGAGGGGCTTATGGGACAGTCAGACACCACTCCTGGCCTTGCCTGATGTCACACAATGAAATCATGGCAGATGCCAGCCTACAATTCAGGTCTCTGGGCTCTTGGGCCAGAATTCACTTCTTTGTATCACATTATTTAACTTAATTATATGTGTTCCCATATTATTCCTGACTTCTCAATGAGTGTCTCCTCTTCAGGGGCAGGGAGCCTGACTGAGGCTTCTGCTCTGTCTCTAAGGCTCTGGGGTATGGAGATGTGGGTCAGTCTAGTCCCAACCCTGAGAGTCTCTAAGGAAAGGAGGGATGACCGCTTGTGCAGGATGTTATAGAAGGGATCTGTTTAGCCAGGGTCAGAGTGGAGGTAGTGTGGTCCAATGGACAGGGCACAGGCTGTGGAGTCCTGGGGCCTACGTTCACTCCAGGATCTCCTCAGCCTCAGTTTCTAAAACTGTAATGTGTGTTGGGGATGGGGAGGAGAGGGGGGTTGATCTAGATATGCTCTAAGGTTCTCTTCCAGCTTGAGAGCTCCAATCCTAGAACACTACCTGTAAAATGAACCCAGACCCTCTAGCTCCAAATCCAGTGGTCTGTGCACCACAACAGGCTGCCCTTCCGCCTCAGAGATTCTGTGACTCAGTAGAGGGAAGGACCATTTGTGACTGGGCAATTTGGGAAGGCTTCCTGGAGGAGGGAGTATGATACGGGCCTTGAGGGATGGGGAGAAACTGAGCAGCTGGAGGTGATAACAATGACCAGTCTCACTTCTGGGGAAGATTTTCTAGTTTAGAAAGTGGGAGGAAGAAGTACAATTGATCTTAGCTCCATTCTACAGAGCAGGTAAGTAAAGAGAGAATCACCAGAAAACAGGCTAGTCTCAGGAGAGGCCTCAGCACCATCTTGTCATTTCACAGAAGAGTAAACAGTTCTAGGGACATGATATAACTGGCTAATTTTAATTTATCTTCTACTTGACATAACTTTGTTGTTGTTCAGTAGTTTCAATCGTGTCTGACTCTCCGTGACCCCATTTGGGGTTTTCTTGGCAGAGATACTGGAGGGGTTGGCCATCTCCTTCTCCAGCTCATTTTACAGATGAGAAAACTGAGACAGACAAGGTTAAGTGACTTGCCCAGGGTCACACAGCTAGTAACACACACACACACACACACACACACACACACAGCCAAATGCAAAGGACTCCCAGAGCCCATAAACAAAGCAGAAGAAATATAGGTCATAAACAATCGACAAAATCCTCCTCTCCTCTGGTGAGTCCAGAGCTTATTCACTATGGTTTGTTAGAGAGAGAGCCAAGGCTCTCTAACCTTAAATTCAACGTGCCCTCCATTATGCCTTAGAAATAGGGAAGGCTAAATCTGCTGACCTATGCTCAGATCTCACCTCAGAAACCATGACCTTGGGCAAGTCACTTCCCATCTCAGGGCCTCAGTTTCCATATCTGTAAAAAACAGGATAATATTATCTGCTCTCCTTTTTCCCCTGAGTTTTAGCAAAGACTGAGTTCTGCATGCTTTAAAACACCATTGAAATATAGTGTCATTTTGCCACCACCCCAAAGCCACCTTTATAAGATAAACTCTAAATTTTATATTTTATTTTGCCCTAATTACATGTAAAAACAATTTTAACATTCTTTTTTCAAATTTTGAGTTCCAAATTCTCTCCTTCCCCTTCCCCCCCTCATTGAAAAGGCTGGCAGCTTGACATAGGTTATACATGTGTAGTCATGCGAAACACATTTCCGTGTAAGTCACGCTGTGAAAGAAAACACAGACAAAAAAAGCACCAAGAAAAATAAAGAAAATAATGAAAAAGTCTCTTTGATCTGCATTCAGGTTCCGCCAGTTCTTTCTCTGGAGACAGACAGAGCTTTTCATCATGAGTCCTTCAGAACTGCCTTGGATCATTGTATGGCTGAGAAGAGCTAAGTCAGCAGCACAGCTGATCATCGTTACAATGTTGCTGATACTGTGTACAATGTTCTGGTTCTGCTCTTTTTATTTTGCATCAGTTCATAGAAGTCCAGGTGTTTCTGAGAGCATCCTGCTCATCATTTCTTATAGTACAATAGTATTCCATTGCAATCATATATAACAACTGTCTTCATAATACATTAATGTGGAATGAGAGAAAATAATTCACCAGTAAAGACTATTTTTAAATGGATCACTGTGAGGACAAGCCAAGCTAAATGTTGAAAGTAAAGTACCCTGTGCGTTCTGCAGGATATTCGCACGTGCTCTAAGCTTCACCAGCCAGAAGCACCAAGAATACTGGGGAATTACGTAAAGGGATCCAAGGAGGCCAAGAGCCAGAATAACAGGGAAGGGAAAGGTCTACATAACAATATTCGCCTCCCTTTCTCATATTTTCCAGGGGCAGCATTTATGTCCTTCTCTGCAAATTCCAATTCTGTGGTCATGCTGGAGAAAGATACGGCAGGCTCACAGCTGCCTTTGACTGAGCTGGGTTCAAACAGGCCCCAAAGTAAATGTTAGCATCCTGGAGAAAGCAGCAGGTGTGCTGGCTCCCAGAATAGCCGGGTGGAGTGGTGCACACCTGCATGGGGTGGGCCTGGGAGCTGGGGCACGGTGTGTTTGGGGCTGCCTTCAAAATGACCTTTAAAAACTAACAAAACCCTGAACCTTTGAAGGCTTTTTCCTGCCTTGGCTGTGGACTGCTGAGCAAAGGTTGATGTTTTCTAGCCAATTATCTGTTACTGGGAGATTCTAAATGTCGAGTCAAGGAATCTGAGAATGTCAAAACCAGAAAGAACAGTTGAACATGAAACATAGAATGTCAGAATTTGAAGGGGCCTCAGAACAGGAAATGTCAGAGCTGGGGAGGGGCCCTAGAGCTGAGAATGTCAGAGTATGGGGGGGTGCCTCAGAGCGGGGGAGTCAGAGCTGGAGGTAGGGGAACTTAAGACAGGGCTAGGAAGGGCCTTAGGCTGGAATAGTTTGCCATTTCCTTCTCCAACTCCAATTTGGAAACTGAGGCAAAGAGGGTTAAGTGACTTGCCCAAGGTCATACAACTATTAAGTGCCTAAGGCCAGATTTGAACTCAGGGTTTTCTGATTCCAGGTCCAATGTTCTATCCACTGAGCAACCTAGCTGCCCTAATAGAGAGCAGACACATAACAAATACTTCTTAAATTACCCCATTTCACAGAGAAGGTAAGTAACCTGGCTATGATCACACAGCTAGTCAGTGTTTGAGGCACAATTCATATTCAGGTCTTGTAACTGGTAGCCCAAGGTCCTTTCCACCATAGCACAAGCTGCCTCTTCTATATTATCACCTCGTAGAAGGGGAAGCCGAGTGAGTGTGGTGAAAACATTAGCTTTGGTCACATACTAGCAAGCATCAGACCTTAGCCTGGAACCTAGGTGTTCCCTCTCCAAATCTTATGTTTGCCGTTAGATCTGCTGTCTCTCTGGAAGTATTCAGAAAAGGGAGAGACCAATGTGGACTGGAATATTGCAGGATGGCTTCATGGACAAATCCCACCTATTCTGTGCTTTCAATTCTGAATAGCCCTGGTTGGGCACAAAGAGCGGTAGGGGCATTGGTCTTCCTAGAATGGGGCATAATGGGAAGCCAAGGCATCAAGGCCAGCAGCCAAGTGGGCAGCCAGGTGGGCAGCCAGGGACCCAGTGAATAGAGCACCAGGCCTAGAGTCAGGAAAACTCATCCTGAGTTCTGTTCAGGCCTCAGACATAGGTTATACATGTGTTGTCATGCAAAACACCTTTCTATATAAGTCATGCTGTGAGACTCTGGGCAAGTTACTTCTGTTTTCCTCAGTTTCCTCATCAGTAAAATGAGCTGGAGAGAAAACAGCAAACCTCTTCAGTATCTTTGCCAAGAAAACCCATTATGCAAGGGATCACAGAGAATAGAACATGATTGAAATTACTAAACAACAACACAGCATCAAAGCAGTCATGAGCCTGGTGTTTGCCAATGTTCACTTGTATCACACCATGTTTTGGGGAGGAAAGGTAGCCAAAGGCAGCCTTGACTGCCCTGATCAGGAGGGTAAAATCACTAGAGAATATATGAAGATGATTTGAAGGAATTAAGGATATTAGCTTGGAAAAGGGAAGGTGGAAGAGAGGGAGACATGATGGTTATTTTCAATTGTTTGGAGGCTTGCCTCACAGAAGAGGGACTAACTGTGTTCTGCTTGGCCCCTGGGACTGAAACTAGGACCACACATCACAAAGAGACAAATTTCGCTTTTATACAAGAAAAAACTTCATAGCAGTCACAGACTATGCCAAAATGGAATGGGCTGCCTTAGGCGGACACATGTTCCCTCTCCCTGGTATTACTGTACCTTAGCAATTTTGCCTTCTATTATGCCTGTGGCCAGCCACACTAGACCATTCCCTACATCTCTCCAAACACACCTCCCATATCCTACTCCCTCTCTGTACTCAAGCTTCTTTTCCTTCCATCCATCTCTATCTTCAAGACTCAATGGCTCTACCCCAAGAAGCCTTCCCAGATTTCTTCCCATGCCAACTAGAAGTGAGCTCCCTTCACCCCACAACTTCATAGAATGGTTTGCCTCACCTTCGTTACCTCGATAACATGTTGCTTTGTACAGAAATCCTCTGTGTACTTGTCTTATCTCCCCTGAGAGATTACATACTACTTCCATCCATATTTGTATCCTCTGTAATGTATAGTACAGGGCCTTGAACATAGTAACCATTGTAGAAATATTTGTTGAACGAATGGGTCAAGACCATTGCCTTACCACAGTGTCTTAGAACCAAGATTCATCTCCAGGTTGTACTTCTGACTCTCCATGGGACTTTCCCTACCTCTTCAAGCTGGAATCTCACTCTATCCTTGGAACATCTTTCATATTGGAAGTTCTTCCTACCCCTGCAGACTCTCATTCTGATTGACTGATTCCTTTTATTTTAGGGATGATGCCCAGGTCAACCATGTCTTCATTCCTCTCCAAGTTGCCTTCTTCACTCTTCAAACTTTCTATCATGGCCTCTCTCCAGTTACCTTCATCTCTGTTCCTTCTCCAGTTTTCAGCTTCCTTTTATGTTTTATCTTCCCCAATTAGAATGTAAGCTCCTTGAGGGTAAAGACTTTTTTTTGTTTGTGTTTATATTTGCTTAGCATAGGCCTGGCACATATTAGGGGCTTAACAAATGCTTGGGTGTTTTGGGTTTTTTTTTTAACTTAACTTGAACTAGAAAGGGGCTTAAATCTTTATGTATCAGATTTGTGTCTATTTTATTGGAATAATTAATTGAATAAATTAGGGTTGTTGGGTTTTTTTTTTTGCTGATTCTCTGTGGTTTCCTAAATAGACCATCATGCCAAGGGCTGATTGTAATAATTTTGTCTCCTTTTTGCCAATGCTTTGTGCCTTCAACTTTTCCCTCTTGTCTTATTGCTAATGCTAATATCTCTAAAACTATGTCAAACACTAGGAGGTAGAGAGGATAGAGAGGATACCCTTGCTTAGCCCCTGTATTGACTGGAATAACTTCTAGCATTTCTCCACTGTCAATAGTATGAACATTTGGTTTTAGATATTTAAAAAGACCTCAGAGACACATCAGAAACCATCTAATCATCCCATTTTAGAGATGAGGATCAGAGGAATAAAGTGTCTGCAGCTAATTCGATCACTAATTAGTGACTAGAGCTGGAACCAGAAGCCAGGTCTTCAGAGACACGTTTGAAGCAGACAAGGCTTTTGGCCTGAAAGTGGAAAGGGTATCTACTCTCTAACAAAGTGAGCACTGACTTAAGTGTGCTTGTCAAGCGGTTGGACTTTTGACAATTGGGAGACTGCCCAGACCCTGGGGACACTAGCAGGCCTGGCAGGGCCCTCTATTTGCCCAAGGAGTTATGTGTTGGTCCTGGCTCTAAGTCTTCATGTTTGTCCAGGAAATGTCACCCAGGCCCCACCAGCCACAGTGTTGACCAAGGGACTGGAACCTTCAAAGAAAGAAACTTATTGTTGGTCGTGCCTTTCAGAGGTCTCACAGCTGGGGGCTTTCCCAAATAGGTGAATGTGATGTCAGGCAGCCTCACTAGCTGGATCAAAAGGCCCACTGTGTGCGGCAATAACACAATAACACAATAACAAGGGGTTCCTCACCCCCTAGATTATCAGCCTTGATTTCTGCATTAGCTAGTTTTGCTTAATTGCTTTTTCCACCCTCTCTTTCTTTTCATTCTTTGTTACAAAAGATGTCTCTCCAGGAAGGGGGAAGGAATATATTGACAAATGAAGGTGAAGTTTTCTTTTTTTTAAGCCCAAAATGAATAAAATAAAAATAAAATAAAATAAAAACAAAAGACACCAAAATGATTTTAAAATGAAAACACACACACAGAAATAGACACACACACAAACACATACACATGCAGAGAAACAGACACACACACA
>CM053594.1:12256172-12276509 GCA_028646575.1 Pseudocheirus occidentalis | reverse complement strand
AGGAGGAGGAGGAGAAGAAGAGGAGGAGGAAGAGGAGGGGAAGAGGGAGGCAGGAGGAGGAAGAAAGGAAGAAGAAGAAGAAGAGGAGAGGAGGGGGAGGAGGAAGAGGTGAAGGACAGGGCAGGAGGAGGAGGAGGAGGAGGAGAAGGAGGAGAAGAAGAAGAAGAAGAAGAAGAGAAGAGGAGAAGGAGGAGGAGAAGAAGAGGGGAGGAGGAAGAGGAGGGGAAGAGGGGGCAGAAGAAGGAGGGAAGGAGGGGAGGAGGAGGAGTAGGAGGAAGGAGAAGAAGAAGAGGAGGAGGAGGAGGAAGAGGAGGGGGAGGAGTAAAAGAAGAAAAAGAGTCCCTGAGCCCATTTGGACTATTCACATTATGTTATTGTCATGCCCTAACATGTGCCTTACAGGGCAGCAGGTTGTCACAAAATCATCCAAGTAACCCCTTCCTTTCACAGAGAAAGAAATTCGAAAAATGAAGTAACTTTCCCATGTAATTTCACACAAGTTGGGGTTGAAACTCAGGTCTCTTTCCCTCCTGCCACAAGAACAAAGCCATGCCCAAGAGGAGAGCCGAGCATCCACCGTCTGCCTGCGCAGCTTAAGGTGGTACTTGTCACTCCTGTATTTCCCGCGTCTAGCAGGGAGCCCTCGGCCCCTGCTACTGTGCAGAGCTTTGTTCGGCTCAATCTTTGCTTCTAACTCTGTGAGTCAGACTTGGGAGGCCATGGTCTTGGCAGGAATTGTGTGCTTGCTTTGGCGTGTATTCATATGGTTATTTTTAGCACGTATCGTTCATGTGGCACTGAATACTATATTAAATACCTTATAACTGTGTGAATAGATTTGAGTAAAATACAGCGAATCTAATATCCCCATTCCTCGAGCTGCACATTGGGGATTTTGACTTGATTCATTTGGTTTGTGGGCCCCAGGTTACAGGATGAACATAATGTAAACTATGGGGTTTTTTGCCTTGATTTTATCAGTAGGAGGAACTCCCGGTGTGAAAATTTCTGTCACCCACATAGATCTGCAGCTTCTGTCTCATTTATAGTCCTAGAGAATTGCCTGGGGCACTTAGCTAGGGTCAAACTGATAGTGTGTGTCAGAAGAAGGCTGTCACATCTCCTATATAATCTCCTGTATAATGCTGATTGTTATCCCCATTTCTTAGATGAGAAAACTGAGACTCAGAAAGGTTAAATCACTTGACCAGGGTCAAGGGTCACAACATTTGAACCTGCATCTTACAGCTGGCTCTTTATTCCCCATGTCTCTTGATTGTAAGTTTAACAGAGTTTCATATACCAAATTAACAAGTACACAGACCCTTAACTGAATGTTTACTGCAGAAATTCAACAAATCCCAGAGTTGGAGGGGGCCTCAGTGATTACCTAGCGTGACCCCAACAAACAGGGATTCAGATTTTACCTAGAGATTAGGGAGACCAAGAAACATTCACACAGAGCGACTGGTCCCAGGCACTTGCCTGCCTATGAATGAGTGGATCCTAGCTTTGGAGAAGGGCATTTAGCCTTGTTTATGTCATGGACACCTTTGGCAGTCTGCTGAAGACTTTGAATAATTTTTTTTATAAAATTCATAATTGAAGGAAAGGTTAAATTTCAGTGAGAGACAAGTGAAAATAAAATGAAAATTTTAAAGTACCCCCCCCACCTTTCAAATTATGGACCCCCTGAAATCTACCCATAGACCCAAGGTTAAGAATCTCTACTTTAGAGCTTCAAGGTCCTCCAATCCAAACTCTTCATTATACAGAGGAAGAAACTGAAGCTTATCAAGGGCAAAGGACTTCCTCAAGGTCACATGGTACGGAAGTAGCAGCACTAGAATTTTAACCCCAAGTCCAGCCCTATACCTTATCCTTCCCATGAAAAGAGCATTTGTACACATTCTCCTGACAGGAGAATCATAAATGTAGAACAAGAAGGGGCCTCAACAATCATCTAAAATTGCTCCTCCCAAGAGAATTTGGAACTCAGTTTTTAAAAAATGAATGTTAAAAATTGCCTTTGCATGTAGTTGGGAAAATAAAATATTATTTAAAGATAAAAAATAAATTAAAATGATTTTTTAAAAATAGACCATTTTACAAATGAGGAAACTGAGTCTCAGAGAGGTTAAGTCACTTGGCCAAAGTCGTGCAACCTCAGCAGTCCTGGAAGTGATTATTCATCCCTCTCTCTTGATTCCCAGTCCAACTGGAAGGAACCTCAAAAGCCATCTAGTCCAATCTCGCCATTTTAGCCAGAGGAAATCGGAGACCAGAGTCAGAAGACTGGCCCAAAGTCACTGAGGTGGTAAAAGACCAAGCAGGGACTGGAGCCCAGTACTCTGATCCTAAATCTGGTCCTCTCTCCTACCAGAAGAGGCGGCTCGCTCTCTTGACTTGGGTCACCTTGGTAAAGGTTCTCATGGGTATTTTTGGGCTTCTTTCCTGCCCTAAGGATATGACAATGAAGTGGGTAAGTGGCCAGCATGAGTTTGTTTGTTTGTTTTTTCCTTTGGTGAAGTTTTCACAAGTGTCTTTTTTTTTTTGGAGGGGGGAAGGCAAGACAATTGGGGTTAAGTGACTTGTCCAAGGTCACACAGCTAGTAGCAGTGTGAAATGTCTGAGGTTGGATTTGAACTCAGGTCCTCCTGACTCCAGGGCCAGTGTTCTATTCACTGTGCCACCTAGCTGCCCCCATAGTTGTCTTTATGGCTGCAGGGGAACTCCCAGGGTGGAAACTCCCTCCACCAATGCAAATCTGTAACCTATGGTCTTAGGGAGTTACCTGGGGCACTGAAAAGTCAAGTACCTTGCTTTGTGTCACAGCCAGAGGAGAGATTTGAACCTAAGTCTTCTGGATCACAATGCTCGCTCTCTCACCCCCTGTGCCATGCTACTAAACATAACAATCTTTCCAGCAAGACTAGACCGTTAGCCTCTTCTGTTCTCTTGGAAAGGGGCCTAAGTCTCCAAAGATTCTGGGAGTTGTGTTTTTTCCCAGTGAGAAAAGAGAAGAAGCTAATGTGCTGAAATTAGGCCTGGAGAAGAGGGTTTTCCTCCTACAGCGGCAGCTGAGGAGAGCAAAGGAGAAAGAATTGAAGGAGAAGGAAGGGGCAGCCTGGCCATGGCAGCTGCACGTGCATTCCTTTCTTTGAACCTAAGCCTCCATGGGAGACCAGGAGAGGGGAAAAGAGAAGTATATGACAGGCTTAAAAAATAATAATAACTAGCTTTTATGTGCAAACTTTAAATGCTTTACAAATATCCCATTTGAATCTCACAACAACTCTAGTATTATCTTCACTTTACAAATGAGGAAACTGAGGTAAATAGAGGTTAAGTGACTTGTCCTGGGTCACACCAACAGTGTCTAAGGCAGCCGTTCTCAACCTGTGGGTTATGTTCAGTTTGTATCAACGAAAATACATCCTGCATATCAGATATTTACATTATGATTAACAACAGTAGCAAAATTACAGTTATGAAGTAGCAATGAAAATAATGTTATGGTTGGGGGTCACCACATGAGGAACTGCATTAAAGGGTCACGGCATGAGGAAGGTTGAGAACCACTGGTCTAAGGAGAGGGTTGAATTGAGATCGTCCTGATTCCAGGTGTCTACTGCACCACCTAGTGGACACTCCCTCAAATGGCCGGAACACAGAGGGGAAAAACAGACTAGGAAGTAATGGGTCCTACAGGTGGGTGTGACTGGCTCCCATTTCCAGTCACATCCTTTCATTCTGTTAAAGGGATTTCTGATATCCAGTATCTGATTTCTCGTAGGCATACATGGCTGACCCTCTCTGTTGCCCAGTGTCACTTTGTTTGTGGTGTAGGGATGCCACAAGTGGTAGTCACATTTTCTTTCCTAGGGAGAGGGATCTTTCCTAGCTGTAGGACTGGGCTCCCAACCCCCAGCCTACTGCTGGGAGAAGTTTCACTCCCTGTCTGCCACTCCTATGTTAGGGTAGAATTACTATGAACTTGAAGTCTTGCCTTATCTAGTGACCTTTAGGGTTATTACACTTGCAAGTAGGACATTACTATACTGGAAGTTAATTTAAATGTTTTAAGTTGATTAAAACGAACATTCAAACAAAACAAAGGCAAACAGGGTGAAGTGACTTACCTAGGGCTGGACAGTTAGTAAGAGTCTGAGGCTGGATTTGAACTCAGGAGGATAAGCCTTCCTGACTCCAGGTCCAGCACTCTATCCATTGCAGCACCCAGATGACCCCTAGTACATATTAGGTGCTTAGTAAATGCTGATTAAAGGAATTAATGACAAAATCTCATACTAGCACCATTATTAGGAAAGTGTCCTTGTCCATTGTTCTTGCCTGGACAGACTGAGGTGTGTGACTGTACGAGTCTTTCCATAATACATCTATGTCAGACATGGAGTCAATGGTTCCCCAAAGACTATGTCCTCTCATCGACGAATAACTGCAGTTGGCTTTATCTATGTTCTTATCCACAGTCCTCCTATAGAGTCTTGTACTGTGGTGTGGATGGAAAAAAAGGGACACTCTACATGAGACACAGGGCACCTTCCATAGGCTTGGGAGGCCGGTTTGGACTCTGGACAAAGCAGGAGGGGAGCCTGATATACGTTAAGTACATAAATGATTGAATTTAGCAGCTCTTTGAGTTTATTCTTCCCACCCTATCCCCATCTTCTTTATGGCTTAAGAGAAGTAAAACATCTCAAAGGTTTCTGATTGCTCTTACTACCTTCTTTGGCTTGAGAGGGAGAAACAGAGGAAAAAGATAGGTGTTGTAGCTATTTGATTTGCCCCCTGTGGGCAAAGACACTTGTGGGGAGATATTTGGCTGGCTGAGAACTGCCTGGAAAAAGCATAATCTTGTTGAGTAAAGAGATGGCTGAAATTGTCTGAATCATCCACAGAGATAACCTGAGCAGCTTTGCAGGTCCACAGTTTAAACTGGTATAACACCATGCACAAGGAGATTCCCAAAAGAATGCTACTGTGAACAGCTTTTAAGGTTTGGATTACACAGTATAGTGAACACTCTGTTTATTCTATTACAGATCAAGGTAAACATTCACAATATAATATTCACAGCATTACATCTTATCACAGACAGTCACAATATAGTGTGGCCACAATATTTAGAACAAGGAACAAAAGAAGAATCATTGGGTTTCCCTAAGGAGGAAACCCTCCTCTCACTTAATCATTCAATCAGTTGACAATATTTCAATCTTCCACTCATGGAGCAACCATTAACTTAATTAGTCACTAATCATTACTAACTATCATTAGCCACTAGTACAATCATTGGAAAAACCACACAAACCCTCCACCCCTTGGTGTCCAGCAAACCTCGATTTCATCCAAGGGGAGGCCTTTTCTTCATCTTGACTCTGGGTGGTCTCTCTGATTCCCTGGATCCCCTTCCATGGTCCTTGCTCCCTCCAGGGGGCAAACCAGTCACCTAGATTCAGAAGCAGACAGCTGCCAGGTCCTTGTCCAGTCCTCAGAGGTAGACAGCTCCCAGGTCCTTATCCAGTCTTCAGTGCAATCCCTGACACACACTGAAGTTCACAGGGTCCGGCACATCTCAAACCCTTCACCACTTCTCTTGCCTGGAACTCAAGGATCAGCCAGGCCACAAACAAACAAAGTCTTATCCTGGTCATGCTCCTTCAGTCCTCCAGCAGTTCAGCTGGCCCTAGGACTCAGAAAGAATATTGGCCTTCCAGGCAAGCCCTCTCAGCCTTCCAGGTGGCCTTCACTAGATTCTGGTCTCAGGAAAACTGCATCTCAGTTTCCAGATGGTGGGAGAGAAACGCTCTTTCTCTCTCTCAAGAAAACTCCAATTCACTTCTTCAGTCCAGCAGCCCAGCTGCCAGATGCTGGGACGATCCTGCTTCCTCCAATGGGAACCAACAGGAGGAAAATTCCAATTTTGTCTCTCTGTCTCTGAAATTCTTGCTTATATACACATACTGGCCTCCTGTCTCAGCCAATCCCCTTCTTCCACATCAACAGGGGAGTTCACACCCTCTCAACAGGGGGCAGAGCTCATACTTAGCCCTAAGTTTCTAAGTGCTAAGTATCTGCTAAACTGATTGCTGTTACAAGTGGTGACACCTCAAGGCCACATGTGACCTTGTAGGTCCGTGACTGTGTCCAAGTTGTGCAAAACAATCCTTTTATTAAGGGGATTTCAGGGAAGTTTGGATTCAGTCAAAGGGCTGCACTTAAGGGCCTAGAGAGCCACATGTGGCCTCGAGGTCACAAGTTCCCCATCCCTGGTTTAAAGGAACTACTTGTCAGATTCTCATGTTAGATTGTAAGCTCCTTGAGGGCAGGGGTTATTTTTTTTTGTATTTGTATCCTTAGCATTTAGAACATGGCCTGGAACACATTAGACACTTAATAAATGTTTATTGACTCATCACTACCATAATATAACACCTTCTCTGCACTCTGTTGAGGATGGTTGTGAGAGCTTGTTGATGCTCTGTTTACTCAGCAGGAAAACAGTGAGGGACAGAAGGGGAGAAGCTACTAGAAAATGCCTTTCTCTGTTATATATTGTTCCTGAAGAGATCAAGAACATTGACACTTTGAGTCCAGACTTGTGAGTTGCTCCGATCACTTAGATGCCCCAACTTAAGCCTCTTTGTTAGTTTTCTAGAAGTGTGTGCCCACGTCTCCACCACGTTCTACACAGGTGGGAGGGAGAATGTGATCCAGTTTTATGGGCAGACTGATGCTTTATTTATTCCTGCATTTGCCTTGTGCCAAATAACTGTAATGTTATGATTTTTCTTGCTTTTGCTCTTTCTTAGGAAATGTATTATGTTTAAGAGTTAATGGTGTCACAGTGATTAATGTTGTGTAAATTGGAAGCACTCAGGAGCTACCCTCACAACTAGTATGAATGTATTCCTTCTAAAACAGAGTTACCCTAAGGATTTCATTGCCATTGTTGAATCATTTCAGACTCTCTGTGATCCCATTTAAGGTTTTCTTGGCAGAGACACTGGAGGGGTTTGCCATTTTCCTTCTCCAGCTCACTTTACAGATAAGGAAACTGAGTAAAACAGGGGGAAGTGACTTGTACGGCTAGTAAGTGTCTGAAGCTGAATTTGAATTCAGGTCCTCCTGACTTCAAGTCCAATACTCTATCCACACTGTGTCATCTAGCTGTCCCAAGGCTCCTGAGAGAGTTTTAATTGTAGCCAAAGTGTGGCCTCTCGAGTAATTCCAGACCTACTGGTATAAAGGCAGTTTAGGGTGAAAAAGCTAGTCTAGAACATGAGACGAGAGAGCCACATCACTTCTCAGGAGCTCCATAGGTACAGGCTAGATTTAAGACCTCTGAGTTTGGCGACGTGTCACTTGGGGATGTCCAAGCACAGACCAGAGGGCTGCTTGTGTGGGTTGTGATAGAGAGAATGTCTGCTTCAGTTAGGGGCTGGATTTGAGGCTCTTTGGGGTCCCTTCCGATTATGAGTTCTGTTGTATTATTATTCTTTTTTTTTTTTTTTTTTTTGCTTTTTGGAGGGCAGTTGGGGTTAAGTGACTTGCCCAAGGTCACACGGCTAGGTTTTGTGTGTGTGTGTGTGTGTGTGTGTGTGTGTGTGTGTGTGTGTTACGTGTCTGAGGCCGGATTTGAACTCAGGTACTCCTGACTCCAGGGCCGGTGCTCTATTCACTGCGCCACCTAGCCGCCCCTCGTATTATTATTCTAAGAGCTCTCAGGAGGTTTTTCATGAGCTTTGTGGGCCAGGCAGACAGGAGGTTCAGGCATCCTCATGACAAACCTCAGATCTAATCCAGCAGCACCAGCAGCAGCAACTGCCAACCTACAACGGTGTCTTTTAGATTGAAAGGACATAAAACGATTCGAAGAGGCTTGCCAGGAAAACTCAATCGTTCCTGAGAGAATCTGCAGAGCATGTCAGGGCAAAGCTATTACACGAAAAGAACTATATTCAGGTGTTGAGGAGGGGGAACAGAGCTCCAAGGAACAAGTTTTAACCAAGTCTTCCCAAAGAGGCAGAAACTCTTCCTAACACTGAATCCAGCGATGTCACGTTTCATGGCCTAGAGCACATAGGAGCATAAATCTAGACCTGTCAGGGTCCTCAGAGGCCATATAGCCCAGACTCCTGATTTTAAAGATGAGGAAATAGTCTAGATCCTAGAGCCTGGAATCCAAATCTCTTAGAGTGAATGAGAAAACTTGGCTTCTCATCTTGGTTCTGCTGTCACCTTGCGGTGTGACCTTGGGTCAGCTAGTTCCTCTCCTGATACTCAGTTTCCTCCCACGTAAAAGATGGGAGTTGAGTTCTTTCTAAAGTCCCTTCTCACTCCAAAAGTTTATGGCTGAAAAATATTTAAAGCATTCTATTTTGAGGTAGCAAAGAACTGGCCATCACTAGTCATCTTGACTTCTGTTTTGACACTGGACTCCGATGACTCTGGAGGAGAAAGCGAGGCTGGTGACTTTGCATAACTCTGCCTCACTTAAATCCAATTCACTTGCAAGTCAAGATATTGCCCTCCTGATGTCACCGGCCCTCTTTGAGAATGAAGGACAAACAGTAACTGCGAAGAACCCAAGCCAAAGGAGGTGCCCAACTATTGGGGAATGAATAAGCAAATTATGGTGCATGAATGTTATGGAAGATTATTGTGCTACAGGAAATGATATATGCCAGGATTGTCACTACTAGGTCTGTATCCCAAAGAGATCATTAAAAAAGAGAAAAGGACCCATGTGTACAAAAATATTTGCAGCTCTTTTTGTGGTGGCAAAGAATGGGAAATTGAGGGGATGCCCATCCATTGGGGAATGGCTGAACAAGTTGTGGTATATGAATGGAATGGAATACTATGGTGCTATAACAAATGCACCATAGTGCATTTTCTGAGACTTCAGAAAAACCTGGAAAGACTTCTATGAACTTATGCTGAGTGAAGTGAGCAGAACCAGGAAAACATTGTAACACAGTAACAGCAACATTGTAACAATGATAAGCTGTGAATGACTTATGTGAACTGATGCAGAGTGAAGTGAGCAGAACCAGGACAACATCATACACAGTAGCAGCAACATAATGAGATGACCGACTTTGATAATCTAAGACAATTCCAAAAGACTCATGATGGAAAATCCTATCCACACCCAGAAAAAGAACTATGGGATCTGAATGTGGATTGAAGCACATTCTTTTATCTTTGATTTTTTCCCTTTTGTTCTGATACTTCTTCCACAACATGGCTAATGTGAAAATATGTTTAATATGATTGCACATGTATATCCTATATCAGATTGCATGTTGTCTTGGGGAAGAGGGAGGGGAAAAATTTCAAAACTCAAAATCTTATAAAAGTGAATGGGAAAAACTAAAAATAAATACATAAAATGCAGGATTCATGACCTAAAAAAAAATAAAACAGCAAAATGATGTAGCTGATACATTAAGTGTGAGAAGATTTATATGAAAAGATGCAGAAGGAAGTAATCAGCACCAGGAAAACATATAAATAATGATAACAGCAATGTAAAGAGAAAGAACAACAAGCAACTGAATGTAATTATAACGACCACAGTTGTCCTCCTCCCCAGACGGGTGATGGATTACAGGTATAGAACATTGAGTACACTGTGAAATAAGGTGGATGTGTTAGTTTTTCTGAACAGCCTTTTTTTCTTTCTTTTAAAATCTGTTACAAAGAATGGATTTGGGTAGGGAAGGATAGAGAAGAGACACATTCAGAGGTAAATGTGATATAAAAAGAAAAGTTATTGATAAAAAAATAAAATAAATGTTTTAAGAGAAAGTCTGTGGCTGTAAACAGATATTATATACCCATAAGATTTATCACCTTAAAGATTATCTGTTTCAGAGACATACTGGAGCCAGTTCACACCAGCTCTAAGAGTTGATTGTTAAATTTTCAGTGTAAGCATTTATTCCTCGCAAATTGGAAACACCACAAAACAGAGCTTGGCTGTTTTGTTGATTATCTAGACTCAAGAAAGTAATGGAGAAAATGTTAATACTGCAGGTGAAACTTAGTGTCATGTGTACATTTTTTCCCTCAGATAGTCAGTTGTTAAACATTTACCAGCATGCCCCTGATCAAGTTCAACCATTAAAATTTTACAGAAGAGAAAACAGGCCTAGTGAAGAGAAATGACTTACCCAACATGTCCATCTCAGTAGCCTTTAGCTGCCCTCTGAAGTCCCATTCAGCACTGGATTTATAATCCCATGACCCATGAGGGTCATTGACCATGGGGCCTGTTTTCTCATTGTTCGCGTACCTGACCCATTGCAAACTGTGAAAATACAGAAATACTCAGCATTTTCAATGTAATCATTGTTTCTACTTTTAGACCTAAGAAATAATTCAGGAAGTCATGTATTCCTTTTATTAGAATCTCATAGGAGCTGGGAACTTCTGGTTTAATTCCTACCTGAATAAATATCCTATGGTAGAGGGTAGGGGAAGAGGAAGAGGGTGATGTACTATACCCCAAGGCATTCTATTCCATTTTGAGAAAGCTCTAATTTTTAGGAAATTTTCTCTCTCCTTCCTGATTTTGCCAGTGCCTTCCTCTCCAAATGTAACTTTGTGTTGCTTTTATATATAGTTTATCTGCACTTATGAAGTACCCCCTCCTGAGCTATTTTCCCAACTCCCACTTACATTTTTTTCCCCAGAAGATCAATAAATACACTCAGAGATTGAGGGTTAACTCTCAGGGGCTGAGTTTCTAGTACTGCTACTCATGAGCCCCCACCAGGTGCTTTGTAGTAACAATCTGCCATCAGAAACAATGGAATTCAATAACCCTGTGTTTGACAACCCAAAAAACATAAATTACTTAGGAAAGAATTCAAAATTTGATGGAAAAAAACTGCTGGGAAAACTAGAAAACAATCTGGCAGAAATTAGGCTTAGATCAATACTTTATACCATATTCCACAATATATTCTAAATGGGATTTGTTTAGTCATGTTCAATTCTCTGTGACCCCATTTGGGGTTTTCTTGACAAAGACACTGGAGTAGTTTGTTATTTCCTTCTCCAACTTATTTTGCAGATTAGGAAGCTAAAGCAAACAGGGTTAAGTGATTTGGCTAGGGACACACAGCTAGTAAGTGTCTAGGGCTGGATTTGAAATCAGGTCCTCCTGACTCTAGTACTGACACTCTATCTGCTATGCCACCTTGCTGCCCTAAGAGCTTTGAGTGTGATTTTGATTACATGGATTTGAAAAGGTTTTAAGCAAACAAAATTAATACACCTAAGATAAGAAAGGAAATGTCCAACTAGGGAAAAAAAGATCTTTGTATCAAATTTCTCTAATAAGGGTTTAGAATTGAAGATATATAAACAATGTACAGGTGTGTGTATATGTATACAAAATCTAAAGCCATTCCATAATAGATAAGTGGACAAAGTTACAGTTCTTGAAAGAAGAATTGCAAACTAGTAACAACATTAAAGAATACTCATTTCACTAATAACAAACAAAATACACATCAAAACAATTCTGAAATTTCAGTTTACATTGATGTGTTGTTGGAGCTGTGAATTGATAAAAACTATATTGTAAAGCAATTTGTAATTACGCAAATAAAGAGGTAAAATGTTCACATCTTTTTTGACCCAGAGATTCCATTTCTGGGCTTATATCCCAAGGAGGACATTGATTTTAAAAAATATCACCATAAACATGAAAATATTTATAGCAATCTGCTACTTAATTAGCTGTTAGTAAAGATATTTTCTAAGATAGTATGGTGAGTGTAAGATGTAAATACAGTTAACACAAACATTCTCCCCGAATCTGGGGCATGGTTTCTAAATATACACACAGCATTAGTGGAAAGAGCAAGTAGACATTTAAAATACAATAGAAGTGAGGCACAAATGTAGAGATATGTAGCAAACTAGTTGCTATTCAGTCATGTCTGACTCTGCAACTCCAACTGGGGTTTTCTTGGCAAAGATACTGGAGTGGTTTGCCATTTCCTTTTACAGCTCATTTTACAGATGAGGAAACTGAGGCAAACAGGGTTAAGTGACTTTCCCAGGATCACACAGCTAGCAAGTGACTGAAGCTGGATTTGGATTTAGATCTTCCTGACTCCAAGCCTGGTGCTCTATCGCCTGTGGCGCCACCTAGCTGCCCCAGTAAACTAGTAACTTCAGATGACTAGAAGTCCTTTTTTCCCTTTGTAGAATCTCCATGAGGTTCCCCTTAGGTACAGCTCTCTTCTAGACTTCAAGGGTCTGGACTCTGTGAACACATTGACTCTTGGAACCTGCAAGAGAGCTGTACCTAAGGGGAACTTCATGGTATACATATACAGATAAATTGATGCAAAATATATACAAAGTCAGTCCAGTGTAATTTTGGTGGCTGAGGCATAGACACCATGGGAATACAGAAGCAAACATGTGATTCCTTCTGACTCCCTGCTCCTCTCCCCCCTCCCCAATAAAGGTGGTGGTCTAGGAGAAGCTAAGGTAACTTATATTTCACCATAATAGGGGACTGCCAGCTCTAGCCTTTTAAGAGCTGTTTTTGAAACACTTTCATATCAGTCATTTTCCATCCTGTCACTGACCTCGAAGCCAGCAAGTTCTGTCCTCATTACTGAGCATGTGACTTCACCTCTGAGTATCCTAAGCAATACTTTAGTACTGTAGTTGCAGGAAAAGTGCCATCCTGGGAGTTCCCTATCTTGGCTATTCCCATACTTTTTGGTCTCAGCACCCTTTTTATTCTTAAAAATGACTAAGGAACCCAAAGAGCTTTTCGTTATGTGGACTATATCTATTGATATTTTTCTCTATTTATTTAAAAGAATAAATTATTAGTTAATTTATTTGAAAATAACAATAAGTTTATTCAACATTAACATAAATAGCATTTTAATGAAAATAACTAATTTCCCAAAAAGAAAAAATATTGAAAATAATAAAATTATCTTCTTCTGAATATGAAACCAGATGCTTTTTTACACCAAAGGTCAAGTTCTTTTTCCTTTCTTTGCTTACTCATTTTAATTTTTGTTTTATTTTTATTTTAGTAGTTATTATTATAATCAAGTTTTAATCCCTACTTATGGGTAATGTACATATTTTGGAAATCTTTTTAATGGCTGGTTTAATAAGACAGGATTCCCTAATCTGCTTCTGTATTCAATCCATTCGAATATATTGTTTTGGTTGACATAAATGATGAAAATCCAGCCTTATATAGATACGTAGTTGGTAAAGGAAGAAATATGTTAATAGGTAAATAAGGTCTTAGAATTATTATGGGGGTGGCTAGGTGGCGCAGTGAGTAGAGCACCGGTCCTGGAGTCAGGAGGACCTGAGTTCATAATCCAGCCTCAGACACTTGACACACTAGCTGTGTGACCTTGGGCAAGTCACTTAACCCCAATTGCCCTCCAAAAAGAAAAAAGAAACTTATTATGGAAATACTTTTGACCTCAAGGATTCCCTGTGTGCCAACTTCCCTGTGTTTTGTACATAGAGAGACATTATACCAGGTGCTTCAAGGGGCCTACACTAGACCCCTGACAAGCCAAGTTGTTGATGTCTTGCTTGGTCTGTGGGGCTGCTTTTTGTCTCTTTGTAAAAATTACTTTTGACAAGGGATGTAGACTCTCTGAAGAGGGAGAAGGAGCAAAGGATGCATGTGGAAATGAAGATGATACAAAGACAAACAACACCAATAAAAATTTATAACAGCAAAATTAAAAGAAAAATGTGTACTGTCCATTGTTCTTGGTCATGTCTTTGATTGACTTTGTGGTAAAAGTTAGAAGGAAACATTTAATTTTTTAAAAATGTTTCTTTTCAGTTCTGAATTCTTTTCCTCCTTCCCACCTTCTCCTCCCCACCGAGAAGGCAAAAAATATGATTGTCCACTCTACATAGAGGTCCTGCAAAATATATTTCCACTTTACCAGAAACTAATTATTTAAAAGAAAATAAATGAGTTAATCTAAGTGATGGGATACTCACCAACATCCGTGGAGGGCAGTTGGGTGGATAAGCATATGGACAGGTTGGCAGGCTCTGTCTACCTTCAATACTGTACTAAGCTAACATTGGCCTCCCTGCCTTTCTGCCTCCTCTTTCCTCTGCAGAAGGTGGAGTAGGAGGTATGGTAGCTGCCTAGAGTGTGATCTGTAGAAATCCTCCACCCCAAAGACCCATCAACCCCTCTTGGTTCTAGGTTCCCTCTCCAAGATGTCAGAACTTCTGACATTCCCTCAATTGAGAGGAAGGCACAGAAGGTCAGACCTTCTGTGAAAGTCAGTCCACAAGCATTTACTAGGAGTTTACTACGTGCCAAACACTGTGCTAGACACTGAAGATTCAAAGAAAGACAAAAGATAGTAATTTTTCTCAAGGGGCTCCCAGTCTAACTGGGAAGACAAAATGCAAGCAACTGTTTATGCGAAAGACATAGGGAATATAAACACAAGGGGATCTTAGAGCAAGGCACTGGGGTAAGGAGGTGGGACTAGGAAAAGCCTCCTACAGAAGGAGGGGAAACTGAGTCCTGAAGGCATCTGGGGAAGCCAAGAGGAGCTATTGAGGCAGGTCAGGGGGGCAGCCAAGGCAAAGCACAGGCCCTGGTTGAATCTTTCTTCCCCACCCCTCAGGGCTGTGCTGTATAGTGGAAAGTCTAGTCACATATGACAACATTCTCTACTGGAAAGGGACCCCAGATCTGACCCAGAACTCCTTCTCCAGTGTCCCCAACTTAAGGTCATCCAGGTTCTGCTACACTTCCATCACGGGGGAGCCTGCTCCCTCCAAAGGCAGTCAGTCCATTCCTTTGGTCCTGAAATCAAACCAAAAATGTTGTTAAAACATCCAAGGGGAAAACCAAGAGAGCTACCTTTTCCCCTTACTGAATGGGGCCCCTGGCCCATCTAGGAAGGCCCTAGGCTCAGGCCCCTTGATGTTTGACCTGTTCGACCAGAACTTTGGCTTTCTAGGATGCCAGAAAGAGGCTCCACTAATTACCCCCATGACATTAATCAATGTCTGTTTAATAGGGGGGGAAAGAACCATCATTCGAGTGTAATAAGGACATCCTGGCCTTTTCTTTGGTCATCTATTTCATTCGAGTCTTCTACTATTTACTGGGAGGATAATTACCCAGTGTCGCCATCAAGACAGATCCTATCTCTCCATGGGAAGTGCCGCCAACCCTCGGCTGCCAGGGCCCTTCAAAGCTGTAAGGGGGCTCCTCAAATAAGACATCCTCTAGCATCTCAAGGTCCCCTTTCAATTCCCACCGTAATTTAATTTTAAAAAGAAATAAAGGTTTTAGCCATGATCTAACCCTTAACCTTGTTTGTGTCCTGGCCCCATCAAGTCATTTGGTGAAGCCCAAGGGCTCCTTCTCAGAATCAGGATTGGAAATGCATGAGATAAACTAGAGAATGACAAAATAAGCCAGTGAGAGTTAAACGCAGTTATCCAAATATATGATAAAAAAAAAAAAAAGCTCATGGACCTCAGGCCAAGAACTCCCTCTCTAGACTTTCTGCTAATTAACCTAAAAGTCTAAATTCTAGGCGTTCCCTTCATAGAACCATAGAGTTTAGAGGTAGATTGGCTGGAACCTAATCCAATCCCTCAATTTACAGATGAGGAAACTGAGGGCAAATGTAACCTGAAGCTTCTGCCTCCCAACCCTTCTCACAGCACTGAGCTGCCTTTCACCCACTGACTATGCGCTTCCTACCTTTTCAGCTTCTTGCACTTTATTCGGCTCCACAAATTCCATAATCTACCAGCCTCCTCTGCCTTTGCATTGGCTGGCCCCGTGCCTGGAGGGCTCTTCCTCCTGCCTCCGCCTCTTAGGCTCCCTGGATTTCTTCAAGGCTTAACTGAAATTCCACCTTCTGTAAGGGGTCCCCTCAGTGCCACCCTGAGAAATGAAGTGACTTGCCCAGGGCAACACAAACAGTAGGTATCTGAGTCAGAATTTGAACTCATATCGTCCTGCTTGGGAAGCCACACCACCTCCACAGATCCTAATCGGAGAAGTCATTCTGCTTAAGCTTGCCTTTCAATAAGCTTTTTGAGATTTCCCAGCAGCAAAATAGAAGTAAAAAGAAGGAACCTTGAATCTTTAAGGCAGCTTTTCCTTGACTTGACCTTCCTAGCCTTTCGATTCAATCAAAAGAGAGTGTAGGGGCAGCTAGGTGGTATAGTGAATAGTCAGGAGGACCTGAGTTCAAATCTGGCCTGAGACATTGGATACTTACTAGCTGTATGACCTTGGGTAGGTCACTTAACTCCCGTGGAGGAAAAAGAAAAAGAAAAAATATACAGTGGAAAAAACCACTGTATTCAGAGTAAAAAAACCTGGGTCTAATTCTCAGCGGTACATTCTTACTACCTGTGTGACCTTGGACAAGTCACTCGTCCTCCTTGGGCCTCTATTTCCTCATCTGTCAAATGGGTGGATCAGACTAGATGCTCTCCAAGGACCCTCTCCAGCTCCAAACCTATCATCTCTCTGGTTCTGCCCTGTTTAGGGGCCTGCAGCCCTGAGTCCACTCAGTTCACATAAGACTTGGAAGATTTCCTGAAACTCTAGGAAATTTTTAAAATAGTATTTTCTTTTTTCTCAATTACCTGGCAAGACAATTTTTAGCAGTCATTTTTATGAGATTTTGAGTTCCAAATTCTTCTCACTCCCTCCCCTTTTCTGAAAATGTTAGGCAATTTGATATGGGTTATATACGTGCAATCATGTAAAACATATTTCCATATTGCTCACAGTTGTGAAAGAAGAAACAGTTCAAAAGGGGAAAAATAACAACAACAACAAAAAAGAATAAAGTAAGTGAAAAAACTATGCTTTGATCTGCATTCAGAATCCATCAGTTCTTTGTCTGGATGCGGATGAGCATTTTCCTTCGGGAGCCTTGTACGTGTCTTGGATCATTGTGTTGTTGAGAAGAGCTGAGTCGTTCATAGTTAGTCATCACATAATGTTGCTGATAGTGTTCTGCTCATTTCATTTTACATCAGTTGGTACAAGTCTTTCCAGGTTTTTCTGAAATCTGCCTCTTCATCATTTCTTATTGCACAATAGTACTGCATTACATTCACATGCCACAGCTTGTTCAGCCATTCCCCAATTGATGGGCATCCCCTCAATTTCTAATATTTGGCTACCATAAAAAGGACTGCTATAAACATTTTTTGCACACGTAGGACCTTTTCCCTTTTTTAATGATCTCTTTGGCATTCAGACCTAGTAAATATAACTGGATCAAAGGGTATGCACAGTGTGGTTGCTCTTTGGGCAGAGTTCCAAATTGTTCTGCAAAATGGTTGGATCAGTTCACAACCCCACCAACAATGCATTCGTGTCCCAATTTTCCCACATCCTCTCCAACATTTATCAGTTTCCTTTTTTGTCACATTAGCCGATCTGGTGAGTATGAGGTGATACCTTAGAGTTGTTTTAATTTGCATTTTTCTGGTTAAAAGCGATTTAGAGTACTTCTTCATCTGTTTATAAATAGTTTTGATATCTTCATGTGAAAACTGCCTGCCTATTCATATTCTTCAACCATTTATCAATCGGGGATAAAAATATTAATAAAAAGTTGCTACATTTTTAAGACCTAAAGTAAAAAAGGTTTAATACGGCTATGGGAAATATGTGGATTCTTGATTTTGTGACAAGGTGACTCCACCTCAGGAGTTACAGATAAAATCCAGCAAGCTGCAATTTAGTATCTACTGTGTGCTGTGATAGGACCTGGATATACAAAGAGAAAAACAAAGTAGCCCCTGCTCTCAAAGAGCTAAAGGAAAGACTGAGTTCTCTAAGCTGGGGTCTCTTTTGTCTCCAGGGTCAAATATAAATTCCTCAGTTTACCATTCAAACCCCTTAGTAACTTGGCTCTAACCCTTTTTGGCTCCTTTTCAAATACTCTTATAAACCAGCCACCCCGGCCTTTTTTGCTATTTATTGGTCACCCATGACGTTCTAAATTCTGCTTCTTTGCCTTCTTTCTCCTCACCCCACAGCTTAGAATTCCTAGTTTCCACAAAGCTCAGTTCAAGTGCCAGGTGTTTCCTGATCTTCCCAGTGGCTTCCTTGGCCCAACTGCTTTCTTTGTCCCAAATAAAGGATGAATCTGAGAGTTACTATCTCCCGGGATGCTTCCCATTAACAATCAGTCAATAGATTCAATTCATTTTTAGCAAAGGTATTTACTAAATGGCAGAGAAGAACAAAAAGCAAAAACAACACCCAGTAGCTACAAAATATTTTGCTATAAGCTAGGGGTACATTCTCCCACAAACGCATATAGAGACCATGGGAAGACTGATCTCAAAGTCAGAGGACAATGTCAGTATAATATCTGTGTGGCAACTCTCAACTCCTAGTACTAGGGAACCTGATGGTTCTTTTTCTCTTTACAAAGTTCTCACACAGTTGTCTTTGGGTGCAACATCTTTGCTTCACTAATAGCATGTTCCCCTCTCCTATAAATAAATAAAATGGGTGAGATGTAGCACACTAGACTTTCAGGGGTCCCCTGGCCCCATTTTATTTATAAGAGAGGGGAACATCCCATTAGCAAAGCCTGGGAGACTTCTGGAAGTTCTCTGCAGGTTACTCAGCTGGGAGACCAGATTGCTCTCCACAGCTGTTCTCTTCTCTGCTTCCAGGGGTCTCAAGCCTCAAAGATACTTCTCCTGCCGGTAGATGCCAGCTGCTATTACTATTACTATTATTATTATTATTATTATTATTATTATTATGGATCAGAAGCAAAATTTGAACCCAGTTTTTCTGACTCCCAGAGCAGCCCTCCGTCCAGTACACCCTGTGTATGCAATATTCATAACTCTGCTAAAGTGGCATTTTTAACATGTTATAATAAAAAAGAAAGGGTGCCGCCTATCAGTATGTCTTTTCAACTAAGAGCAATAGAATAATGCATTATACATCATTAATATGTGTTCTGATGGAGCCTTGTTACAGTTGAAGCTCTTCTCTGGGACGTAAGTAGTTGGAGTTCTAATCCACCCCTACCTTCCAGTCACTTACAGAGTGTGCCCTTGGACAAGTCATTTCCCAAATCATCTTATGTTGACTTTGTATGAACATACAGATGTACCTGAGGGCTCCCCTAACTACTACAAGCTCTTCAAAGGCAGGGTCTGACTCATGTCCATCGTCTAGCATGGGGCTCTAGTCATAGGAGGCGCTTAATAATTGGTTAATTTTCCTCTTCTGATCCTGGAGGAAGATTGGACTAGGTCAGTAGATTAATTGACAAGCAATTATTACGCATCTACTTTGTGCCTGGCACTGTGGTAGGCAATAGTACCACAGAAACAAAACATGAAACAGTTCCAGCCCTCTGGATGCTTATATTCTACTGTGGGAATCAATATATACATACAATATATGGAAAATAAATACAAAGCACTTGGGGGGGCTGATCCTAGCATTGGGGGGGGGCAGAGGGAGATCAGAAAAGTTGATACAGCTGGGACTTGAGGTGAGCTTTGAAGGAAGCTAGAGATTCTATTGGCGCTAGGGGGCACCATAGTGCATGGAGCATCACACCTAGAGTCAGAAACACTCATCTTGAGTTCAAATCTGGCCTTAGACACTTACTGACTGTGTGACCCTGGGCAAGTCACTTACCCCTGTTTGCCTCAGTTTTCTCATCTGTAAAACAAGCTGGATAAAAAAATGGCAAACGCCTCCAGTATCTTTGCCAAATGGGGTCACACAGAGACAGACATGACTGAAATGACTGAACAGCAATAAGAACAAGGATTCTATTAGGAAGAGGTGAGAAAACATTCCAGATCTGTGCAAAGGCATGAAGACGGGCCTTAGAATGTTGTGTGTGAGGAACAGCAAAAAGGATGGATAGGGAGGTTGCGGCCAGGTTTTAAAAGGGCTTTAAATGCCCAGAGGAGTTTGCATTTAACCCTAGAGATAAGAGGGAGCCAGGAGAGTTATTGAGCTGAAGAGTTTCATGGTCAGAACTGTGCTTTAGAAATATCAGTTTAGGGGTGTCTAAGTGGCCCAGTGAATAATGCATTGGCCCTGTAGTCAGGATGACCTGAGTTCAAATCTGACCTCAGACACTTAACACAAAACTAGTTGTGGGACCTTGGGCAAGTCACTTAACCCCAATTGCCCTACCTTCCCCCCTCCAAAAAGCAAAAGAAAGAAAAAAGAAAGGAAGGAAGGAAGGAAGAAAGAAAGAGAAAGAAAGAAAGAGAGAGAGA
>CM053594.1:12190488-12250086 GCA_028646575.1 Pseudocheirus occidentalis | reverse complement strand
TTTTTGGCTTTTGGAGGGTAATTGGGGTTAAGTGACTTGCCCAAAGTCACACAGCTAGTAAGTGTGTCAAGCATCTAAGGCCCAATTTGAACTCAGGTCCTCCTGACTCCAGGGCTGGTGCTTTATTCACTGTGCCACCTAGCTGCCCCTAAAATTAATTTTTTTAAACTTTTTTTTGGAGGGGGAGGGCAGGGTGATTGGGGTTAAGTGACTTGTCCAAGGTCACAAGGCTAGTAAGTGTTAAGTGTCTGAGGTTGAATTTGAACTCAGGTCCTCCTGACTCTTGGACCAGTGCTCTATTCACTGTGCCACCTTGCCGCCCCTGCTTTTGTTTCTTAAGGAAGCATTACATATAGAACTGGGAGGATCATTCTTAGAGATCATTCTTACAAATCAGGAAACTGAGGTTTGGGAAACTCCACCCACCCCTGCCCCTGCACACTCACATCTCCAGCGCCTAGTACGTGGTTTGTAGTAGGAAATGGCTGTAATGCTGAGCCAGGTGCGCTAAAACCAAATTGTACAGCTTTGAATTTATGGGCCTATGGTCGTTGCTAGGAAATTTCTTTTTACACCAAGCCTAAATTTCCATCTTGGCTACCTCCATCCACCTCTGTTGTGAGGAAAGATAAAACCCTAAAACTCTAGAAAAATGGGGGTTGTTTCCTCCAGGGTACTCAGAAGGCCAGATTAAGGAGGAGGAAGGAGGGATAGGTGTGTGTGTGTGTGAGTGTGAGTGTGTGTTTGTGTGTGTGTGAGCGTGAGTGTGTGTTTGTGTGTGAGTAAATGTGTATATGTGTATAAGTGTGAGTGTGTGTTTGTGTAAGTGAGTGTGTATATGTGTGTGCATGTGTGAGTGTGCGTGTGCATGTGTGTGTGTGCAGTCATGTCTGACTCTTTGTGACCCTGTTTAGGGTTTTCTTGGTAAAGATACTGGAATGGTTTGCCATCTTCTCCAGCTCATTTTATAGATGAGGAACTGAGTCTAACAGGGTTAAGTGACTTGCCCAGGGTGGCACAGCTATTAAGTGTCTGATACCGGATATGAACTCAGGTAGAGGAGTCTTCCTGACTCCAGGCACAGCGTGCCATCTGCTGAGCCCACCTAGCTGCCCAGGGATAACCCTAGAGGTAGGCAAAATTCAGCAACAGCCTGAGACCTGGCATTTAAAGGAGTAGGAAGCTCTAAGTTTTCAATAGTCTCAAAGTAAGAGGAAGAAGTGAGGGTACTTCTGCCGCCGGATAGTGGGATTCCCGGGATAGGGAAGGGAAACCCAGTAATGACCACAGCTTATATTTAGGTGTGGCTTTAAAAAACCCACAAAACCAAACTATTGCTGTGATTTCACCGGTCCAGGGTGACTACCACTGATGACTAACTGCCCTCTGCTGATGCACATGGGCACCTTCTCCCACCATCGCACAGAGTGGAGCATTTGGAACTTAAACGCTAGCTCAGAATCCCGCAGCTGATAGATACCCAAGATGGGGTCTGACCCTCCTTCTGCCAGACTTCTGAGGCCAGCTGGCCATCCCTCAGGCCGCTTCCTTTGTAATGGTAAGAACTACTGTAATCCATCAGGGCCTGGGCCCTCTAAGAAATCAGTCCCATTTATTCTAATTGACATTACTTGAACTCATGGTTGTGTAAAATATAGCCTCGGATTGCAGCCCAGTGGAATTACGCGGGGTGAATTTGAACTCTGGGGACCCCTTCAGGGGGATTCTTTATTCCCGCTAGCAGTAGACTTCATGGAGGACCCAGAGCCCTGGATTTGGCATGGGAAGACTGGAGTTCCAATCCTAGCTCTCCCACTTACTCTCCGGGTGACCTTCGGCTAGCCCACTCACCTCTGGACCTCAGTTTGCTCCCCTGTAAAAAGAGGACGTTGGACTCAATACCCCCTAATACATCTTCAGGCTCTAAATCTGTAAGGCCCATTTCACAGATAAAGGAACTGAGGCCCAAGTGGCAGAGGGGAAGGATATTAAGCCCACATTCACAAAGCTAGGAAGTCTCTGAGACCAAATTGGAACTCAGGGCTTCCTGACCCCAGGTCTACCACTGCTATCCAAAAGCTCAGCTGCTCGGTCGGACCTGCCTTTCTCACTCATTCAGTATTAACTGAGCAGGTACTGAGTGCAACACTGGGTTTGGAATTTCCTTTAGGTCCCTGTGTTTTGGTCTGGACCTGCCATGCCATATGTAGAGGGAACTCTCCTCATGGAAATCCTCTCTAGACATTCAGACAGGCAAGTCACCCATAATTTATAATTTATGTGAACCACTCCAAGCGTTGGGTTTGGAATCAGGAAGGCTCATCGCCCTGAGTTCAAATCCGGCCTCAGACATTTCCCAGCTGTGACCCTGGACAAGTCACTTCATCCTGTTTGCCTCGGTTTTCTCATCTGTAAATTAGCTGGAGAAGGAAACGACAAAGCACTCCAGTAGTTTGAAAGGGAAAAAAAGAACTTAATGTACAAATACAAACAGGGAGATAATCCCAAAGAGATTAAAAATGTAGGTGTATGAGAAGTGCACCCGACCAAGGTTTAACAACCTGATCCCTCTTCCCCAAAATGCGACCCCGACACGTTTTAAAGTTTGCTCTACATTAGCATTTTCTCCTTCACTTTCTCGAGCCTGGCCAATCAACAATCCATCAAGGCCCGATTCTCTGCCAAGAAAACCCCAAATGTGATCGCGAAGATTTGGATGTGACTGACAAATGACTGAAACCACTCTAGGAGATAAATAGGAGTCCTGAGCTGGAGCCGTGTTAGTTCAGTAGATGCTACAGATGCATTAGTCAATCAACTAACATTTAAAAAAAATGCCCATTCTGTGTCTAGGAACTGAAGATCTGGGAGTCAGGAGGACCTGAGTTCAAACTTGACCTCAGACACTTACTAGTTTGTGACCCTGGGCAAGTGACTTAACCCCATTGCCAAGGAAGGAAGGAAGGAAAGAAGGAAGGAAGGGAGGAAGGGAGGGAGGGAGGAAGGGAGGGAGGGAGAAAGGGAGGAAGGAAGGAAGGAAGGAAGGAAAGAAGGAAGGAAGGAAGGAAAGAAGGGAGGGAGGACGGAAGGAAAGAAGGGAGGGAGGAAGAGGAAAAGGAAGGGAAGGAAGAAAAGAGAATAGAAAAAAAGAATTGAGTGTATAAATACAGACAAGGAGATAATGCCAAAGAGATGAAAAGCAGAGGTGCATCCAGGGCGGTTAAACAATGTTCAACAACCTTATCTCCCGTCTCCTGAAGGCAACCCCAACACCTTTTAAGTTTACTCTACATTAACATTTTCTCTGTCACTTTCTTAAGCTCGGCCAATCAACAAAACAATCCATTGAGGCCAGATTTGGATGTCTGCTGATTTCAGCCACCTCCAGCGTCCCAAACGCTTCTAAAGTCACCGGAAGCTCTTGATTTCTTTCCAGCCAAGGGGTGCTTTGGCCGCATGGGAGAGAAGAACCCATGCTGGGAAGACCCCTCCCACCCCAACCTTCCCACCTTCTGTCTCCCTGAGGCTCCTTCTCCAAATAAGCCACAGTCTCCGAAGGAAGTCCTAGGTCTTTGTTCTCCACCTGGGCTCTCCCACAATGCCTGCTTTCCTTTATCTTTAAATTGAGGTATAATCAGCATGAAAGTGGCCGACTTGCAGACCTTTCAAATTTTTAATGACCTGCTCAGCTGCTCTCTTCTCTCTTAGGCATCAGGGCTTGTGGCTGCATCTCCACTCCAATTAAAGTCTGTCTCCTGAAGACAGGTGTCTCTGGTACTCAGGTGGGACCTCCCACCAGAGCTCCTGTCTACACCTACCACCATCCTCAGTTCCTGGAGGGAAGCCTGACCTACCTGGTGGAATCCACACCTGGGGGCCAGGTCCCCTTGCCCTCCTGACACCATTCATTCAGTGAAAAATGTCTGTGTGCACGGAGCTGGGCCTTGAGGGGGATACAGAGAAAATAAGTCACAGTCTATGTTCTCATGGACTGGAACACAAATGTTGTCAAATTCAGATCGGAACAGGGGCCACTAAACCATACATAAGGGTCTCTGTGGGTACATACTGCCTTGGTTTTAAAATGTAATATAATTTATGTTTTATTATTTTAATGTATTTTGTTAAACATTTCTCAATCGCAATTTATTTGGGTTTGGGGGGTTGAATAATTCATTTCTTTTTAACATTCATTTTTAAAAATTGAGTTCCAAATTTCCAATTACATTTTAATCAATTGGGAGTGTTATTGGGAAGCAACAGCCCCAGTATAGAATTCAGCTTAGTGAGTTCAAAAATTCCTGGAACTGGAATCAGAAAATCTGAAATTGAATTTCTGCCATTGATCACTCACTGAATGCAGAACTCATTTGTTCTAAGCCTTTTATTTGACAGACAAGTGAGGGGATGTGCCCCAGACATGTGCAGTGACTTCTGAAGGTCACACAGCAAGCAGCCTGGTCAGAACCCAGGTCCCAGGATTCTGAGTCCAATACTCTTTCTGCTTATTACCTCATGCCTGACTGAGTCTCAGTCTCTTCATCTAAGAACATTGGTCCTGGGTTCAAATCGTGCCTCTGATGCTTACTATCACTGTAGCCTCCCTGGGCCTCAGGACTCTCATTGGTAAAATGAGGGGGTTGGATGAGATGGCCCTCGAGGATCCTTCCAGTCCTAGGTCTTTGATCTATGAGCCAGAATCTGTAAGAGGATGGTAATAATACCTAAGCAAGACATAAAAATACATAAACAACCTACTTCATAGATTTCTAGCAGGGAACAAGTGAGAGAAGGGATGTAAAAGTGAGCTATTGCTGTTGGCAGTGGTAGAAATAGCACACCTCAGATAATTACGATGCCAACAGGACATGATCAATGCATGGGCAGCGTGGAGCAGTGAGTAGATTTGAGAGCTGGCCTGGGAGAGCCTACAGATTCTGAGTTCAAATCTCGCCTCTGATAAATATCAGCTGGGTAGCCCTTCTGAGCCTTGGACAAGTGGCTAACTTATATATTCGGACCCAAATCAAGAGGGAAAAAATTGTGGAAGGAAGGAAGGGTGAACTAGAGGCTATTTGGGGAGTCAATACTCACTTGTGGAGTTGGGCTGCTTGGAGGAGGCAGCCTTTGAGATACTATAAAGCTTGTGTAGGATGCTAACCAGTGGAAATGGAAAAGGAGGGTGTTTGGGGTCCTAGAAATCACCTCTTCTATTGAGTGAGCAGCTAAGAAAGCTAGGTGTCAAAGTGAACAAGATTTGGTGTCAGGAGGACCTGAGTTCAAATCCAGCCTCAGACACTTACTGGCTGTGTGACCCTGGGCAAGTCACTTAACCTTATTTGCCAGGCAAAACCACTTCATCTTTGTGCCTCAGTCTCCTTATCTGTAAAATGGGGAAAACATGAGCACCTAGCTTCCAGGATGGTTAGGGTCCAATAAGACAATATTTGTAAAACGTTTCACAAGATTTAAAGTTATGTTAATGCTATTATTATTATTATTATTGTTATTGTTATTATTAAGAGAGAGAAAAGGCACATCTCTCCCTGCTTTGCAGGGATCAGCTTCTTTAGCCCAGTCACCTCCAAGTCATGATCTTCATCCTTGCGGCCTTCCCCAACCTCTTGGAATTCTAGTACTTTCTCTTGGTTGTTTCCTATTTACTCTGTATAGAGCTTGCTTTGCATAGATTTGTTACCCTGTAGACTCACACTTTAGATTGTAAACACCTTGAAGGCAGGAACTGCTTTGGCCTCTTTTTGTATCCCAGGTGCCTAACCCAGAGCCTCCTGCATAATGAGGCACTTGATAAATGCTTATTGACTGACCAACTGACTGCCTCTGGACACAGAGGCTGTGTGCATTTCAGAGATGAAAAAGAATTTTCTTGTGGCAACTCAGTGGTGAAGTGAATAGAGCACCGGCCCTGGAGTCAGGGAGACTTGAGTTCAAATCCAGCCTCAGACACTTAATACTTATTAGTTGTGTGACCTTGGGCAAGTCACCCCCAATTGTCTTGCCTTCCCCCTCCAAAAAAAAAAGAGAGAATTTTCTAGAAACGGTTAGTAATCTCGACATGCCCATCACCAAAACCCACAGAGAGGGCTATCTTGCTGAAGAAGGCTGGAGTGGCTTAAGTCTGAGTATTTAAAGAACCAAAAAGGGAGTCCAAACCGCCCTCATCCTGTCCACATCAAGGGAGTTAGAGGTGGGGCATAAGATTTCTTGGTCCTCTCTTCGTACCAGAAGTATGAATTATTATGGAATTAAAAGACAAAATACTATATTTAGATAAAAAGATATTATAGACATAGATATGATAAAAAGATATTATATGATACTATTCATATATTTTATGCATTTCAGAGTTTCTAAACTTTTTCTGCGCTGTCTTCTGGCCCCTGCGTGTCGTCAATGCTTCCCAAAAGGTCCCATTTAATTTATTATTGAATAATTGAATAATTTCTTATTATTTGCCATATAGTGAAACCAGGATGGGGAAAGTCACAATGTGGAAGAACACCAGTATTATAACAAGCCAGGATCGCAGGATCACACAGGCGATGTTTGTAGCTCCAAGGCTGGATTGGGCAAAAGTGCAGACCTGGGGGCAGATCCTGGCTTTGCTACTTCAACCAGCTGTGCGCAGGACTATGGGTCAATCCCTGTATCTCTCTGTGCCTCAGTTGGCACATCTGTAAAATGGGAATAACAATGCTTGGGCTACATACCTCACAGGGTAGCATTTTGTAAGTGTGACATATCGTTATTTTAAAACCAAAGTTTAAATTTATGCCATTAATAACCTTCGGTTTTATTGTTTGTGTATAATTTAATGGTAGAAAATTTCCATGAGATGTGTGACTGCCAAAGTCACTGGGACTAAAGGTGATTTTTCCGCAGCATAGGTTGGAACACACTATTCCCTTACTCAGTGAACATCAACGTCTCTTTATTACCTCTAGCATTAAATAAAACTCCTTTGATTGCAATTTAAAGCTGTGTATTTCCTAGTCACTTTTTACCTTTGTAGTGTTTTAAAACTCTGGATATTCTAGTAACACTGGCCTCCTTGCAGTTCCTTGAAGATGACATTTCATCCCCTCCCTAGGTGCCTTTCCCCCCTGCCTAGAATTCTCAGCTCTCTCTTAGTTTTACTGGCTTCCTTCCAGATGCAGGAGACATTTCCCAGGCCCCCCAGTGGTTAATGCCTTCCCCTCGGAGATTAACTTCCATTCACCCTAATCTCTGTCTTGTATGTACACAGTGAATTAATAATAATAACAGATAACACTCATGTAACACTTACTATTTCTTGGTTTGTTTGGTTTTTTTTGCTTTTTTTTTGGAGGGCAGTTGGGGTTAAGTGACTTGCCCAAAGTCACACAGCTAGTTTTTGTGTCAAGTGTCTGACGCTGGATTTGAACTCTGGTCCTCCTGACTCCAGGGCCAGTGCTCTATTCACTGCGTCACCTAGCCACCCCTAACACTTACTATTTCTAAGCACTTTACAATTACCTCATTTCAGTCTCACTTACCTGGGAGGTAGGAGCTACAATTATCCTCACATTACAGATGAGGAAACCAAGGCAAACAAAGGTTAAGTGACTTGAACAGGATCACACAGCTAGGAAATGTCTGAGGCTGGATTGGAACTCAGGTCTTCCTGACTCCAGACGCAGGTCAAATGTGACCTCTTCCCCAAAGCCTTTCATGATCTCAAAATCCCAGAATCTCAGAGCTAGAAAGGACTTTGGAGATCCCTTCATCCAACTCTTCCTTAAACAAGAATCTCCTTCTTCAGCACACCAGAGAAACAGTCATCCAGTTTTGTTTGAAGACTTCCAGTGAGGGGAGCCTGTAATAGTAATGTAATTTGATCCCTTTGTACTGGCAAAGTTTACAGGTACTTAGCACCTAGTCTCAAATTACTCCTGTGTTAAAGAAACGAAAGCTATGAACCCCTGATGCTGACATAATAGGAAGGGGGCTGAATAGGGAGGAGTAATACTGTATATAAGGGAAAACACTAGCTGGGAAAATCAGAACTTCTTGGGATAAGCTTTGTGGAAGCAGAAGCAGTTGCTGCCGAGGAGGCTGGAGAGAATGATTTTGATTTTGGGAACCTGGGTGAAGTGATTTTGATTCTGGGAACCAGCTGAAAGTTCTGAGTCTGAGGGCCAGCCAAGCTGCTGAGGATTTCCGAGGACCAGCCAGAGCTGCAGAAAACTGAGGAAGCATGACTGTGGTGCCAGTATTTTGTCTGTTTTGGCTTTGTTAAGCCTTGACTTCCCAGGAATAGAGACTGTGAAGGATTTAAGGTGGACTGGACACTGTGAGCTTCAGTGTGGAACAGGAACTGCACGAGAGCTGGACAAGGAGCTGGGAGTTGTCTGCCTTTGAACCCAGGTGACAGTTTGGTGAATTCAGGTAGGAGCTGGGACCATGGAAAGGGAACCAGGGAATCTGAGAGCCTACCTCAGGTCAAGATGAAAAAACCTCTCCATGGATACTGAGTAGTGACTGATAAAATTATAACTTACTTGTGACTGAGGGGTGAATGGCCTGTGTATTTTCTACTACCCCTTAAGAGGGTACTGAGTAGTGACTAATATTGTAACTTAATTGCACCCCATGGGTAGAGAACTTTGACTATTGTACTTTGTGTCTCTTAAGGAGGCCTTGCCTGGGCTGGGGCATCTTGAGAGGTTGGAGTTGTCTATATTGTTGTTCAAGAGCCCCTATTTGATGTGCTCATTTCTGATCATTAATTAGCCAGCCAGGGTTAATTGGCTTTTAGAAGAGCAATTTATTTACTAAGCAAGTATACCTATTATTATAGAAACCCACACAAAGGCCACAGGAAGAATGAAAGGTAGAGAGCTTATGTGACCAAAGGAGAAACCCAGAGCTTGGAAAACTTTTTCTCCCTTTGTGGAGTCCTCAGGAGGTTTCCCTTAGGTAGGACTCTGTGCTGTGGGGGTTTGTGTTCTTGAAGAGTCCTGAAGCTGCCTTTCCTCTAGGTGCTAATTCATCCTTGGTGAGTAGCTTAGCTCCCGCTGTGGATGCTACTGTAGCCAGGGTCACTTCTACCAGTGATGACAGGAAGCCCAAATCTTCTGTCCTTTTTCCAGGGGGGTGGAAAGCGTAAGGTACCTTGGCTCAACATGAGCATAGAGGCATGTCTAATTCTTTGGACCAATCACAATACATTTTCTGTGTGTTGTTGTTGGATTTCATTCTATGGCTCCAAAGGATGTTTAAAAGCATTCAAAAGTTCTAAATCACTAATATTTAGAGAAATGGAAATTAAAGGAACTTTGAGATGCTACTTCATACTTATCAGACTGGCAAAGAGATGACAGATGTTGGAGGGGCTGTGGAAAAACAGGCACACTAACGTACTGTTGTTGGGGCTGTGAAATGGTTTAACCGTTATGGAGAAGAATTTGGAACTGTGCTGAGAAAGTTATAAAATGGTACTAAATTTAGCAACCAAAACTACTAAATTGTATATATACTAAAACGTATATATACCCTTTGACCTGCTCATACAACTAGTGGGCTTATCCCCCAAAGAAATCAAGGACATAGAAAAAGGATCTGTTATATACAAAAGTAACCTTAGCCACTCTTTTTGTGATAGGCCAAAGCTGGAAACTAAGAGGTTGTCTTACTGGGGAATGGCTAAACATTGTGGTATATGAATGTAAGGGAATATTATTGTGTCATGAGAGATTATAAAATGGATGATTTCAGAGGAAACTTGGAAGATCTTTATGAATTGATCCAGAAGGAAGTGAGCAGAACTAGAACACTTGATACAATAATAATATTATGGAGAAAAACAACTTTGAAAGATTCTAGAACTTCGATCACTGCAATGGAAAAACCATCATGTGTCCACAAGAATGAAAGTGAAACACAGCACTCTTCTCCTTCCAGAGAGGTGATGAACTTAGAATAGAGAGGGACACACACACACGTTTTCAATCATGATTAGTCAACTAGCATTTATTAGGCACCAAAGTGTGGGAGACAAGAGGTATCAGACTGACAGAAGGTCTGCAGAGCTGTGGTGCTGACCTCATTATTGTATGCCTGTAAAACCTGGACAGTCTACTAGTGAGAGCCAGGCCAGGAAACCGAATTGCTTCCATCTGAATTGTCTGAAGATCACCCAGCAGGACAAGCTACCCAACACTGGAGTCCTTTCTTGAACTGAACTTGAACTGAAGCACTCAAACTCTGCTTCTGAGAAGGCAAATCTGAGGGGCTGGCCATGTTGTCTAAATGCAGAATGGACACTTGCCAAGAAGACTATTTTTTGAAGAACTCACACAGGGCAAGTGTTCGCACAATGGTCAGAAGAAGCGATACAAGGACACTCTCAAGGTCAATCTCTTAAGAACTTTGGAACTGATTGTGTGACATGAGAGACAATGGCACAGGACTGCCCTGCATGACGTGCCTTCATCAGAGAAGGTACCGTGTTCTATAAGCAAAACAGAACTGAAATAGCTCGAAAGAAACATGAGATGCACAGATTTAGAGAATCCACCCCAAATGTTCCCACGGACTATTTGTGCCTGACCAGTGGTAGAGCATTCTGAGCTCGGATTGGTCCAATCAGCCACAGTTGGATACATTGAAACTTGACTCTAGCATAGTGATGTCATTTTGGTCCCCTTTGAGAAGGAAGGACAACAACCAGCCAACCAACCATGTGCCAGGCACTGTGGTAATGAGTTTTGCCTGATTATATGGACTTGTATTGAAGGATAAAAAATATTCCTTTTTGCTCAATGAGAGAAGAGAAATTGGAGGGACAGATTAATTTTTAAAAGACACTTATTATTTGAAAATAATTTTAAGTGCCCTCCTCCCAAATTGATTAAAGATGTTTGAATTTAGCTTATACTTTTGATTAATTGATTTAACATAGATGTATGTAGGCCTTTTGAAATACTTGGGGTGAGAGCGTGGAACGTCACCCTTACAAATGTAAGTTCTTACACTGCTCTATTAAATTGTAAGGGGGTGGAATGTGGCAGAACTGGTAATAATAATTATTTTTTCATCTCCCTTAGCACTCAGCACAAAGTAGGTGTTTTCCTACCTTAAATGAACCATAGGCTAAGTCACAAAAGTCCCTGAACTCAAAACACTTGCTTTTTGTCTTTCTTCTCTGGATTCTGCATTTGAATCTCACATGACGGTGAATTCCACTGGCCTCCTGTGGAAATAAATTCCCATCAGCCACAGGGAGCGTCTAAAGCCCACTGAAGACCAAGTCTGAATATGGCCCACCCCTGCTCAAACATCTTCAGAGACTCCCTATTGCCTCCCTGATAAAAATACAAGCTTCCCACCTGGGTATTTCAGCCTCGCACAATCTGGCTTTATTCCATATTCATATTCCTTCCCATCATACGCTCTGCTTTCTAGCCAAATCCCATCTCTGACTCTGCGTCTTTTCACAGGCTGTCCCTGAGGTTGGTGCGCCTCTTAGAATCTTCAGACTCAGTTCAGATGCCACTTCCTCTAAGTCTAAGACAATCTCCCATCCTCCCTTCTCTGCCCGTACTCTTTCCCCTTTTACGCTACCTTGTATGTACTTATTGTGGATGTACAGTTTCCCATGAGTAGAATGTAAGCTCCTCGAGGGCAGTCATTATTTCCTTTTTTCTTCCAGCTGGGAACTAGGGGAAGGCACGGCCTGAGTCTAGTGGATCGCCCAGAGCCTTGCACCTAGTAGGTGCTCAACCAGAGCCTTGCACCTAGTAGGTGCTCAACCAGAGCCCTGCACCTGGTAGGTGCTCACCCAGAACCTTGCATCTAGTAGATGCCCACTAAATGTTTGTTGACGTTCCTCCAGGCAAAGAGATTGCAGTCAGGTGAACAAGTATTTCTGTCTTTTCTTTTTTTTTTTTTTGAGGCAATGGGGTGAAGTGACTTGCTCAGGATCACACAGTTAGTAAGTGTCTGAGGCTAGATTTGAACTCAGATTCTCTTGATTTCAGGGCTGGTATTCTAGCCACATAGCTGCCCCATATAGGTATTTATAAAATCCCTACTGTGAGTCAGATACGGCCCTAAGCTCTGAGCGTATAAGGCAAAAACCAGTCCCTGCTCTCAAGAAGCCATATAGGAATAAATTGGATGCAATAAGCAGAGGAAAGGCACTAGCATTAGGACAAACCTGGGATGTCTTCTTATGGGATGGGATTTTAGTAGAGCCTTGAAGGATACCAGGGAAGCCAGGGGGTAGAGATGAAGAAAAAGGTCTCAAATGTTGAGGATAGCCAGGGAAAATGCTTGGCCTTGGGCCGTGGTGTATCTTGTGTGAAGGAAGCCAGGACTTCAGAGTAAGATGGAAGACCAATCAGCCCAGAGCTTAGCACAGTACTGTACACACAGTAGGTACTTAATAAATGTTAACTGATAGACTGATTAAAAGGGGTGTGTGTGTAGGGAGAGGCAGTTTATGAAGGGCTTTAAAAGCCAAAAAGAGGATTTTATACTTGATCACTTGATCCTAGAGGTAACGGGCAGCCCCTGCAGTTTTTTTAATCAAGGGGTGCTGGGATGAGATGTGCTTTAGGAGGATTAATTGGACAACCCAGAGGAGGATGGACTGGAGTGGAGAGAGAGTTGAGGCAGGGAGACCCATCAGAAGGTTACTGAAATAGTCCAGGGTCTGCACCAGGGTGGTCATCCTGTCAGAAGAGAGAAGGGTTGGATGCCAGAGGGGCTGAGCAGGTCGAACCAACATGCTTTGTCAAGACTGGGTGACAAATCTAGGGTGAGGGAGAAAGTCAGGGGTCAAGGATGCCACCTAGATTGTGACTCTGGGTGGACAAACCTTGGATGGGGCTGGGCTGGGTCATCCAGGTTTAGACCTTTAAATTCACCAATAGTTGATGCTATTTTAAGACTCAGAAAAAGCCCAGTGGCCTTTAGGCCCGCATATTTGAATTCAGTAGATAGACTATGTGACATTGAACAAACCTACTTTGCCTTGCTGAGCCTCAGTTTCTCTATCTGTAAATTAAGGACAATTATCTTTGTGCTTCCTACCTCCCAGGGTTATTTTTGAGCAAGAATGCTTGGTGAACCTTGAAGAGCTGTGGAAGTATGAACTGTTATGCTTGGCTGGGCCCAGGTGGCAGCGACTGATTTCCTTCCAACTTTCCAAACCCCATATTGTTTTGGGTGTGGACCAAACAGCCTCTGCCTTGGGAGGGAGAAATAAATGTCTAAGGAGTTTGAAAATGTGGGGAAAATCTAGCGGGGTGGCCTTTGGAACAAAGGGGCCACCACTGCGACTTTCACACCCTAGCCTGACTGAGCTCAACTGACATGTCTAGTTCTTGGTGCTAAGGGGAGGTTGGCTTCTAGGGCCAGGCTGGCTTGGGTAGTAAAGACCTGGGCTACTCACCAAGGGGATCTAACCTGGGGGGAACCCTGAGGGGCTATTCAGATTATTGCCAAATGGTTCCATCCAAATTGTTGTGGTGAAGAGAGTGAAGGGCTGGGCTGCCTCTCCCTGTTAGCCCTGGTACCTTAAGGTTCCTGAAAGCCAAGTGGAAAGAATGTTCTTTGTGGAAGGGATCAGAGGATCCTAGGAGGAAGTGGGTTATTAGAGGCAGCCAACAGGGGCCACTTGGACCTGGTGAGGAGGATGAATGACCTGGCCAGGCCCTTGTCACTCAGTACCACCAGGAAATGGGTCACTCACCAGCAGGGCTCTGAACAAGGAGGCTGAAGGTTGCCAGAGGAAGGTGGGTCAGTCCAAGAGGAGCTAGGTCGGGCTGGGTGAAAAGCCCAGCTCCAGTTCTGGTCCTTCTGGAAATGGCGGGCTGACCAACAAGGACCTTCAAGGAGGTCAAACCTTCAAGGATATCAGAGGCAAGATAGTTAATGGAGGGCTAACCCTCTCTCTCCCCCACCAAGTCCTTCAGAAAACAGGACTCTCCTGGCCCAAGGCCCAACAAAAAAAGGCCAAGCATGGCTGGGGAAGATGGGGGTGGTTACCCCAGCCTGAGGGAGAAGGATCTGGTGGGCCCTGCCCTGGACCATGCAAGGGAGAGAAGGCTTTTGGCTCTGTCCTGACTCCCCAGAGACTTGGTACTCACAGTCAAGGTAGGAGGAGGCTGGCAGTGGAAGGAGGAAGGAGGGGCTGACCTACAGGGAGGTCTTTTAGTGTCTGCAGGATGGGGCACTCTCCCTCTTGGAGCGAAGGACAGGGCTGATGGTTGCCCTCTACCCCCAAAGACCAGATTAGCCTTAGGATGCTAAACTAATGACTACTAATATTAGCCCTGTCACTAATGGCTACCAAGGGTCCCTACTGGCTGGTCAACATTTATCTAGTACCTACTTTGTGCCAGGCACAGAGCTGAGCACTGGGGACACAGAAAGAGGCAAAAGCCAGTCCCTGCCCTCAGAGAGCTTACATTGTATACATTGCATACAAATGTATACAAAGCAAGATCCATACAGGATAAAATAGGAAATTATTAACAGACGGAATTAAAAGGGATCGGAGAAGGCTGCCTACAGAAGGCAGGGGTTTGGCTGGGACTTGGGAGCCAGGTTGGTCAGTGGTCAGAGTGAAGGAGGGAGAGCATTCCAGGTGTGGGGGACAGCCAGCGAGAATGCTTGGGTCAGAAAGATGGAGGGGAGCTTGTTCTTGGAACAGCCCAGAGGCTGGAGAGCCAGGTGCGAGAAGACTGGAAAGGGAGGAAGGACTGGATTATGAAGGCCTCGAATACCAAACAGCATTTTGGAGGCCATAGGAGCCAGGGAGTTTGAGTAGGGGGTGACACAGTCAGATCTGTGTTTTAGGACAATCCCTTTGATGTCTGAATGGAGGATGGACTAGAGGGGGCAGGCAGCCCCCCTAGCAACAATAGGCCAGGTGGGAGATAATGAAAGCCCCCAGATTGGAAGCAGGACTAGAGGAGAGAAGGGGGTCTTGCGCTAACTGCCACAAAGGGTTCCTCTTGCTGCTCTGGTCATCAATCGTCCCTAACGGTCGTTTCTTCTCAGTCATGAGCCCACTGCCCTCTGACAATAGCACCCAATGGATTCTCCGCCACTACCGGCAATCACTAACTGGTGACGATCCCCAAAGAGACTTCTCTCCGCTGACCTCCCATTCACATGCTACAGCTCCTCTGTACATAGTTGTTCACATGGTGAACCAGAGCTTCTCCAGGCTGGGCGCCATGTTTTAATTTTATTTGTAGACCCACTGTGTGATGCCTGGCACATGAGAGGAGCTTAACAAAAGCTTTCCCAGTAGGACTAAGTGTTGCTAGTAGTGACCTCACTGGTAACTGTCTATGAGAGCCGGTCTCTGGTGCTAATGGTCACTGATGGCTACTCCTGTTGGTACTCAGGTGTGTCTGGTTCTTCATGACCCCATTTGGGATTTTCTCGGTGGGGTTTGCCACTTTCTTCTCCAGGTCATTTTACAGATGAAGAAACTGAGGCAGACAGGGTTAGGTGACTTGTCACCCAGCTAGGAAGAGCTGGATTAGAACTCAGGGTTTTTGACTCCAGGCCTCTGCGCACTGGGCCACCAGCTGACTTTCGCTACTCTTCCCCTTCTCCTAAGACAATGGTCTCTGATGGCTGGGACCCCCTCTCCACCCCACCCTTGCTCTGGAGGGTTGGAGCTCCGCCCCCACCAGAGCAGGTGTAAAGGGGAGGGGGGGGGGTGAGGACAGCCACGTGACCACCGAGGCCTGCACGTGCAAAGCCTCAGGTGGCCCACGGGGACTCCCCGGAGCCTTTGTGGACTCTCACCGGGCAGGTGCTGGAGGAAGGAGCGGCTTCAGCCTGGGGGGCTGCCGCCGGGCTCCCCTTGTGCGGGCTCAGGCTCCTCCCTTGCGCCTTCCTGGCTGGGGGTGGGTGGGGGCGGGGCAATGCTGGACGGGGCTCCGCCCCTCCCTGCTGCCAGTCCCCCAGGGGGCGCTGTGAAGCCGGGCCATGGGGAGGGCCCACATATCGCCCCCCCTTCCCTCCACATATTGCCCTACCCCCCCCTTCCCGTGAGGGTTCCACTCCGCCGCACTCCGGGCCGGGCCTCCCCGCTGCCCCGTCCCCCAGGGGGCGCTGTGAGGCCGGGGCCGCTGCTCCGCCTGGGCTGGGCTCGTGCCGGCTCCTCCGCTCCGCTCCGCCGGGCTCCAGGCCGGGCCGCGCGCCCTCCCGGCTGCCCCGTCCCCACTGGGGGCGGGGCCGGGGCGGGGCGGGCCGAGCGGGTCACGGCGCTGGGGGGCGGGGATAACCCCTCACGTGGAGCCGATGAAAGGGCCGAGGCGCGACGGCTCCGGGAGCCTCCTCGGAGCGGAGCCTGGGACCCACAAAGCCTCCGCCGCCTCCGCCGCCGCCGCCGCCGCCGCCATGGGGCTCCTGTGACCGGCCCTCCCGCCCGCCCGCGGCCCCCGCGCCTCCCGCCGCTCCGCCTCCGCCCCGCGACTATGCCCGGCCGCCGCTGCCGCCCTCCGCGCCCTCCCGCCGCCGCCGCCGCCGCCGCCCGACCATGAGGCCGCGCCGCCGCCGCCGCCCCCGGGCCCGGCCGCCCCCGCGGCCACCGGGCGGCCTGCCGGGCGGCGGGGCCGGGGGCCGGGGCGCGGTGCGGCCGCTGCCGCTGCTGCTCGGGCTGCTGCTGGCGGCCTCGGGCCCCGGCGCCGCGCGGGCCAAGGAGACGGCGTTCGTGGAGGTGGTGCTGTTCGAGTCGAGCCCCAGCGGCGACTACACCACCTACACCACGGGCCTCACGGGCCGCTTCTCCCGGGCCGGGGCCACGCTCAGCGCCGAGGGAGAGATCGTGCAGGTACGGACGGGGCCGCTAGGCCGGCGGGCGGGCGAGGGGCGCCGGGGAGTGTCAGAGCCCGCCGGGCCCCCCGGGGCGCCCGACCACCTGTGGCCCCTGCGCGCTGCCCGGCCCTGGCACGTGGGGAGGGGGGGACTCCGGCCTCCAGCCCCGGGGGTCTCCTCTCCGCGCCTGGCACGTTTTGGTGGCCGCCCTGTCTCGCCCGTGCGGGGTCCGAGGGTGCGCGCGGTGGCTAGGAGCGGGGTCCCTGCGTGGGGGAGCGCGCGCCGCTCGGCCCGGGGCCAGCCCCCCTGTCCTCGGTTTGGAGAGCAAGGATCGGGAAACGTTTCTCGGGGTCCTCGGTTTCCCAATCCCGGTCGTGCCGCTGGAGGGACCCGAGCGCGGCCAGACTGCTTTCCCCTCCCGGACGCTTAGTGTTGGCTCTGCTTGCGGGAGTCTCCGGGAGCGAACCTCGAACGGCCCGGCCCGCGGTCGGGGATCCTCCAGGGGCTCCGGAGGGGTAGTGGGCACTGACGGCTCGTGTTTGGTGGGAGACCCGGGCACGTTCGGGTGTTGAGAGCGAGTTCTCAGGCTCCTGGTCGTTAAAGAGCAGTCGGAGGAGGACGAAGACTTTCGTTCCATCCCTTTGCCAGGAACTCTGGCTGGGAGAGGAGGTAACCTGGGATTGACTGGCCTCCCCACCTCCCTACCAAATGAAAAGGTGTCTGCATTCCTCTGGGGAGTCTGATAGAGGGATTAAACACAAAACAAACCTCTGGCTTTGAAGGCCTGGCTTGGTTGGCCCGGGTTGTTTACTTGGCCGGTCTTACCCTTTACCTTCCAAGGATTTGGGCGCCTTTCTGGGGAGATCTGTGTGGACCTCGGCTAGAGCGGGGAGTGGCTGTGGACCGAGGGGCACTTGGAGGCCGGAGGCACCTTCAGGTGGAATCCTGCCATCTGGTCACTGCTGACCCACGCTCGTTGGGTCTGCCCCACTTCTGCCTGGGCTTTTGGATAATGAAGGCACAAGGTTATTATTTCTGTTTCTCGCTGCTGCAAGGTTTGGATAGCCGTTGCAGACACTTGAAGTCATGCCCCAGCTCAGCCCCTGCACCTGGGCCAGGAGGGTGACTTTGCTGTGATCTTAGGCAGCCAAGCTTGTGTGGGGTGAACAGAAGGGAATCGAGGTCTTGTTTGATTTCTGGGACTGGGAACACTTTTAAAAGCTCTTTCAGTTTTTAATCATGTTGTAATTATGCTCTTTAATTATATAAGCTTTTATCCAATGAGCATGCTTTAGTGACTGTTCCAAAATCCTTTTCTTAGTACTAGCCTACCTGAAGAATCCCCCCTCCCTTATCTTCCTGTCCCAGGTAGTCACTGGGGTACTGAAGATTTTTTAGAAGCGTTTTTGTTTTTTCTGGCGTTTCCCCCCCAACCCCACCCCAGGAAAACCACTCTGGGAACAGCTCTAGTGAGCCGGCTCTTGAAGGAGCCCCTTAACGTGCTTGCTTGCTGTTTCTCTTCAGCATTTTTGACTCAGGAGGGCAGCTTGTGTGCTCAGCTAGCTGCCCACATGGTGAGTCCTCCCTCCACTTGGAGCTAATCTCTGGTTATTCATTGAATACAAAATTAGCAGTTTCAACACACCATTTATAACTTTTATCCTTTGGAGGAGGGAGATAATGTGTGAATTTGGCAGAAGGAGGCCATTCTTTATTCTCTTTGGAGACTTTTGAAGTGCTTATCTTAACTCCTTTTGTGGTCCATTAGCCTGGCCAAAAAAATTAAGTCAACAATTGCTAAGTAAAGAGAAAAGGACTTAAATGGTATTTAATAAGGTTTGCTTGTTAAGCAATCACTAAGAGGTGGTGAAAATTCACTTATAACTGCTATAATGTTGTTAAGATGATCAGAACCTTTGGAATAGCCCTTCCTGTGGCCCTGGCTCCACAGATCACCCAAGCACTGTCTTCCCTTTCTGTGAGCTGAGCATGCACTGGCGCATGTGTGTGGGTGTGTGTATCCATGTGTATGTATGTGTCTATAAAGGGCCACACGCCTTTTTTTATTATTGGTAGTGCCAGCAAAAATATTAGGCTAGGACTCACTCTTTGACCCTATAAGTTGGGAAATAAAAAAAAAAATCTGTCTGATGAAGAGGCGTGACCACAGGTTGAATGAGAAATCATTTAGAACCCAGAGCACATCAGCAGTTTGTTTTAGGATAAACATTTTAAGGCTTTTAGCCCGGTTAGAAAACATATACACTTACATGCATGTGTGTATACATATATGCATATATGTGTGTAAAACTTTCTTAAAACTTGGTAAGAGTAGTTAAAACATAGAAATGTTTTAACTTCTAAGAAAAGTTCTGCATACTGAAACATGGCCTAAAGCCTTACAGGATTATGAGCCATCCTTTAAAAAAGGAAAAGTTTGTTTTTGTTTGTTTCTGAAAAGTGAAATAAGGTTTTACAGCCTGGGAATTGGTGTGATGGCCAGCAGACAGTTGTGCAGAATGACTTGTGATTTAGAGAGCTGCACTCTCTCACTGCCTGTGTGTGTGTGTACGCGTGTGTACGTGTACACACACACATACATAGCATGCTCTGTTCCCTTTGGGTGAAGGGCTGATTGATTGCTTATAGGTAGTCACGTTTTTTATAACACTTTTAATATGTTACCTCATTTGTCTTCTCCACAATCTGGGGAAAGTGGGTGGTGGTATTGTTATTGTTACAGGTGAGGCCAAGAGATGTTAAGTGACTCGAGCAGGAACCTTGATGGTAGCTGGGAACTTGGGTTTTCCTCTTTTCAGGCTTCTGTCAGGCTTTAGCAACGTGCATCTCTGCTGGCGCATAGTGGGGAAGGTGATGAATAGAGGACACATGACATGTTGGAGCTTTTGTGGCTCCATCTATAAAATGCTCCCTCTCACTTAGTGCAGACTCTTTCCTGGATAGAGAACATTTGTAGCTGTTATTTCTGGCCATTGGTTTGGGAGTATCCTTCCACTTCCAATGTTTGCGTAATTATTAGATGACCTTTCCCCCCCCATTGGAAACTCGTTTTCTTAGACATATTGATACATATTTCAGCATCGGACCAGTTAGTTACTGTTAATGAGCTCATTATCTGAAACGCTTTCCGAGGTGGCCATACCCATCCCAGGGCTAGGGATGTTAAATCGGGACCTGATTAAACACCAGCTTGGGGTATGGGTTTGTTAAACAAACAGGAAAAATGTGCATAACCAGAGATGAAAGAGCCTTTTTAAAGTGGAAAGGCATTTCTCATGAAAGTCAAATATTTAGAAAGGCTTGAGAAATTCCTTAGTAGAAGGAACCCAGTGCTAAGTTTTTATAGAACTTTTACCTTCAGCATTTGATTTTTGTGTTGTGTGTTGGTCTTAAAGTAGAGGACAGCTGAGATGTTTAGATAGGAGTTAATTGGTAGGAGTTGGTGCTTTGGGGAGGCTGAGGCACCAACAACCCCTAGTAAAGGTGCTGGCTCTCCTGCCACTGAGTTTAGAGCGATGACTTCTCTGCCCTGTTGGCGTGTCAGCGGCAGAGCTGCAGCCCTCACGCTCTCTCTGCTTCTGTGTTCTAAGATTGGCTTTGTGGCTCTCTAAAACTGCATTTGGGGTCTAGCAGAACAGTTGCACGCTGGCCGCTGAGCTGGATTTAGGTTGTGCCGCATCGTTGAATGTCCTAGAGTTCAAATCGAGCGTTTAGCTGAGAAGCATTTTCATTTTTCCCAGCTTTGTGATTTGAGGCTTTGCTGAGTGTTGTCACGTGGCCAGCATTGAAGGCATTTTGTTCCTGCATCTTCTAGATTTCCTGTGGCGGAAACACCACCTTTTGGAGAGAAAGGAGGATGGGGCAGATTACGGTGTGCAGCTCATCTTTCCCTGTGGAATTTGAGTTATTCCTGTACCTCTTGTTGCTCAGTAACAATGGTTTGCCTGGTTACTCATTGTGCAGAGCGATCCCTTGCCAGGTGTGGAGATTAGTGTGAGCATCGGACAGGAGACAGTGGACAGGCCTCCTGGTAGAGTGTAAGCTACCTGAGGGCAGGAATTGTTTGACTTTTTTTTTTATCTGTGTCTCCCCTATGCCTGGAACATAGATACTGTAAATTCTTGTTAATTATTTAATAGGCTGAGATGAGGAGAGGGTCTATAGTCGCTTGGCTTGTCTAAGTGCTTTGGGGAAGACAGAAATACAAGGCACAGTCTCATAATTCTATTCAAAGTAGCTTCCCCGTAACCACAGTGATGAGAGCCACTGTTAATCAGGACTGTGTTTTGACAGAGAATAGGTTTGGAGGTTTTGTGGAAAGTCCAGAGAGTTTAACTTAATCAGAATTTGGAATCAGCCAGGGATTGTGGGTGTATATATTGAGGGGAAAACTTCCACATTTTTTGACCTCTGAAAGGAAGAAAGAACATGCCTTTTGGTTTGCAACACCCTCATAAATGCTGCAGCTACTGAAGAGAGCCCCCCCATTTTACAGATGAGGGGCAGAGAAGGGGGGTGACTTGCCTGGCTTACGGAAGCAGCAGAGCCAAGACTGGAAGCCAGGTGTGTGGAGGCCTCATGTTTCGTGTGGGCAGGAGACTGTAAGAGTATTGAAAATTCCTTTTAGAATTCCTGAGATCTTTTTGTTGTCAGGTGTTCTAAGCGCTAAGAGTAGTTTTTATGATAGGGGAGTTTTTGTGGGACCTCGAGGGGGGCATTTCATCAATTACTTGTCCCTGGAAGCAATGCCTTTAAACAGAGCTTTATGTTCCAGTGTAATCAATAATCAGAGTGTAACCTGTCCTCAAACTTGCTTTGTATGTTTCCCAGTGGCTCCTCTTGTGACCCTGGAATGTGGGGCTGCAGATGGCTGTAGAAATGGTATTTTGATGAAACCTAGAGTTCAAAGAATGGAAGAGACAGAGAAGGTCAACTCTTTCCTTTTGTCATTGAGGCCTTGAGCCCTAGAGAGGTCTGAGTCAGGAGACCTGGAAGTGCCCTGCTCATGATCAGCCACCACATCAGGAAAGAAGCCCCTCCTGCCCTGATCTCAGGCGCAGACCTTTCACCTGAGTCATGCTGACCTTTGACAGAGTTGGGGGTGGGGGGTGGCCGCTCTGTGGGCTCCATGCCTTGGGAAGGAATGTCCCTGTCCTTTTGCTCATTCCTTCTCTTGGACTTCTTAGGAAATGTTCCATTAATCTAAACATCAAATACAATCGGGTGTAGAGAGAATCTTAACAGCTGGTCATTTTCAAGTGATATAGGCCTTGACTGCCTACTTGTCCTAATTGGGTGAAACTTGGAGAATCTGTGCTCTCTGGAGACCACCTTAGACACCATTCTTGTACGTTGTGGGGATTCAGAGGTGATATTTACAGTGTGTTCGGGGAACTTCATGGTTACCAGGATCCAGACTTGGTGACCAGTAGGCAGAGACACAATCCTAACTTCCACTAACGAAAAGCTTGACAAAGTGTTTCTTTCCTCTGAGCGACCTCCCTTACGCTTGGGGCTGGACTGAACCAGAACCAGCGTAAGCACACACCTGCCAGTTTGGGGGGAGAGGACTCTGGGGCTAGGACTATCCCATTGTCACTGTCAGACTTCCTCGAAGATACAGTTGTATTCATCAGGCATTGGAAGGGATTTATGATGTGAGATTCCTCCCTCCCTGGCCCCAGATACTGAGAAAGCCTTGCTTTCAGAAGGAGTGCAAGGTGAAAACCTGAGTATTTTCCCCAGAGGGTCCTTTCTTGTCCCCCACTTCCTTCCCCAGACCTTGCTTCAGTCAGGCAGTAGGCCTTACCTTCTTTCGTCCCCACCTCAATGCTGTGAGCTAAAAGAGCCACTTTCTTTGTGGCACTTGAGGCAGCCCCTTGGGACTCAAGGACACTGGTGTGCGGCAGGATAATTCCTGGACTCTCGCCTTCTTTTCCTCTTTCCCCACAACTGAAGGCATGTCAGCTTTACTATTTTACCGTCTGGGCTAATGGGGTCTTTGTAGCCATCATGCCGCCCTCTTGAAGGAGGGAAATATACATCAGACGTTCTTTGTTCTACCAGTAACTTGAATGAAATGTTTAAAGTCTGGCCTTTAGTTGATATGTTGACTCATGATAGTGAGAGGGGAATTAGGTCACTTGGTTCTTGGTTGTGGTTTTTTTTTTTTTTTTTTTTTTTTTGGTTCAAGGAGAGAGCTGAGTGTTTTTATAACTTAAGCCTTGTCCTTCTGGTAGATGTTCTTCTCCTCCTCACTTCTCCCCACCTCCAGCAGACAGACAGTAGCAGATGGTATTTGCTTAGAAACTTGGGGCGTCGAATCAGATAGATTTTGCTGGTTTTTTGAAATCAAGTTTGAAAGCCTACTAGGATAAGTGACCCTTTTTTGTGGTATGTGCCTGTTCTGCTAAATTGGAAGGGTTAGTTAGACTCAGTGACTGCTACACAGTTTCTCTAGCTATAACATCAGATTATTGGATTTCAAATCAGAGAATCTGGAGTCAAATTCTGGCTCTGTTACCACTTATGACCTTGGGGAAATCATTCTTTCTGGGCCTTGGATTCCTTCCTTGTCACATGTCAGGGTGTTGTACTAGATTGGAGGTGCTTACCCTGGGGTCCCTGAACTTGTTTGTTTAATGTTTTGATAACTGTATTTCAATATAATTGGTTTTCCTTTTAATCTTATTTTATGCATTTTAAAACATTCTTTAACAAGGAGTCCAGAGCCTTCACCAGACTGCAAGAGGGGTCTGTGACCCCCAAAAGGTAAAGCAGTCCTGGCCTAGATGAGTTCTCAGTCTGTCATCCTGTGGTGACTTATGATAGAAGCCTTTGCTGTCCTGAGGCAGGTGCCTGCTGCATGTACAGTAGGTTGGAGGGAAGGGATATCCTGAAGAGAGTTTGGGGGCAGCCCCTTTTTGGGGTTTCCAGTAAAGGGCACACTGACCACTAAGAAGCACATGGGGCATTTCAAGTTTTACCCTTCTTTCTCTTCTAGGGAGATCTTTGGGATTATCTTTTGGTCACCTGCCTGGTTTTTCCAGTGTGGGCCAGGCAGAAAGCTAGTGGAGGGGCAAGGATGGAAGTTCACTTGCAAACTTACTTTGTATCCAATATGAATTCAAGTTACAGTGTTGCTTCTGCCTTAGATACTGACTCTAGAAGCAATCTAGAGGAAGGGGTAGCAGGTGTGAAGAGCTGGGTTTGTATTTGCACACTGCTGATCCCCAGAGGGTTCTTGTCATCCTGCTAGCATTCAGGCAGGGAGGTAGAGATGTTTGAGCATCTAGACGGCATTTGCTGTGGAATTTGCTTTCAACCTAGAAGCTGTTTAAACCCTCTCCTGTGGTAGGGGCAGCGTTGGAGGTGGAGGCGCATTCCCGTTAGCAATGGTTTTGCTGGGTGGCTCTGCGGTGGTGTGCCTTTGTGGTTTGGAGCGGGTGAAGACGGGAGAGTCAGATTTTGCGCTAATTATTTTATTTTGGTCAGACAAGCATGGATTAAGCCTGACATCCCTTATGTGTTGGGCAGTGTGCTGGGCGCTAAGACTACAAAGCAAAAACATTCTTTTCCATCAAGGAACTCATTTTAAAAACTATTCTGAACTAAAAAACAATGTCTGTATACAAAGTAGAACAGGAGACAGTAGATGAGCCCAGAAATCTTTGTTAGGTATAATTTTCTTTGAAAAAATGTGTGTAGTGAATTTAACGTTACTTTCAAAGCTTTCAAAGCTGTCTTCTTTGAGTTTTGTTTTGTCCTGTACCTTTAAAAAATGGTTCAGCGACCTTCTTCTGAATTTCCTTTTTTCCTTTGACAACTCTATTGGCAGCTCTCCATTTTCCCCCAACTCCTCCCCCCCCCCCTTTTAAAAGAAAAACAAACCCCTCATAACCAGTTAGAACAGTCAGGTCAAACCAGTGCAGGGTCCGTGCCCTGAGGCAGTGCCATTGGTCTCTTGGAGCCTTCTTTGGTCATTGCATGGATTGGGGTTCTTGAGAATTTCAATTGTTTTCCTTTATATTGTTCTCTGTATAAATTGTTCTGCTGTTTACTCTGGCATGAAGGAATGCGTTCTAAGGACTACCTAGAACACTAGTGCTCTTTGGGTGACCTGGTCTGTGTAGTTCTGGAGTAGGAACCCGTCAGGAATTAGTACTGTGTGGATGCTCATACCCTTAACTTCCCTGGATCAGGTGGGGAGAATGGCGTTGGAGCCAGGGCCCAGGCCTTGCTTCCAGTATGGAATTGAGTTCAGTTTTACCAGCCTTTATAAAGGTCTACTCTGGGCTGGTCCCTGCCTTCAGGAGCTCAAGGAGCTCCAGGCTAGGGCTATTTCAGAGTAAACTGAGGAATTTTGAAATTTTCTTTTTGGTTGCTCGATTATCTAAATCAGTTCAATGAACATTAAGTCCAATAGCGTGCTAGGCCTGAGGATAGATACAAAGGCCAAACCCAAGTCCTCTCTTGTGACTTTTCAGTACTTATTTAAAATGCTTAGAAGGATTTTCTGTATGTGTGGTGGTACATGAGGGCCCACAGGGAAAGATTCCGGGAAATATAGTAGATCCACAGGTGGATCTAATTTAATCCAAAGGAACCTCAAGAGGTGGAGGGCAGTGACCACTGTGGGAGCTGGGTTGTGACTAGGCCTCGGCCTAGGATTGGGGCACTTCAGAGGGCCATTAGGATGATCAGCACCTACTATATGGCCTTCTATCTAATGGCTTAAAAATTATTGAATGAACTGCAAAATCTAATATTTAGATTAAAAAATTTCCATTTAAAAAGGAGATGGCAATGTTACCAATCTCCTCTATTAAGAGTACTTTTTGTCCAACTGAAGGTTACAGCATTAAGCACGCCTCTGCCTCTTCAGAGTGTGGATGATTGAAGGCTCTGGTTGTGGTGGTAATTTTTGCATTTCCTGACTCTTGTGTTTAAATTTGCAGTCTCAACATTGCATCACCATAGGTTTTCCCATTTAATGAATATTTATGTTGAGACTAGTGCTATACCAATAGACTGGTTTCTGCCTTGATTATAGCTTGCTGCGTAGCGTGGCCAAGAATGCCCTACAGACAACAAAGTTGGCACATGCCCTTAGCACGCCAAGGACTGGCGGATGTGGTTATAAAACTTGGTGACTGGTACTTTCGTTGACATGGCAACCTTTTTTGGGGGGGAGGAGAGGGTTCAAAAATAGCAATGGGATGGGGGGGGCAGAGTAGCTCAGAAGTCGTTTCTGGTTTTTCTAAGGAAAATGTTCATAGCCCCATAAGAAAACCTTGTAGAAAACAGGTTTAGCACACCCTGATTGAGGATGTGAATTTTATTCTTAGATAACACTTTTCTGTAGGTGTTTCTTACTTATTGTACTCTCAATCATCTATGGGTTCCAAGTTGGGCCCTTTAATATACAGGCAATCCCTGAGTTATGTTTCTCCAGCTTGTATAGACATCCCCAATGCATGTTCAGGCAACCACAGGAACTCTGTTTCCTTCCCTGCTCGCTGTTGGGAATTTCCTTGTCCACCTTCCTTCCCATCCTTTTATACCGTCAGAGTTTGCTCCATGTTTTGAACAGTCACGTTTCTCTCCCCCACTCCCCCAAACTCTCCAGTGCTGCTGTTGTAAGAACGAAAAATAAATCCTGTCTGTCTGTGTATGGTTACATACGTGGGAACCTTGGAGAGGGCTAGTCTAATCCTCCCAGGTAGCTGAGTGTTAAAGAGGTGGTGATTTATTTAACTTCATGCATATAGAGGAGTGAGGATTTGAATCCAGGACTTCTGACTCCAAAACCCAGGGCTCTTTTGACTAAGTCTCATTGACTTTGTTGTTCTTCCATGTATCATTATGCACAAAGATCTTACTTTCATTGCTGGGGAAGATGTTTCTGGCAGATCTCAACTTGGAACTCCAAAATGTATTTCCTTAAGAAAATATTTCTATATGTGGTTAGGAACACAATATAATATAGTTCCATTCTCATAGAGTAAACCTCAAGTGGATGAGCAGCATATTAAAGTAGAAAGTTGTCCTGACTCATGAGTTGGGTTCAAGTCTTGCTTAACACACGTTAACTGTGTGAGCACGGGCACATTTCCTCACGTCTTAGTGCTCTAGAGTCCCTATAGCCTCTAGAGCTAAAACACCTCTAGGACAGTTGTTGTTGGGCTTCCCTAGCTGGAGAGCTCCCTGCACCATGGACGTCACAGATCCTTGCCAAAACCACTTAAACTGTTGGGATGACTGAGGGAAATCGTGATCACTTCAGAATCACTGAGTTTTCTGAACCCTTGACTGGTCAGTCTAAGCATCAAAACCTTGAAAAATGTGGCCATTCTGAATGAAAACCTTTCTCTGCAGGCTTCCCCACTGCCTTAAACACAACTGTGGGTCACTATCCCGAGTCCATCATCCTGGGCTGTGAAGTGAGGAGGGGCCTTTGACCCCACATGGCCAACCTAGCCGAGCTAGCCGCTGAAACCTTCCGAGGGCATCTGCTCTTTATTATTCTTCTGCTGCTTCTTTTGGTGTTCTTCCTGTTCAGGATGTGTTTCCCCGTAGCAGCCCTTTCTCATTTCCCTGCTTTTCAGGTCTGCCAGTTATGTCTTTAAAAAAAAAAATCCTTTGTCTTTGAGTGGGAGAGGGGGCCCTTTTAGCGCTCCCAGAAGCAAAGTGCATGAAGTTGACTTTTACTGCTTAGAGATGGGGATAAAATAGAAGGGTGGTGCTTTGAGCCCCCATGAATGAGGGGTTAGTGTACATCAGGCTCACAGTAGGTGGGCTAAAAGGAAGCCAGGCTTTTCTGGACTGGCTTGGGATCCCAACCACTGTTTGTGTGAGAAACCCAGTTCTTAACACCTGATAATGAATAAATGAAAGTGCATCTATTAAGGAACCTCATCATTAGAAAGTCTCATCATCCTTGGTCCTCAGCAGTGCCCTCTGCCCCTCTGGAACCTTGGATGCCAAGGAGGGGACCATCTCCTTACTGCTCACTCAGCCATAGTCTGGCCTGGTCTGGATTTCTCCTTCATGCCTGTGCTGCTGGCTGCCTTCTGGTGCCTCTTCTCTGATGATCATTTCTGTTTTATCTGGTCCGTGTCTTGTTGGGGCAGCTAGGTGGTTTAGTGCATAAAGTGGTGGGCCTGGAGTCAGACGCTTCCTAGCTGGGTGACCCTGGGCAAGTCCCTTCACTCAGTTCCTTGTCTGTAAAATGAGCTGGAAAAGGAAATGGCAGACCCCTCTAGTCTCTGCCAAGAAAACCCCAGATGGTCTCATGGAGAGTTGAACACAACTGAAACAACTTAGCAACAACAAAAACGTCTTGCTTGTATGTTATTTTTCCTATTAGATTGTTACTGTTTTGATGGCAAGGTCTGTCATCTTTTTGTCTTTCTCCTCGAAGAGGATGCCTGTACCTGGCCTGTAGCAGTGACCGGTGTTTAACATGTTTATTTATGTATCAGTAAGGCAGTGACTTCTCCGAAGGAATTTGGTGTTGAGGAGTCTTGAGGGCTGGGTCTGTTGGGCAGGTGGTAATAACTGGTAAGCTGGAGGACCTACTGGTAGGACAGCTTTAGGTGAGCTTGTGGCTCCCTGTCATATTGGGAGGACTGTGGGTGCTCACTCCCAGAGTTCTTCTTCTCCCCAGCACCAAGAAATCTTGGAACACAACTCATTTCCAAGTGGGGACTGCCTGTATTCATTTGAAAATAACTGTTTTGGTACCTTGGCATAAATACAGTTTTCAGTATGTTTATAAGGTCTTTAAATCTGTTTCCCAAAGAACAGTGTTTTGCAATACCTCTAAGGTGTTGCCAGTTATCTCAAAATCAAACTACAAAATTAGCCCTAAAACTTAAATTTGCTTTTAATTATAAGAAACAGCAAAATCCCATATCTAATGAAACAAATTAGGACCTTGTGCTGTAGGATGGGCTGACATAGAACTAGTGAGGGAGATAACAGCATAGCCTCCATGCTGCATTGGTATCCATGCAATATCCAGAAACCTAGAGCCAGGTCCTCAACATTTGGGCTGATCCTTCAGAGGACTTGGGGGAGGACATGGGCAAGGGTTATGATTAATTAGAAGACTCAGGCAGGAATTATGGAAGTAAAATGATGAAAATGTCCAGACCCTTTGAACAGAGTCCCCTTTACTGGGCTTATATCTCCAAGAAGTCATTGAGAAGAAGAAAATCCCCATGTATTCTAAAATATTGACAGCAGCACTTTTCGAGATAGCTAAGAATCGGAAACAAAGCGGAATGCCCATCAGTTGGAGGATGGCTGACTAGATGGTGGTATGTGAATATAAATAGAACATGACTGTGCTGTAAGAAATGAGGTGTGACAGACACAAAGAAGCCTCAGAAAAGCTCTGAACTGATGCAGAATGAAGTCACCAGGACTGAGGAGATCACACACATGTGGTGGTGCCGGCAGTGTAAACGGGAAGGACAAAACGACACACCGGATAGTCAGAAGTGAACGGAACAGAACTGTAAAGATCAAGCAGGATTTGAAAGAAGAGGGATGAGACCCCCCACCTCTTTTGGAAGTGGGGAGTCCACAGATGTTGCGTATTGTTCATATTTTTGGACTTTTTCAGTGTGTGGATCAGTTGCGCTGACCTTTCCCCTCTTGGAACAACGGTATTTATCACATGGCATGGCTCTCTGGAAGGGAGAAGGATGCTTGGGATACCAGTGGTGATATTAGAAACAAAAAGCATCAATAAAAGCTTAAAAAAAAAAGATTTGGGTAGATTGTGATTTGTAGGATTGAAAGGAAAATCAGTCAACATTTATTACGCGCTCACTATGTGCCCAGCACTGCTTTAAGTAAAATGCAAAAAGAGGCAAAAGGTAGTCCCTGCCCTCAAGGAGCTCGTGGTCTAACGGGGGAGACCACAGGCAAGCATACACCTACACCCAAAGCTGTATCATTAGCAGAGAGAAGGCGCTGGAATTGAGGGGTTCCTATAGAAAGCAGGTTTTAGTTGGGTCCTAAAGGAGGGTCAGAAGTCAGTAGAGTTGAGAGAAAGCATTCCAGACACGGGGGAACAGCCAATGAGAATGCCTGGGTCCAAGAGATGGAGAGTCTTGTTCATGGAACCACTAGGAGGTTGTCATTGGATCCACGAAGTACATGTAGGGGAGTAAGAAGTCAGAAGACTGGAAAGTAAGAGGGGCCAGATTACAAAGCGCTATAAATGCCAAACAGAGCATTCTGTACTTGATCCTGGAGGCCACAGGGAGCCATGGGAATTTATCGAATAGGTAGGTGAAGTGATCAGCCTACCTTTCGTGACTGAATGGAAGATGAATTAGAGTCAGGAGAGACTTGAGGCAGGCAGACCGCGCAGCAGCAATAACAAGGGGTATATGGCAAATAGATCGGATATCGGCAGTGAAAGGTAGTGAGGAGTTCCAGCCCGACTCCTAGGTTTCTCTGCCCTAAGAGACTGGGAGAATGGTGTTGCCCTTGACAGAAGTAGGAAAGGGAGGAGAGGGAGAGGATTTAGGGAGAAAGATGATGAATTCTGTTTTGGACTTAGTGGTTCTAAGATGTCTTTTGTACATGCAGTTTGAGATGGCTGAAAGGCAGGTGGAAGATGTGAGATAGCCATGATGCTGGGACAGGAAAGGTCTATTTGAGGATCATCAGTCTAGAGTTGGTAGTTAAATTCATGGGGGCTAATGAGATCCCCAAGTGAAGCAGCAGAGAGAGAGAAGAGGAGAGCGCCCAGGGCAGAGGCCTGAGGGACACCAGTGGTTAGAGGGTGTGTTCTAGAAGAGGAGAGGAGAGGAAGAGAGAGAGGGAGGAAGAGGAGAGGTAGAGAGAGAGAGCGCGAGAGCAAGCAGCAGTGTCAGACCCAGTGTCAGACCGCCAAGAGGTCAGGGTGAATGAGCACTGAGAAAAGGCCCTTGGATTTGGTGACTAAGAGATCGTGAGTAACTTTAGAGAGAGTAGTTTTGGCGGAATGATAAGGTAAGAAACTAGATTGTAAGGGATTAAGAAGACAGTGGAAGGAGAGAATGTGGAGGCCTCGTTGTAGATGACCTTTATGAGGAGTTTAGCTACAAAAGGAAGAAGAGAAATAGGACAGTATAGGATAGAGAGACCCAAAGATAACGGGAAGCAAAGAATCAACTGAGGGTTTTTTCAGGATGGGGAGACATGGGCTTATTTGTAGGGAAGAGGGAAGGAGCCAGGAGACGGGGAGAGATTGAAAAATCTCCCTGGAGAGAGTGAAAGAGTGGGGAGGCCAGAAGGGACAGTCTGTTGAAGAAGACAGGATGGAGTTGGGGTCACTTGTATGTGGAGAGGGATCAGCCACTTCATTACAGGAGATGGGAAAGGAAGAAACAATGGCAGAAGGAATCTGAGTGATGGATAAGGAAGAGGGAGGAAGAGTTCACAGCAAATGGCCTCAAATTCTTCTGTAAGACATGAGGTTCTCAGCTTAGAGAGTGAGGAATGGGGGAGCCATGGAGGTTTGAGCAAGGCCGAGAGCTACTGTGGAGAATGGGGTAGTGAGTTGATAAGGGAGACGGAGTAGTGGGATTGCCAAGCAGCAGTGAGGGCTCAGTTGAGGTTATTAACATCACTTTGTAGTGATTTTGTGATATCACCACCTTCATTAAAGGCTGAGGGTTGGCTAGGTAAAGTAAGCAATTTAAGACGGCTAGGGATTCAAGAAAGGAGGGTGGTGTAGTGTTGAATGGTTAACCAAAGAGTCAAGATGTGGAGAGAGGAGAGGGGCTAATGCAGGGAGATGGCCTGGGAGAGAGTTGAGTGGGTGAGGGCTTGGAGGTCATGGTAAGAATGAAGCGGAGGGTCATGATGAAGAGGAGGATGGCAGAAGGAGAGGTGAAAGCCAATACATGATGATCATTATGGGGATTTCAGAATTTTTTCACATGGTGCATTTGTGGGCGATGGGAAGTTTGAGGGTGTGACCATCTGAGTGTGGCTGAAGTGTGGTGAAGGAGTAGCACAGGAGGTGAGTAGGTTGAGGAATTGAGTGGTTAGGGTATTTGAGGGAGAGTCAGTGTGTATGTTGAAGTCTCCTGGTATGAAAGCAGGAATTGGGGAGTAGAATTTTTGTAAGCCGGGTACCAGATTCGTCGAGGAAGGAAGGGGGTGACCTGGGGGTCTGTAGGCAACAGCCACCAGGATTTTGAGTGAGTGCCCAGATTGATTTGTCGCACATGTGTCTCTTTAATTCTGTATCTGTACTTTAGTGAGCATTCAGTAGTGCTTGAGAAAAAGCTAGATTTTGTTCTTTGCTTCATGGTAGCAGTACCCACTGGATAATTCCAACCTTGGGTTCCAAGCTGTGCAATTCCCTTCCGCTTCTTTTCTTTGAATTGTAGAAATAGTATGGGCCACGGTGTTCAAAGTCTGGGGGTAGGCATTCATTCCTAAACGCATCCAACAAATAGCGTATTCTTGATTTTACCACAAATTACCATCGCCAGAACTTGATTTTGTAATAGCTTCAGTTTTATGAAGCCCTTTTCTCACAACAGCCCTGAGAACTGGGTGGTGTAAGGAAATTGAGGCTGTGAATGTTGAAGGAAGTGGCTAGGCCGGCATGTGGTGGAACTCAAGCTGGAGCCCAGGCCTCGGTGTACTCCTGAGACCTGTGTAGCTTGGATTTTACCATCCGGTTAGGAGACAAAACTCTTCCTGCCTCCCCTCAGAGAGGGAGGTAGTCCTGGGATCTCACTGAGAGATCTGCAGATTGCAGCCTTCCTGTGTCCTGAGCCCTCCATGAGTCTTCTTTAGGAGGATGGAGCAAGGCCTCTGGAGGACTTCAAGTTTTTTGAGTATTAGGTGTTAAACTGAAGTTTAACTCGTTTAACTCACTGAATCACCAGCCCGTGACCTCTCCACTAGTGCGGTGTCTTTTAGGCCCCTGCATTGGTGAGATGCTGCAAGCCTGGTCATTGCCATTTTGTATGCAGCTTAGTAGAATTCTAGAACGTAATATGTGACAGGTGTTAACTACAGTCTCTAAGTTCAGAAGAGAAAGATGGGGCTCCACATCTGAGAGAGAGAGAGAGTGTGTGTGTCTGTCTGTGTCTGTTTAGGGCTGCAGAATCTGCTACAGCTGGCAGGCAGGCCTATTTGCAGGAGGGGTCACAGTGTGGGGATGAGAGCTGATTTCTCCCCACTTCTCCGGGGTTCCTGCTAATAACGTGCTATATGTCTCTGGGTTCTTGTTCTGAGAGGGAAATGCAGAGCCAAGTCCTTTCCTAGGTTGAACTGGGGCACTCCCGGATGTTGTGCTACATGAAGAACTATAGCCTGGCATTGTAATTATGTGGCACCCGGGAAAGCGGGAGTTAATTCAGCTTTTAATTTAGTTCAATTTGCATTTTTCCTTAAAGCAAATACTTTATTAGTCTTAATCCCCCAAATAACACATACTATTGACTTCACTTAAAAATGGGACTGAGAGGGAGGCCTGTCTTGGTTTTTGGCTTCTCTTCCTCACCCACCCTCTTCCCCCATACCGTGTGCTTTGCTTACATGGGGGGACGGTTGTCTCTGTACTTACCAACTGTTGCCCTGCACTTAAAGTGAATACTCTCTCTAGGCCAGAGTGAATGGAGTTGCTTTGTAAATATTTCGTTTTTGAATAAATAGTTCAGGAAGGACCTCTTTTTTTTTTTTCTTTCCTGCTGCTAAGGTGTCTAGGCAGTGATATGTGCAGGATCGGGACGCACAAAGACCTGAATTCACATCCTGCCTCATTAACTGTGTAACCACGGACAGGTCACCCTCTCAGCCTCAATTTCTGCATCTGGAAAACGGACGTAATAACAGAACCTACCACCAGGGTTGTTGTGAGGCTCAAAAGAGGTAATATTTGTTAAGTTCTTTATAAACCTGGAAGCACCTTGCTAATGCTAGCTGTCATCATCATCATCAGCCCCACTGTCATCTTCAACAACACCATCATTGTTATGGGCGACAGATGTTTATTAAGTGCTCATATATGTGTGCCAGGTGCTGTGAATATGTATACAAGCAGAAAGGAGACTGGTCCCTGACCTCAAGGGGCTTCCATTGTAGTGGAAGACAGCCCACTGCAAAGAGCTGAATGTGGGGGGTGAGAGGGAAGGCACTGGAGAAGGGGCTGAGCATGGAGGGGGGGGAATATTGAGGGTGAGATGGGGGCTGAAGCCTGGTGGGACAGAAAAGCAGTCAGAAACAATTGGGGCTGGGAATGAAGGTGGATTGGCATGTTTGAATGTTGGTTCTAGAACAGTGGTTCTCAACCTTCCTAATGCCACGACCCTTTAATACAGTTCCTCATGTTGTGGTGACCCCCCCACAAAATTGCTTTCGTTGCTACTTGATAACTGTAATTTTGCTACCGTTGTGAATTGTAATATAAATACCTGATATGCCGGATGTATTTTCATTGCTACAAATTGAACAAAACCCACAGGTTGAGAAACTCTGTTCTAGAAGGAGGTTCAGAAAAGGCAGTTCATGGAGTGAGGTAAGCTTAGGAGCAACCAAATGGGCCCAAGAATCCATGAAGTGTCCCAGGCCAGCTTGGTCACATGCTATCCTCAGACGTTTTGGTCACAAAACTCTTGGTAGCCATTTGCTGAGTTGAAAGGCTTATGGGGGAGGGAATCTATGGGAAATCACCACTTCTTGTAGTGTGGAACAAGCTCTACCAGCCAGCCTGTTTTTTCGGGGGAGGGGGGATACTGTTTTTATTCCTTCTTCATGGCTAATAGGCTGCTAATCAGAGCTGGAGGTGATGAGAAGAGGACCTGAGGATGGAGGGATCCACTCTGTCTACAGCTAGGCCTTGGCTCTTGGGCCATAGAGCCTTGAAGTGCCAGGGTTGGGAGATAGATGGGTAAAGGCTCTTGGATAATTTGCCGTGGTATTCTTAAGAGGAGGTGGGGTGGGGAAACTCTTAACTCGTGTCCAGAATTTCAATCAGGCAGTCGTTAATAATAACGGAATGTTAGCCATAGATTCTCATTTGACTTTATACTAATAAATAACCTCTTTGAACATCAGTGTCCTCATCTGTAAAATGGGATCAGTAACATTTCATAACCCTGGGAGGTTAAGGTGCCTGTGGTCACAGAGCTAGTCATGGCCAGATCTGGGATTTTGGAAAGCCAGTTCTTCTTTCTAAGGCCGGTATTCTCTCTGTTGTGCCAGGCCACTTCTCTTACTATACAGTGTAACAGATGCTAAGGGGCCTCCTGTGGAAGGCAAACAAGGGGAGATGGAATGTGTGGGGGATTCAGGAGCCTATAGTCACAGGGTACACAGAAGGGTTCTTCTGGGCAGATTGTTGGGCTTTTCTTGTAGCTCTGATTCTCAGTAGAGAGATGCCAGATTTAAGGTGCAGAACGAGGCAGAAGCTTTCACGTGGCCTTGTGTGCTTTTGACTTGACTCCACTTATTGTTACGAGGGCTGGTGGGGTGGCAATGATGATTTTGAAAACGGCCTCAGAAACACACTAGAGATGTTCCTTCTGCCCTGGGCTCGTTGGTGTGAAATCGGGAGAGGCTGTAGCCTGCTGATCCCACCCTCCTAGCGTGCAGTGACGTCAAGGAATGTAGCCAGGGTCACGTAGCCAGCCGCTTCCCTGAAGCAAGCTTTCATCTCAGGTCTCCTGGTTCCAGGTCCAGTAACCTGTTTGCCACCCCAAAGGGAAAATCGGCAGCTTTGAAAACTTTAATCTGAAACTCTGGTGGCCCTGGGCTTCCTGAGTTGGATGTGAGCAGGGCCTCATCCAGGCTAGGTTAGAAAAACTTTACCCCAATACAACAGATAGCTTTGCTTGCCATGCCAGCTGGGACAGCCTCTCTTCCCGCCTTCTCCTCAGCCTTCAGTCAAACCTTTTAACTTAAACAGACTTGGGAGAATTGGTTGACTTTAGGTCCTACGGTGCTATTTTGGGAGGTTTCTTCTCTATTGTTCTGTTCAAGATGTGATTTAACTAGATTCTGTAGAGGGAACTTAGTTTACAGTGTTCTGAAGAGCACTGACAATCCTGAAAGAGTTAAACTCTAATTAGCTCATTCGTCAGGTATTTAATACCCTTATTAAAACTTGACTGTTGGTTCGCTTTTTTCTTTGGTGAATCCAGTTTCTTGAGGAGCCAGGCCTTTGCTCCACAGATCAGAGGAGCTCTCGCGTGTTGAAGCTGGCAGTGCTAGAGGCTAGTTCCTATCTGTGTGACAGCATTTTTAATTTAACAGGACCGCCTTTGATGTTCTCAAATATTTATAGGCAGCTTTAGATCATTCCAGCGTGTGCTCTCTCTCTTTCTCTCTCTTTTCAAACTAGAGCAAAAGTTCTTCCTTGTGCAGAGAAAGACCTTCCTTTTTATCCCCTCCATTTGTCTTCATTTCCTTTTGTGGCTTTGGAAAGGGTTCTTCAGCTGCGGCAGTGACCACGAGGTTGGCCCTTCTTTCTGGTAAAGGGCCCTGACCTTTTTGGGTATCTTCTGGGACATCAGAATGGAAGTCCATGTTCATCCCCAGACTTTTGGGGGCCAGGATATTTTTTCATTAAAATGGCTCAGAAATGGAAATTTGTCAAGTTTATCAAGTGTTTTTTGACAACAATCCCATGAGTTAGTCAAGTGTTCTCCCCATTTTGGAGATGAAGAAAGTGATACCCAGAGAGGTCTCAACCAAGATCCCACAATGACCAGGGTTTGGAGACAAACCTGGATGTCTTCTGGACTCTGGAGAGTAGTGCTGTTTTCATCCGTCTAGAATCAGGGTCTATCACACACTTGATTGCCAATTCAGAACTCAGAATTGCTGTGAAGACTCCTGTAATATGTCAGAGAAGTTCCTTCGTGAGTCGCCAGTTGCCGATACACTCCCTGCCTTCATTTTGTCTTATCCCCCCGTCAGTACCTTTGACAGTATCTGTTTAAACATTATAAATCAGAAGAGTTTGAGTCATAAATGCTGGAGCTGGAAGGCACCTTAGTCTGGTCCAAGGGAAACAAAGCTTTTGAACTTTTATAGGGAAGGAAACAGGCTGGAACAAGTTAAATGACTTGCCCAAGGTCACACAGGTAATACGCAGCAATGCCAAGCTCTAAACTGGCCTCCTTTGCCTCCAGATTGAATGCTTCCCCCTCCTCTGTACTGAAATGTCTGACCTGTAGAGCATCATCAGATGTCAGTCTTCTAATTCGCCCATTTTACAATTTTGGAAGCTCTGCTGTGGAGGTGAAAGGAGCCTGTAGATGGTGACCTTGGATGAAGAAGCCCTCCGTGGCTTCTGGCCTTAGCACCAGCCTGTTGGGTGACTCGAGGCAGGCCACTTCCATTTCAGGACTTCTATCTTCTGGGTGAGATGAAGGTTGGCTAGTGTTGGGTATTCACGACCTGGGGTCTGTGACCTTAATGGCATTTGTTTGGATAGCTGTATTTCAACATACTTGGTTTCCTTTGTAATCCTGTGTATTTGGTACACTAGAAAAGTCATGATGGGGGGCGGGCCGGGTCACAAAGATTCAGACAGACCCGACAACAAACAACATCCAGAGGTTTCACCAGATGGGCTCCGACAGAATATCTGAGCTTTTTAAAAACGTCGTCTTCCTCTTTACTGAGTGATAATCAGTTGCCCCGAGCCAGGCCTTGGAGAGTGAGTTGAGCTTTTGGTAGTGGGTTGGGTTTTTTTAACGACAGTACAACTCATTATTTAGGACAGCGTTTCTCCAGCTGGTAGTTTGTGAGCGAAGGCATTGTTTGAGAAACGATTCCAGCTCTCAGACTCGCCATTGCTGCTACTCACGTTGGGTCAGGCAGGCAGAAACCCGGCCGACTCATCTCGCTGCTCAGTCTTGATCTCAGTTCTGGGGAGTTTGTTTGGAAGGGATCTCTTAGAATCCAGGTTGTCTCTTGGTGGCCTGCTGGGATCACGGGGGAGTTGGCACTGTGCAGAGACAAGTTTGCACCCTAGCTAAAGAGGCCCAATGAAACTGATGCTATTATGAAGGAATGAGTTTGGCAGCCGTTTGTTAGTGTTTTAATGCAAGGCCCACATTCATTTCTAGAGACATACGTGTTCTTATTTCTGCCTGTGGCTTATAGAAGACTTGGTTTACAAATCCTGTGAGGTGGATTGTGCAGACAGTAGTAGTGGGGCGCTGTTTTTACAGGTGAGGAAACTGAGGCGAAGCAGGGAAGCCGCTGGGTTCTGTTCTTCAAGGGTCCCTTGCTTCCAAGGTAAGAGTTCTTGTGTTGCCTGTTACGTCTCAGAGCCGGCAGAGTCGTCCAGTCTAGGTGGAGTGAGATGGGAAACACCTTTGGTCTTAGAAGGGCTTCACTTTGATTTGGTTTTGCTAATCCACAGCACTAGTAGATTTCTTGGTATCTTCATGTGGAGAGCTTGAATTTAAAACTGGAATTGTTGCTTAAAAGACTCTTGAAGGCAGGATCCTAGTGAGAGGACTAGAAGGGTCAAATCCTCTTATTTAGCAGAAAGAGAAACTGAGGAAGATCCTGAGGGGCTTGCCTGAGATCCCAAAGCTGACAGTGGGGATTTGCACCCAGACAGCCCAGGGTTGCAGAGAGGGCTCTAGAACTGGAATCCAACTCTGATACTTACTGCCCGTGGGACTGGGCAGTCAGACCAGTGGGTATTTATTAAATGCCTTTTAAGTTCTGGGCACTGTACTGGTAGATGGAGATGCCAGTTCAGAATTGGAATTCTTTAATCGCTCTGGGCCTCAGTTTCTTCATCTGTAAAATGAGGAGGTGTGAGGAATAGTCGCTCTCTGAAGGGCCTTCCAGTTCCTTGATTCGGAGTGATACTTTGATTTGATACAGATGCCTGTGCTGTCAAGATTCATTGCCAATAGCATTTGCAGGGCTCTTGACACAGTCTCTTGTCTTGCCAGAAAGATGTCTTTGTGTTGCTAGCTAGGCACATTGTAGATCATTCAGATGATACTTAAAAAGTTAAAGACCGTATGTCTAAAAAAGGTGAGATTAGATGATATGATTGAATATGAATGTCTTGGCATATTTCGTCTTAATATAAGGCTTTGCCTACCAAGAAAAGATCAGTGTCAGATCACTTTTCTACTCTACTGTCTTACTAATGAGCTGGAAGATTGGGTGTCTTTATATGCATTATTGGCCTGGATTGTTTGAGATGTTTGGTTTGCTTTTTAACCACTGGAAATGTAATTTGCACACTTTAGGGTACCACTGAAGAGCACCGGTGGATGGGTCCTTTTTGTTTGGCTTTTTTATCTATGATATTTTTTTGTGTGTGTGGCAGATTTATAAAGGTAAAACACCAAGACAAGTACATACTGTATTATTTAATGAGTACATACGCTTGACTGTAGAGAAGTTCCAGAAATATAGTGAATGGCTGAGGAGAAGTCGGTTCAGGATGTAATTTTGGCCAGAGATGATCCAACAGATGTCATTCAGCGATTTTCTAAGCACCTGTGTACAAGGGACTGTGCTAAAGTGCTTAGGTGATAGGAATTAAAAACGACAGTCCCTGCCCTCAAGAACAGAGGTAAAAAAGGATAAATTTAAGAGGAGAGTGCCTCTGGTGCCAAGGGGCAGGGTTGACTTGGAGGATCCAAGAATGATTCATGGAGAAAAGGCATCTGAGCTGAGTCTGGGAGGAAGATGAGGCCTCTGAGAGATGGAAATAAGAAGTGACAGTGAATGGGTAAAGTCCAATTGAATAGGCATTTAGGGATTACCTACTGTGTGCTGAGTCCTGTTACAGGTGGGGTGAGAGAGTAGTGAGTTTGAGGTGACTGTTCCATCTCTGCTCTTTTGGCGCAGGAACAGACATGAGGGCATAAGAGGTAAAAAGCCAAGTGCTTTGTGGTGTCTGAGATTGGGAAGTATTCTTGATGTATATGGCTTAGGGCCCTAGGACGATGGGGGAAAGGCATTTCACTTGAACTTTCTGGAATGACTAGAAATTAAAAAAACTAGGAGGAAGAAGGACATTGATCTGAACTGGCTTTGCAGACACTGTGAACAGAAATAGAGAGGTACAAAGGGGTGGGGGAAGGGTGGTTAGCATGGAGTACAGTTGGTTGGGCCTTAGAACAGGAGCCTGGGATCACTGAGGCTGCTGGCACAGTGGACTCCTGCTTGGATCCTGAACTTTCCTCTAGGCCAGAGGCAATCATTGGAGGGTGTTGAGAAGAGTGACTGAATCCCCTGCTCTGTGCCTAATAGAGATGGTCTGATGGGTGCTAAGTCTGGACTGGTGTAGGAAAGACCTGCTAAGAACTTAGTGCTGCCTGGAGGGCCTGTCCTCTGGTTGGGGGTAGTGGTGGCACAGAACTCAAGAGGAAGGAATGGAGGACAGAGCTAGGACAGATCTCCTGGGGATATAGAATTTCCATGGCTTGAAAGAGTCGAAGGAGAATGCTTGGGTTTTTCACATGGGAAATGGAGTGAGGGGTGATGTTACTGACCAGAATAGTGATACCAGAAGGTTTTTGGGAAAGGGAAGTTCAGTTTGGGACATGGTCAGGGCCATCTAGGTAGAGAGAGGTCCTATGTAGGCAGCTGGAATAACCTCACAGTTAACTTTGTAAATAACTTCACAATTACAAAGAGATTCCTCACAAACAACCCTGTTAATGAATTTCTCCATTTTCTAGCAGAGGAAGTGGATTCAGAAAGTCCATAAACCTCTCTGAAGCACCTTGCACTGTGCTAAGTGAGCACTGGGGTACAGAGAAGGGCACATGCCAGGCTTTGCAAGACCCCTCGAGGAGGTATTTGCTCCATTCGTACCATTGGCATGTGACAAGAGCTGGGGCTCTTTCCGCCACTGCAAACATCTTTGCATGGCTCTTCCTTTGTAAAAGACTGTCACAAGGAAGTGAAGTGGAAATGCTGCAGGGTGCCTTGACACATTCAGTCTTTCTGGCCTGCTGTATGTTTGGGGGGGAAAAAAAAGGCTGTTCATCAGTGGTGGCTACTGCCAGTTTTATGATAAGTAGCATGCTGCCACATTGGTTACTCTTCCTTGAAGCCAGTGACGGTCAGCCATCTTCCAAGACTGTGGTAGGCTTGTCCCCATAGCTAGCTTAAGCCACATGTGACGATTTGGTGCTTGGAGGGAAAAGGGTGTGAAATGAGGAGTTTTTAATCTTAGCACTTAACACTTCGGATCCTGATTTTGAGATAGCTCCAAGGCCTCTCTCTGGGGCCCATCTGGACTTAAGAGCCCAGTTCTCAGCTCTGGACGCTGTTTGTATCTCCTGCACCATTTCTGCACATCTCTTCCCATCTGCTTTTGACTGAAGTAATGTCTTCAGTTTTGATTCAGTGGAGAAAAGGCTTTGCCATACTGACGAACAGAGATGATTTGAATCCAACAGGGCACACCCTTGGTATGGCTCGTCTGAGTTTTGACAGGGTTGGTCAGGGAGCTTGTGAGAGAGTAGGGGCTTCTACACACGGTCACCTGAAGCCAGAGGACACATTTGACCTGATAAACACTGTTTCCAACACGCTGGGGATCCAGCACCTCACTTGGGCCTTCTCAGGCTGTTTGGTTTTGGCTAAAATAGTCCCACTGACACTGTTCTGGGATTTGGTATTTGGCTCACTTATTTTACCTACACTTATAACTGGTTCCCTTTGGAAATGTGTCCTGAGGGTCAAGGAGAAACAGAGAACAGTGTTTAAGTGGGTTCTGCTTATCATAAGGGGCTTCCTGTTAGCTTTGTTTCTTGACCTTATTTAGGACATTTGCTTTTAGACCAGGAAGCTTTTTAATGGTGTTTATTTTCCCAGAATATAACAGAATCAAACATTGACTATGCTGATACAGTAGGAGAGAGTGAATAGGCTCCGCCCCTGCTGAATGATCCCTGAGTGACTCCATTACTCACAGGGCTTCCTAAAAGGCTCTTTCATCTTGATGACCTTCTGGAATTGTAGTGGGACTGCAGCATTAGGACAGGCATCAGGCCGCAACGCTTTGAGGGGAAGACGGCATCCTGACTTTTTAGAGTGGGGAAGGAGACGGGTATGTGCAGTGTGGGGCTCCAGGGAGGAATGATGCCAAAGCAGTGCCGGTCCTGTGAAGCCCCTCCAGCGAGGGATCGCTCTCCAGGCTAGCTTGCAGTTTCTTATGGTATTGACAGGAGAATTGTGTGTGGTTTTTTACTGAATGAATGAGGAATATCTTTTTCTAAATACAGTTAGGGAGCCAAGTGAGCTACATTTGGGTGAACTGTTTATAAATTATGTAAGAGAAGTCTCCATCATCAAAGGGTTCTGAGCAAGAATTCCGACCACTTTTCGGAGTTGTAATCAAACTAAACAAAGCCTTTCCCTTCGGCTAGAACAGAAGCAGATGCAGCCTGGGAGACCTCTATCTAGCCACTTCTGGAATTGTGGGAAAGCAGAATATATAACAAGGTGAAGGAGCTGTTCTAGAAGTGCCGCTGACTTCAGCCCTTGAATAGCCTACATTCTTATTTAGGAATGACGACTTTGAAGAAACAGATAGGAATTGTGGCTCCAGCCACGCTCATCACGTAGACCAGTCTCTATTTGAGCTCAAGTTCCAGGTCTGCCCCAGACAGTGACTTGCTGTGTGGCCCTGGGCAAGTTACTGTGCTTTTTCTGCCTCAGTTTCCTCCTCTGTAAGATGAGGTTAATAATAGCAGCCGTCTCTCTGGGTTGTTGTTAGGGGTCAAATAAGATAAAATATTTGTAAAGTTATATTTGTATGTACGCATATGCACACATATACATATAGATGTATAAAAGGTAGCTATATATATTATTAGAATTGGAACAGACCTTAGAAGTCCTGTAGTCCAATTCATACCCAGTTTCCTCTGCAGCAGCCTGGAAAGGTGGGCATCCAGCCTTTGCTTGAATACCTCTAGGGAGGGGGAAGCCGCTGCCTGCTGAGGCTGCCCCCCCACTTTGAAGGGGTGATGATTGTCAGGAAAGTGCCAAAGAAATTGACCTCCCAGGGCCTAATGCAGTGGCGTCTTGAAGCACTGGATAAGTGCTGTCATCTTCGTTATGGTTGCATTCCCTCCCAATTATTTATTTTTAGTTTTCGGCATTCACTTTGAGAAGATTTTAGGTTCAAAAGTCTCTCCAAGATGGCATGCAATCAGATGTAGCCCATATATGTACAATCACATTAAACAGTTTTTTTTTATTGGTTTTGGTATTTTTTTCTGGTTCAGTATTTTTTTCAGTCTGTCCATGACAAAGTTTGATTTCAACCGAGTAGGTGTCATTTTTCTCCCTGCTTGAGTAACTCCTTTGTAACACATCACCACTTGTCTTTTTGCTCCGGAATCACTGAGGTTCCAGACTGCCTGAGTCAGGTGTTTCCCCCCCACCCGCACCCCCAGCCTGTTCTTCAGGGCGTCGTCCTCCTCGCCAGCCCGCTTGGCCCCTGCCTTTGGAGACTTAGGGCTGAGGGGCCTCGGGCACTGGCCGGCAAGCCCAGCTGTGGTCATCACACAGCTTTGTGGTGTGGGGGTGTTTTTTCTTTACATTGCATTAGTGTCATTCTGTGTATTTTTCCTGGCTCTGTTTACTTTGCATTGGTCCTTGTAAATTTTCCCATGCTTCTCTGTATTCTTCAAATGCAAAGTTTTGCAGGAAGAATGTCCCTGAGTTAGAGTCCCTAGAGGCACTTACAAACAATCCCCACATTTTACAAATGAAGAAACTGAGGTACATAGTAGTTAGGTGACTTGCCCAGGGCCAGAGAACTGGTAAGTTTTTGAGGCAGAATTTAAACTTGTGTCTTCCCGACTCCTGAGTCCAATGCTGGGCCCACTACCGGCCAGCTGCAGCCACGTTCCATTACCTTCTCAGGGCACAGCTTGTTTAACCTTTCATCCCCCAGTCAGTGAACATACACTTTGTTTCTAGTTCTGTGTGTGAGTTCTTAGAATATCTTACAACTTGGCAGTGGAATCTCAGGGTAACAAGTAGGGACATTTTTTTGTCAATTAATTTGTATGATTATATTTCTCCCTCCCACCCCTCAATGATTGGACCAGTTCACAGTGAAAACATTTATAAATTTATTTTTATCCTTAAAATTTGAGTTACATACAAATTAAAAATACAGAGATCATTTTCTGTGTCAAATACAAATCAACACTTTGGATTATCTGATAAAGAATCAGTTGCACATTATTGAGTTTTTCCTTATTTGTCAGAATTATATGATTTAGAGCCTAAGTTTTAAACTCCAAATTAAGTTTTAGATTAAGTTTTATAGATGAGGAAACTGAGACTTGAGAAATTTAATGACTCTCTTGTCCATTGAAGATTTGAACCCAGGTACTCAGGTCTGCTGAGCCATAATAAAGCTTCCCTTTGGTCCCTGTATGCTGAAGCCTTTTCCCAATAAAAGGACCCCTCCATAGTGCTCTAAGCATCTCTTAAGTTGCTTTTTTCAGTGGCACTAACTTTTATGCCACACTTGTGTATAAGGCACAGTGCCTGATGCTGGCAAGAGCTTCTTCCCATAAGGAACTTAGATACTGCTTTGGGGGAAGAACGCGCTATTGTATAAACAAACAAAAATAAGTGTGATAAAAAGGACCACTAGGGGGGCGCCAGGCCTCTTCATGGGTTCAAATCTGCCCTCAGAGGCTTTCCAGGTATGTGACCTCGGGCTATTTGCTTCACTTTCCTTGTCTCTTGTATAGTGGTTGTCCTTTGTTCCTGAAGAGGACCAAAATGACCTCACTATGTTGGAGTCAGGGTGCAGTGTATCTGACTCCCCCACAGGTCAGGCACAGGTAGTCCAAGTCTTCTCTTTGTGCATCTCAGATCTCTTTTGAGTTACTGCAGTTCTTTGATATGGGCACATCATGCTGGGCATAAGTTCCAAAGTTCTTCAGAGAGACCTTGAGAGTCGTCGTAGTGCTTCTTCTGACTTTCCCGTGAGCACTTGTCTTGTGAGTTCTCCACAAAATGGTCTTTTAGGCAGATGTATGTTTGGCAGTTTGGCATTAGAAAAATCTGGTTGACCCATCATAATTAAACTCTCTGCAACAGACTTTGAATACTTGGCAGTTCGGCTCAAGAAAGGACCTTGGTGTCTGTGCCTTATGCTGCCAGGTGATCTTCAGGATCTTCCTGAGACAATTCACATGGAAGTGATTTGGTTTCCTGGCCTGGCGCTGATAGACCATCCAGATTTCACAGGCATATGACCGTGAGGTCAGCAGCACGGCTCTGTAGACCTGCAGTTTATGGGCAGCCTAATACCTCTTCTCTCTCACACTGAGCCAGCTCTGGCAACACATGCATCAGCCTCATCATCCATGTGTGCATCCCTAGAAGATAACACTGCCAAGGTAAGTGCACTTAAGCATAAGCATTCAGAGTTTCCCCTTTTACTGTGATTGGTGGTTCCATATATGGATGATGTATTGGTGGCTGGTGTTTTCTTGGTGTTAATTGTCAGACCAAAATTAGCACAAATGGCAGAGAATCCATCCTCTGTTACATCTCAGCCTCAGAGGCTGCATTGAGTGCACAGTCATCTGTGATCAGAAAGTTGAGCTCTCCTTCCACTTTAGTCTTGACCTTTTCAAGTTAAGTAATTTACTGTTAGTTTTTTTTTGTCTGATGCCATTTTTTGTCTTCTTGAAGGCGTCTAACGTTGCTGAAGACATCATGCTCAAAAGCATTGGGGTAAGCACACAGCCCTGTTTTAGTCCATTGGTGATGGGGAAACTTAAGAGCATCATCCATTATTCATAACCTGGGCAAAGCATGCTGTCATGAAACTGATGGACAATGCTGAGGAATTTCTCTGGGCTACCAAGTTTTGCCAAGATTTTCCACAAGCTCTGATGACTTAATAGTATCAAAGGCTTTGATCAGATTGACAAACGTTGTGTACAGACCTCTGTTCTGGTTTTGATGTTTCTCCTGGTGTTGTTGGACAGCAAACATCATATGGGCCATTCCTTAACTCTTTTTTTTTTTTTTTGCTTTTTTTTGGAGGGCAGGTTGGGGTTAAGCGACTTGCCCAGGGTCACACGGCTAGTTTTTCGTGTTAAGTGTCTGAGGCCGGATTTGAACTCAGGTACTCCTGACTCCAGGGCCGCTGCTGTATTCACTGCGCCACTCTAGCTGCCCCATTCCTTAACTCTTTATGAAGTCACACTGGCTCTTGGGTAGATGACAGTCTTCCAAATGGAGGATCAGCCTATTGAGGAGGACTCTAGCAAGAATCTTGCCAGCAACAGCTAAGAGATACCCTCCTTCTTCCCCCCTTGTCCCAGGACAATCTATTTCCTTTTCCTCTATATAGTTGGACAATGGAGTCATCTTTAAGCTTCTTGGGGATAACTTCCTCTTGCCATGTTATCTGGAAAATTCCCATTAGCTTGTATATGAGTAGTGCACCCATTGCCTTGTAAATCTCAACTGAAATAGAATTAGCACCAAGTGCTTTGCCACATGAGAGGAGCCTAATGACATTCAAAACCTCTTCACTTGGAAGTTCTGCTAGAGAGGAATTGCCTTCAATCTGAAATATAGTCAGTGGCTTCAGCATTGATGGATGATGATCTGTTGAGAAAACTCTAGAAATATTCAGCCCTTTTTTCCAGGATCATGTTCTTATCACTAATCAGTGTGACTCCTTCAGCAGTGAGTAGTTGAGATGCACCATAGATCGTTGGCCTGTAAATAACCTTGAGGACATCATAAAAATGCTAAGGATTGTTACTATTAGTTTAAAACTGAAGTTCATCTGCCTTAATGAGCCAAGAAGCCTGCATCTCTTTAAGCTTCACTTGTACTTTCCTTTTCATTGAGTTAAATGTTGCCACCTTAGAGATGAATTAACCTGCTGGTAAACCCTGTGGTTTTCATTTAGCAGCATATGAATTTCTTGATCATTTTTGTCAGAACAGTCTGGTTTTTTCTAAGTATTTTGACCCAGATGAATACATGCAGTGCTGTATACCAAATCTCTGAAAGCTGTCTGCTTCTTTTCTACTTCACTGTTGCCAGTGGAGTGTTGACTCAGCCTTCCCTCCCAAGTTAGCAATGAGTTCTTCACATCCAGAGAAGCACTATAATCTGTTGACATCAAGTCTTCTGGAAGTCAGCTTGCTTTGGGGCCACAGCTTTTGTTGAATTTGAATGTTTAGTTTGGAGAGGATAAGTCTGTGATTGGTCCAGCACCCTGCACTACACATTGCCTTCTTCACTCTCTCATCCAGTCTCTTCTTACGATGACACAGCCGTTAAACGCCAGTGTTTGCTAGGGTGCGTCTGTGAAGCTTTATTGCGTTTAGGTAAATGGTTGATGTCAGTGATAAGAATGTCATGAGATGCACCAGTAGTAAGTGACTGCTGCTGTTGCTATTTCTGACTCCATTTCTCCCAAGGACTCTGTCATGTCTGATAGTCTGTATCTACTGCATTGTTAAGGTCACCCAGATTGGAAGCTTGACCTCTTTTGGCACATTGTGAGAAGGGGGTCATCCAATGAAGATGAAAATAAATATTTGGGATGTGACTTCAAATGGTAGATGGTCCTTTTAGAGAGGGTATGTCACTCACCATTCCTCTGTATGCTACTCATTATCTTTGTGTCTTCCCAAACCAAAGAAGGTCATCCCTGTCTGCCTTTGAGTTTGTTTCCCCCTTACGGTGTAATTCTTTTGAGGACAGGGACTGAGTCACTCCTGGGTTTGTGTCCTCACCTTCTAGAGCCACACTGAATGAATGCTTTTTCTTTTGTTCATTCCTTGGTTTCTAAGATCTGGTTCCTCTGACTGGCTCCATGTCTTCTTCCTTGGTGTTCTGAATTAGGGTGGCTTTGTTCTCCAAATATGGTCTTCCTCTTTAGTTTAGAGAATGCTGTATGTAAGACTTCTGGTGAGCAGGTAGAAAAGATATAATTAAGTACCTACCACGTGCCCCCAAAGCTCTTGTAAGGTGTTTGTAGACTCTCTTACAGAGATGGCCATTTCTCAAATACCGCCTTCTTTAGAGAGCCTCTTATTCCTCACCCAGGTGATCTTTAACAGTGTGGGGGAGGCAATCGAATTGGCAATATTGATACTTTTTTCTGTTAAACTTTCTTAAGTCTAGAGCCTAGTCCTTACACTGTGGGTAGTAACCCCAAATGGGTTCATAAAAAATTTGGCAGCAGTGAAAGGTGTGATGACTAAAAATTAATGCAGAATCAATTGCAGAATGAATCCGAGGTATCTCTGGCAGTGATTGCCCTTAATGTTGCATTTAGAAACTTCCCTGTAGCCTTGGTTCTAAACCCAAAGCATAAGCACTTTGCACTGTGCATGCCCTCAGGACATTCAGTGAAGTTGAAGAAGCCCTGGTAGACAGTCTACAATACAACAAATTAAGCCCTGAGTTGTGTTTTCTGAGGGGCAGATGGTCACACTGAACCTTAAACAGTGGTTTTCTGCAACCCCAGTGCTAGGATCCCAACTTCCTTTGGAGACCTTTGGTACTCTGGCCCTACCTTTCTTATGACTTGGTGCTATGGTTCCATGTATATGGGCCACCCTCTCTATTTGATTATAAAAGGCAGAATCACTTATCTCTTGTATTCTTCATAGAACTTAGCATATCTTTCTACTTAATGATTATCTGAATACAGTTTCCCAGTAATTCAGTAAAATGTCTTTCTCAGAGCTACTCTTTAGCAAAGTCTCTTTGTCATAAGAAGTTCCTTCTTCGCTCTCCCATTTATAAAGTGAGGAGCTTGGATTGGAGGATGCGAGGATGCGAGGATGCGGCTCTCTTCCGGCTCTCATGGAGTGTGTCATTCTTCCTCTTTTTGGTATAGCAAAGTGACTTACCCAGTGTAGGGGGGCAAGACTAGTGGTAGAATAGGGTGGGAGACCACAGTTGACAACCTCCTGATCTATTGTTACTTCCGTGAGGGCTCTGTTTTTGCCTTCTTGTGCTTACTTCAGGATAGAGGACTTGAATTTTGCCTGCCCCATCTGCCCAGATCAAAATGCTTCTTGATCTTAGTAACTATATCTTAGAAGCTGTGACAGAATGATTCTTCACTCTGTGGCTAAAGAGATACAGTGTGACTTTCTGAACTTAGTTTGGTCCTGGAACAGAAGACTTCTGTTCAGTCTTTTCCCAGGTCCATCCTGGAAGCTTTTCCAGCTTGGTGGGACAACTGAGGGTTATTACTCTGTGTCTTAGAAGGAGGCTTTGGAGGAAGGAGAGGAGAAAACCAAAGTCCAGAGAGTGTAACTGTCTGACTTGTTCAGGGTCCCACAGTGAGAGAGCCAAGATTTGACTCAGACTCTCTTTCCTTTGTGTCCTGTCAAGAATCAGAAACTGAAATGTAATCAAGGGACGGAAGCTTTGGGTTCAGGTGGTGTGGCAGTCCCCCTGTGGCATTAGGATTCCTTAATCCAAGACTGGACTAAGTCATAGTAGGGAGGTGCCTGAGTCTACCCACCCCTTTTTCAGTATGGGGAGATGGCTGACTCCAGGCCAACTGAGAGCTTCAGCTGTTTGGTGGAGCCAGAATCTCACCTTTTCTTCTGTAGGTCACAGTATGCATCATTTAGCCTGTTAGTGAGCAAGGTTTAATATCATACTGGCACATGACAATTGGGACTACCAAGAAAGTACCTGAGAACCAGAAGAGACCTGGGCAGGGGTCTTGACCCCGGAAAGAACCGCATACATTTAATATCTTTGAGACTCAGTTTTCTTATATGTAAAATAGGACTAAATTCTTGAGACTCCCGTTCTTCAGTAAGGTATAGAAAGGTGAGTTCTTTGTTCCAGACATTCTGGCTTGTGAAGTCTTGGGGAGCTTGTGCAAGAACTCTCTTCCATGGTGGCTTAGTCTGTTCTTAACATTGGCCTCGGAATAAACAGGGGTCCCATTGTGATTGGTTAACTGTTGTTAGGCATTTGTAGGGAAGCCATAGTCATTGGCTTGAGCTCCTTAATATGGTCAGAGGATTTGGGGAGATTCCAAAAACTAAGGACCACTGGGCGCTTCTGGGGCTGAAAGACTAGAGAGAAAAAATCTGAGGACTTGAAACCCCACGATGGCCATCTTACACCTTTACAGCACAAGCGTGCTCGGTGGTAGCAAATTTGGGATTTTACATGTGGCTCCATTCTGGGCCTCAGTTTCTCTTTTTAAATGGAAAGGCTTTTTCTGGATACTGTGGAGGGTCTTCCACCCCAGGAGTGTGGGGTTGGCTGCCAGGACATAGAATGTTAGAAGTAGAAGAAGGACTGTGAAAGAATCTTAGAGAGGAAGAAATTAAGACTTGTTGACCAAAAAATACTATCAATTGCCAGCATTTTCCATACGTTTGAATAAATTTTTTTAAAAAAATTTCAAATAAGGTTTGAAAAGCTCTTTACAAATATCATCACATTTTACCCTCACAACTCTGGGAGGCAGCTGCTGTTGGGGGCTATTTCTGCCCCCAGTTTGCAGATGAGGAAACTGAGGTAGAAGGGTTAAGGGACTTGCCCAGGGTCACACAGCTAGAAAGTGTCCCATGCCAGGTTTTAACTGGGTCTTCCAGGCTCTGGGACCCTTGTGCTATGCAGGCCTTTCTGTGGGGTGGGGCCTTTCTTTCCTAATGAGGGTAAATGGTTAGTAAAGGCAGGGATCCCCTAGAGGAGGGATATGGTTAAAAGTTTAGCCTGGCATTCACCAACTTTTAACAAACTCTTTGGATAACTCTATTTCAATAGAATAGGTTTTGTTTGTAATTTTACTGTGTGGTTTTATGCATTGCCCAGTGTCCTCATGGGCCAGGGCTCTGCAGGCTTCCCCAGAAGCCAGGGAGGACCAGGACGTAAGGAAGGTGAAGAGCCTCTTGAAAACCCATGGCCTGATGCCTGGAACTTCCTAATCTTCCTGGGGCCCCCTCCCCTCCCTAAGAAAGGAAACCCCACAGACTTTCAGCTGTGCCACCCTAGAGGCAGGCGCTCCTCTGGAAAGCATCCTCAGACTCTTCTGCTGTCCTGAGCCCAGAGCAGGGTGTGGGTGTGGGGGTGAATTCCCCTCCCCTCCCCTCGCCTCCCTCCCTCCTGCCCACCCCCCACCCCCCTGCAGTTGGGCCCGTCTGTATCTAGCCTTTTGTAGTTGGGGGGGGGGAGGGATAAGGAGGAGGGGCCTTCTGTTCGCTGGAGTTTCCATTGAAGTGCTAAATTGTTGGATCCTTTGAACCTTGGGCCTGAGAAGGTATTTATAGCGAGCTGTTTGCATGATTGGAGGACCTGGGGCCTTGCCTTTCCTTGAGAGATTAACCCAAGCCTTGAGCTGGGCTCAGTCTGGGTGCCAGCCCTCAGGGGGAAGCTCAGCTCTGGGGGACTCCCTGGGCCGGGAGGGACTGCAGGCGCTTGGCCTCGTTCCCCTCTTGCCTGCTTCTCCTGGGACCCCTGCGCCCCCTTCTCTCCCCCCGCGGAGCCGGATGGCCTTTTCAGGGTTAACAAACGTCTCATGCTTTGGAAGCAGCTGGCCAGTTTACACTCCTCCCTGGGCTGTACAAAAATACTTCCTTTGAAGTGTCGGGAGGAGCGGTGGAGGGGAAAGCCTGGCTCGCGCTAAAACCCGGGCCGGAGCTGCATGCTCCGTTCCCTGGGCACCTTCCAGCCTGCCCCGATTGGGAGGACTGGGATGCACCAGTGAGGGCCACTGCCTGCGGGCCTGAATGGCATGGCCCAGGTGGGTACCAACTCTAAGAGCCAAAACAATTTTCTTGGAAGTCTCCAGGACCAGTTGTTAATTTGCAGTCGGGCTCTCAGCGGCGGGCAGGAGTAGCACTGATTGCTGGTCACTGGCATGGCCTCATGAGGAAAATCCTGCTGGTCACAGTTGTAGAAGCTCATGATTAAGATAGCACAGATGCAGGGCCTTCCCCATGTCCTTATTTTCTTCAGGTTCCTGGTTCTGGGGAAGAGGCAGCTTCATTGGCTCAGCACAAATGGCATCCTAATTTAGAGAGGGAAGATGAGGCAGAAAGAATGTGCCTTTGTGTTTTTGGAGGCAGAGCCCTGGGTATTACAAGGTAGAGGTGGCATTGCAGGGGAGAGGGTCTGGGAGATTCAACCTGCTGCCATGGATGGCATGGAATTACCTTTTCTCGGGGAGACATTCCCCTTGCCCTTGCCTCTGTGCTGTTTCCTCTCTTGGTGAGGGGGGACAGTGCCCACAGCCTAATGTGAAAGCAGGCTCTGCTCTGCTCTGCTCTACGCTTTTTAAGTGAATAGTTGGGATTTAAAGCTAGCGTACTTTGATTAATATTTGCACATGATGGGAAAGCTGGGAGGGAAGGGAAGTGAGCTAATTTTTTAGCTGTTGGATTCAGGGTTCAAAATTGAGTGAAAACTCTTAGATCTCAAAGAGCTTATATTAAGTACAAGATGTGAGGTAGCACATTAGCAGCCAGGAACTCAGGAAAGGCTTCTTGGAGAGAATGCTGCCTGAGCGGAGTCTTAAAAGAAATGGGCAATTCTATCTGGTGAGAACGAATGCATTCCACACCTGAGATATGTCAGTTTGAAGGCAGAGAGTTGGGACTTGGGCAGCGGAGGGCCCCGTGTCGATGTTGTCTGTGGCCCTGCCATAGACAGCCACTGGCTTGTATTAAGTAGGGAGCATGCCATGGTCAGATCTATGCTGAATGAAGGTAAAGCACTGAACAGCTGTGTGGAGAGGAAGAGAGAGGTTGTGAGCATCTGAAGCAAGGCCCCTGGCCTTATGAATCCAGAGAAGGGGGCAGATTAAAACCCTAAAGTGAGTCTGAGGTTGTGTTGTTGGAAGCCTAGCGGATAGAACAGCGGTTCTCAGAGACTGGCAGATGTGATGCCAAGTGCAAGTTCATACAGCTCTAGGCACACCTGGTGGAAGAGGCCAGCTGTCGTGGGAGTGACCTTTTAGGAGGATGCTACCAGATGACTGAGGAGGACCTGGACGATGGTGAAGGGATTCAAAGCCATGGTCTAGAAGTTGAATGAATTGGGAATGGTCTTGCCTGGGGCCGAAAAGACCCAGATAGAATCAGCTTTCAGATGTATGTGGGGAGGGGTGGCCCTGTACTCTGGACTATATTACAAAAGTAGAATCTGGGAGGAAGGTTTTTGCTTTCTGTGAGAGAGAATTTACAATTGGACCTGTAACTACCAAACTATGTGTAAACTTCCCAGTATTAGAAGTGTTAAAAAAAACCCAACACAAAACTTGTCCAGTTTGTTGGCAAAAGTATTCTGTGTCCCAGAGTATTAGCACTAGGTCACTTTTAAGATCCCCTCCAAGACTTCTACATACCTTTTTGGTTCAGTTGAAATTATAGGTACTGGTATGGAAAGAGAAGTGCATGGTGGACACCGGACCAGGGAAGAACATTCTTTTTTCCCTCCAAACTCTGTTTTCATGTACTCATATAAAGCAGAGATGAATGGTTTTGTTCATCAAACAGACATGGCCTTTCACTTTTAAGTTTCTCTAAAGGGGCTGTTTGGATTTTTATAGCCTCAAAAATAATGTCTTTGCTTATTAGAGGAAGGTAAATTGCTATGGGGTAGGCAGTGTGATTTAGTAAAGTGTTGGACTCAAAATCAGAGAAACTTGGGTTTGAATTCTGCCTCTGGTATTTAGCAGTTAATTGCAAAAAATTACCTTTGAAAAAATTTTTGCCTTTCCTTGTATCCCAGAATTTAGTGCGGTGCCTGGCACAAATGCATGGTTGGGTGACTTGACTGCTGCAGTGTTCTCTGGACCTTGGAGTGGCATTCTCTGGCAGCATTGCAGTTCTGTGGACAGTGCCATTCAGGACATGATTGTTTAGCTTTTCCTCCCTAACTAGAGTACAGATTACAAGACACTTCTCATGCATGGTGCTGTGGCTAGAGCAGTGCATTCAGTAGGTGCTCAAAAGGTGACTATAGAATGGCTTTGAATGAAAGACCAAGTTCTGTTCTCAAATAAAAGCATAGGTATCAACAACAGAACCATTTCTTAGACAAAACTTAAAAAATTTTTTTTCCCCCTTTTGTTTTTTGGAGGGAGGAAAAGCAGGGTAGTTGGGTTAAAGTGACTTACCCAAGGTCACACAGCTAGTAGGTTGTGCCAAGTATCAGAGGCAGCATTTGAACTCAGGTCCTCCCGACTTCAGGGCCGGTACTCTATTCACTGTGCCACATAGCCACCCCCCAGTTTTTTTTTTTAAAGAATAAATGAAATGGTGAATTAGCATTTTGATGTAGAACTCTTCTGCTCCAAGTGTTCATAGATAAAAGACCATAGCACTAGCTGAAGCCCTGATCAAGTGAGCTCAGCTATCTCGCTTTATGTGTCTCAATACCAGAAGGTTCTTATCTAAAATCATCCAGGATATCAGTGGCCAGCCTAGGACTAGAACCCAGGTTGACTAAACTTTCCTTTGCCACTACCCTATGTTGTGTGTGTGGGTTGGTTTTAGTTCCTGTTTTATTCAATATCATGATGCCTCTGGCCGTGGAGCATTTGGACCCCTTGGTTCTTAGTTCCTTCTTTCTGTCCTGGCTCCCCCCTTCCCAAGTGACCCCCGGTCAGTTACCTAGAATACAAATTGTGGAGCTCTCGCCTCCAAGCAAGGGTTCTCTGATTGTCACTAGGGCACTCTAGTTACCCTTTCATTGCCTTTGAACTTGATCCATTTTGCCTTGCCATTTGGGCCCTGCTAGTGGCATTTGGAGCTGGAAGAGCCTTGGAGCTTATCTGGAGGAGGAAGGGAGGCCTAGAGTGGTGAATGAGACTGCCCTCTGTGCCCAGCTTTGAAGTGGCAGCTCTGAGGTGAGAAGCCAGGATTCCTGAGTCTAGACCCAGTGCAGGCTTCTCCTTCCCCCTCCCCCCTAATATCATACCATCTCCAGGTCAGTTTTTTAGTTCTGTGTTCTCTGGCTGCTGTTTTCAAAGCTTGACTTTGAAGTTGTGAGACGCCTCATTGGATCCCAGCAACCCTTCCACACGGGTCTTGTAACTTTGCTCCCTTTCTCTGATAAACTCCTTGGGAAAGCTGTCTGCGCTGGGTGCTTCCATTCCTTGTCCTCATGCTTCCCTTTCAGACCTTCTGTAATCTGCCTTCCTACTTCATCAGAAATTGGAAATCGTTCTCTTCAGAAGCTACCGGCCATTTCCTAATTGCCAGAATCTAGCAGTCTTTCCTTCACTCTCCTCCTTCCTTACCGCTCTGTTCCTCTCTTCCCTCCTGATTTTTTTGCCCACCTCTTTGCCGTTCCTCAGTCTTCTTTTGGGCAGAGTTGTAGTGGATAGAGCAGCATCCTGGGGTCAGGATGACTTATCTTCATTAGTTCAAGTTTGCTATGTGGCCCTGGGCAAGTCACTTAACCCGTTTGCCTCAGTTTCCTTATCTGTAAAATAAGCTGGGGAAAGAAGTGGCCAACCACTCCAGTATCTTGCCAAGAAAACTCCAAAGGGGTCACATAGAGTCGAGCACGACTGAATAACACTCTTCTTTCTTATATCTCCATTTAGGTCACATCTGCCAACTGGCTGTGTCCCAAGGCTCTGTCCTGGGTCCTCTCCGCCCATTTCCTGTTTCCTGCCCCCCTCCCCCAGTGCTATCTCTCTTGGTGATTTTATCAGCCTTCATAGGTTCAGCTATCATTTCTGTGTCATTGATTCCCAGATTTCTTCTCCATTCTTCATGTCTCTCATCACCAGTTGTGTATGGGACGTCTCTCACATTGTATGTCTTAAACTCACGGTGCACAAAATGGAATTCTTCATCTTTTCCTCCCTAAAAAACGCTTGCATCTCCACAGCTTTCCCTATTGCTGTGGAGGGCACTGCCACCCTGCAGGTCATCGGCTCACACTCTGCTCACATATGCAGTGTATTGACAGAGCGTGTCTTCTCTGCTTTCACAACATTGTACAGCTGCTAATCCTGCAGAAGGCTCTTATCACCTCTTGCCTTCTAACTGGTCTTCACCCCTTTTCCCTTCTCCTTGTCTCTGGGGCCCCTGCCCTCTCATGCCTCCCACATCTTCCCTTTAGAGAGGTCCTGGAGCAGTCAGCTCATCATTTCCCACTTGGCTTCTCTCCTGGCCTTCATCGCCCCCAGTGGAAGGATACTTTCCACCACCACCTGCCACCCCTTTCTCAGCATTTCCCCCATTAGATTATGAGCTTCTTGAGGGCAGGGCCAACCTTTTGCCTTTCTTTGTGTCCCCAGCATTTAGCACAGTGCCTGGTACAAAGAGGGCACTTAATGAATGTTTGCTGATTATTGATTATTCCTAAAGCTAAGGTCTGGCTGACCCTGCCTCTGCTCTTCAGTGACTCCTTATTACCTTTAGGATCAAATGTGAAATCCTCTGGCTGTTAAGCCGCTTCCCTGCCTGCCTTTCCTGGCTTCTTGGACTTGATTTCTCTTTGTGCATTCCACAGTTTCAGCGGACCTGCCATCTCCTGGTCCTCTCCCTGCACGCTCCATTTGCATTGAACGCTTCTTGCTCTGCTTCCTCACTTCCTTTAGCACTCACTTATCCCTTCCCTCCCAGATTGCCTTCTGTTTGCCTTCTGTAGATCTTGTTTACCCATGTTTATTATCTCCCCCATTGGAATGTGGGCTCACTGAGATCAGCGACCATATCTTCCAGTGCTTAGCACAGTACCTAGCATATAGTAAGCACTTAAAACTTGTTGAGTGACTGACGCCTATGGAGGGATGATATCATTTCTTAGCACCCCCCCCCCCAATTCTGCTATCTTCTTGAATGATAAAACTAGCCAAAATGTCTCCTAGTCTGTTGGTGAATACTTTGGGCCCTAGCGGACATGTGGTACTATAATGCCAGTGCAATATTCACAGCATCTTGGGTGGCTATGATTATGTGGCATAATATAACAGACTCACCACCTGGAAGACAGAAACAAAACATTTATTCAGACACCAGAAAGCCAAATCCATCATAGCAGCAAAGACATCTATACACAATAACAACACGGGGGCACTGACATCCCCAAGCCTTGCCCCTGCTAGGGCCTTCCCATAAACGAGCATTCGCAGCCCACTCTCTGCTTCCTCTCTCTCCCTCAGCTTCAGCTACTCTGACTCCCTTCCTCTGGGCTGTGTTCCACACGCTCAGCAAGCTCCTCCCACCACAGGCTGCGTGTAGCTCAGACTCACGTGACTTAAGCAGGTCACATGGAAAGCTCTTCCCATTGACCTTACCAATACAGCACAAATGCCGACGAGGATTAGAAAACGGTACTCATAACGTTCCAGCTGTGGAGATGGTGGCCAGAGTCCCCTTCTCCTCATCCTCTCCCTCCTTTAGCTCTCTTCCCAGTCTTTGCCCAGAGCTGATGATACGTGAGATACCCAGACAGGAGCTGCATGGAGGAGGTCTTCTGTGCAGAATGGTGCTTGGTGGAGCCCGGAGCTCTGCCAGGTGGGAGTGGCGGCTTTAGAGACTTTCTGAGGGGGAGAGACTGGCTTATAATACGTGGTGGGACTGGCCCTGGAATTGAGGTCCCCAGCCTTGCAATGGGATGCTCTCTCTGCTTCTCCCTCACCCTGAGTGAAGCAGACCACCTTAGGAAATAAGGAGCCTCCCTTTGTTCTGGAGGCTGCCTTTCCAGCAGAGGGTCACTTACTGGAAACGTTCTAGAAGACACTGATTCCAGTAGGAATGGGAGATTCTGGGCTCCATAAGAAGAGGAGAGGTGCTGGTGTGAGCTAGGACTGTGGATAGCCATATCCTGACAAGACTTGACCTCAGTAAACATTTATCAAGTGCCTCCTTTGTGCCAGGCACTGTGCTAAGCCCTGGGGAATACAAAAAGAGGCCAAAGACAGTTCCTGCCCACAAAGAAGCTTGCTGTCAAATGGGAGAGACAGTATGCAAATAGGTATATCTGGAGCAAGCTGTGCGTGGGGCAAATAGGACCTGACTGAAGGAAGGTTCTAGAAAGCCTCCTCCAAAAGGTGGGATGGTAGCTGGGCATCCGGGAAGGTCAGTAGTCAGAGAGGAGAAGGGAGAGCGTGCCAAGCCTGTATGATGCCCAGAACTGGGAAATGGCAGGCCTCGTTTGTAGAAAAGCTGAGAAGCCAGTGTCGCTGGATCGAAGAGTGTGTAGTGGGAATAAGATAGAAGAAGACTGGAAAGATTTTGTAAAGGGCTTTGAATGCCAAACAGGCCATTTTATTTCTTATTATGGAGGTGATAGGGAGCCATTGGAGTTTATTGAGTAGGGAGGTGATATGATCAGACCTGTGCTTTAGGAAAATCACTTTGGTGTCTGAATAGAGGCTGGATTCTGTGGAGTGAGATCCGAGGCAGGCAGACCTCTCTAGCAACTATGGCAATAGTCCAGGGGAGAAGGCGATGAGAGCCTGCACTGTGGTGGGGGCAGTGTCAGAGAAGAAAAGGAGGTGTATTGGAGAGATTACTGAAGAGGTGAAATCAGTGGTTCTTGGCCGTAGCTTGAGTATAGGGGGTGAGATAGAGAAGTACGGAATGGCTCCTGAATCGTGAGCTTGAGGGACTAGGGGAGGATGGTGTTGCCCTAAACTGTCACAGAGGAAGTTGGAGTTGAGGTGAAACGTTTAGGAGAAAAGATAGGGAGTTCTGTTTTGGACACAAGTCTGCTGTCTGCTGTAGGTCCAGTGTGAGGTGTCTGAAAGGCAGGTGGAAATTGGCACAGAGACTGGGGCTGGCTAGGGAGATTTGAGTCATCAGCAGAGAGATGGTCATTCAGTCCATGGGAGCTGATGAGATCAGCCAATGAAGTGTAGATAGAGAAGAGGGCCCAGTCCAGTTCAAGAGGGTGCTCTGAATGTGGTCACAGAGAAGGAGGAGGAGCCCTCGGCCCTTGGTGAGGAAGGTGGGAGAAGGGGGGGAGGGCACTAGTGTCAGGGGCTGGGATGGAGAAAAAGCCATTGGATTGGCAGTTAGGAGATCATCGGTAACTTTGGAGTGGGATGATGAGGTTGGAAGCTCAAGAAGAGAACGGGAGAGAGAAACTGGAGGCATATATTGTCCATGGCCTCTTTGTGGAGTAGCTACCAGAGCTAGAAGAGCTACAGGAGGGGATGAAAGGATCAAGTGAGGGTTTCCTGGAGATGGGGGGACCTGGGCATGTTGGAAGCACTAGGGAAGGAGCCAGTGTCCAGAGACATTGAAAATTAATGAAAGAGCGGGGATGACCGAGGGGGCAGTCAGTCTGTGGAGGAGATGGGCTGGATCATCTCCTTTTCTGGCTTCCCACTTCTTCCCCCGAACCTGTTGAGGATCATGACTGCAGTGGTCCATCCTAGAAGACTTTCCAACCCCTCTCCTCATAGTATTTGCCTTCATTTTACTGAGTATGGGAGGAAAAGAGACAAGGATTCAGAAGCCTCATTTTTTTTGTAGGGAAATTGTTCAGTTGGGTGGCTGCAGATGTCCTTTGAGAAGCCTGAGCCAGAGCAGGAAACTCCAGGGATGGACACAGCTCCTGATTGGATCTGCCTTGAACTCTTCCCCAGGTGTTATTTTTATTTAAATGACTGGAGAGAATTGTTAGTGGAGACTGAGCCAGTCATCAAGCATTTTCTTTCTTTCTTTCTTTCTTTCTTTCTTTCTTTCTTTCTTTCTTTCTTTCTTTCTTTCTTTCTTTCTTTCTTTCTTTCTTTCTTTCTTTCTTTCTTTCTTTCTTTCT
>CM053594.1:12169774-12184561 GCA_028646575.1 Pseudocheirus occidentalis | reverse complement strand
ACAGTTCCTGAGACCATGTGTGGTCTTCTAGATCCTAGAGTGCTGGAACATTTGGATTCAGTCCAAAGGCTGCCTGCCCTTCAGAATCCAGAAGCCACATCTGGCCTAAAGGCTGCGGGTTCCCCAGCCCTGCTCTCTAGTCCATCCTCTGTAAATTATTTTCCTAAAGTTCAAGTCAGACCACATCACTTAAGAAATTTCATTGACTCCAGATCAAATATTTCCTCATTATCTCTTAAAAGCAAAAACAAACAACAAAACAACTTTGTATTTTTTTCGCAGAAGTTTTAGAATGTATATAATTATAGCAATTATTACAGTATACATATATCTGCACACTGGGGGTTTGTGCTCAATTTTTTTTTTAACTGATTGGGATCCAGATAGTTGGGACACCTCTCTGTTTCAGGAAGATGCCTGAGACAGAGAGATTATAATGGCATTTACTTAGCAAAAATACTTTACAAATGCACCGTTTTTATCTTCCCAACAGCCAGAGGAGGAGGTAGATGCTTTTATTACCCCCATTTTACAGATGAGGAAACTGAGGGCTGTCTGGGGTAGATAAGTGACCTGCCCATTTATTTCCAGATCTGAGGCTGATTTTGAGTGTAGCTTCAGGATGGGCACTCTGCAGTTCCCATGATTAGGTGTGTATCCTCCTGTGTGGATTGTGAATCTGGCTTCCTGACCTCCAGTCCAGTACCTTCTAGACTACATGGCCTTTGTATGTAGAGTGATCAGGAGAGCAGATCTGGGGGGCAGCAAGGGCTCTTCTCTTTGCTTGTGAATTCTTCCTGAGACTTTGGCATCTTGTCTTTCACTTCCTGGAGGAGCTCTCCCAGGATGCCCTTAAGCTGCTTAGAGTCTAGCTGAGGCTCAGGATAGTACTAGACCCATGCTGGAAAGCTGTTCCAATTCCCCTTGACTCACAGTACTTCTGTGACTTACCTGGCCTGGGCGGCAGTGTCCTCATCTGTAGAATGAGGAGTTTGGCTCAGATGGCCTTGAAGGGTTTTGAGGCAGACTGCCCAGATCTCCAGAGGAACTCAGTTAAAGGGTGAGGCTCCCTGGGCTTCCTTGGATCAGCGTGGATTCTCAGAACTTGCCCTGGTTCAGTGCTGCCTTTTACCGTGGGCTGCATGTACCCTTGGTCTGAAGAAAAAGCTGAGCTGGTGCCATGGCCCTGGCCGTCGTGGCTCTGTCCTTTCAGGAGCCTTCTCAGGCTTGGGGCAGAAGGCCGAGGGGCTTACGAAAGAAAGTATCCAGTAAGTTTTGGGGGATACCACCCAGCGTCTTTGAGGGATCATACAACATGCGCTTGGTTGCTCAGGTCGGTTGCAGTGTTTCCAAAAAGTAGATTTTCATGGCTATCTTTTGTTTTTATATCCCTATTTCCTCCCTATATTCCTATCACTTTCCTTAGCTTTCCTGGGGATCCATGTATATTAACAAATACTTTTATGAAAAGCAAAGAAAGAAGGAAAAGAGGAAGAGGACATTTTTAAAGGAAAACTGAGCAATAAATACATTGAAAAACATAAGACATAGGATCCCCTGTTGTGCAACCATGGAAGTACTTACTGCCTCTAGAGACGTCAGAGGAGGGGGGGTCTTCCTGTATCTCTTCTTTGGGGCTGAGTTTGTTCTTTGTAATTCCCTGGCATTCATCTTTGTCTGTTTGTTGTGGTGATTCTTCTTCCCATTTACATTGTCGTTATTGTATGTTGTTTTGTACTAAAATTTATTAAGCTGTTCCCCATTGGCAAGTGCAGTAGGTCGGTACATTGCCTAGCTGGGGACGAGTCCCTCTGACAGCCTCACCCACCTTCTCTCTCTGTCTGAGCTCGTGCTCCTGCACTCCGAGCCTTTCAGCACAGAAGTCTACAGCAGGGCTTGCCCTCCTGGCGTAACTTTGGAGAAAGCCACTTGTGTGCAGTTACCTGCTGGGGAAGAATTCCGTCGACTCCATGTCCATATGTTTTCCAGTGATCCCTCTTGGGGGGGGGGGAGGGGCCCAGTCATGTTCTTCCCTAGCTCTTTCCCTCAGATGCTAATGGGATTGATCAGAGGTTAGTTGATGGACAGATTGGCAGAGCCAGAAGGCACCTGAGAGATCATCTAAGAAAATTTCCTCCAGTAGCTTGTTCTCGAGTCTAGAACATTGTGCTCAGTGACCCGTTGAAGCATTTCTCCTGCTCTGCCCATTCGCAGCAGGCTCCACTTTAGAGGGAGAATGGATAGAATGCTGACCTGGGTTCAGACTCTGCTGGGCATTTGTTAGCTGGGTCATCTTGGCCTCAGTTTCCCAGTCTGTACAAAGTGGATAATACTCCTATGCTCATTCCTGCCTGACAGGATTGTGGAAAGGATCAAATGTTATGTGTCAGAGTGAGCCATGATGATTATCTGCTAGGAGGAAACAGACCTAAAAAAGGGGAAGTCAGTTGCCCAATCTCGCCCAGTGATCGCCAGCTTGAGTAATTGCAGCTGATAGACTTGGCTAGGAAGCTCCCAGCCTAAACTGCTGAGAATTGGTGGGTGGGGTGGGTGGAAGCAGCCCCCTCTCCTGTGTGTTGGTGAAGGAGGAGCAGATGCCTTGGGTCAGCTTCATGTTGAACAGGAAGCTGAAGTTAAGTGTTTTCTGGGGTCTGACAAACCTGTGGAAGAGTTAACAATGCCTCTGGGGAGTTTAAACATTAACCCAAAAGCGCTTCATCTGGTTTGATCTGTTATCAACAATGACTTGGAACATTTTCTGACTGTTGACCTTTGCTTTTCCTTTAGGGATAACTAGTGCTGCCTGAGCCATTGGCCCACAGCAAGGGATGATTCTTGATTCTCTGGGCCCGATGTTAGGGTTGTTGTGGTTCAAATGTACGTCATTTAATAATGTGCTCAGATGCTGGTCTTGCTTTAGAGTTCACAGAGTCCTTTCTTCTCAACTGTCTTCATGAGGTAGGGATAGTTTTAAGTGTTATCCATTTTGTGAAGTGAAAAACAGGCTCCAGGACAGGGACTGGCCCAGGCTTAGAGCTTCTTTTACAAAGTGGAGATTTTCTGCTGCTCTCTACTTTTTTTTTCCTTTTTGGAGGGGGGAGGGCAGGGCAGTTGGGATTAAGTGACTTGCCCAAGGTCACATGGCTAGTCAGGAGTCCTGCTGCTCAACCCAGGAGATGGCATTGCTGCTCCACTGAACGGTTAATGAAGTCGGGATAGAGCTTTTAGCTGGGTGGCCCCAGAACGTAAATTCTGAGAAGAAAAGTGGGGAAAAAAAAGTGTCTCTCCGCACATGTGACTAGATATTTTAGGGTGCTTGCTTTTGATACCTAATTGATTTAGAACCACAGAGCCTGATGGCTTCTCAGTCTAGAGAGTTAATGACATTTGAGTCTCCTCCTTCTGAGAGTGCCTTTCAGTTTGCACTTTCCCGCTTTTGGTTTGTATTTACCTTGGGGAGCCAAGCTGAAGAAGTGCTTTGGGGATAGCTCTCCAGAGACATTAATTGATGGCTCCTGTTGGAGTTTTGCATTTCTTTTGGCATCCTTCTTAAATTTCTACATCCTATCTGGTGCTTTGACTTTTAGTCACTTATCTCCCTGTTGGTAGATTAAAATCTTGTTCTGGTTTTCTTGTTTTGTTTCTCCCTTGGATGTTGGGCTTTTGGTCACTGTTTTGGCATGATGCCACGACTGGCCAAAGCTGCTTTATATGCATGTGGAAAGGAGATGGGGGAAGGTAGGCATTTAATACTGTGGTATTAAGGCGTACTATATATGCATATCTGTAGTGTGTATGTGTGTGTGTATGTATTATATGCATAGTGTAGTCGGTTATGTAATGAAAGAAAGTCTAGTAGAGTATTTGGCCGCCCTCACATCAGAGACTGGAAGTACCTTTGGGGACAAGGGACCAAACAAAGATTCTGGGAAGAAGACCATTTACAGCCTTTCCCACAGAGTCACAGAACACTCTATAGCACGAAAGGGTGGGAAGTCAGTGAGAAACATGCATATTGTTTGTTAAGGTTCCCTAAGTTCCCAAGCCTGAGCCAAGAGCCAGAAATTGAAATCCAAGGACAGTCCCCTGCCCTCCAGGAGGTTCTGTGCTAGTCTGAGAAGGCCACACATAGAAGAATCTGATGGTCTAGGGGTGGGGTGCATGGGTGTGGCTAAGCTTCCTGGGAGGCTGTGGTGCTCCTGCCTGGCCTGGAGATTGTCAGGGGAGGAGGAGCTGGAGGGGCACAGGCACAGGCACTGGCACTTATCACGTGTAAAGTTCAGGACTAGGTTGAGCTTCTCTTGTAAAGAGATTCTTTGGCGTGGTAGAGAAAGTCTAGAGAAGCCAGAGAGCAACCTGGAAAGGAATGAGCTTGCCGAGGCACCAGTTTAGAATTTAGCCCAGTGCCTGGTACCCAGTAGATGCTTTCCAGCATTATTAAGGCAGAAAGGCCACTCCTATTCCCTTGTGTTTTCTGTCTCCCTAGCATAGGGCAGCCTCGTGTGCTGGGGTCTCTCCAGCTTGGCTGCATGTGTTCTTGCTTGGGTAGCCACCACCTTCCCTCCCCCCCCCCAGCCGATACCCTCTTCTTTTTTAGATCCTGTAATAGAACAGGCTTACTTCTTTCCCCACATACTCTCGACAGGTTGAGGTTCTCTTACTTTCCATACTGACAAGAGTCTTACAGAGAGTTTCGCAGCGTATGAATATACTGCACAGATCAGGTGGTATGAAAGCAGCCGAGGTCTTTCAGAATTCCGGAGCTGTTGTTCTGACCTTCTTCCTGATAGCCAGAAGTCTTGTTTCTGAGGCACACATATGCCAGCTGCCAGGAAGGCCAAAGAGTTGGGCCTGCCTGTGTTCCTCTGGGGTTGGAGAAGGCCAACATATGCTTAGAGTGTCCAAGGGCATGCCTAGTAGGAATACCAGAGTTGAGGGCACTTCAGAGGGCATCCCACTTTGCAAGCTGGAAGAAATGGTCTAGTGTCTTCATTTGGAGTGCATTGGGGCACCTGGCCTGGCATGACCAGTGCCACAGAACTCTGGGTTTTCTGATGCTGAAGCCCAGCAAACCTTTCACTGTAATATATTGCTTCTCCTAATGGTATCCTGAAAGATTTCTCCAGGTGCCAGATAAGTCCTACTAGTAGGCTGCATTTAGGAATGTGAATTCTTGACTCAGCCACTTCTTACCAGTCAATCAACAAACAGTGAGCACCTACTCAGTGTTAGAAATTAGTTTGCTTAGTTGTCCTTCATGCTTACAGAGGATGAAGATGATGTCACTGGGCAGGGTGAAGGCACGGTGTGGCTGAGCAGACCAGTACGTGCTCAGAAGGCTCCACAACTGGCTGGACACAAATAGCCCATAGAGACATTTGGAGTGAAGACATCCCTGAATTGTGCATCCATCCCCCCTTTCTTTTGAGTTGTTGCAGTTCTGCTTCACTCAGAGAGCATAGTGCCTTCTCTGATGTGGGCACCCCACTTTCTGTGGTTCTGTGCCTGTGTCTCCCCCCTTGTCTTTGGAGAGAAGTTGAGTGTGTCCTTGCAGTGCTTCTTCTGACCACTTATGTGAGCGCCTGCTTTCTGTGAATTCTCCATAAAATAGGCTTTTGGGTAAATGTAAATTTGGCACTCGGATCATGTGCCCAACCCATCAGAGTTCAGCTCTCTACAGTAGAATATGGATGCTTGACATTTCAGCTCAAGAAAGGACCTCGGTGTCTGGTGCCTTATCCTGCTAGGTGATTTTCAGGATCTTCCTGACACAATTCAAATGGAAGTGATTCGGTTTCCTGGCCTGGCGTTGATAGACCATCCAGGTTTCACAGGCATATGACAATGAGGTCAGCAGCATGGCTCTGTAGACCTGCAGTTTGGTAGTCAGACTAATACCTCTTCTCTCCCACACTGAGCCAGCTCTGGCAACACATGCATCAGCCTCATCATCCATGTGTGCATCCCTAGAAGATACGCTGCCAAGGTAAGCGCACTTACGCATAAGCGTTCAGAGTTTCTCCTTTTACTGTGATTGGTGGTTCCATATATGGGTGGTGTGTTGCTGGCTGGTGTTTTCTTGATGTTAATTGTCAGACCAAAATTAGCACAAGTGGCAGAGAATCCATCCTCTGTTACATCTCAGCCTCAGAGGCTGCATTGAGTGCACAGTCATCTGTGATCAGAAAGTCGAGCACTGACTCTCCCTCCACTTTAGTCTTGGCTTGTGACTTGTAACCTTTTAAGTTAATTTACCATCAGTGTGGTAGCTGATCCTGATGTGACATTTATTCTCCTTGAAGGCGTCCAGCAACATTGCTGAAAACACCATGCTAAAAAGCATGGAAGCAGGCACACAGCCCCGCTTCACTCCATTGGTGACGGGGAAAGCTTGAGAGCACCGTCTTGGCCAGAACCCGCGCAACCCCGCCGTCATAGAACTGACCTACGGTGCCAATGAACTTCTCTAGGCAACCAGATTTCGTCATGGTCTTCCACAAACCCTTATGACTGATGGTATCAAAGGCCTCGATCAGATCGGCAAACCTTGTGTACAGACCTCTGTTCCGCTCCTGGCGTTTCTCCTGGGGTTGGCAGGCAGCAAACACTAGCATTAGGTGCTGGAGATACAAAGACCAAAGTCTTTACGCAAACAGACCTCGTCCCCAAAGAACTTGTGGTCTGTCTCGGGGAGACGTGTGTATTTGTAGAAAGGTACAAAATAGACGGGAGAAGGGAGTGAGAGTGAAGGGCCTGGCCTGTCTAGGGGGAGCGGGGAGCAAGAGGAACCTTCTGCAGAAAGCAGCGCCGGAGCTGAGCTGCATCAGCGGGGCCGTTATTTGACTGGACCTCATTTCCTCGTCTGTGAAGTGGACACAGCAGTACCTGCACGAGGAAATGGCTTTGTTAAACTTGGGCGTGTTCAGTGAAAACTGTACGGCACGCAAAGGGCTTTTCTCTAACCGTGTGAGGTGGACGGTGAAGTGATCAGAAAGAATTGTAGTAATTTATATGATCAATAATCATAGGAGCCAGCACTTTGAAGTGCTTTAAAGTTTGCTTTTTCAGTTATCTCACTTCTCTCAGCAACCCTGGGAGGTAGATGCTATGGTTATCATCCCCATTTTACAGATGAGGAGACTGAGGCAGAGGGAAATTCAGTGACTTGCTCACTGTCACACTCTGAAGCAGCTGAAGCTGGATTTTGAACGTTGGTCCTCCAGCCTCCACGTGCAGCCCTTGATGTGCTGTGATACCTAGTGACTTCTGCTGTCTGTCTGAAAATATTACTTAATAGTTTATGTATAGTTCGATTCTCTCCCAGACTGGACTTATTTCTGCTTACTAGGTACCTCAGCTACTCTCTCTCCCACCCCAAGTTGGGGATCTTTGTGTCCCCGCTTAAAATCTATGGCTGAAAAAGATCTTAGACACTACATCTAGTCCTTTCATTTTATAGTCGGGGAAATTGAAGAAGGTGGAGTTGACCTCAAAATTGACCTTACCTGATATGCTGGATTCCTTTCTTCTGTGCTTTGAATACTTTGTGTATGTGTAAGTTCAGGACTTGACCTCGCCATCTTTATTTCATTTTTTTAAATTAAGACTCAGCAGACATTTAAGAGTACTTTATCTAAGACTTTTGGAATACACAGAGATGGAAGAAATAACATTTTTGCCATATGATCAGTCCACTACCTTTTCCAATCATATATCTTTAATGGTCATTTATAGCTTTTATTGTACAAAACCCATTATTAGTGATATTCTCAATCTATAATTTGGTGAGGGAGATTTCTTTTCTTTTTTTCCCTATGGCTCACTTCTGACTTAGAAAAATCCCTCAAATTTCCTTAAAATTGTCCATCTGGAAAGGAGAAGGATACCTTGTGCCTTCCGTTTGAAGGTATAAGTGGACTCGGTGAATGTCTTGCAAGCCGTCTGGTCTGAGAGTAGCTGCTGGGGAGGTCAGGCAGCAAGGACAGAAGACAGTAAGTAGATGGACTGCACACTTGGAAATCGGATCCCACAGGGCCGCAAGCATCCTTTGGACCAAGGTGGGGATGACGTGTGACGTTTGGTCTGCATTGTTTTTAGTGCAACAGGAGGATGACTCCAGATTTAAGACAGTAGATGCAAAGAGAGGATTCCATTGTGTACCTGCATCTCACAAGTGCAGCGTGGCAGACTTGGATGCTGTTCGTTTGGTGCAGTCAAGGCTCATAGACGCCTGGGCCTCCTCAGTTGCTCAGATCATGTAAGATCAGCTGTGGAGAAGGGATTATTCCTTGAAACCATCCCCTTCACTTTTGATGGAGCTGCAGTAGCTTGAAAGGCTCTTGAACGATTAATATTTGAAACGGACTCTCCTGTGTTTGTGTTCTCCCCCTCCCACTGAAATGCCATGTGTGTATGTGTGCATGCAGATGGTGCAGCATAGGAGAAAAGCACTGAGTTGGGAGTGTATTCTTGGCTCTGCCACTAACCTGCTATGTGACCTTGGATGAATTTATTTGTGTCTGATTGTTTTTGGTCAACTTCCTCATCAGTACAATGGTGGAATTGGATAAGGACACAGATGACATGTTGGTCAGATGTGGAGGAATTTTCACACTGGATTGACTGCTGGGTACCAAAAAAAAAAAAAAAAGGCTTTGCTGGCTTAGAATGAGGGGCTGGATTGAGTAGTTGATGTGGCCAAAAGAGAGCTGGCCTCAAGCCAGGAAGACCCAGGTCCAAGTTCTGTCTCTGAGGATGCATACTGTGTGACCCCTAGAGAAGTCACTCGTCCTCTCAGTGCTCCAGGCATCTCTGAGACTGAGGCTGTAGAAAGTTCTCACTTGTCCCCGTGGGAAGGATTTCTCACAGAAAACTCCCCATAGCAATAACTTCACAGGTCTGGTCTCTGTCCCTATAAACCTTAAACATAGGTTCCAAAATCATTAGTTTTTTAAGTATGGGCTAAGGAATAAGGAAGGTGGGGCTAGATACCAGTTTGTATAGAAAAGATGAGAGATTTTTCAGTGATTGTAAGCTCAGTGAGTTAGCAGTGCTACCTGACAACCAGGGCTACATGAATGTGGCATTAATTATGTCCTGGGCCAGGAAGGTTACTCCTTTTGTATTTAGCTGTGGTCAAACAGCTGCACACCTCTCAGGACCACATGTTAGGGAGAACGTTATCAAGCAAAAGAGAATAGCCCATGGCAGGTAGCTGTGCTCTCCAGAGAAGTGAAGACCTTCCCAGGAGAGGACTGGTTGTCAGAATTTGAGAGATGTTAAGTATAGAGAAGAGGAGACTGTTGAGACACGGCAGGGTGTAGAAGGCTAAGATCTGTTCTTTTTGGCCTTTGAGAGCAGAGCGAGGGGCATAGATGGGGCATAGGGAGGTGACTGGAGGAATTGCAGAGAAGCCAATTTGTTAGAAGAAAAAAGTGCACTTAGGTTCTAGGTCATCAAGAGGTTCTGGAGTCTAACCCTTTCATTTCGCAGATAGAGAGAGCCAAGCCTGAAGGAGCTTGGTGACTTGACCAGGGTCATGCCCGTAGTATCTGAGGTTGAATTTGGGCTAGAGTCTTCCTGGCTCCTAAGTCTCACTGTAGTGCTCAAGGATCTTTTCTAGTTCTAGTCAAGAATTCGGGGTTGTGTAGTTGTTGAAAATGACTGTGTTGAAGTGGCTGCCCTTCTCAATCAAAGTCCTTGGGATGCCAAGAGCCCCAGAAGATCAGCAGCTTCACTTTTTGCTTGTCAAGACCCTGCTGAGGCGATTGTCCGAGTCTGCTGAAGGGTAGTCCTGTCCCTCTCACAGAGAACTTTTGTTGGAGTGACTGAAAATGAAGTTGAAACAAAAATTTTTTATAGACCTTGTGACATACCCAGTGACAATTGCCCATTTTATAAATTCCAAATCCTGAGTAATCTGAAAATGTATTGTCTTTTTAGAAAAGAGACTATACTTTTGGAAAAACTAGTTGGAACGAGAAAGCAGGCCCAATCATTTGAAGTATAAATGTTGTTGAAATGGCTGTTGTATGTTTGAGTTCAGACTTCAGAAAAACCTGGAAAGACTTAATATGAACTGATGCTGAGTGAAATGAGCAGAACCAGGAGAACACTGTACACAGTAGCAGCCACGTTGTGCCGTGACTGACTTCGATAGACTCGGCTCTTCTCAGTAGCGCAAGAACCTAAGACAACTTCAAAAGACTCACTGTGGAAAATGCCGTCCGCGTCTAGAGAGAGCTGGGGTCTGTGTGCAGAGTGGGCTATACTGCTTGTTCTCTTGTTTTGTGTTGTTTTGTTTTTCTTTTTCGTGGTCCTTCCTATTCTAATTTTTCTATTCATATGAGTAATGTGAAAATATGTTTAATAAGAGTATATGTAGAGCCTATATCAGATTGCACACTGTCTTAGGGAGGGAGGCAAAGAAAATTCAGAACTTATGGAAGTGGATGTTGAAAACTAAGAATAATTAATAAAAAAGTTTTTAAAAAAGTTCACTTGCTTTTTGACTATTAACCAACAAGGTGTAGTGTCAGATTACCTGTGCCTCCCCTCTGAAAACAAGTCCCTGCTTCTTGAAAATGGTGAATATCATGTCTTAGCTGGTGCTGTAGGTGTATGTAAAGTTGAGACTGGAGGCCAAGAATATGAAGTTATGAGAAAGCTGGAGATAATTAACTTACTGGGGCCAATTTTCAGTTTCTCTTTCCCTATAAAATAAGTTTCCTTTAGGCTATACCAGACTTACTTAATTGGGTGAATTTTTCTTTGCCATAGGTGAAGCCAGGCACCATCGTATTTATGTGGGGGTGGGGAGAAGGAAGATTCAGAAGGTTGATTGAAATAGGAGACTGGTCTGACTACGGTATTAAAGGCAGAAGGTGCCACAAGGGTTTACCGGAGAGGCGATAGTGACAGATTGGGAATTTTCTATGGGGAAGGGCCATCTATTCCTACTCCTTGGTGGCCCTGAGGAGTTGGTTTAGGGGGGCAAGTTTTACAAAGCAGAATTTTATCGTTGAAAGGGAACCAAAAGCTAATCCAGTCTTGCATTCTGCTGTCCACTGGGAGCATTCAGTTTGGCAAACATATGAGATAATGTTTGAGATAAAGGTCTTACAGGTGGCCATCTAGAAGGCTGGGAGCTGGCAGCTTGGTTGTGCCAGAGTGTGGGCATAGTGGCTGCTTGCTTGAAGCCTCTGGTAGGTTCTGTTTTCCAGGCTTTAGAAGGCCAGGCCCCAATTCTTTGACTCAGTCTTTCCTTCCAGGGCCCTTCTCAGAGCTTGAGAGAGAAAGGGACTGGCTTGGTCCCAGGCCTTGCAGGTCAGAGGGGGGAAGAAAAGCCTGAGCAAGGTCTTTATTTGACCCTGACTCATTCTTTTTCTGTTCTCTTATTCAGCAGTCAGATGATTTTGGAGTAATTGCTCTGGAATAGCTGAGTGGCAGTGGGCAGATCTCTTACTCTCTGTTAAACAAGATGGATTAAGCTCGATAATCTTAAAAACCCTGGGTCCAGAAACTTGTTTTAAAAATATTTTGATAACTATTTAAACATAATTGATTTCCTTTGGAATTCATGTATTTTGTTTAATGAATTTAAAAGAACTCTGAGCACAGTTCATTAGGCTTTACCAGGATGCCAGAGAGGCCCATGCCACGAAAAAGGTTAAAAACTTCTCAGAGATGTCTTTTCTCTCTCTCTCTGTTTCTTCCTCTCTCTGTGTCTCACTGTCTCTGTCTCTTTGTCTCTCTCTGTCTTTTCCTATCTTCCCCCGCCCTTTTCCCTTTTCTAGCTCCAAATCCTACAATCTTGGAGTTGATCTCATTCACGTGGAATTTTGTAATCTGGACATTCCTTTTCATGAGATCGGCTTTGGAACATGACAGCCTGGTCCCTGTTGTCTCTCACTGGTATGATCCATCAGTAAACATTTATTAAGTTCTTGCTGTGTGCCAGGCACTGTATTGGGCCCAGGGATACAAAAATGAAAGGGCCCATCTGCTGGGAGGCTTAAATTCTAAGAGGGGTATGTGTGTGTGTTGGGGGGGGGGAGTGTCTGGAGGTGTCCAGAAAAGGCTTCATGTAAAAAGTGGCCTTTGAACTGAATCTTGAAGACGTCCAGGAGTTTTGAGAGGTGAAATTCAGAAAGGGAGTGCATTCAGTGTGGAGGACATCACCTGTGTGAAGGCTTGGAGATGAGAGATGGCGTTTGATATTACACTTTGCGGAACAGCCAGTCACATCAGAGTGCATGGAGGGTAGTACTTTGTCAGGAGACTGGAGTGGTAGGAAAGGTGCAGGTGGTGAAGGACTTTAGGTACCAACTTGAGGAAGGAACAGGGATCCGTTAGAGATGGAGGTGGGAGCATGACAATGTCAATCCTATGCTTTTTTTTTGGTAATTGGAAAGTATTTAATCAAATAAAAATACATGTGTTTTTCTAAAACAACATGCAGCCCCTGTAGGGCTCCTCAAGTATGGCTTAGCAGCTCTTGTTCCTGTTTGAGTCTGACCCCACTGCTTTATGCCCTTTCAGCCTCGTGCTTTAAGAAAATCACTTTGCTATCTGTCTGGAACAGAGAGAGACACAAGAGGGGGAGGTCCTGAAATAAGGCGGTAGCTGGCTAAGTGTGTGTGTGGGGAGAAGCCAGCCTTGGAATGTGGCTGAGATCTGACAGTTGGCTCGGATGTGCAGTAGGTGTGAAATTGGAGAGTGTGGGTGACTGGGAGGATGGTGATTTTCACATAGAAAGAAGGAAATTCTGGAGGGGAAGAATGGCCCCAGGATTGGAGATAGAGACTGGAAAGGGTCCTACTCAACTACCTTATTTTCCAGCAGTGGAAGGGAGAGGGAGACTAGTAAAAGGAGGGTAGAGCAGAGGATGGCACAGCCTGGGATGCTGCTGCTTCTAGGACACAGGGTCTGTGGTGTTGGCAGTGCACTGTAAAGGGGGCAGACACGGGGTTATCAAGGCTGGAGCTGGCGTTCTTAGCCGGCATGCTAACCAGCCTCTTTTAGCCTCAGTTTTTCTCAGATCAGGAAAGACAGTGTCAGTCTGGTTCAGTGGCAGAGTTTGGGGTTTGGAGTCCAATGTCCTAGGTTCAAACCTTAGCTCTGGATGATACCGAGCAAGTCCCAGAAGCCCTCTGGAGCTCAGTTTCCTAATCTGGTAAATGGAGGGATTAGACAGGATGGCCTTACCTCTTACAGTTCTGCTCTGCCCTGTTTATTTGCTCTGCCTCTCGAGGCTCTCCTGTGTTACTCCATGCATGACTGTGCTGGCCTGCTTGCAGTTCCTTAGAGGGGATATTTCATCTCCTGCTCCCTGCCTTTGCACTGGCTTTGTCTTATGCCTGGAATGTCCTCCCTTTGCCTCCTGGTGAACCTTCAAGGACTGGCTCCCATCTGTCTCTTGGCTGATGTCTCCTTTCTCTGGGAGAGGCCCTTCCCTCTCTTCCACGTATGCAGCTCTTTACCTCTTGTCTCCTGGTTAGAGTATGAGCTCAGTGAGGGCAGGACCTCCCTTATGTCATTCTTTAAATATACTTCATGTCTGACTTGACCATTCTTGCTCTAAGAGCTTAGAATTGAGAATTTTGAATTTACTTTAGTTTTACATGTGAATAGCCTGTATTTTGCACTCGCTTATTCTCTTTGGAAGTTATTGGATTGAAAAAATAATTGATTTTTTTTAAAAGACCATTTCATTAGGCTTATAATAAATGGATATTTCTGAAGCACAGATCTAACCATATCAGAAGTCTTTAGCAGCCCCTCATTGCCTTTAGATAAAATAGAAGATCCTTCCTCTATCTTCTGGAGCCCTTTATAATGTGGCTCTTACCTTCCTTTCATTTTTATAGCCCTCAGAACTTCTGACTTTTCCACAGGTGGTCTTCCCAGGGTCTAGAATGCACTGAAGTTTAATCACAGTTTAGTTGAGTTTTGTTTTACCTTCAGCGTGGCTTCAAGCTGGTGGCCAGGAAGTGATTTAGAAGCCTGATTCTGAGCTGGATAAGGCAGGGGCTCAGTTATGATGGGGGAGAAGGCTGGAAAGATAGGGCTGTCAGGAGGAGGCATGCTTGCATATGGTATCCAGGAAGCACCAGCATTTGGGTGATAGGGATGGGCTTCTTTTAACTGGTGGGGAAGCTAAGCCTGGCAGGAAGCTTGGAATACAAGAGTCCAGGGTGAGGGAGTCCAGGTGTGGGGGGACAGCCTGGGCAAAGACCCAGCCGCAGGAGGTGGCGTGTCATGTAAGGAGAACAGCAAGTGAGCCCTGCTGGAAGGAAGGTCCTTTCATGAGGGAGAGGGAGAAAGGTGGGCAGCAAGCCTGGAAGAGGCTGGAAACCAATCCCGAGGGGCTTCACATGCAACATAGGAGAGTTGGTATTTTGTTTTTGGAACTTCTTGAGTAAGAAGAATGCCAAGAGGGGGGCGGAGCTAAGATGGCGGCGTAGAAGCAGCAAAGCACCACAGCTCCCACACAAACACGCTAAAAAACTCATAAAATGGGACGCTAAACAGATTTTCAAGGTCCAAAACTCTCCACAAGACAGAAAGCACATCTGTTGCTACAGGCAGTGCAGCAGGCGGGGCTCTTCGCAGCAGTCTGGGACCCCCAGCAGAAATCCCCGGCGGGCTCAGGCCCTGGGGCATCAGGTGGGGAACGGCGGCTATATGAGAGCAGATCAGCTGCACTGGAGGCAGAGTTACCACATTTATCAGGCCAGAAGACAAAAAGGCTAAGAGAAAGGTCAGTGGATTTTGCTAACTGGGGAG
>CM053594.1:12123339-12169274 GCA_028646575.1 Pseudocheirus occidentalis | reverse complement strand
TTCTCCTTTAACTGGGTATTCTGGAACCTGGCAATAACATTTCTAGGAGTTTTCTTTTGGGGATCTTTTTGAAGAGGTGATCAGTGAATTCTTTCAAGTTGTATTTTGCCCTCTGACTCTAAAACATCAGGGCAATTTTCCTTGAGACTTTGCCTTTCTTATGATCTGAAATTTGAGGGGATTGCTTCCTTCAGACTTAGTATCTCGATCTGAGGGAATGATCTTGAAGCTCCCTTCCAGCTGGGTCAGTCTGTGGTGGTATCCTGTCTTATTCAGAGAGCCCTCCCAGTGCTCCTGCTGCAGCCAAAGAGGCCCATGATTTTGCCTTTATCTTTTGTGTCTCCTTTAGGACTTCATTCCATATGTTGACTGAAAGCAGGAAAGGGGGAATTTTGCATCTGGAACAGAGAGCCCATCCAGCGAAAGGAAAATATTTTGTCTTTTGAAAGTGTGCTAGTGGTTCCAGAGACCTCTCTCTGTAGACGTTCCTAGAGAAAACAGAATGCCAAAGAGCAGCTTGTCTAAAACAAATCCTTTCCTGGGTGTTTCTTTCTTCCCCTTGTCTATATAAGTGGCATTTTTACCTCCTGAAGACTTTGGCTATGGCACTACCATGGTGGGTCTCCTGGGAACCCCCTGAACATCTTCACTGTGGTGGTGCAGCCTGTTTATGCGTGTGGCTCTGACGTGATGAGCCTGCTAAGGCCACCTGTTACAGGAAAGCAGTGAGCTGCATTAAAGGATTTATGAAAGTGACACCAAACTCAAACCACAGCCTTGAACCCTGACCTCCTGCCCCAAGTCCAGGGTCCTTGTCTGCTGCTCACCTGGGGAGCTTTCCTGGAGACTCTGGGTGTCTGACACCTTGTACTGGGGCGGGTCTTGGGGACAGTCTGTCACATGGCAGTTAACTGGCTAGGTAGGATGCTGCTGGCAAACGTTGGAATTAGACAAATGGACATAGCTACTTTACTGTTAGCTGTTTGTACCTTTGGCTAATGTTTCTAGAAGATAGCATTTGAATCCTGGGGTTTTTCTTTCTCCAAGAAGACAGGATCTGGCTTTAGTCTGTTGTAGAATCGTACTGGATTTGCTGTGTCTGAGGCCAGCCGCTGGTCACTCTCAAGGGAGCTAGCTGCACCTTTGTGGTTCTCCTGCAGCTGCTGGACTTGGGTGCCTCTGCATTCACTTCCTTTGGCAACCAGGCCTTTGAAGACAACCTCTTACTGTTGGTCTTGCTGTCTCATGAGGGAGGAAGGTAGGGGGAGATAGTGAAGGGGGGATTATGCTGTTATTAGCCCATTTCCTTTGGGGCTTCCCACCTCTTCTGTTTATCTTCCCTTAATCTAAATGTACATAGTTTGTGGGAGAGGGGAGATTATCTTCTGAGTTAGTTTAGGTGCAAAAGAGGGTGCATTTTTCTTCCATTTAAGTCCCTTGGCTTATATAATGTCCAAAACAGTTTTAATATCTTTAATACCTGTGTCCTTTGCCCCCACCAAAAAAACCCCCAGCAACAACCAAACCAAAACCCCAAGATTTTCCTTCCCTGGTTTCTTGGGTTCTTGAAGACTGTGGCACTGGGGAGCGAAAGCTCTTCAGATCTCAGCAAGGGAAAGGCTTTGGATGTAGATTGGACTGCTTATTGTCTTGAGTGTCTGTGGCCAAAAAATTCACTGTTTCGTAACTGCCCTGGAGACATTCGTCTCCCAGTGTATGCACTGAAAAGAGCCTTATGAATCCTAGAAGATTTTTCCTGTTTTGGACATAGGAATCAAGTATCCAGAAGGGCAGGTTTGTATCTGGCCGTCCCTGGGGTGCTGCTTTCCCCCCATGTCCCCTTGCTCCCTATCTACGCATGGACACAGATATTTAGGGGCAAACTTGGTCCTGGAATCTCTTTGTGGGAGGTTTTAATCACTGGCATTCATTTCACATCTCCTCTCCCCTGACCTTTTCCTTCCCCTGCCTTTCAGTAGTGGACCACTTAGCTCCTTAGCTTTTGTGCCTCAGGGACCGTGGTGACCCATAGTTGAATAATGGTCAATTTGAGAAATCCAAAGTCTGTTAAATTCCTGGTTCTGGAACCAATTTTAATTGAAGCACACTGGCTTTTTGCTTCTGCTAGTTGGGATAATGCTGTCGCAGGAGTTGTAGGTGCCAACAGGTGGTTAGAAAGTGCTCTAAAAATGTGTTTTTAAATGCAGATGTTTAACAGGTTTTTTTTCCAACAGATAATTTAGTTAGTGGTTTTCTGTATAATCATTTTTTAGTTGATTTTGTTATGCTCTGCTGTAGTAAGTGCGTAATAAACACTTGGTGGGTGAATGAATACATATTGGTTAAGTTTAGACTTTTAAAAAGCTACACAAGAAGTCTAAATGTTTCTTAATATGTGACTCAAGAAAACAATGCCTTTGTCTTTATTTTTGAAAAGCTTGTTTGTGTAATTGCATGTTCCATAATGAATTAACCCATCAGAGGTAGTCACTAAATTAAACCATCCACTTTTCCCCCCTCTAACCTGTAATGGTAAGATGTAAAAACTTTTTGGGAGAAAGAGAGTGGAAGGTGTGGTTGTTGTCACAGTCACTGTTGGCATTGGTGTGCTGAGCGGCGCCACCAGGGACTCAGAGGATGTTGGCCTGGATAAGAGATAAGACTCACCAGACAGGTCTCTCCCAAAATCTATTGGGAAAGTGGCAGTGAGTGGGTCTGGTCAGAGGACGGACACTTTCAGCATGTCAGGGGCTCTCAGTTTATTTTGGTGGGAAGCATGGAACTGCTCCCCTTCCTGTGGAGTTGTCTTTCTTGGGCAGGTTGCCTTCTTGACATTCATCTGAAAGCGTGCATGCGTGCGTGCGTGCGTGTGAGAGAGAGAGAGAGACTTCTGAGACCCTTTAGCCCTGTTGCTCTGCTGTCTGGGAATTTATGTTCTCTCTTCCACATGACAGCTCATTAGCTATTCTCTCAGAGAAGTTATTAAGCACCCACTGTATACCAAACATTGTGCCTCATGTGGGACCAGCCCCTAATGTGGGACCGCTTCTAAGGGAGCGGTGAGTTCTGTTTTTAAAAAGATTATTTTTACTTAAAATCTGCTCAGGTCTTGCCTGGTTCCTTCAGCTTCTTCTTTTGTGTTACTGTCAAGGGCGCCCTCACCTTGCTGGCTGGGGACCTCGGTCTCCTGCCTCGTGCCCTAGGGGGCCTGTCTTTGTACCCCAGGGATAGACCCACGTTGTTTTGTGTCCTAGTCAGCCTTTGTTTTGGAAGGACCAGTGATATCAAGAGGGTGTTTTGACTTGCTAGTGAATTGTATTTAGGTGGGCCAGGGCCCTCTGGCCTCACTTTCTCCTCCAGAGGCACTAGAGTCCAGGCGCAAGACATAGGTCAGGCTGGCTGAAGAAGACCCCAGATAGAGTGGAGGCCCTGTGGTCAAATAAAGGACAGAGATGACCGGTCGGTCTGATGATGCTCTGTACCGTGCCGAGAGAGGTACTCCTTCCTCAGTAGAAGTAGGAACACTGACCAAGAACATAGGGAGCATCGTTAGAATGTTAGGGGAATAAACATCTCGAGTTCAAATCCAGCCTCAGACACGTACTGGCTGTGTGACCTTGGGTAAGTCATTTTCCCCGCGTGCTTCAGTTTCCTCTTCTGTACAGTGGGGATGCCAGTAGAGCCTCCATCCCAGGATTGTCATGAGGATCAAATGGGATACCAGTTGTAAACAGCTCTCTGGCCAGGCGCCGCGCAGAGGCCTGGCCCCCAGAGCCTGCCCCCCTGCAGATGCTGGAGCTTCCTGGGCTCTTCCCCTTGAGGGAGTCTTGCTCCCAGATGACCTCACTTTTCTGCTCACCCGACTCCTTCCTCCTGCTTTCTCTCATGCCTGGGGCCCCCCAGCCAAGCTTTCCTGGGGTGATACTGGGCTTGGTATTGGCACGGTGTCTCCTGCTAGAATGGAGGGCAAGGGCCGGTCTGTGTCTTTCGCAGCTGCCACCCTAGCAAGTGCTTTATTCTCTAGCGAGCTGTGTCCCAGTGTGGCTGTGCTCCCTGACCACAGCAGCTGTTTGCTGTTGTAAATCTCAGATGTATCTAAAATCACCTCGATTAGAAAACCCCCTGCTCCAACATGTTGAAAAATATTTAAGTTTTATGTACTGTCTATGATGATCCACTTCCATGGCATTATCTCAGTGTAGGTAGAAACCTGGAAGGGAAAGTTTTTTATTCATTTTTTTTCCATTTTAATCCTTTCTGATTTTTCCAAATTATATTTTCAGTTGTAATGTTTATTCTGTGTGACGTTGCAAATGCCTGGAAACGCTAATAAGAAGGAAGTCAGAACTGTTTAGCCTTGTAACATGTTATATATTGAATTTAAACACAAATTCAGGAACTAGAATAAAAAAAAAACCTATGTATGTTCTTTAGAAATCCTTCACTGGATTAGTTTCAATTCAAAATTCAAATTTACTTGTTGGAAAATTGCTTACGGGATATGTATCATCCTATAATTTTTTTATGTAACTTTATTTTTGTGGTTGGTGAAAAGGAATGTTCTCATTGACATGAAAAAGTCCTGTGAGGGGAGTGGGTGGCAGCACACGGTCACTTGGTTAATGTGCGTTTCATCAGATGAGCAGCATTTACAGCGAGAGGAGGAGACAGTCGCGCAGCCTGTCTGAAATTGGAAATGGAATTAATGATGACTTGAATTCTTGCCCTAGTCGGTGAACCCTGTGACTCTGGGCGGCAAAAGCCTCCAGCTTCTCTGAACATCCGGGGAATGGGGACATGAGATTTAGAGCCTTCCTGCCTCACCGGGTGATGGTGGTGGTGCTGATGTGGGTGAGAATGAGGTTTGGAAGTGTTAAAGCATTATGGAGCCATCACCTGTTAGCGACCTTCCTGGGTAGTGGTGAGAAGCCAAGGCAACAAGCACCAGCTACGTGCCTGGCATGTAGAATACACAGAAAGGCCGGTGTCTGGCCTCAAGGAACCTTCAGGCGTACAAGCTACTCTGTACGAAAAGCTCTAGACAGACGTGATTAGAGATCATCCACAGAGGAATACCCCAGCATTAAGGGAGATAGGGAAAGGACTTCTGTACAAGGTGAGATTCCCGCTGAGCCTTGAAAGGGAGTCTGGGAAGCCCAGAGGTGCAGATGAGAAGAGACACCCGACCAGGTCTGGGCACAGCTGAGAGGAAATGCCTGGAGTTGGGGAGGGAGCGAGGTATACCCAGACTCACCGGATTTAGAGCTGACAAGACCTTGGCTATGGGGGCAATTCAGCTGGCATTCAGACCTAGCATTCCTGTGCCCATCTTCAGCACTGGACCCGTGATTCTGTGCCGTGCTGCCACAAACTAGTGTCAGTAGGTGCCAAACTTGCCTTCTGGAGTCTTTGAATGGGACATCATTGATTTAAGTGGCCCAGTAGAGAGAGTACTGGGCTTGAAATGAGGAAGGCCTGAGTTTAAATTCAGCTTCAGACACTTAGAAGCTTTGTGACCCTGGACAGGATTTGTGAAGCATTTTATGAATACAGTTTCATTGCTGTTATCTATGGTTTATTATTAGGGGAATTGAAGAAGATGGAGGTCAGTGCCTTGCCTGGGGTCATACAGCTAATAAGTGTCTGAGGATGGATTAAAATTCAGCTCTTTCTGACTCTAGGCCCAGCTCTCCACCACACAGCTGCCTCATAACATAAAAGAAGGTTTAGCAGTTTGATCATTAAGAAAATAAAATGGAGTGCCCTCTCTGATTGGACCTCATATGGCCATTTGCCTTTCTGTGGGTGCCTCTTTATACCTGTGTTATTGGGAGGAAGCTCTTGAACTGAAGTGTCTGAGTTGTGCCTGTGGAACTTAGTCCCAGCCTGGCCCCATTAAAAACCTCCCTGAATAGCAGGAGATGCAGAGGTAGCTACATAGCCCCATGGAAATGTAAGGGGAGCCCATTTTCCCAGCCAGTGATGACTCTCTCTAAAGCCCCAGCCAGGCCATTAATGTATTTTGGGCCTGTCCTCTTTCATACCTTGCCAAAACTCTTAGAGTTTACTATATAGCTACTGGCAACACTCCTCTGCCAAAAAGTCTGTGAATGTCTCATTTTACACCTTATTTTTCCTCGCTCTCCCCCATGGATGGCACTCAGCCCGTCTTTTTCACCCTCGTCTTTCCACACACCAAGAGAGCAAGCAAGCATGGACAGCTCTGCCCCTGCTTCCTTTAGTGTACGTGGCTCTCCATGTATTTGGATCTTGGGAGGCAGATGAGAGGGTGGAGTGGAGGGGAACGTAGACCGGCAGACCGACTCATGCCGCGTGGGTCCTCATCCCGCCCTCCTCTTTGCTCTCTCTGTCTGAAGTCTTTCACGTCTGTTCTTCTTTGGAGCGTTGGGGAAGGAAAGTACTTTGTGGAGCAGAACTTACTCTGTGAGGGTCGCTCCGTCTTTAAGTCTGTTGTCAAAGTTCAGAGAGACTGATCCTCAGAAAATCGGTGAAGAAACATGAGATTTGGGGCCGTGGTGGACACAACGATCCTGCATCTATTTTTCTGTGCATTTTGTATGCATCCATCTAGGTGCGTGAGGGCTTCCCTGTCTAGGTCTATGTTCCCGGAGGACGGGAGTCGCCCTTTCCTTCATTTCTTTTTATCACCGGCGCCTGCCTCATTCCTACGAGTCTCAGACTCCTCGTCTCTGTCCTCGGCACATCCGTCACTGCTCGAGACCAGACGTAGGTCATTTGTCTAAGTGATTTGTTAACCATGAAGTAACATTCTCATATAGACTGAAGGAGAGATGACAAAGGAGGGAGACGTTCATTCTTTGGTCACACCATTTTCTTTCGTGACTTATGAGCTGGGGAAGTTCTAGTGTTTGGATCCGTTGTCTCTTGAAAGAATCCAAAGCAGTTAGTTGTCCTCAGGTCTCCAGAGGAGATGAAGTGACAGAGGGAGAGGCTGTGGATGGTGATGCTCAGTCTTGGCCTTGTCTTATGGTCACCTAGGTGCTTCTTATTGTTGGGGGCTCATAGCTAATGCCACTGGGCCCCAGCCAATTAGATTCTACATAGCCCCTGGTTCTGGTATCCCCTCATCCTTAGGAACTGTGTGATTGTTGGCAAGTTTCCTGTCCTCCTGGATCCTCTGTGAAGCCAGGGCAGTCCTCCAGACTCCTGTGCTGCGGTGAGACGCAGATGGGTCTGTCATTTCATTTGTATGGCGGGTGCCTTCCCTGCGACTTAGGCCTGTGTTGTAACAGGTGGGTGGAGCCAGCCTCAGATTCAGCAGGACCTTGGTTCTTGTTACATGGCAGATGCCATGCCAGACTTAACGTGTGTGTGCTTTAGAGGCCCTTCCAGTTCCAAACCCAGGATCCTGTTATTGCTGGGGGTGAGGGTCATGCTGGCAGTACACATCTGAACTGTGCACCACTGAGCTACCTCATGCTGGCCCTGGTGAGGATAGGATGGGAGAATGGCACAGAAATTGCTTTTTGTAATGGTAAGTAGGTATCTGAAAGTGACTTTTGTGTTGTGGTCAGAGCATTGGGATCAGGAAGTCCTAGGACTGAGTCCTGGCTCCCGGCCTATGCGATCATAAGCTTTTTGAGACCAAGAGCCGTTTTTGCACATAATAGGTGATTTAAAATGTTTGCAGCAAGTTGCTGGTATGAGGCATGATCCTTGGCAGGTCATATGTCTTCTGAGCCTCAGTTTCCTAACTGTCAAGTAGAGATAACTGTTTCTGCATTACTTCACTTCAAGGTTATTGTGTGGTTAAAAAGTGCTTTTGTAAGCTTAGCAGTGCTCAGTAATTGTACTGGGTTAGCATGGGTGCCTGCTCGCACCATCTTCTGTGTCCCTTACAGTTTCCCCAGCTCTTTGCATTCTTGCAGCTGCACATAGATAGTCTACTGACTGTTCGCCTTGGGGTCCCTTCTGGGCAGTAAGAACTCTCTTGTCAGTCTGGACTTTCAGTTCTCCAGTGGTCTTTTCCCAGCCGACTGCTGGTTAGCACAAGGTAGCTCTAAGAGAGGACCAGGAAGGTGGGCTGCCGCAGCATTTGGAGTCCAGCAGGGCTATGCTTCACTGTGGTTTGTGTTGCCCAACGTGGCCCTGTACCATGTGGACGAAGCTGCTGCTGTGCTTGCTCAGGAGCTTAGATTCCATGCCACATCCCGCCCGATCAGTTCCTCGGGGAGTGTGGGGAGCCATGGACATGCACCGGCAGGGCAGCTCAGGCTGGTGGCCCTTCTGTCTGCAGCAGCTGCTTCCAAGGGGTGCTGTGAGCTCCACAGTTGGATTAAGGAGCAGCAGCTAGGCCTTTGTTTAGAAATATTTAAAATATGTTTGAACCTCCCATGGTGAACAAAGCACAGCCCCTTTCAGCTGGGGAAAGTCTTTCATTTCTAGGTTCTTCATTTGTTTGGCTCACTAGTCTCTTAGTGTCTTCTGGAAAAGGACCCAGATTCTCCATGTTGAAAGTCAAGTTCAGGAACGTGCTGCAAACAACAGTAATTTTTCTTAGGGGGAAAGTGAAATTTTGTTTTGGCCACATACAGCACTTTGAATGATTCTTTTCTGCACTAAGTTAATTTCTTCCAGAACTGGGGCTTGAAGAGATGCCTGAACTCAACAGTTTTGAGAAGTTATGCCTTTGAAATAACTTTGTTTGGGAATTGGAGCTGATTTGGGAGGAGGGAGGATCTGGAGAAGTTCTTTCCGGTGAAGGGGGAGTGGGCAGCAGAAGGGAACAGGTATTTATCATGCACCTACTGTATGCTAGCCACTGTGCCAAAGTGCTGTACAGATAGATCTGATCCTTACAGCAGTGCTGTTACCATTCCCATTTTACAGGTAAAGACATGGAGGCAGATAGAGGTAGAGGTTAAGTGGCTTGTACAGGGTCACACATTTAGTAAGTATTTGGACTCAAGTCTTCCTGACTCCAGGCCCTGCACTCTTCTCATGGCCCCACCAACTGAGCATTAAATAAGGGGAGGCCAACCTGGAGAAAGGGAGGGAGCTGATCTAATCGTCTGCCTCCTGCCACAGATGGGCAGACCCAAGGCCACCCAGGGATAGGATGGACCCGGCTCTTACTGCTTGACCCAGGTTAGCTGACAAAATGCAACAGGGCTCGGCTTGGCATTGGATAGGTCGATATTTTAGCTTTTTTTTTTTTTTTTTTTTTGCTTTTTGGAGAGCAGTTGGGGTTAAGTGACCTGCCCAAGGTCACACGGCTAGTTTTTGTGTTAAGTGTCTGAGGTCGGATTTGAACTCAGGTCCTCCTGACTCCAGGGCCAGTGCTCTATTCACTGCGCCACCTAGCGCCCCGATAGGTCGATATTTACATAACCAGCTCATTTGCAAATTGAAGGGCAGGTTCACAGACTCGCACATACTGGGACCGGCTGGGAATGGGGGAGGCTTCCAGAGCAGGACTGGAAGGAGAGGAAAGCACAGCTGCCGGCGCTTTTCCAGACTGCTTTCTAGAGTAGCCTGAATTCTCTGGCCCTGGCCCTCCCAAGTACAGTAACTGGCCTGCTCGCTTGACTGTCATCTAATTGAAATTGCAGAGTAAGGAAGCTCCCTTTCTAGTCAGTCCTGATTTAGTGACTGTCTGTGGGCAGGTGATGCCGTGGAGAGAGGGTTGGCCTTGGAGTCAGGAAGACCCGAGTTCAAATGTAGCCTCTGATATACTGGCTGTGTGACCCTGGGCCAGTCACTTAACCTCTGTCTGCCTCAGTTGCCTCAGCTGTAACGTGGGGATAATAATATCACCTCTGAGGGTTGTTGTGAGGATCAGATGAAATATTTGTAAGGCACTTAGCAAACTCTATAAGTGGTAGTTATTAATGGCATTCCTCTTTTACAGGTTGCTTCTCTAGACTTGTGCTTCCTCTAAGGCTGTTTTCCATAAGGAGAGGTTAATTGGTCAGACCTCAGAGGCCTGAGTGCTTGGGGGTCTTGCCTCCAGCCACACATCTGAGAGGTGGCTTTTGGCCCTGTCTCTTCCCCTTCTCACCCTGTCTTTGCTGGCTGTTGGTCTCCTGAGCTCCAATCTTTCCCTTTCCAGCTGAGCCTCCCCAGACTTGCCAAACACACTTTCCTGACGCTCTGGTCTAGGGGTGCCACCCCCCCTCCTGAAAGGGCTTCAGGGACCCTGTGTGGCCAAAATGCATGCTCTTCCATGGTGGTTTGGGCCATTCGCCACACTGCTCCCACCTTGCTCAATGGCTGCACTTTATCCTTTCACAGTCATGGTTCACATTATTCCCTGTCATTACCTTGAATGTAACCATAAGTATTTCTTTTGTCACTAATACAGTACTGAATGCTTTTTATTTTCGTGTGTCCCATTTACAACTTCTTCCAGGACTTTAAAGTTATCCTCCACCTAGAGAAATATTTTGCAATGTATTGCACTTGGCCTTTCCATCAAACCACGGATTAACCACAGTTTGGCAGCAGCTGGACCACAGCCTGTGAAATTAACATTTCAGGAGCTGGTTTCCTGTTCTTTTCCTTTGGGGTGGAGGGTTACCTCAAATTTACCTGAGGTCTCATCAAGGGTCACTTGGGAGTTTGTAAAACCATTTATGTGGATAATGCAACCCCCACCTCCCCCACCCCTTCAATTTTCTATTCCTTTTTCAACTTTTAAGCCTCAGCTTTGTACAGTGTACACTATATCGGGTCCTAGGATTATATGTCACTATCAGCCCTTGAGGAGGTACTGACTAGTAAGAGAGAGGGAGTGTTTCTCTCTAAGATAAAACTCTTTTGTGAATGGATTTACTTGGAAAGAAATTGCTTCACCTCTTCGGGCTTCATTCTGCACCTCAAAAATGGGAGGGTATGTTCCGATGATAATCTTGGAGGGTGCTTGACAAATCCTCTGACCTCCTCAGTGCCCTGGCAACTTTCTAAGTCTGTAAACTATAGAGAATGAGCTGATCTGCCATGGTTTGAGTCTTTCCCTAGGTGTTCCCTACACTGATGAAATCCTCAGTCAGGTGGAAAGAAACAGAAGAAACTCAGCCTTACTTATGAGATCAAGGTCAGCTTCCTTAAGAGCCAGCTGTGTACAGGTATGCTCTGGGCTGTGCTTCTTCCGACAGGCTACTGAGTCAGCACTGGGTTCAGTCTCTGTTCACAGTAGGCTCTTAATGAATGTTTGTTGACCGGCTCACTGACAAGTACTTTGCATTTGTCACAAGTGGGCCTTGGGAGATGGATCATTGTGAATAAAATACCATTTGTGGAAGATGGAAGTCTGAGCCTCAGGCGGCTGGATGAAGAGGATAGGAATGTGGTGTCTCGTCCAAGTTTATACCTACCTACGGACATTCATCAGTGTCCATATTAATAGATAATTGAGCGAGTGGAAAGAGGCCCCATCCTGTGATATCATTTTAGCCACGTTCTGAAAACATATTGGTTCCCATTTATTTTCTGACTTCACATTTAGGATTTGGACTCTCCTTTCTGGTCATCTTAAGTCGTTTTTTTTTTTTTCAAGTAAATAGTATTTTATTTTTTCCAATTATATGTAAAGATAATTTTCAACATTCATTTTTTTTTTGCTTTTTTTTTTTTTGGAGGGCAGTTGGGGTTAAGTGACTTGCCCAGGGTCACACGGCTAGTTTTTTGTGTTAAGTGTGTGAGGCCGGATTTGAACCCAGGTACTCCTGACTCCAGGGCCGGTGCTCTATTCACTGTGCCACCTAGCCGCCCCTCAACATTCATTTTTAATAAGATTTTGAGTTCTAAGTTTTTCTCCCTCCATTCCCAAGATAGCAAGCAATCTGATATAGATTATGCATGTACAATCATGTTAAACACATTTACACATTAGTTAATCATGTTGTGAAAGAAGAAACAGAACAAAAGGGAAATACCACGAGTAACAAAAAAGTGAAAAAAGTAGGCTTCTCTCTGCATTCAGACTCCATAGTTCTTTTTCTGGATGTGGATGGCGTTTTCCATTGTGAGTCTTTGGACTTGTCTTGGATCATTGTATTGCTGAGAAGAGCCAAGTCTGTCAGAGTTGATCATTGCTACAATGTTGCTATCACTAGATACAATGTTCTCCTGGTTCTGCTCACTTCACTACATCACTATCAGTTCATGTAAGTCTTTCCAGGTTTTTTTTTTTTTTTTGAAATCCTGAGAGTCTCAAGTCTTGACTCACTCGGGGCTTTACCGGATTGACAAGTTTTGGCAGGGTCTCTTAACAGTGGAGCAGGAAAGAGAGGACCTCAAAGATTATCTGGTCCAGTTGTCTCATTTGACATCTCAGAGGGCTTAACTGCTTTGCTTGGTGTCACCTAGTAATGAGTAGCAGAGCTGGGATTCGGAGCTTCAGGCCCAGAGGGAAACACTTTGCTGCTGTACATAACGGGTCTTTATGTCCTTTTTCTTTGATCACCACTATCTGGACTTTGCTCCATCTTTTTTTTTGAAGCCTGGTATAAGGGTTAAGACAACACTCTGTGTTAATCACTTTGTAAGCCTTAAGCTCTGCCTTGATATTCGTTCCTTTTTTGCCCTGTCTTGTTTGGGGTGGGGGGAGAAAGATCTGGTCATTTCAGTATTTGGGCATCCCATGTTTAGGCTGTGTTATTCAAACTCCTTTTAATGTAGCCATGGGAATAACTGTCAGACTAGGCAAGAGGCACTGTCATTCTGTAACAGAAACACAGCAGTGTGTCTTAAGACCAGGCAGAAAGGTAACAGTGAAGTAACAGAGGCCAATAGTTGGTTGAGAAAACTGGACTTAAGAATGTGAAACAGTTCATTTTATTAAACACCTGCTATGTGCCAGCCACAAAGGCAGAAGGCAGACCTGGTCTCACAGAGCTCAGTCAGCAAGGGAGACAGACACGTGCAAGTGAAATATAGATTGGCTGAGTTAAAGTTAGGTCTCAACCTTCCTAATGCCGTGACCCTTTAATACTCTTATGTGGGTGTATCTGCATGTGGGTGGACCCGCCTGGAGATGGATAGAGGAGCGGTGTCTCGGTTCCTAAGACCATCAGAAATATGTGTTTTCTCATGGTCTTAGGCGACTCCATTCGACCCCCCAAAGGGTGGCAACTCACAGGTTGAGAACCACTGGTCTAGAAGGAAGGCACTAGAAATATGGAGAATTGAGGAAGGCCCCATCTTACAGAGAATGGGATTTGAGCTGGGACTTGAAGGACACCATGGAATCCAGGAGAGGAGGATGAAGAAGGAGAGAATTGCAGGGCACAACCAGCAGAATTGCCTGGAGTCATGGGATATCTTGTGTGGAATAGAACAAGGAGGCTGGTGCTCCTGGACCATGGAGCCGCCGGACTGTACCAAATAGTAGGAATGCCATAGATCTGTGATGGAGGGAGAATCAGTCATTTGACAGCTGAGTGTAGGTTGGCCAGGAGTGGGGGCAGACTCAGTGCTGGGAGACCAACCAGAAGGCCATTGTCATTTAATTGAGGGCCCAGGTTAGCCAGAGGTGGTTGGTAAGAGAACCAGGTTAAAATATAATAGGAGAAAGTCTAACAAAATAAATAAAAATGCAGCTTTGCATAGATAATTTGTAGTTTTCTAGATCCATACGCAGCAGTATGAGTTTGACACTGCTGGTTTAGAGACTGTAAGTGCTGGGAGTACAGAAGAGGGAGAAGGTGAGTCCAGGTGGAGTAGGTGGGAAAGGTAGGAGATGGCAGGCCAGAGTCATTGAACAGGGAGAAGAGAAGGCATTCTAAGGGAACTTGGTTTTGAGACCTTTGAGTTAGACTTGATACTTTTCAAAATGCTTTCAGTGTTACTGTTCTCATTCATAAAAGCCAACACAAGAGGTGGAGACCCCATTTAAAAAGGAGGAAACTGAGGCTTGGAGTAGGGATTGCTGCCGGTCAGCAGCAGGGCTTGGACTAAAGCCCAGGTGTGCTGATTCTTGGGTTTTTCCATTATTCTGTGTTATCTTCCAGCTCTTGGTCCCTGATCCCAAGTTATATTTATACTTTGGCTTTTTGGAATGTTTGGACCCCTCACTCTGTGGAACCATTTAAAAGAAATTCTTGAATCACAGTTCTTGTAACTTAAATTTTGCAGATGTCAAGTGACGTTGTTGCCTCTGTGGCCCAATTCAGTTGCTTGTTGATGGCACATGTTCATCTTGTATTTAATGGGTAGAATTCACTGGATGACAAGAGGACTACTGGGCAGACATTGAGTAGGATTACCCCCCTTCTCTCCAGGCTGGACTGCTAGGAGGCACCATAGTGCACAGAGCTTTGGGCTAGCCTCTGACACTTATTAGCCATGTGACCCTGGGCAAATTAACCCTGCTTGCCTCAGTTTCTTCATCTGTAAGGTGATCGGGAGAAGGAAATGGCAAGCCACTCTAGTATCTCTGCCAAGAAAACCCCAGATGAGGTCATGAAGAATCGGGCACAACTCAACAACAGCTCCCGGAGTTATGGTGGAGTGTTGAGTTCCAGGATCCAATGCCTTCCGTGTCACTGGGACCCTTTCAGCAACTGGCATCATCAGATAGACTTGGGATGTCAGGAGTCACCTGGCAGGTTTTCCCCAGATTCCCATCCATGTCTCTCGGTCCCTTTGCCCATTTCCTTTCACCCAAACTAAAAACTGTGGTTAGAACTAAGGAATCCTTTTCCCTCTACATTCTTAGTGGTGGTAACATTAAACTGCAGAACTCTGGTAAAGCAGCGACCCAAGGCTCAGCTTGACAGCAGGGATCCTGGAGCGGGTTACTCCCTTTCTCAGTCTCAGTTTGGTTGTCTGTAGAGTCCTCTAGGCCACTGTCTTATTTGAAGTCCTCTTTGCCTCTTGAGCACCGCCATTCTCCTCCTTTGGGGCTCAGTCAATCCCTGTTTGCTGTGCTGCAATCATAAGTTGTCTGCCAACTTACAGGATACTTCCCTTCTTTCCTTAACTCATTTCTGATGACTTATTCTTCTACCCCACCTCAGCTATTACAAAGAAATAGTCATGCCTTTGATCTTCCTATCACCCACAAATGTTCCATTTCCTGTTCACATGAACCCTGAAATTCCCTTATCTGATCACAGTGTGGCACCATCCCCCTCTCTGTGTGCCTTGCAACCCTAAATTCTGTTTACTATTCTCACTGTCCCCTTCAGTCCCTCCATACCATATTTCTTTCATAACTCATCATTCCAGCATGGGATAAATTGTCCTTTCCGTATCTTGACCCCTTGGTGAACCACTTCATTTCTCACTGTACACTGGCCTCTTCTGAAGTCCCTTGTCCCTTTATCCCACCCTGTCCTGCCAAGCTCCAGCCTTGGATTACACCTATGGTCTGCTGCGTTCACTCCTATTGATATGCTACTGAATCAGGCTGGGGAAAATTATGAAACCACAGTGACTAGTCCACTATAAAGGTATGTTATCTAGTCTTATCTGGGTTCTCACTGCAGCAAGGCAAACCTCCTACATCCGCCTAGTTGACCACATTCCATTTCCTGTGGCATCTTTTTCATACCTCCCAAAGCTCCCTCTTTTCCTACTGTCTTGCTTGAGAACCTTGCCTAATTTACTAAAAATATCAAAATCATTCACCAAGAGCTCCCTTTTCTCCCCTCCTCTTCATCTCGCATCACCCAGATGCCTTCTGCCACTACCTCCCCCTTCACCCCATCTCACATGGCTGTGCTCCTTACCAAGGCCAACCCCTCCATACCTCCAACTGTCCCCATTCCATCTTGTCTGCTTCAACACTTTGTTCCTGTTCTCCTCACTGTCTGTGATCTCTTTCTGTTTCTTGGCGCCTTCTCTGATGCCTTCAGTCAAGGTTTTGTCTTTCTGTTCTTTAAATCCCTCCTGTCTTCTACTTACCCCTGCTAGCTCTCGCCTGGTTTATCATTCCTGAAGGCTCTCTGTAGTCAGTATGTTCCACTTTGTTTTCTCACTCTCTTCCTAACTCTGCAGCCTGGCCTCTGACCTCATTATTCCACCTAAACTGTTCTCAGAGTTCCCATTGATTTCTTAATCACCAGGTCTAACAGCCATTTCTCAGACTTTATCCTTCTCAACATCTCTGTAGATGTTGATCACCCTCTTTTCCTTGATTAGTCATCTTTCCAGGCTTTCCTGAAACTGCTTTTTCCTCATTCTCTTCACATTTGTCCGATCACTTCTCCTCAGTCTCCGTTGCTGGATCTCCTTCTAGGTCAGGCCTGCTGACGGTGCATGTCCCAGAGGGCTCTGACCTCTGTTATTTCTCATGGTGAGTCCCTGTAATGGTAATGGAATTGGGGATGCCCCTGTATTGGCTTGGTTTTTGGGTTGAGTGTTAAAACCCAGAGCTTGTGAATCCCACTTGTGGGATGGACTTGTTGATGTAAAGAGAGAGGGCTGTTCAGGGAGGAGCCGAGAATTGGGAAGAAAGGCCCAAGCTGAGAGGAGGCTAGAAGGACTTTTGGGAGAGCAGTATCCAGTATTGTGGAGCCTGAGTTGCTGAGAGAAAAACTGCTAAGAGCCTGTTGAAGCTTCCCAGGACGTTTGAAAACTGCCACCCAGAGCTGCCAAGAACTGAGGAGGCATGGCTGTGATGTCGGTATTCTGTCTGTTTTGATGTTGTTTTGTCAGATTTACCTTCTGGTGAAGAACAGTGCTGCTGTTGTAGAGGTCCTGGAACCTGGCTGTTGGTTCAGAAGCCTTGAAGGAGGATTTTCTTGTGGTACCTTCACAGAAGTCCTGGAAGAAGACCTTGCTGATGTTTTCAGGGATTCTGGGACTGTTCTACAAGTAGAGAGTGACTTAATGAGGACACTGGCTATGGTTTTGTTGAGCCTTGTCTCCCCAGAAACTGAGATTGCTGAAGGCTTGCCTCCAGTGAAGATGAAAGAAAGGTCTTTCCTTGGGTTTTCAATGCTGAAATGATATCTTAACTTTGTTATGGCTTAAGGGCGGATGGCCTTTTGTGCTCTCCTGCTCCCTTTTGAGAAAGTGCTTGGTGTTAATGGATGGTATTGTAATTATTTTGAGTCTAGGGGTGGGAAGCCTTTGGCTTTTTTGGTGCTCTGTGGTTGACCAAATGAATGTGTTTTGTTTATGATTGGAAAGTGATCTCCATTTGAGAAGAGACTTTGACTGACTAAATGAATATACTGTTTAGGGGTAGAGTAGTACCTGGATTGAATTGAGAACTTGTGAAATGTATGTTATACTGTATTTTGACTTTCTCTGTTCTGTGAATGTTTGCTGAATAAATGAAGTTTGCTATGCTGGAAATCTGAACCTTGGAAGTAGCCTTTGCTTGGCATTACAGTCCCAGAAGCTGCAGTTTAAGGAAGATGCTCAGGCCAGAGATGTCTTCATCCCCATCATCGGGCGCCACTGCGATCCACCTTCCCTTGGGCTCCCTTGGGGAACCTAGCTGGTGCCTTCTCTCCACACTCCTTCATCTCCTTTGTATATGTTGTCTTCTGCCGTCAGAATGTACTTTTGGAGGGCAGGGACTTTTCTGCCTCAGTTTGTGTTCTTGGTGCTTAGAACAGTTCCTGTCACAAGGTCACTGCTTAATAAATGCTCGTGAACTGACTGAATGTTGACCATTCTCAGACTTCTTTAGCCAGTGCTAATCTCTTTGCTGATGTCTAGTGTCCCATCTCCTCCTGCCTACTGGAAGCCACAGATTGGATGTCGCTGTTGACCTCTTAAACTCAGCATGTCCAAAACGGAGCTCGTCACTTTCCTCCCAATTTTTCCATCTTAACTCCTTTATTATTATTGAGAATATCGCCGTCCTCCCATTCCTCAGGCTCTTTGCATAGATGCCGTCTTTGGCTCCTCCCTCTTTCTCTCTGCCATCTGCACCCTCATATCTGATCCATTATTGTGCCCTTTGTCTTTTCTCCGCTCCAACAGTCTCATTGCCCTGGCACAGACCTTCGTTGCCTTATGCCTCCTTGCTGTTCCTCACTTAAGGCTGTCATCTCCTCCTTGCCCTTGGCATCTTCCCTGACTGACTCTCACACTTGGAATTGCTTTCCTGCCACCACCTCCAGGCTCCCAGGTTTCCTTCGAGGTTGAGCAAGTCTCCTGTTCTACCAGAAGCTTTTTATCGGTCTCCTGTAATTCAGCCCCCTTCCCTCAGTTGATTATCTCCAGTTTCTCCTGCCTATAACTCGGGTCGCATTTTGGTCTCCATCCTAGGCCGGAAACTTCTTTGGAACAGGGGCTGCTGTCCCTAGAACTCGTTGCAGCTGCTTGGCACGTAGGAAGCCCTTGACAAATGCTTATTGACTCGCTGACTCACCATAGCAGCTTTTCCAGCCCTCTTTACCCCTCCTCAGCTTCCCCATAGCTCCCTTTCTCCCTACCCTCTCACCTGAGAATCTTGCTTCAGATTTCAGTGAAAATATGGAGGCCCCTCCCTTTACTGAGAGCTGCTTTCCCTCTCCTGGTTTGCCCTTATCTCCCATCACTGTCTAGAGAAGCAATTCTCAACCTGTGGGTAGCGACCTCTTGGGGGGGTATTGTGTGGCAAACGACCCTTTCACAAGGGTCACAGGGGTCGCCTAAGATCATTGAAAAACACATATTTCTGATGGTGTTAGGAGCCAAGATGCGGCTCCTCTGTCTCCAGGAGGGTGTGCCCACCTGCAGATACACCCACGTGCGAGTATTAAGGGTCACGGCATTAGGAAGGGTGAGAACCGCTGCTCCAGAGCACGGCTTCCTCCCTCATTCTGGAGGAGCTGGTCTCTTCCCAGTTAGCCACTCTCTTTTCATGGCTGTTCTAGGTTCTTCTAAAATAACTCTTGTTATCTTCCTAGCGGCGTAACTGCTCCTTCTCAGTCTCCTCTGTCTAGATCTTCCTCCAGCTCAGGCCCAATGACTAAGGACACTCTCTCTCACCTTGCAGACCCAGTCTGTTGCTGCCAAGTCCTGCTGACTTCCTAACATTTCTCATCTATTTCCTCTCCTCTAGAAGCACAGTCACCACCCTGGTGAAGACCTTTATCATCTCGTGGTTTCCCTCCTGCCTCAGGTCTTCTTTCCTAGTCCAGACTATTCTCTACTCATCTGTCAGTGTGATCCTGATAAAGTGTAGCGTGCGCTTGCTCGCTGTCTCTCTCCCTCCCTCCCCCCCCCCCCACACCCCAATTAAATAAACTCCAGTGGCTTTCTATCACCTCCAGAATTAAATACTCCTGCCATGTACTCTGGGGTCCAGTGACAGTGACTACTGTTCTTACTTGAATAAGACATTCCCTCTCTGGGCTACAGGATATGAGGGAAACTCACTAGTGCACATGCACGCGTTCTGTGTGTGTGTCTGTGTGTGTGTGTGTGAGTGAGATGTCAGAATGAGGGGTTGAGGATGGCACCTGTGTTAACACCTGAGTGACTAGAAGGATGGTGGTTTCCTTGGCAGTAGTAAGGACATTTGAAAGAAGGGTAAGTTTTAGGGGTAAAATAATAAGTGGAGTTTTCGACATGTTGGGTTTCGGATGTCTATGGGACATCCAGTCTGAGACATCAGGTAGACAGTCTGACTGCAAGTCATCGTGTAGGTTAATTCCGGATAAGTCCATTTGAGAGTGATCAGTATAGAGATGTGAATTGAGTCCATAGGAACGGATGAGATCAAATGAAATCACAGAAGAAAAGGAAAAGAGGCCCCGAACAGCTGCCTTTTTGACATCTGTGCTTAGCTAGTGAGTCTTGGAGGAAGGTCCAGCGACAGAGACGGAGGAGCGTCTCAGGCGAGCGTGATGAGAAGCATGATATAAGCCGTTGATTTCCTGTGTCAGAGATCCCAGACAGGCTGAGAAGGATAGAGACTGAGAAGATGCCCTCTAACATGGTGGCACTGGTAGGAGCTTAGCGGGGTGGGGACCCCCCAGCAGCTGAAGGGTGATGCAGGCTGCCAGGGCAGTCTGACGAGTGGTGGTGAAGGTAGACAGGCAGGAGCATGGCCAGGACAGGAAGCTGACAGATTTGAGAGCTATTGCCATGCTAGAATCAACAAGATTTGGTCCCTGATTGAAGGTGAGAGATCAAAGAGAAAGATGTTTGTTTTATGTGGCCATTTGCTAAGGATGGAGAAGCAGAGAAGGAATGGCTTTTGATAATGTCCTCACAATTCCTCTTGGTCTCCACCCATCCTCTTCTTTTATCCCCCCTCTGTGAGGGAAGAAGTGGTCTTCCATCTTAAGGGCAGACGATGACCTGTAACCTACCCCATCCTATCTCCTTCTAGAGATACTCCATCAGACATCCCTCTTCTCTTACCATAATTTTCTCCCTATCTCCTGGCTAATTCCTCTAAATGTAAACACTTGTGGTTGTAACCTAGCCTTAAAAAACATTCACTTGACCCTTTCATCCTCTGTATTTTCTCTGCAAGTTTTCCATCAGCCACACTGCAGCCCTGACCTCATTATACATTGGCTACTGTCTTGTACTTCCTACCAGGAAGTCTGGAAAGAAAGAGGGTTTTGTGAAAAAGGCAATGAATCGATATCACTAAGGGAGTGAAAACATCACAATTGAATTCTTCTTTCATGTAGCCCACATTGAGATGTAATTATAGGACAATGATACTTAAGAAGATGAAATCAAGAAGTACTACCTGGATCTGACCAAATACCTCCTTAAGAAATAAGTATTTATTAAGTTCAGTTTTTAAATTAAAAACACTTGAAAGTATTGGTTTAAAAAATTATGAGTCAAATGTTCATTATGTTGAGTTTAAGGTATCTATGGGAATCCCAGTTTGAGATGGCTTTTTTGAATCAGTATTCCAACATAAAGTGCCTTATCTTCCTCCCTCTCTCTGCCCCTTCCCTCCATTTTCCTGTTTCTCTTGAGAGCAGCACTATAATCCTCCTAGTTACCCAGGTCTGTAAACTTGGTGTTAGTCTCTGCCCTCTCTTGCATTCACCACCCATATCTAGTCATATGAGGTGTACATGAGACATAATATCTCTTGTATCCATCCCTTTTTCTCCAGTCACATAGCTTCCATCATGGCTAATTTAGATTTTTTTTTTGTCATCTCTGACCTGGATTACTGTACTAGGTTTTCTACTTGTAGTTACGTTCCTTTCCAATTCACACTCTTTTCCAGCTGCCGAAATGATCTTCATATGAATCAAGTCCACTATGTCACTCTCCTACTAAAAAACTTGTGGGTTTTTAGTTGCCTACAGGGAAAAAAAAATGCAAACTTTACATGACACTCAAGTCCCTTTACAGTCTTGTACTTACGTGTCATTCCAGCCTTATTTCACATTACCCTCCTCATATTTTGTTCGAGCCATACTGTACTGCTAGCTGTTCTTCACGTATCCTATCTCCTCTCACCTCCTTATGTTTCTTGTTTCATTTTATTATTTTAAATTCAGTTTTATTTCATTTTCAGTTTTGAAATCTCTCCCTTCTACCTTTCCCTCCCCATCCATTGAGAAGGCAAGGAAAACAAAATCATTACAAATGTTTAATAGTCAAAGAAAACAAATTCCTGTATTAGACATGGCCAAAAAAAATTAAAATATGCTTCAATCTGAGTCCTTTGGAGTTGTGATTGGTCAGTGTATTGATCGGAGTTTGTAAGTCTTTCACAATTGTTAAATATCTTTATAATATTATCATTTTGTAAATGGTTCTTAGGGTTCTATTGACTTCACCCTGCATCAGTTTATTTAAATCTTACCAGGTTTCTCTGAAACCATCCCCTTCATCATTTCTTAGAGCACAGTAGTGTTCCGTTGACTTTGTATACCACAGATCAGCTTTTCCCAGAAGGAAGGGTATCACCTCAATTTCCAGTTCTTTGCCATCACAAAAAGAACTTCTGTAAATATTTTTGTACATATGAGTCCTTTTCCTCTTTCTTATAGACTAAGTATAGACTTGGTATTGGTATTCCTGGGTCAAAGGGATACCAATTGTTTACCATTGTTTATTTGCTTTTGGACAGAGTTCCAGATTGTTTTCCAGAAAAGCTAGCCTAGTGAGCTCCAGCTCTGAGTGCACTAAAATACCTGCTTGCTCACAGCCCCTCCAACGTTTGTCATTTCCCCTTTTTTGTGAACTTAGTGAATTTGATGGGTGTGAGATGGTACCTCAGAGTTATTTTAATTTGCTTTTCTCTAATGGTTAGTGATTTGCAACATTCATACAACATTCATGACTTTTGAGAGCTTAAATTTTTCCTCTGAAAACTGCCTGTTTCTATCCTTTGACCATTTATCAGAGAATGATTTTTTTCTTATAAATTTGACTCTTTTATTATATCTTAAAAATTAGACCCGGACTAGAATCTTGCTGCAAAATCTCCTCCCCTTGCCCGTTTCTCTTCTAATTGTAGCTGCATTAGCTGTGTTTGTGTGAAACCTTTTAACTTCATGAAACCAGAATTATCTCTTGCTTTCTCTGAACTGCTCTTTCTCTCTGCAGTCACGAACTCTTACCCTTCCCTATAGATTTGACGGGCAATTTGTTACCTGTTCCTAATTTACTTATGCTGTCAGCCATTATTTATAAATCAGGGACTCATTAGAAGCTCATTTGGCTATTTCTTAGGTGTGAGATGTTGGTCTGTTCTTAGTTTCTGCTAGACTTCTTCCCAGTTTTACCAACGGTTTTTGTCAGAGGGTGAGCTCTTGAGCCAGTGGCTGGAGTCTTTGGGTTTAGGGACCACTAGGACCCTGTGGACCTCATCTGTTTCTTACTCAGCACCAGACTGCTTGGATACCCGCAGCTTTGAGGTCAAGTTTGCTGTCTGGCTCTGTTAGCCCTCTTTCTTCCCCCCTTTTTTTTGGGGGGGGGGTCCCCATTCATTTCTTTAATATCTTGACTTTTTTCCCTCCAGATAAATTTTACTTTTTTTCTAGTTCCATATAATAATCCTTTGGTAGTTTGACTGGTGCGGCACTACCAAAATACTATTTTGGTGGGATTATTTGTTTTTATTATATTGGCTCAGCCTGCCCATGAGCAATAGTCAATGAACATTTATTAAGTCAGTAATAGTCAGTTAACATTTATGAAGTACCTGCTTGGTGCCAGGCACACATGTGCCCTCAAGGAGCTCCTATTTCTCCTGTCATATATCTGTCTTTATTTTTGTAAGCAGTGTTTAGCGATTGTGTTCCTACGTATATCTTGGCAGGTTGCCTCCCTGTGTTTTGTGTTTCACCATCCATGTGTCTTCACAGGCCATCCTCATGTTTGGGGTGCACCCTTTCCTCATCCTTGGCTCCTCGGCTCCTCATCTCGGGTTCGGGCCTTTGATTGGTTACCAACTGGTCCATCCCCAAGGAAGCCAGCTCTCTCACTGAATTCTTTCTCTCTTTCAGCCATGTGGTTCCCTAGTGCCTGGCACATAGGACATAAATGCTTAAAATTGACTTGCTAGTAGGTGCTTCTTCAGTGTTTATGACAGTGTTTTAAGAATTCTGAGTAGTGACGCCTCCTCATATTAGACTTTTAAAAAAATCCAAGCCAGCTGGGAAAATAGAAATATCTGGTAATTTCCCCCCCCCCCCCTCCAGGAAGCAGCCTGTGTTGTTGATTGTTAGTGCTTGTGCTGGGAAGCCTCCTTCTGTGCCTCAGTTTACCTCTCTGCTTAGCCATTTATGGGCAGATGGACTAGTGCAGAGGGTGGCCAACCACAGTGTCCACCCGAGCTCTTAGAATACAACGCAGTTTTAAATACTGTTGTTGTTCAGTCATTTTGGTCGAGTCTAACTCTTCTTGGCAGAGATACTGGAGGGGTTTGCCATTTCCTTCTCCAGCTCATTTTACAGATGAGAAAACTGAGGCAAACAAGATTAAGTGAATTGCCCATCTTCATACAGCTAGCGTGTCTGATGTCAGATTTGAACTCAGAAAGATGAATCTTCCTTACTCTGGACCAAGAACTCTGACCACTGTACCATCCAGTTATGCCCCTTTAAATGCATTAAAACTATTTTTTAAATGTATACACCATAGGGACCAGTCACCTGCCAACTCCTGGACTCTGCTATTTCTGGGATTTTTTTAGTCTTCTCTCTTAGACTTAGTTTTCCAGGACATGCCTGAGGCTCATCTAAATTTTGGGCCCCTTCCACCCAATACCCAGTAGGTACAGAGCAAGTACTGAATAGATTTTTGTTTGAATGTTTGTAAGGTTTTGTTTTCACATGTCCCCCAAACTCAGTCTTTGTGGGTGTTTTTTGTTGTGAGGCTGTGTCCTTTTGCAGCTTTAGAAGAGTATTAAGCTGTCAGTAGTCAGTAAACATTTATTATATTCATATTATTATTATTATATTAATATTTATTATGGTAGGTGCCTGCTATGTGCCAGGCTTTGTGAGAAGTGCAGGGAGTACAAAAAAAAATTGAAGATAAATAGTTCCTGCCCTCAGGGATCTTAACAGTCTAATGGGGAAAGCCCCCCATGCCTAAAGGAAGCCAAAGAGGGGAGTGGGCAGAGTGGGAGGGAGGCATGGGATTGCAGGGGCCTGGTGGAAAGGTCAGAGAAGGCCCATAGTGTGGTTAGGTGGGCAGTGAGCCTCCTTCTCAGATGGATACCTGGGAGCTCCTGGCCTTGCCTTCCAGTCAGAAGGTGATGATGATGGTCCCTAGCCATATAGAATCTCTCAGGATGGTAGATGATTTTCCTGGGACCTGGGGGAGAAGTCAGTGATGGGAGACCAGCTGTGATTACTTCGTTTTTTAGACCAAAAGGCTTTGGTTTTTCTCTGCACGTGCTAGAAAGTGGTGAGAAGCTGAGAGATAGATAACAGACTTGGAATTCTAACAGGCAGGCTTTCTGTAAAATAATCAGACCAAGCATTAACTCCAAAGCATTAGGAAAGGGCAGGCAGATGGACTTGAAAAGCTTAGATTCTGAGAGTCATAAGAATAAAAATAGAGGTGGAAACACCATAGTGATTTTCTAGTTCAAATCTCTTGTTTTACGGATGGCATAACTCAGGCATTTAAAAGAGAATTATCATGGGCCATATCACTGGTTGATGGTAGGGTTTGAATCCATAGCTCCTGGCTCCTTAGTCTAGAGGGCTCTTTTCACAATGCCATCCCTTCCTCCCCCCTCCCTCCCCCGAAAAGGCAGTGAATTGGGAGCAAGCACACCACTCAGTGGACGCCCAACCTTGGCCAAATGGCCTCATCTTTTTGATCCCCCTTCTTCCCTGTCTGTGAAATGTAAGGAAATTGGGTGACTTGATCTCTCAAGTGCTTTCTGGCTCTAATGGTCCGAACCTTTGAGTTAAGGTACATTAGTTAAATGTTATGAAAATTCTTCTGACTTGACTGATAGTAAGTAGTCAGGTTAACTCAGTCAGTTGCTGGGATCTCTCCCTGGAGGCCCTGCTTAGGTTCATGTTCCCTTTTTTGTCAGGGCCATATACACTCATGATTATTGTGGTGTGTCATGTCTGGCTCTGGATTAGCAGTAGTCTGATTAGTGGAAGATCTGTTATCCTCCAGTGAGTGAAGTTTTTAAAAAAGTTAAAATGCAGACTTGGTGTGTTATTTTTCTTTACCTCCCAATTTAAAGCCTTGACCTTGCTGCCTTTATTAGTGCTTGTAACCGTAACAGTAGCTAACTTTATTAATAGTAATTCCATTAAAAAGTTTGAAGGCTTAACATTGAATAGCAACAGGACCAAATTCAGCTTGCTGAAAAATTTATATTTAATATCTCTTAGATTTGTATTTTTATTTTAAATGCCAAAAAGTAGTTTTATGCACACAACTGAACATGCAGTTGTCTCTGAGATTTCATAGACTTAAAAAAACCAGGATACAATTCTACACATTTTCGTTTTTATACACTTGCATCACTGTTTAGCATGTATGTGCTGCTTCTCTCTGAACTGGCTTTTTGTTCTGGACATTTTATAATTTTTTGGTGAAAAAAACTTTAAAAATATTTTTTAAACATCCTTTTCTTTTTAAATTGAGTTTCAAATTCTCTCCCTCTCAAGCATTCTTTCCCCACCCACTGAGAAGGCAAGCAGAATGATATCAATTATATATGTGAAATCATGTAAAATGTTTCCATTTTAGCCATTGTAAAAAAGAAAAGAAAACGAGAAAATGGTACTTCAGTTTGCGCTCAAGAGTTCATCAGTTCTCTCTGGAGGCAGATTGCGTTTTGTCATCACGAGTCCTTTGGAGTTCTGTTGGATCATTGTTTTGATCAGAGTAGTCAAGTCTTTCACAGCTGATCATCATTATAACATTGTTATTATTGCATACAAAGGTCTCCTGGTTCTTCTCCCTTTACTTTGCATCAGTTCATAAACTTCTTGCCATGTTTTTTTCTGAAACCATTACACTTGTCATTTCTTTATAGATTTATGTACATTAAAAATATTTCAATCTCCTTCTTTTTCATCATTACTGTTACCTCTCTTCCCCATTAAAAATTTTAAAGATAAAAAATCTCCTAACTTAGTTGAAGCAAAATTACCTCACACAGTGGCTGTGGCTATGGCCACAATTTTATGTTCCTTTCTGCCCCTTGAGTCTCCTGTCTTTACTCCTTTTATGTCATCTGGAGACCCAGTTGGCCATAGATTTGGTCAGATTTCTTAAGTCTTTCAAAAGTTATTTTCTTTTAAACAATATCATTATACTAATATAAATCCTTCATCTGGTTCTGTTCACACATTCCAAGATTCTGTGCAGTTAACATTTCCTGCGGTACAGTGATTTTCTATTAATCCTCATACCGCAGTTTAGTCCACCAGCCTTCCATTTGATTATCACCTCCTTTAGATTCTTTTAAACTTTTTCCCTTTTCATTCCCCCTTAAGAAACCAGGTCAGTTTTCTTTCAGTTCCTCACTAAATATCATTTTTCCTCTTAAACCTCTCTTCACTCTGTTCGCTCCTATTTAATTCCCTCTTGAGCTTGATATATTTCCATATCACAGTATGTGTGTGTGTGTCTGTGTGTGTGTGTGCGCACGCGTGTGCAGGTGTGCACCCAACTCTTTGTCCCTTCTGATAAGAAGAGGGTTCACTTGATCATTCCCATCACTTCTTCCATGCTTGTGTTCTCTTATCAAGAACCCCAGTTAGAGGAATAGTAAGTTTCCCTTGCCTTCTTCTTAGTTGTATTATGGTATTCCTTTTCTTTCTCTTTCCCCTCATAAAACTCTCATAACCCATCAAGTCCTCTTTTGTTTTTTAAAGGTGATTAAACTCCCTTAATACCCATGGAAGACATCTGAAGAAGAAACTTTGTTCTGAAGGGACACTTATTTCTTCCCCATTAGAGTGTTAGCACTGCATCATCACCGAGACTTTCCAACGCCTCCTTTCCTATGCTTTTCCACTGTAGAATTGTGCCCTGCTTTTCCCAGCCAATTTTCCTTGGGTATATGTTTGTATCCTAAAGGCTGGCAGTTCTGGGGTTGATCTTAAATGTAATTCCTCATGAGCTGCTTTCAGGATGCTTGCAGAGTTTTTTCTTTAGGTTCTCCCTGTCCTTTCAGGAGGGAATAGGATTCTCTCTAGGAGGATTTTCTTTGCCCTCTGGTTCTAATAGATTTGGGCAGTTTTCATTTAGGATTTTTAAAAATAGTGTCCTGGCTTTTTTTAAAGTCATACTTTTCAGAGAATCCAATGTTTTTGTTGTCATACAAAGTGTTCGTAAAAGTCTTAGGGCAGTTTTAAGTTTTAATAGTTTGCCTGCCCTAAGACTTTTTAAACAACCTAAATATCTTTCATTTCTGTCCATTCCCCCTCCCTTCCCCCAGTCTTTTTCATTTTTTGCTCTTTCTTGGAGTCATTTATTTTTGTTTGACTGCTTATAGTTTTCAGGAAGTTTGTTACTTGGGTAAGGTTTGCTGCCATTCTTCTAAGCTGTATCTCCTATTTTTTTCCTCCATGATTTTAATTTCATTTTCTACCTTTTGCTTCATTTTGCTGCATCCCATAAGTTTCAATATGTTGTCTCATTATTGTCATTCTCTTGAATCAAATTGTCGATTGTTTCTATGATGTGTTGTTTGACCCATTCATTCTTTTAGAATAGATAATTTAGTTTCTGATTAGTTTTTTAGTCTGTCTTTCCATGACACTTTATTACATATAATTTTTGTTGCATCATGATCTGTAAAAGATGCATTTAGTATTTCTGCCTTTCTACACTGGATTGTAAGGTTTTTATGCCCAATTTTTGTTATGTGTGCCATGTACCGCTGAAAAGAAGGTATATTCCTTTTTTTATCCCTATTCAGTTATCTCCAGAGATCTATCACATCTACTTTCTCTAAAATTCTATTCACCCCCTTAACTTCTTTCTTGTTTATTTTGAGGTTAGATTTATCAAGTTGGTTGAGGGGGAGGTTGAGGTCCCCCACTAGTATAGTTTTGCTGTCTATTTCTTCCTGCAATTCCTTTAACTTCTTAAGAATTTGGATGCTATACCACTTGATGCATATATGCTTAGTAATGATATTACTTCATTGTCAATGGTGCCTTTTAGCAGGATATAGTTTCCTTCCTTATCTCTTAATTAGATCTCTTTTTACTTTTACTTTGTCTAAGATTAGGATTGCTACCCCTGCTTTTTTTTTTTTACTTTAACTGAAGCATAGTATATTCTACTTCCAGCTTTTTACCTTTACAGTGTGTGTATCCCTCTTTCACATGTGTTTCTTGTAAACAACATATTGTAGGATTATGGTTTTTAATCCATTCTGCTATCTACCTCCGTTTTATGGGAGAGTTTATCCTTTCACACTCACATTTATGGTTACTATCTGTGTCTTTCTATCCTATTTCCCCCTGTTTATGCTTTTATTTCTCCTTTCTCCCTTCCCCTTCTCAAAGGAGTTTTGCTTTTGACTACTGTCTCCCTCAATATTCCCTCCCTATCAGCTCCCCTCCTTTTCTTACTCTTTCCCCTTACTATTTCTTCCTTTCTTACACCCCCCCCCCCATTTTTCTTTCCCCTTTCCCCTCCTACTGCCTGTAGGGCACCTTTCTATAATTAACAAAGTATGTTATTCCTTCCTTGAACCAAATATGATGAGAGTAATTCTCAATGATGCTTTTCGCCCTCCCTTCTTTCCCTCCACTGTAATAAGTTTTTGTGTCTCTTCATGTTAGATTTCTGTGCTTAAATGAGTATGTTATTCCCTCCTTGAACCAAAACCAATGAGAGTAAAGCTCATACAATGATGTTCTCCCTCCCTTCTTTCCCTCTACTATGTTTTTGTGCCTCTTCATGTGATGTAATTTGCCCTTTTCAGCCTCCTCCTTTCCTGTTCTCCCATTACAATCCCTTTGCATCCCTTAATTAGGCTTTTAAAATCACATCAGTTAATTTATACCCACACCCTCTATCTATGTATAGCCCTTTCAAATGTCATAATAATTATACAATTCTTAAGATTAACATGTATCATCCTCCCATATAGGAATGTAAACATTTTGCTCTTATTGAATAATGTGTGTGTGTGTGTGTGTGTGTGTGTGTGTTTCCCTGTTTACCTTTTCATGTCTCTCTTGAGTCTTGTATTTGAAGATCAGATTTTCCATTGAGCTCTGGCCTTTTTGTTAGGAAGGTCTGGAAGTCCCTTATTTCCTTGAATGATCATCTCCTTGCCTGAAAGATTATGCTCAGTTTTGCTGGGTTGTTGATCCTCGGTTGTAGCCCAAGTTTCTTTGCCTTACGATATATTCCCATCCCCCTGATCTTTTAATGTAGAAGTGGCAAGGTCCTGTGTGGTCCTGATTGTAATTCTCTGATATTTGAATTGTTTCTTTCTGGTTTCTTGCAGTATTTTCTGCTTGACCTAATAATTCTGGAATTTGGATGCAATATTCCTTGGAGTTTTCAATTTGGAATCTCTTTCAGGAGGTGTTTGGTGGAGTCTTCTGATGACTTTTTAGCCTCTGATTCTAGGATCTCAAGGCAGTTTTCCTTGATGATTTCTTGGAAAATACTGTTCAGCCTCTTTTTTCATCATGGCTTTCCAGCAGACCAATAATTCTTAGATTATCTCTCCTGGATTTATTTCCAGGTCAGTTGTTTTACCAATGAGATGTTTTACATTTTCTTCTATTTTTTCGTTCTTTAGATTTTGTTTGATTCTTGATGCCTCATAGAGTAATTAGCTACAGCCTGTCTAATTCCTGTTTTTAAAGAATTGTTTTCCTCAGTTTTTATACCTCCTTTACCATTTGGCCAATTGTACTTTTTAAGGAGTTCTCTTCAGTGAAATTTTTTTTTTCCATTTTGCTGATTGTATTTTTAAAATAATTGGTCAGTTTTTCTTCTGCCTCTCTAATTTGACTTTTGAATTCCTTCTTGAGCTCTTCCAAGAATGCTTTTTGGGCTTGAGACCAATTCATATTCCCTTTTGAGGTTTCAGATGTGGGTGTAGTATCAATGCCGTCCTCTTCTGCACGCGAGATTTGTTTTTCCCATTCTCATTCCCATTCTCCATAGGCTTCTATAGTCTTCTTTTTTTTCATTGTGATTACCTATTTCCTGGTTTATATAGTGGATCTCTGCTTTTGGGGCACCGAGGACTCTGACCCATGCTTCTTGTGCTGGGGGCTAAGGCTTTGTTTACTGGCTTCGTGCTGTGGCTTCTGGTATAGAGGCTGTATAATGCTGAGGCTCACCTGATGCTGAACTGGAGCTATCTGGTGAGTGCCAAGACTGAGGCTGAGGCCAGGACTTTCTTCATTTCCCCAGGGTTGTACTGAAGCTCAGGTGAAGTGTGGGGGAAGGGTGATCTGGCACTTAAGGTCTCCACCTCTCTGACCCTGGGCTAGATCTTAGGTGGCCAGCACTGCACTGGTGTTTGCCAGTTCCCCTGACTGTGCAAAGGCACAACTGGGGTTCTGGTGTTGCCGCTTACTGGCTCCACCCCACTGGGGTTCAAGATCTCATGCTGGGATGCCTTGAATCCTGCACTTGTCCCCTTCAGCCACAGCCACGCGCTTCCTGCATATCTCCCTAGCCTCTTGGTGGTTCCACTGTTTCAGGATTTTATCCTGGGGCAATATTCTCTGCCTTTTTCAAGGTCAGCTAGGAGGGAGGGGTTGAGAATACCTATTGTTTACTCCGCCATCTTGGCTCCCAGAAGTTCAGGTAGTGACTTTCAGACATCTGGACTGTGCTTGTTTCTTGCCTAGCTCTGACAGACCAGTGTCGTGTGGGGAGAAATTTGGGAATGGTCACTGTGGTGGATGAATCAGTTTACCTGGGCTTGCTCTGGCTCTGATATAGTTGGGTCTATGTTGGTGCAGCCCATGCTCTCCCCCTGCCCAGCCCAACAAATCCTACCCATGAATTGTCCATGTTGTTCGGGACTGGAAATCTCCCGCATGGATTCTACCGCTCTAAAATCTGTTCAGATTCACTTTCTAGAGATAACTGAAGGAGTTTATGGGAAAGCTCAGGTTAGTCCCTGCTTTCACTCTTTTGTCTTGGCTCTGCCCCATCCCTTTTTGCTTCATTTCTTTTAAGTATTCCTGTAGTCTTTGTGGAAACTTCATTTCCTCCTTTGTCTCTGCTGACATTTGTTATGGTGTTGTCTCTCTTTTGGGGGAGATCTTAAATTTGCCATACTTTTAAAATTCTGTTCAACATCTTCTACTCCACTCTGGCTTTTCCCCCCTGAATTGAGGCTCTGCCCCCTGCCGTGCTTTTGGACAAAGTATAAAGGGTTTGGCCTGCTTGGTTTCAAACTGGATCCTTTCAATTCCTGCTCTTCTGGATCTTTGAGGTCCAGAATACGAGATCTTTAGGATCTTTTAAGGTTGTCTCAGGCCAAGGTGCTACAGATGCAGGAGCCCTGCCATCTCCTAGGTCAAGGCTCCCACAGGATACTACTATATCTTTAATGGTTGGTAGAATTCTCAATCCCTCACTTACCACCATACTACATATCCAATCTGTTGTAAAGTCTTGTTTCTACTTTGTGACATCTCTTCTAGCCATTGAAAACAGCCTCCATGCTGGTACAGGTCTTGTTCCTCCATAGCTGGACCATTGCAATAGACTGCTGGTCGATGTCCCCACAGCAAGGCTCTCCTCATTCCTGCTTCCACCCAGCTGGCAAAGTGTCACCACTTGTCTTATTGGGACACCCCTCCCCAATCCATTTAATAACCTTCAGGGACTCCCTTCTACCTCCAATATCAAATCCTCTTTGGCTTTTCAGACCTTCACAGTCTGACCCCTTGCTCTCTCTCTAGTCTTCTTACAGTTTTTTCCCTTCTGTGTGCCCCATGATTTAGCTGTTCCTAGAACCTTAGCACAGGACCCTTCATCTCTCATTCCCCTGCCTTTTCTCTGGTTGTCCCCCCAGGCCTGGAATGATTGGCTTCCTCACCTCTGTCTGCTGGCTTTTCAGGACTGTGGTCAAATCCTGGCTTGTGCAGGAGGCCTCCCCCAGGACCCAGTTGCTTGGGGCCTTTCCTCTGAGCCAGCCTTCCAATCACTCTGTGGAGGTCTCATGTATACGGTTTTTTTTAAAAATATGTGTCATCCTCATTAAGATATGAAGGCAGGGCCTGTGTGTTTGGATCACCAGCACTTAGCACAGGGCCTGGTATAAAGTAAAGTAAAATTTAATAAAAGCTGACAACTGATTCAGCAACGGCAAAGAAGGGAAGGGATTGCATATTTGAAGTGCTTCTTTGGTGGCAAGTCTGTTAGCACATTTACATTTTAGAACAATTTTTCTGCCCCCCCCCCCCAATACTAGACAGGATTCTCATTCTCATTCAGTTTTTTTCCTTTCTTTTTGCTTTTTGGAGGGAGGAAGGCAGGGCAGTTGGTGTTAAGTGACTTGCCCAAGGTCACACAGCTAATAAGTGTTAGGTGTCTGAGGCTGGATTTGAACTCAGCTCCTCCTGAGTCCAGGGCCGGTGCTCTGTTCACTGTGCGACTCAGCTGCCCCTTCACTTTTCTTTTGATTTGGTTCTGGCTTATAGCTCCCTGCTTTTGTCCCGCATTCTTTAATAAAGTCTTTCTTTGTTACTCACCGTACTTGGCTGCCGTAATTACGTTCTAGTAGCTCTTGACGTTAGTGCGCCGCGGTTTACCTTAGTGACGGGCACCGGCATTAGCTGTGTATTCTGCCCAGAGCGTGTCCCAAAGTTCACGAGTTGATAGAAAGAGGACGTTTACTCCTCTTTGTGAATCCCTCTTCAGCATCGAGTAAGCTTCAGCCTTTGCATCTCTGTGTGTGGATGTGGAAGTGAGCCTCGAGATGCCCGTGTCAAGAATCAATCACACAGACGTTCGGTAATTGTAGGAAGATGCTAAAGCATGAGGACTCCGGAGCAGTTACAGGATCCAATGAAAGCTGTTTGACGGCTCCTCCCAGAAAGAAGCCGGTGGCCTGAGACCGGTACGTGGCCTCGCGGTCTCAGACCTTTTCATTTTTTCCATCCTCTGTCTCCAGCATTCTCTCTTTCTGTTTTTCTTTGTATTTGTTATCCAGTGTCTGAGAACAGCAAAGCCAGTCCCATTTCTGCAGTGCTTTTAAGATGTACAATAATAGCTTGCCTTACAGTTGAAAATGTACTTCACATTAACCTTGTAAGGTAAGGTAGCATTAATGATATCAGTGTGCCCATTTTACAGAGGAGCTCATTGAGGTTCAGCATGCCTTAGTGACTTGCCCAAATTCACACAGCCAGTGGATGAGGAGCTGGTGTGTGTTGGCTCTGTTGGGTTTATAGACACGCCCTCTGGGGAGATGGGTTTAGCGGCCCTTTGGGCTCTGTGGTATGCAGAGCACTGAGCTAGGTTCTGGGGTGGTTAGAGAGGCCATGCCCTCATGGAACCTCTAAGTGGGAGACCAGTTAGGAAGACTTGAGTTTAATTCAGTCACTATTTATTGCCTGCTCATCTTCAGTGTAAAAGACCAAGAAGATACAAGGGGAAAATTGAGTGGGACAGAGACACATCCCATACACTGATTAAAAAAGATACAGAGTTGTTTGTTTTTTCAAGAGAGGCAGATCACTTAAAACTAGGGTGGTTTTGTGTAGGGAAAAAGGGATGTACACACTAGAGATGTGAGGGGCTCTTGGACAGAGAGACACACAGAGAGGAGGGAGACAGAGAGGGAGGGGAGGGAGCATGGAGAGAGGCAGAGAGACACAGAGAGAGAGGGAGGGGGGAAGAGAGGCAGGTGGAGAGAGGCAGAGAGACACAGAGAGAGAGGGAGGGGGGAAGAGAGGCAGAGAGACACACTCAGACAGAGGGGGGTGGTGGAGAGAATGTCAGGTGGGGAAGGAACTAGGAAGTGAACTGGCCTGGACCTATCTGGGCCCAGCAAGGCTGGTGGGGGCTGAGAGATGGAGAGGAGTGAGTGCCAGGTGGACTAGGAGTCTGTATTTTATCCTAGTGGCAGTAGAAGGCCCCTGGCAAGGGGCAGGGGGGATGGAAAGTGACCTGAAGGAGATCTGTGCTTTAGGAATGTCTGTTGTATGCAGGCCCTTTGACATTACATTCTCCTTTTCTGAGTGGAGAGAGTACTAAGCTTTTCTTTGTAGTAAAATCCTTGAGGAATCCAAATGCAGTGCAGTTGTGTCTCCCTCTCCCCTGCCCCTATAGAAAATGAGTGCTTGAAATGCATTTACAGTATAAGATCAGAAATGGGTTTATGTATTTGACTTTACTAATGGGGGAAAGCAGCATGTCCACATGTAGGTCAGCCAGATAGGTAACAAGGTCATATTTGGACTCGGGGCAGTCGCTGGGAATTGGTGGGAGGGGATCACAGAAAGCTTCATGGGGAAGGCGGACACAAGGGATGCCACGAGGCTGAAAGGAAGTCTCAGAGTCTGCTTCTCTGCCCTGCCTGGGAAAGCTGTCCTGGTATTGCTCATGACGATTGCTCATAAGTATCCGATTTGGTCTTTGCCAGCGCCTCTTTTTCATTTCCACTCTACCCATTATCAGCTCAATCGTTGACGAGGCAGGAGCTCAGGAGAGAAACAGGATCTCTTCTGAACTAGTCAAGAGGGTAAGAGCACATGTTTCTATGGTTCTTTGCGCCTAAAAGTCTTGAGACAGGTAGTGCTAGTCATTTATTCATCTATTATTTATTTATTTTTCATGTTCAGCATTCACTTTTATAAGATTTTGGATTCCAGATTTCCCCCCTTCTTCCCCAAGACAGCATGCAGTCTGATATAGACTGTACGCAGACAGTCATCATTGACATAGTTCCACATTAGTCATGTTGTGAAAGAAGAATCAGAACAAAAAAAAGGGAGAGGGCAAAGGGCGTGCTTGACTCTGCCTTCAGACTCCAGTGTTCCTTCTCTGAAGGGGGCAGCATTTTCCATCTTGAGTCCTTTGCCCTTGGCTCAGATCCTTGCGTTGCTAAGAGGGGCTGAGTCTGCCAGAGTTGGTTATTGAACAGTATGGCTCTTAGTGCCTTCACTTCACCGAGCATCAGCTCCTGTGAGGTGCTTGTGTATGTCATTACCACCATTTTACAGATGGGAAAGCCCAGTCTCAGAGAGCTCATAAACCTTCGAGGACCTCCAGAGCCCGATGGCTTCTAGAAGTCGTGGAGTAAAAATCCCCCGTGGGACGTAGGCCTTGAGTGTGAGGCTGTGGTGAAGCTCAGGTCCAGAGTTTGCTGATGCTTACTGCTTTAACAGACTTGTAAATTATAAAGTGCTCTAGAAAGAGAAGTTATGCTGTAATTTTTTTTTCCCCGAGTGAAAGGCTAGGTGGTACAGTGGGTAGAGTGGTAGGCCCGGATTCAGCAAGACCCTAGTTCAAATGTGGCATCAGACACTTGTAGATGGATGGCCCTGAGTGAGTCACTTATCCTGTTCGCCTCCATTTCCTCAGCTGCAATATGGGCATAATAACAACACCTACCTCCCAGAGTTGCTGTGAGGATGAAATCAGATCGCTTTGTAAAGCTTGTAGCACAGCACCTGGCAGATTGTGGGCACTGGGCACGTGCTTATCATCCCTCTTCCTCCGTCAATGTTTTCTTCTCCCACAGATTGTAAACTTCCGGAGGTCAGGGGCCTCTTTTGTCATGCCAAAGTATAAGAACTAACACTTACCATCCAAGCTACGATTGCCATTAGAGATCTTCTGTTTATGGATGAGGAGATGGAGGGTCAAGGGGGTGAAATCAGGTGTTCAGGGTCATTTGCTTCAGTTGAAAACCTTTGCCTTTGTCTTTGAGGGTACTCTTCCACAGCATCCTCTCTACAGTTTAGGAGATTGCAGTTACTGGGAAAGACTGGTCCTCAAGCTGATAAAGCCCTCTGGACCGAAGCTGGCTCTTCCTTGGATGGCAGACACAGCAGTGTTTTTGGTGGCTCTCTCCTGACTAGAGCTGCTGCAGGTCACATAGGCTTCAGATGCCTTTGGCCCTGGGCTGTTAGAGCCAGCACAGCCCTGAGAGGTGGTGGTGTTCAGTGTCTGAATGTCCCTGGAGAAGTGACTTTGTTGGGGCCACCCAGGTTAATGGCAGAGCCAGAACAAGACCCTGCTGCTTGGGCTTCTCCCTCTTGTGCTTGTTTGACTGCATCCTGCTATATCTGTTTTAGACATGGAGATGAAACACATGTTCATATGTTGGGGTAAGGAGAGGTGGGTAGACAAGACTTAAGATAATGTGGAGGTTTTAGTGGTCTCTGGGCTTAAGATAAGGTGAAACTGTGACAGGGCAGCCAAAAAAAAGTTAAGATTGTTTGATGGTTTTGTTGAGTTTAGAGGCCAAGTTTCTGTGCCTTGATTAGACCGCATCTGGAAACCTGTTTTCAGTTCTGAGGAGGACATTGTGAATCCAAGAGGTCAGTCAGGATAGTGAAAGGCCTCAAGAAGACTTGGTTGAAAGACTGGAGCTCTTAGGTTAGTCTGCAGACAAGAATACTTTAACGGGGGCTGTGACAGTTGATTTGAGGTATTCCAGCAATGCATTGTGCTTCTTATGTTTGACCCCTTAGAGGAGAACTAGTAGCCGTGGGTTGTGTCAGTCCCTGGGAAACTCTAGGATCCGTATCATGTTCTGAATAGCAGTTTCTAATCGTCCCCTGCCCTCATGATAAATTTATAGGAACCTTTGCTGTGACTAGCTGTTCTTGGACAGACCTCCAAGGACTCTTCTAGAACCCCTGCCTTCCTGCAGTTTGGCCATTCTGACAGTCCTACGGTGACCCCAGCTAGAGGCCTACCTCTGTTGTCTAGAAATGACCTAAATAGATTCTGTGGTTTTTCTAGGAAAGTGCTACCATCCTGCAGTAAATAACTTGTGAACCATAGTTCCATCTATCTACATAGCTGCATCTTCCCCCCCACCCCCCACCCCAATCTGCTTGTATAACCCCCTACTGGACTTTCCTATCTGAGTAAAAGTGTCTTCTTCCCAATTGCAGTTTCTTGACTCTGAATAAATGTCTTTATTTATTGGTCAGTTTGTTGATTTGATTGTTATGCAGGCTTGATATAATTGGTGTCAGAAGTGGGATAAGCATTGCATAGCTGTGCTCACCTGCTCTTCAGAATAGGTTGTAGGAAGCTCTCATTCATAGAGTACTTAGCCCTGGGCCTTGTAAGGACACTCCCAAATGGAATGAGCTGCTTTAGGAGGTAGGGTCACCTCTCACTGGTGATTTTCAGTTGAAGTCTGGGTGACACCTTGTAGGACCTTTCTAGCTGCCGTTTGCTTTGGGACTGAATATGGCCTTTGAGGTTCCTTTCAACTCTGAGCTTGATCTTAGCTCCTTAAGACAGTATTACAAAAGGGATGGTCACAGAGTGATTTTTATCAGCTGCCCCTGTTGCCGATGGCTCCTCCCTGGGGTAGCCTGTAGCCCTTCATGGTAGTGTGTCTAATAAGACCCAATAAAAGAAGTCTTTCTGATCTCCTTATTTCTGCTGGCCCCCTAAATTAGCACATACTGGGGTCATAAGTAGCCTCCACTATTCACTCATGAGTTGATGATGCAAATGTGTTTTGTAGTTGTCAGTTTTAAGAAATAGGGAACTTAATGATGAATGTCGATGAACGGGCAGGGAAGTGCTCTAGCTTGTGTTGGTAATACTTAATCTATCGTGCCTGTCTCTAAGGAGCGCAGCATACTTTAGACATCATCTCATTAGTCCTCACAGATGCCTATGAGGTAGGCAGGGGGCAGGGGGCAGGGGGCAGGGGGCAGGCGTTGGCCTTATCTGAAGAGCGAGGGAGAATGAAGCGCTAAGAAGTCCAGGGATGAGCCTTCCAGAATACCTCTAGAGGCCAAAGCCAGAATAGAAGTCCCTTTTCTTTGACTCTTGAGCCTCCTGGGACCCAAAGGGGGTGAGGGTGGGGATTCCCTGGAAGTGAAGGGTACTCTTTAGGCTCATTCACTTGGGTTGGAAGCTCCCAGGGCTATTAACCTGAACCTGTTACCTGTGGCTATAGTTAGTTTGTCTCCTGTTTATCTTGCACACCGAGCCCAAGGCTTCCTTTGCACTGTCTCTTACTTTTTGGATCACATTTGTTATTTGCTGCCTGGCTTTTTATTCATTAGGTTCAGTTCCTTGTTGGATTAACGTAGTTATGAAGGAGTTGAATGTGGTTTAGCTAGTAAAGTCCCCCAGAACCACCCTTTCACCTCCTTCCCTTGTGAAGATGGTTCCATTTTAATTTTACTTGCTGCCTTCCTGGGAAACTACCTGTTCTTTTCACCAATATCCACTTGTATTCCAGTTTAATCTACCACATAAGCACCCTCTCTGTTAGGACTGGGTAGAGAAGAGAGAGGGAAAGGGGGAGAGGGAGAGGGAGAGAGAGATATTGAACTGGTTGTAGAAAAATGCCCTTCTTTATAGTCATCCAACTTGTGCTAGATCTACATAGTTTTATGATAGCCTTGGGACTGGTCAGGACCTTCTTTTAAGGAAGGGACCCTGAGAAGTTGGATTATTAGAAACTAAAACAAATGACAGATTATTGAAATACAGGTGGAGAGAAGAAAAGACTTGTCAAAAAGAGCTTCTTCAGCTGCATTGATTCATTGGAGGAAGCTTTCTTAAGCATCTCCTATCCCAGACAGCCCTCTTGGTTTGGGATTGGCCCTGAATGCTTGAAGGTTTTTGCCATTGAAATAATGAGAGCTCTGCCAGGTTCCTGAGTGGAAAAACCTTCAGGTGATGACCCAGCCAACCGGCTCTGCCCTTAATGTATTCCCCTAACAAAAGGGGCACCATTGAGAAGATGGAGTTTGGTTTTTGACCAGGGCAGTCATATGTATCCTAACTTGTAGAGAGTGAGGCCATGTTGATGAAATCCCAGGCCCTGTAAATTCCAAAGCAATGCCCTGTCCTCAAAGTTGGTCTTGTGGGACAGAGACCTGTGGAGGAGCTTAATGTCCAGTAACTTGGGAATCAGAAATAAGAGCTCCTATGCTGCTGAGCCCTCACTTTGTGTACCAGCCACAGCTGTCCTGTGTCATGGCTCACACAGCCCACGTATGTGTGAAGTATTTCCTTTCTGTCCTCATGGAGGATTATACCCATTTCAGAGATGTGGCCACCAGAGATGAGGTTTATGATCCTTGATTGGGTAAAGTGACAAGTGAGGAGTCAGCAGCAGCAGCAGGTTGTTGGGGTTTTTTCCCTCTACAAGATAATAGCAGGTATTATAGCAGTAATAATGTGTACCTGTCCTCAGAGCACCCTTATGAAGTGGGCAGTGGGGTTGTTATTCCTGTTATACAGATAAAGGAAACTGAGACTTAGCAGTGATTTGTGTAGCCTGGGCAGCTGGTCCTTACAGAAGCCAGGCTTCATCTATCAGTTTCTGACTCTGAGTGAGGGGCTAAGGAACGGCAAGTCCACGGCCCTGAGTTAGAATCTCACCAAGCTGTATATTCCTGAATAAGTCACTCTTTGCTGGGGCTGGTTTCCTCCTAGAAACACATGGAGAGGGTTGAATTGATATCTTCCATTCCTTTCTGGTTCTAAACCCTACTGTCTCAGTTGGGGGCCGTTTCTGTCCCAGCAGATACCTCCTTGAGAAGTCCAGGACTTGACAAACCCACATCTTTGGCCCAGAAAAGGAGCTGATGGAATCGTTGGAAGTTCCCTGGTTTGAGATCTTGGGTCTGAGTATTCCTGAAATCTTTCTTATGGGGGGAAAAATACAAAGAGACTTTTCCACCTCATGCTTTGCTGTGGCTTCTTGGGATACTAGGAAGGAGTGTTAAAGATCATCTAATCAGAACCCCTCATTTGGCTGAGGAAACTGAGGCACTTGCCCATCTTCACACAGATGGAAAATAACAGCTGAGATTTGAAGCAGGGATTGCTTTTTACTGTCTGGGCTGGGGGTGGTCTAATAAGCAAGTTATCAGAGGAAGAGGCTTTCAGTTTCATTGTTTCATTAGGAAGAAAGAGAATCCTCTTTCTCTCTCAGAGGAAGGTGGGTGGAGTCACCCTTGCCTTCCCTTTCCATAAATTCCCAGTCTTGACTCTGACAGCCACACCTTTGAAAAAGAGAAGGTCTTGAACTGTCCCAGCAAGCCTTGAGGGAAGGGACAAAGGAGGAAGTTTCCCTTTTAATCACCAGGACTTTTTGGAAAGATAATATTCCAGAGTGCAGTGTCACTTCCTCCTTGGAGTTCAGTATTTGGCTCCTGTGTAACAGTAACCCACTTAACATTGTGCGGTCCTTTTGAAGTTATTTTAAACTTCCAGCAGTGCGGAGAGACATTGTAACCTTGGAGAAAGCACCAGCCAGGCGAGGTTTCAAGTTTGCCCTTTCAGACTGTGGAACGTGCCCTAGGATGGATCCCCCAAGGATTGGGAGCTGAGAACCTCACCAGATTTTATTTCAGGGCCCGTGTGATGTGCTGCCGTGTATGCAGGGAGTAAATCGCTCCGATTCTCCAGATATTAACATCATCTGACACATTCCCTCGGCCTACAGGTTACCATCAGGCTTTGCCTAATGAGACAGTGCAGCCATTGGGGAGCCTCGTGGGCTGGGCCAGACGTACTGGAGCTCCGTTGTGCTAGGCATCATGTTAAGACTTTGTAACTCTGATGTCACTGGATCCTCATGGCACCCTGGGAAACTGAAGCAAGCAGAGGTCTCCTAAGTGTGGATTTAAACTTGTCTTTCTGACTCCAGGCCTAATGGTTTGTGTCTTATGTTAAAACAGATGACAAATATCAAACCTTCTGAGGTGGAGTGTGCACATATGAGTTATCAGTGTGTCCAGTCTGGGGGGGGGCGGGGCTTCTCCTGCACAGGAAGGGGATTTTATGGTCTCTCTAGCATCTCCTCTGCCCCAAACAAACTCAGTTTGCTGCTTTGGGTTGCTTTTTTTTTTTTTTTTAAACTCTCCCTTTCTACCTCAGTGCCCATTGAGTTGGTCTTCAAGCTCTGCTGACTCTCCTTTCATGCCTTCTTCCTCCTTCAGCCATTTGGGTCCAATTCTGGGAGATTAGGAAATTGCCCCTTCTCGACCTTTTACCAGGCCATGTTGTGGCAGCATCCACCAGCCTGAGCTGCCTCCTTGGCACCCTTGCTCCAGCCTGCTCTGTCTCTAGCTGCTGGACCAGCCTTCTGTGGAGATTTTGTGGCATCGCTTTATGGACTCTCTGGAGAGAAAGGCTGCCCTTCCCTTAGTGAAGGAGCAAATGCAGTCAGAATGGTAGTTTCTGGTGGTGCAGCCAACTTTGATGGCCTTATCAATGATCTTACAGGGTGTTTGTGCACACGTATGTACACGGTATTAATGGCATTGCTTTATAGGATTGCGATGTGTACTGTGTTTTCCTCAAAACTGTAAGTACAGCTTTGTAAGTAGCAAATAATTTAGGTTCACATTCAAGTTTATTTTTTAAATAAGGATGGAAAAGATACTCCAAAAAGAAACGAGCCTGAAAATATGTAGGAACTGGAAGTCCATGTTGTTCATTTGGCGCGCTGTTCTTACAGTCTCCTGACAGCCCTCACTTGCAGTACTTCAGGCATGATGCATCCACTCTTTCCAAAGGGCAGCCAAGGCTGCTTTGGGTAGTTCGGATTCGTGGGAAGTTTGTCTTTCTGCCAAGTCAAAACCTGCCTCCTACCACCTCTCAGCTGTTGCTCCCAGTTCTGCCTTCTGGGAGAGTCAGAACAAGGCCCGTTCCTTCTCCACAGCAGCCCTGCTGGCGGCCAGCAGAGTTCACAGGAATTCCTTTCTCCTTGAAACACATACATCCAGAGTTTCATCAACCCATCCGTATGGGTGTGCGTGGGGGTGGGGGAGAGCGCTAATTTCTCACAAGGTTCCTCCTTTCACCTTTTCTTTATCTCAGTTAATGGGGAGCTGAGGGGCCAGACCCATACTAACACCATGTCACACAGTGCTCTGTATTCCTATTTTTAGCAGTGTATGGAAGAAAATAGAAGGAAATTCAGACACATTTTCAAAGTAACATTTAGTATTCAACATACATACATACATACATACAGACACACACATTTTTCCCCCTCAGACAAACAGTGTGAAATGGAGATGTCTGGCTTTGTACAGAATCCTCTCTTTTGTGTTTTTCTGTGTATGGCAATGCCCCTGTGGGGGTCTTCAGGGTGCAAGGCCAGGCAGTTAAGCTTGCAATGACTGCAGCTAACAAGAAGCTCAGTGAGGCTAGAGGCCCAGGCCTCTTGACAGGGGTCCAGCGTGCTCTGTACTGCTCTGAGAGTGAGCTCGGCACTTTCAAAAACCATGTGGGCCTGTCTGTAATTTTGTGTGTGGTCTCTGTTCTGGATCAAGGATTCTTAACCTTTGTTATGCCCTTTTGTCTCTTTGTTGGAGCCTCATGTTTTTATGTAGCGGAAGATCAAGCCAAGAAGCGTTTATTTACTGGGTGCCAGGCACTGTGCTAAACGCTGGGAATGCAGATAGACGCAGAAGGTCATCTCTGCCCTCAGGAAACTTTGCTTCCTGTGGAGGAAGGAGCAGAGAGCTGCCCAGACTCCCAGTGCTCTCTGGTGAGGAGTGAAGCCATGGCCAGTCTGGGGCATCCTCCTGAAAAAAGAGGCTCTAGGAGAAAGAGGCCCCATAGGTGTGGGTGCTGCCAGTGGGAGGTTGCCTAAGGGCTAGAGACAGGGCAGAGGTTTCTGTGGCAAGCCTGGAGTGCCAGAGAGAAGCCTGGAGAGGAGTGAAAACCATGCTCAGTTTCTGTTAGATGCTAGTGAAGTCCATTAACTGCCTGCTGCCTTCCCGGATCTCTGGGAACTGCAACTGGCTTGGGTTCGAGTTCTGACTCTCACAACTACCTCCATGGTCTAACAGTAATACTTTATAAATAATTGCAGCTCCCACCCCTGTCAGTCTAAGGCTTTCAAAGAAGCTCTTTCTCCACGGCAGCCCCTTAATGTTGGTAGTACTAGCGTTATCCCTATTTGGTCAGTAAGACAAATGGGGCCCAGTGGAGAGAGTTGACTTGGCCATAGATATGCAACTGGTAAATGGAATTATTGAGTACATCATGAGTATTCCCCAAGCATGCTGGACACAAGTGAATTTCTGAGAAACCCCAGATACTTGGGTAGATTGATAGAATCTGGGGTCTTCACACTGTCAGCAGTCAGCCCTCTAGAGTTGTAGAGGTGTAGGGGAATACAGCTGTGTGGACTGGTATTCTTTAAAATAACCTAATCCCTTCTGTGTTGGCTCCCCCTGCCCTCCTCCCTCATTCCTGCCTTCCTTCAGGATTCAGCCGAATCCTTCTCCTTCTGCAGGAGGCCTTTCCAGCTGTTGCCTAATTCTCAATTCCCCCTGATTTTCATCCCCTTCCCTGGGAGATCACCTGCCATTTAGCCTGCATGGATCTTGAACACATCTACATATTTACATGCTGCTGGGTCTCTCACCCCTGCCTGCCCAAGAATGAGTGATCTCCTTGGGGGCAGTGAATGATGGTGCTTTTCTGAGGGCTCAGCATAGTGACCAGCACATACAAGTACTGACTGAATGCTTACTGACTGACTGGCAGATCTCAGTCTTTTTCCAGCTGTGTGTGGTCCAGACCTGGAGTAAAAAAAGGATCCTTAGGGGTCAGGTTTAAGGCTAGAAATGTTTTTAGAGTCTGTTGTTTTGCTTACAGAGAGAATGCATGCGGTACTGCTTGCTCAGGCCCTCCCTTCACTTACTGTCTGCAGACAGCCTTTTAAAGGCATGGGCATGATGGTGGAGAGCTTGTGCCTATTAGCTGGCCTATTTGAAAAAAAAAACAAACAAACTCTTTGATGTATAGTCTGTTCCAAAGTCTTCAGACTAAAGACAGGAGCTCAGCCCAAATGCACTGTGTTTTTGGGTTTTTTTTGCTTTGTGTCTCGGGTAACAACACTCTTGCAATTCTCACAGCTGGTGAAAGAGCTGCTAGTAATCCTTGATACAGTGTGGGGTCCCAAGGTGTAGTTCCACTCAGTTTCCCAGCCCTGCCTTGACATCATTAATAATTGGGGATGGCCCCCACTTTGTGGTTTTGTGTGTTGAAGAGGTTTCTAGCTGATCCCCCCTGAGGCCTGAGGCCCAGGCTGACCTGAATGGGCCTGTAACAAGTGCAGTGCCTGCCTCAGTTTGGTGTGGAATCACTATGTATATTAAAAGCAGTAGCTTCCATTGAGCTGGCATTTTAAGGTTTTAAAAGGGACTTATCAGAGGTCACACAGGGGTAGTAAGTACTAGAAATGAGACTGTGACTCCAGAGTCCATGACCCTGCCTCTCCATGGGCTCCATGGGCTTCCCCATCAATGAAAGGTTGATGCCGCCCTCAATTCTGTTTCTGTTCTTATAAAACGAAAAGTTGTCTTGAGCCTTAGCGTTGTCTGACTAAAGTCAAGCAGTGTGTTCTGGTGTCCGATGGCCTCTTTCCACACATACTTCATTAGCCTGACATAGAGGTGAAGCCAGGAGCTGCCCAATGTTACTGCAGCACCTTCTCAAAGCCCTTCTCTCTGAAATTGTCCTTATCCTCCCGTTCCTCTGTTCCTTCCTTGTCTGCTTGGGAGTTTGTTGTCTTCCCTTTTTCTAGCCCTCCCTCAAAGTTTTGTGCCCATGGATTCATGCTGCTAATGCTGAACTGGGCTGCAGTGTTGGAGCTGCTCTTGAGTGGCCCAGAGGATGACAGGATGGCATCTCTCTCCTCGTGAAGCTCAGTCCTTAGAGTTCCTTTGCTCTCCTGCCTTTGGCCAACCTGTCTACCCCTTGAGCTCTGGCTATCGCCCTGACGTTGGGGACTGGAGCCGTCACCACTCAGCGTGACTGTATTCCAGTCCCGTGCTCTCCACGACGTTTAAAAACCTGCCCTGCTTCTGCTGCCCACTCGTGCTTCTTTGCTTCAGCCTCCACAGCATCTTTGACTTAACCCCCACCTTCATTTCAGCAAAGCTGCATTAATCCTCTACTGTTTATAAGACACAGCCCTGGTCAGGGGGAAGAGGAAGAGGATAGTTCTGTGGAGGCCATTCCAGTTTGTAGAACGGCGAATGCTTTTCACCTTGAATATGCCGTGGTGTGTGTGTGTGTGTGTGTGTGTGTGTGCGTGTATGTATGTGAGTGTGTGCGCACTTGTGTGTGTGTGATGTGTGTGTCTGTGCGTGTGTGTGTGTGTGTGTGTGTGTGTGATGTGTGTGTCTGTGTGTGTGTGTGTGTGTGTGTGTGTGCATGTATGTATGTGAGTGTGTGCGCACTTGTGTGTGTGTGGAGGGGGGCTGGAAGCAGGACTGGCTCCATATTGTAGAGGGCCTCCAGTGCCTCTGTCAGCAGGCAGTGGGGAGCCGCTGAAGGGCTTTTGCACAGTAGAAGCCTGAGGCTGGTGTGCCAGAAGGCGCTTGCTTGACGTTTTGATAAGTCTTGGGGTTCTATCCACTCACAATGTAATAATGCAGTGGGAAGCACTCAGG
>CM053594.1:12103509-12123239 GCA_028646575.1 Pseudocheirus occidentalis | reverse complement strand
CCCCCCCCCCCCCCCCCCTTGGTCTCACTTGGGCATCTAGTGCACTCCTAGTACTTGTGGATGTTCTCCCGGCTTTGTCCTGGGCCTTCTTCTCATCTCCCTCCTTCCCATTTGTAGCCTCATTGGCTCCCGATGGTTGGCATCTTCTCTCGCATCGCCAGTGACCTCCGGACACGTCTGATTGGGTGCCACAGAGACAGCTGAACTTCTGCGTGTCCACATCTGAACGCAGCTTCCTCCCCACACATTTCCCTTTTCTACACTTGGTTATTTGTGTCCAAGAGCCCCGCCACCTCCCAGGCCCCTGAGATTCATGGCTTCGGCCTTCTCCTCCACACCTTACTCCCTGTTACCCCAGGGAGCCAATGGCACTGCCAAGTCTTGTTGGATGTGCTTTGCTTTCCACGCGTTCCACCTTCATCCAGACCCTTGGCTCCTCTTACATACATGACTGCTTCAGACCTGGCCACTTTGTGATCTGGCCTCCACACTGCTTATTGTCAAAAGGATTTGCCTGAAGAGCAGATCTGATGCTGTCTTCTCCATATTAATGATGGTGATCAATGATCACCATCATGATAAGTAGCTAGCATTTATATACTGCTTAAAGGCTTGCAGAATGTGTTATGAATATTAACTCATTCTGTCCTCACATCAGCCCTGGGAGGTGGGTCCTCTGATTATCCCCATTTTGCCCATGAAGAAACAGGATAAATGACTTGCCCAGGGTCACAAACTATTAAGTATCTGATGTAGAATTTGAACTCAAATCTTTCTGCCTCCAGTTCCAGGACTTTATAACCACACCACCTAGTGGCCTAAATCAAATCCAATCAATTGCTCTGTATATTGGAAGATGGAATAGAAATGTCTGTTGGACTTCTAAAGTTATTCACAGACTGCCTCCCTGCCTCTCTTTCCAATCTCATTAGATATCATTCCCCTTCCCATACTCTTCATTCCAGTCACGTGGATCTTTTGCCCCCTGGTGCACACAGATGACACACTGGGTCTTGGCACTGACTTTCCCTACAACTGGAGTCATTCCTTCCTCAGCACTTGCTGCTTTGGATCCCTCCCTTCTTCTGGATTCAGCCCCAGCTGATTCCCTCCCTTCCTCCTTGGTGTTGGTTCATTGATGGCTTCGGGATGTTGGGTGGCCAGACCCACTTTCCGTCGCTCGGGCCTGGAGTCTCCTCTGTCAGACAGGACAGTTGGGCTAAGAAAACCTTCCAGGGCCTTTCCAGCACCAGAGCTCTCTCACAGTAAGACGTCTGATTTTGCCTGTGACCAGTGATCAGTCAGTCACCCTGCATTTGCTGAGGACAGAGCTTTAATCTGTCTCACACTCCAAAAGCTGAGCCTGCTGTTTTCAGACCTGTAGCCTCTAGCTCTGAGCTGGGCCCCTAGCAGTTCAGTAAGTGCTTAGTGATTGAGCCAAGAAGTATATGGGGAGAACACGGTGGTTTTCTGGATCCTCAGCATCAAGGTAGGGCAGTGGCTAGAGCCCTAGGCCTGGAGTCAGGGAAAGGAGTTCAAATTCCATCTCAGATACTTAACTGCCTGGGAGACCCTGGGCAAGGCACTTTACCTCTGTTTGTCTCAGCTTTCCCTTCTGTAGAATGGGATGGTGGTATTGCCTACCTTCCAGGGTGGTTGTGAGGATCGGGAGAGATGGCAGTGGTGAAGCGCTCACGCTTGGCCCGGAGTAAGCACCGGCTCAGTGTCAGCTGTCAGCGTTCCACACGTGGAAGTATGCGAGACATCGCAGTACGTGTGCCCAGAGGTTAAATCTGAGTGAACTGTCCAGATGTCTTTGTTTCTAACCTCAACTCCTTAGGAGCCGTCCTGAAAGCCCTGGATTTCTCCTCAGGACTCCAAGGCTCCTGAAGGCGTGGCTGGCAGCGGCCCGGCAGCTGAAGGAGCTGTTGATCTGCGCAGACCTGGGGAAGCCGGTCACAGGGAGACTAGGCCTTGTGTGGTGCTCTGTTCAGCCTTGTTGCTGTTTGCTTGTTCAGTTGTTTCCTGCTCTCTGTGACCCTTTGGGGGTTTTCTTGGCAGAGACACTGGAGCAGTTTGCCACTTTCTTCTCCAGCTCGTAGAAAAGGAAGTTGAAGTGACTTACTGAGGGTCACTCTGTTAGTACTGACTGAGGGTGGATTTGAACTTGGGTCTTCCTTCCTCTGGGCCCCATACTGTGTCTACTGTACCCCCTAGCTACCCTGTTCTTTCTTGTATTTATCTACTGAGATGTGTGGTGAGTAGGAGAATGTTGGGGTCATAATCTGCCTTGCTGTAGGGCAGCTGTTCTCAATCTTCCTAATGCCCCCAACCTGTATTTGCATGTGGGCGGACCTACCTGGAGACTGAGAGAGAAGCGGTGTCTTGGTGCCTAAGACCATCAGAAATACTTGTTTTCCAACCCCTGTGAAAGGGTCGTTCGACCCCCAAAGGGGGCGTGACCCATGGGTTGAGAACAGCTGCTATAGGGAACATCCATCCTGAGGAAATAATAGATTTTTGGCAGTATTAACTTAAGAAGCTGGTGGTACCATGAGTACAGCACCTTTTTGGCAGTGGCGGTCAGCTCGGGGTAGCAAAAGGGCTTTGTGTGCCAAGCATGAGGGTTGGGACTCAAATCAGGTGGAGGTTGGAGCCTCTGCTGATGTTGGAATTGAAGGGGCCATCTCTGTGTATGAGGGACTGTTGTTATGTTAGCAGTGTCCAGAAGAGTGGAGGGGGCCCCTCCGATGAAGTCCCCAGCCCTTGGTCACTGGGGGGGGGGGATGTGGGGAGGGGATGTGGGGAGGGAGGCAAGTCTGGCCATAGAGCACCGCCTGACTTCTGAACTCTGGCTCTCCTGCTTTGTTTCTAGATGCATCCGCTGGGACTCTGTAACAACAATGATGAAGAAGACTTGTATGAGTATGGCTGGGTGGGGGTAGTGAAGCTGGAGCAGCCCGAGCTGGACCCAAAGCCCTGTCTCACTGTCCTCGGCAAGGTAAGAGCCCTCCGCTGGGGTCGGCCCTCTCCACCCTTTCCCACATAAGAGCCAAAGGCAAAGAGGAGCAGCCCCAGAGAAAACGGCATGGCAGGCCATGGGGCAGAACTCGGTGGGAACGGCATCCCCACCTTTTATCAGGGTTGGTTCACTCATGTGTCCATAGGACAGACTCCAAGGCCAACATTTTATGTACTTTGAATTTAACAAATGTCAAAAACGTTTATAGATACAAAGCAGAACAGAGACGGTTTATATGTGGAACCATGATTGTTATGTATAATTGGCTTTTTAAAACTCTGTTCTTTCAGCAGATTACTTTCCCATCCATCCCTTATCTACACATCCCTCTGAACTGCCTTTGATTTCCTTGTGTATTTTTAAAGATGCTTCACTGAAAACTTGGTTCTTGTTTTGGCGTCACCGTTGCTAGCTCCCCCACAATCGCTGTAACAAATGAATGGGGTCCCACATGTCCAGGGTTGTGTTGTGCATGATGAGGCAGAAGGTGGGGTAGCGGCCTCCATCAGCCCTCTGGAGCTGGACTTGGTCAGTGCCTCCACCGTTGTTCTTCAGTCTTGCCTGGGTGCTTTCTTTACACTGTTCGCATTGTGTTCTAGGTTTTGCTTACCTTGCCGTGGATATTTTTTGAGACAGGTGTGAGCTAGAGAATAACCAGACTCTAGGGAAAGCTGTTTTTGCTGGCCCTTGATGGAAATTTGCTAGTGTGTTTTGAGATGGGGGAGTGGAGTGCTCAGAAGACCCACAGGCAGGCTTAAGAGAAGGCAGCCCATTTCTGCTGTGCCACAGTTTTATCTTCTGGGTGTCTTTGGGGTGGACAGCCCCAAGAAGTGACCATTTGGGCACACTTTGCCTTGACTTTGGGGATATCTCTTGAGTTTAGGTCATTGAAGGAGGGGAGAGTACATGAACTCAAGCTTTGTGCTAGACATGGAACCACCAAGACTGTGTAGATGTGGCCCTTGAGGTCCTGAGGTGCGGCCCCTTGACCAAACTTTGTGAAGTTCCGGATTCTGTCAAAGAGCCATACTTGAGGACCTTGAGGGGTACAGGTGACCTCGAGGCCACAGGTTTCCCACCCCTGGTGTAGACTGTCAGAAATGCTGGTTTCAGCCTTGGTTTTTGACTGCATGGCATTAGGCAGGCTAGTCACTTGACTTCCAGATCTGTTGGTTTATCTATAAAATGGGCCTGAAGGGCAGGGGGAGGTTGGACTGTATAACTGACAAGGGGCTTTCCAGCTCTAGATCCTAGGACATTTGGAGGTTAGAGGGAAGTAGACACAATGTTTGGACCTTTGATACTTTTTGATTTGAAAACCTCCACAAAATTTACCTAGCTCAAGTCCTTTTGAAGGCTTTTGATCTTCTAGGGTCCTCTTGGGCTGAATGTTTCAGAGCACCTGCTGTGAATCTTTTTGTAGCAGAAAAGCTCCTCATGTATTGTGGCTCCCGCTCCCAAACCCCAAGTGGCCATGCTTGGCTTCTCCTGCTTTCAGCTGGCTGCCTTGCTTCTTAATGTAATTCTTGGTTGGAGCTGTATGATGGGAGAGGAAAGCGGAGATTCTCTTGAGTGGATTCTGGAAGTGGTCTGATACCTCCAAAGGGTGGTCAGTACTCAAGCTTTTCTTGGCACTCCAGTCTCAGATGGTAGTCTGGTGTTTGCCACACTCCAGGAGAATGGCTTTCTTCCCACTCTCTTTCGTGCCATGATTGGAAAAATGTGATTTGCACAACTCTGGCTCAGCTCATTTTGTTCTTGGAGGGTCGGCGTGTGTGTATAGAGGTGCTAGTGCAGGGCTTAGAGGAACATGCCTCCTATGGCGTTGGTAGAATGGGGCCTTCGAAATGACGCTGAGGTCATGGATATCTCCTGCCTTCAGTAGAAGGATCTACCTATTTTCTGGTTTTCCTGGCAAAGCCTTGTACAGTGGAAGCTGCTTGGCTAGAAGGCCTAGGCGGGTCAAACCTCTCAGCTTCTGGTAATCATTAAACACTGCTGAAGTTCAGTCAGTAAACATTTATTGAATGCCTCTCCTCTCTGACATGTTGGGAGACCCAGGGAAATGGCCCAGGAGCTGAAGCATCTGGAGTGCTGACTGCTCCCCAGGGGCCCTTTGGCTAGCGCTTCATCTAGTAGGGAGGGGGAGTTGGACTTGAATTTTTTTCTAAATAGAATCTTTAATGAGGGAGAGGGGGAAACTGGGCTCATTGAATCAAGAAAACTTCATGATTACTTAAGTGGTGGCTCAAGGCAGGTGATACCATGAGTGGAGTGTCTCTGTTTCTCTTTTTAACCTTCTAAAAAAGTTATTTGCAGCTACATTTTAAAAAGCTTTGCTAGGCCGTGCAGCAGCTAGAGCTCTGGGCCTGGAATCAGGAAAACCTGATTTCAAGTGTGGCCTCAGGCTCTTCCTGTCTGTGTGACCCTGGGCAAGTCAGTTCACCCTGTTTGCCTTGGTTTCCTCATCTGTAAAGTAAGCTGGAGAAAGAAATGGCAAACCATTCCAGGATCTTTGCTGAGAAACCCCAAAAAGAGGTCAGAAAGAGCCAGACCTGACTGAAATATGACTGAATAATGAATGACAACAATAACCATACTTTATCTTTTATCTGAACTCAGGGAGGTGATCTCAGGGACTGAGCGTGAGGAAGGTGGATGGAAAAGGGGCAAAAAGAGAATGGGAGGAATTAGGAAGCTGCTGCCAGGTGTGCTGGGGGTGGGGGGGTGGGGGGGAAAGCCCTCTGAGCCTGTATTGAGATTCACAGAAATCCATTCAGGGGCAGTCACTTCTACCCAGCCTGCTGGGCATTCTGGGAAGTGGGGGGGGAAGGGGCTCCCAGCCATCTTCTCCTAGGACGCCCCCCTGCCCCCAAACAGACAGATGGGGCAGCAGCAGCACCACCTGAGGACTCGAGTGAGGAAAATAGGCAAGTTATGTCAGGCCTTAGTGCTTTAAGAGAGGAGAAAGTGCATCCGGTCCTGGGAGACTCTGAGGCCTCAGGCAGCAGATCTGGCTCTGTTAGGGTACAAAGCAGCTTTAATTCACCTGGACGTCTTATTGAGTGCTTTGGAGCTCTAGGAAAGCACCTGGACAGGCCGATGTTGTTGTCATTGAGTCTTCAGTTGTGTCCGACCCTCTTCTTCCCATGCTGTGGAGGATGACCCAAGGTCAAGGGTCAGAGTTGGTACATTGAAAGGGCCTGTGCAGCCAGGGCAGTGAGAGATGGGCATCTGCATCCCAGCACTGCCACTCATGTGTCTGTCTAACTTTGGGGGGCATTTCTCCCAAATTCTCCGAAAAGCCTTGGTTACATCAGTCAAAGGAAGGCCTGTTTCTGCTCAAAGATTTCATGATTCTCAGGACTGTCATGAGACTCAGTTCTAATTCTAGGCTTGACAGTGCACGTTCTTCTTTTCCTAAAGTGTAAACTGGTGTGGTTGTTCTCAGAAGTCAAGAATTCAGCAGTGCAGGATGGGTTTAGAAGTGAGGGACTTTTGTGTGTGCTGGGTGAGGTAGAGGCAGCATGGGGGAGGTTGGCATTGGGCGGGGCTGGAAACTTCCTGGCAGCTGCCTTGGGACAAGTCCCTTCCCCTCCCTGGGCCTGGATTTTCTCATCCTGGTACTTTCTCCCAGTGAGGGAAGAGCTGCAGCTAGTGCTGGAGCAGCCCGAGGGGTTCTTGTCACGGCCTGGAGTGGAACCTTTTGCCCAACTTGTTGAGCCATTGTCTCACAGGGATTTTATGGAAGGATGAATGATGGAAATACCAAACTGCTCCGAAATGCTGCCCTGTTCAGTTAGCATAGATGGAATGGGGATTTTTCCCAGGCTTTGGAAGAGCACAGAACAATGGAAAGAGAGTGAGCTTCAGAGCTAGAGAGGCCTGGAGTCAAATCGCCACTCTGACCCTGGGAAGGGCAGACAGAGAAGGTTCCAGCCCCCGTGGCTAGGGGGGTTTTCTCTGAAATCACAGCTGCAGCCTCTGTCCCTTTTGAAAGGCAGAGGCTTTTAAGTATGGGTTTCATATGACCAAGCCTCTGTGTGGCATCACTGTCATGCCTTGGAGTCTGTGCTGGAAGAGACTTCCTTATCCTCCCTTCTTCCCAAAGGAGCCTGGCTATGGGCTCCCACCCTTTTGGGACCATGGGCAGGTCTCTCCCCTCGTTGTCTAGACTCCAAAGTTCTGATTGTTGAAATGGGCTCAACTAGCCAACTGCTTAGCAGGCAGTTACTCTAAAACTGGGAAACTCTCACAGTTTTAAAGTCGAGAAAGCTTATTTTAGCTAAAAGATGGCCTCCCTATCACTGCCATCTCTTTAGCTTCAGAAAATGATTCATTGATTACATGCAGCCTCCAGGACGGGGTGTCCTAGTGGTTAGGGAGATGAAGATGCCCAGGCCTTTGCCTTTGAGAGGCACATAGAAAAAGCAATGCGGAAAGGCTTGGGAGGGGAAAGAGATCCAGGTGACTGTTACCTAGGAAAGATAAGGAAGGGGCTCTTGGAAGACCTAGTATTTGATCTGAACTTTCAAGGGTACCAGGCAGTATCTCAGTCTTTCTGTCCTTGATGCATCAGAGAGAATGAGACTACTTGTCACTTACTCAGTACGGTAAAGGGCACTGGAGTCCTGGGCCTGGAAGAGCTGCCTTCCAGCCTGTTCTTGGACACTGGCCAAGGTGACAAGGTGGGTAAGGCATTTTGTTTCCCTGGGCCTGTTTCCTCTCCTCAAAAATGAATGATTTGGACTTGAGGAAGAAGAGGGTTATATAGAATGTTAGGTAAATCGTGGGAAAGAGGGTTAGAATGACAAGTGGAGGGGCTCGAGGCTTCATCTCATGGGTAATAAAGAATTATTGGAAGCGTTTAGTTTAGGGAACAACAATGACCCTGAAGGTTTTGCCAAGGGGAGCAATAGCAGAGAGGTATTGTTTGAAGAAGATTTATCTGGCAGTGTTGTCCAGACGGGGTTGGAAAGGGAAGCAGGTGCTCGCTCCTGGGGGAGGTATGTTTGCACAGAACTGAATGAGCTGCACCTGGAATGGTGAAGATTATTGTCAAATACAGCAAGCTTTAACCTTCATCCCTCACTTACCATCCGTTTCACTGATCAGGCAGGGAAGGGGCCGATGAGGGTTCTGGGATGCTCACTACACTCTGCACCCTGCTGCCCTCCCGCCCAGGATCAGCTCATCTCCTCTGATCCCATCCCCATGCTGCTTAGTCAGACCTTGATTGATACCACTTCCCTTCATCTCCCCCTCCCCTTCTGATACCAGGGTGCAGTAGCCAATTCCTCCCAGGCCCTTCCTTTAGAAAGGGTAGAAACTGGACTTGTTGGCTCACTCTGCATCTGCTACCCCTGCCTGGTTTAAACGCTGGAACAAGACATTCCTGCACCTGGTTCCCCATACTCCCTTGTCTTTTCTCCCCTTCCCCATCCCATTTGTATGTTCTGTTCTCCCATTAGATTGTAAGCTCCTTGTGGGCAGTGACTGACTTTTTATTCATTGTATCTCCAGGACTTAGCACTATGCCTGGCTCTTAATAAGTGCTTAATAAGTGTTTACTGGATTGAACTGGAAGCCCTTGACTTCCAGTCATGCTGGGATACACAGTGTGTTATCCTGGAAGCTGGGAGACCTGCATGCTGGGTCTCACTGTCATGATTCTCTGCAGAGAGTCAGCATCTCTGTGCCTCAGGGGAGAAAAGAGTAACTCCTTAGAGTTAGGCATATAATTACATGTGGGTATGTGTAGTTCACAGAGTGCTTTCCTGTGCGCATGTGCTTGCCTGTGTGTGTGTGTGTGTGTGTAGTCCCTCCATGAGACGCTACATGTCCTGTTTTATCAGACATGGGACATTGTGCTCCATTGTTTCTGACTTTCCCTCGTCTGCTCTGTTTTATTGATCTCTCTTTTTTTAAACCAATGTCAGGTGGTTTTGTCTGACATTTCATACTATAGTTTGAGGTCTGGAAATGCAGCCCTCCCCCCCCCCCCAGTTCTGGGGACTAACTCTTATTCCTATTTTAAAAATAAGGAAACCAAGACCAAGAGGACTCAGTTGGCTTACCCTTGCCCTCCACACGATAAAGACTCTGACCCATATGTATCCAGACTGAAGGACAGCTCAGATGATCAGCCTCTCTTCTAGTCATCTTTGATTACTTTTTTATAAATGCCTTTACATGACACTTAGACCAGTCTCATCTTCTGAAATGAGGTTGCCCTTATATGTGAATTAACCCAGCCCCCGTATATCCTGGTATGAGACAAGCCATTAACCGTGTGAGTGGTGACCTCCGAGCTAGTAGGAACCTTTTGAGATGTTCTGGTCTTGATGTAGACTTGTGCTAATCTGGAACTTGGACCCTATTGTAAGGACATCTAGCAGATTAATCAAAGAATAAATCCTTGCTAAAAAGGTTTATAAGTGATGCTAATTGAGATAATAGTTCCAGCAAAATTCTGGGCTACCATATAAATCCTCAAGTGAACAGCATTTCGATTGGCGCAGTGAATAGAGCACTGGCCCTGGAGTCAGGAGGACCTGAAATAGTAACAAAACACAAGAAACTACAATAGAAAGGAAGTCCCATTCCACATAACTACAAAATGTATAAAGTATTTTGAGACTGGCCTCCCAAGACACAAGAGACTATATGAACATAGATTAAATTGCAGAATGTTCCTTAAAGAAATAAAGAACAACTTAAATGCCTGAAAGAATGTTCAGTGCACATGTCTAGGCCATACCAATATAATAAAAAGGACAATGTTACCCAAATCATTACATTTTTATTGCTTTTCCAGTCAGATTGCCAAGGGGCTACTTTATAAAACTTGCTAAAATAATTTTAAAATTTATTTGGAAAAACAAAAGATCTAGAATATCAAGGGAAATTATGAAAAGAATTAGAAATGGAAGATAAATTGCATTTCCAGGCCTTAAGACAAGGGAGTTATAAACAATGGAACTCAGTATCCCCATATTTGATATAAATGGAAAATGTAAATTACCTAGGAAACAACTCCCTATTTGATTTGAAAAAACAAAACAAAACACTTCTAGGAAAACTGTAACATATTGTGGTAGAAATTAGGCTTAGTGCAATACCTTAACCATATTCCACAATACTTTATAAATGAATATATGACCTTAATAGTAAAGATCATACAATAAAAAAAATTAAAGAATAAGCAGATCATATCCCTCTATGGGTATGAGCTGTGTTCTTAATGTTAGGTAGAAGGTATTAAAGAGGTAGAAGCTATTCAAAAAGTTAAAATATAATACTTTGATTAATTGAAACTGAAAAGCTTCTACACAGATAAAATCTAGGATAAGGAGGGAAGTGGTTGAAAGGGAAATAATCAGATTTCTTTGATAAAGGTTTGGTATCCTAGATGAAGAAAAAAATTTATATTTATACATATACTAATAACTACACAAATTATGTAGTTAATTTCATGTATATGTATATGTGTACATATAGCCATTCCCCAATTTAGAAATAGTCAAAGGATGTGAAAAAATAGTTCTCAAAAGAATTGCAGAGTATTCACAGACATAAAAGAATGCTCCAGATCACTAATAATAAGCAAAATGCAAGTCAAAACAACCGTGAGATTTCACCTCACACTCTGCAAATGAGAAAAATATGGCAGAATTCAGTGTTGGGGAGCTTATGGGATGACAGACATACTGAGTCATTGTTGGTGGAGCTGCAAAGTGGCAACAAGCATTTTGGAATGCAGTAGGGGGTTACGCAAATAAAGTGACTAAAATGCCCTCCTTACCCTTTGAACCTGAGACGGTTACTGGGCTTATGTTCCAAGGAAGTCATAGATAAGTAAAAAGCTCCCATATGCTCCAAAATATTTATAGCCATACTTTTTGTGGCAAAGAAAAAAAAATGGAAATAAAGCAGATGCCCATCAGTTGGAGAGCGGCTAAAGAAATTATGGAACATGGTTGTAAGAGCTTACGATGTGTCAGGTACTGTGGTAAGCCCTGGTGATACAAAAAGAAGCAAAAGACAGTTCCTGCCTTCAAGAAGCTTACAATCTAAAGGGGGAGACAGCATGGAAACAGACATGCAAAGCAGGCTACATACAGGATACATTGTTATTGTTCACTTGTTTCAGTCTTGTCTGACTCATCTTAATCCCACTTTTTAGGTTTTTCTTGGCAAAGATACTGCAGTGGTTTGCCATTTCTTTCTCCAGCTCGTTTTACAGATGAGGAAACTGAGGCAAACAGGGTGAAGTGACTTGTTCAGAGTCACACAGCTAGTAAATATCTGAAGACAAATTTGAATTTAGGAGGAGGAAGCTTGCTGACTCCACTTGTGACACTCTCTCCAGCCTGACAGGATAGATAGGAAATGTTAACCAAAGGAAAGTGTTAAAGTTAAGAGAGAAGTCTTCTTGTAGAAGATGGGATTCGAGTTGGGACTTAGATGAAGCCAGGAAGAGTCAGTAGTCAGAAGGGAGGAGGGAGAGCAGCCAGGAGGCCTATGTTCCTGGGTGGAAGCTGATGTGTTGGGGAGGAGTAAGGTGGGAGGGGACCAGGCCCTGGAGGGCTCTGAATGCAGAGCAGAGCATTTTGTGTTTGCTCCTAGGAGCAATGGGCAGCTACCAGAGTTTATTGGGAGAGGTGGGGAAGGAAATAGTGGCGAAATCACTTGAGTAGCTTGATAAAGAATGGGCTGGAGCAGGGGGACTCACCAGTAGACCATTGCAGTAATCCAGACATGAGGTGATGAGAGGCCACGCCAGGCCAATGGCAGAGATGGGGGGAGGGTATAAAGGCAGCACTGGCAGGCTTTAGATATGGTGGGTAAGAGAGAGTGAGGAGTCTGGTGGTTTAGTTCTGTTTTGGACATAATGCTGAACATCCAGTTAGAAATGCCTAAAAGATGATTGAAGATCCGAGATTGGCAGTCAGCGGAGAGATCATCAGCATAGGGATTGTCATTAAATCCATGAGTGCTGATGAGGTTCGTGAAGGGAAGCAGTATAGAAGGAGAAAAGAACCCGGGCCAGAGCCCTGAGGAACACCTGTGGCTGCAGGGCATGGTCCAGAGAAGGCTCAGTGCAGGGGAGATGATCTGGGACAGAACTAGACGGGTTGAGGGATTGGAAGTCACAGTGAGCATGAAGAGGAGAGTTTTGTAAGAGAGAGCAGAGGGAGAGGTGACGGTCAATAGGTTGTCATCAGATGAGAGAGATTTAAGGCCTTTTTTAATATAGACGTCGTAAATTTGTGGATGATGGTAAAGTCAAGAGTATGACTGTGTGTGTGGCTGAGGTGGGGTGGAGGAGGAACTCGTGGGAGGAGAGTGGTTAGCGGCGATTTTCAACCTGTGGGCTGCGACCCTTTTGGGGGTCGAAAGACCCTTTCATAGGGGTCACAGGGGTCCCCTAAGACCGTCGGAAAACACCACTCCTATTCCTCTCCAGGCGGGTCTGTCCACATGCATAGATATGCCCACATACAAGTATTAAAGGGTGCCAGCATTGGGAAGGTTGAGAACCACTTGGTGTTTGAGGGAGAATCAGTATGAATGTTGAAGTCCCTTAGTATGAAGACAGCAGTTGGGGGATAGAGAAAAATGGTAAGCTAGGCATAAAACTAACTGAAGGAAGACGGAAGGGGAGTGACCTGGGAGTGTAGACAGCAGCTATCATATGAACCTCAAAGAAAGAACGGGCAGAAACTAGAAGTGGAAATGAGAAGCAAGGGACGTTTTCATTAGGACTAGGGAGCCAAGGAAAATGATTGAAGGTGCAGCCAGTCCTGGAAAGGGTGGCTGGGTTTCCAATAGGAGCTGGTAGATGTACCCAATGGGAGAGAGAATAGTTGAAGATGAAGGGTAGTTTGTTGCCTATGGAATAGCAATTTGTGAGGGCACAGGCTGGGTGGAGGTGGCCTGTAACTTTGGGGTAGGAGGGTTAAGGGGGCTGGGTGCTTGGGGGGTGGGGAAAGGTTTGGATAGTGATTTACAGGAGGTTAGTCAGTGTCCCTAGGGTAGGTGTGAGAATGTTCATCATTGAGTGCAGGTCTCCACTCCTCTACCAAGGACAGGCACCTCAGGGGATGGGAGGCCTGGGGTCTAAAGGAGGGTTGCTCTTCTTTGCATTGGAGTTTACCCTTATCCCCATTGGGGAATTGGGCTGGCAGCAAGAGGTGGCAGATGCCTTGTGCTGGGTCACATGAAAGTGGTTGCCTTGGGGGAGGGTGGAGAAGAAGGCAAGTTCAGGGTGGGGATGCTGCTACCGTCTAAGATAGTGGTTCTCAATCTTTCTAATGCCATGACCCTTTAATACGGTTGCTCATGTTGTGGTGACCCCCAACTATAAAATTATTTTCTTTGCTACTTCATAACTGTGATTTTGCTACTGTTATGAATCATAATATAAATATCTGATATGCAGGATATAATTTCATTGTTACAAATTGAACATAACCCACAGGTTGAGAGCCACTGGTAAGGGCTTCCCCCCTGGGAAGACTGGTTATTATGAGGTGGCCACAGGAAGTGCAGATGGGAGCATGAACATGGCGGAATGGCGTACAGTGGATATGGAGAAGCGCAAGGGCAGTAATATTGCTGAGCAGTAGATGACAACGTAAACGGGGAAAAAACCAACCACAACCCCACATTGAAAAAGCAGAAGGAACTGTTACATGTTGAAAGATCAGGTTGGGTTCCACGGAAGAGAGACAAGCTGATGGGCCCAGACTGCCCCTGGCAGAGGTGGGAGGGCCACAGGGGTCACACATTTGCCTATCAGTTTGGGATTTGTCAGTCTGTTGATCAGTTGTACTCAGCCACCCCCCACTTCCAAAAAATACTCTGTTATGGGTATGGCTCTCAGGGAGGCGAAGGGATTCTTGGGATAACCAAGATGATAAAACTCACTTAATTTTTTTTATTAAAAAAATTCATTTCGAAAAATGAAGATTATTAGTAATATGCGTAATTCTGGAGAGTCTCTGGGCTTTTATGAAATGACTACTTATGGTTCTAGAAAAGAATTTTAAAGTTAGTGATTTCTATACTGCTTTGATTTACTTTTCTTCATTGGATCTATGTAGTTGGATATAAAAAGAACTTCACATCTTCCATTCCAGCCCTGTTATTTTGCAGAAAAAGAAACCAAGAGCTCAGAAAAACAAAGTCAGTCGGTCAGTCTCAGAACTATTGAGTGACCAAGCTGTATTTGAACTCAAATCTTTTGGTTTCTGATCTAGTGCCCTTTTTCCTACCTTGCCTCTGATGCCTCTGTGCCGAACAACAACCCCAAAGATGGATTTTTACAGTATGAGAGAAGGGTGTTACTAGGCTTCGAATTTTGTGAACTTTAAAAAGGGCTTTGGTGCTTGGTCTTTAGTAATTGTTTACCACAATGAGTCTGCTCTTTGGCTTTGCCATCCCATCCCTCCCTTGAGGTGTGGAGGCCCTACTGTGCAGAGCTTTTGAATCCGAAGTGTTTGTACATAAGCTGTTGGGTGTGGAGCCATCTTCCAGTCTCCTTAACCTGTGTTCCCTGCTTCCCTGTTCAGTTATGTAGGTGCCTACCTAATGCCCAGTATGAGAGTCCCACCTCAAGAGGGACAGGAGAACAGAAGTCCTTCTGGAGATTCTCCAGCTTAACATTAATCAATGATTTGATCTTTTTCAGTGAAAAAAGTGAGAGAAACCACTTAACCTTGCCAAGGGCTCAGAACCAGTCCTTCAGCTGAGCAGTGGCATGTACACACCCCTTGTCTTTCAGCAGATCCACCAACAAGGCTTTGTCAGGCACACTTTTTCTGCAGCTTCACTCCTGTTCTAAATACCTAAGTGATACATTATGGACTGTTTATTTGGGGAGCATTTGAATGTATTTCCCATCCACATTCTCCTCAATGCCAACACATGTGAAATCAAGATTTGACTAGTTGGAAGAGAATTCCACTGCAGAACCTCAAAAATATGTCTGAGTCTGAGGACTGGAGTATTTGCAGCTGAGGTTTCATTGTAACAGCAAATACGTTGTATGTCATTCAGCCCTAGGACTTCCATCGATAGAACTTGGTCAGCTATGATATTATCAGGGTTATCAAGACTCCAGAGTCAGCACATCGGGCATCAGTTGGGTTTGGAGACATCTTAGCCCTGTGGTTTGACAGTCCTTATATGCGTTGTGGACAGCAAGAGAGAACCTGATCAGGGAGGGCCTCCACCTAAATGAATAAATAAACAAACAGTTGTGTTCCTAAGTCAGTTCTGTAGAACTCCTGGTTCATTTTTGTTTACATATGTTTGGATCTCCCAAGCAAATTTGTAAACCCTTTGAGGCAGGGGGCCTTGTCGTGCAATTTTGAGATTATCTGTAGGCATTTCCTAGGTCCATAATACTTACGAAAAATTTAATTAAGTGATGTAAAGGTAAATAATTTGAGACCATTTTAGAAAGCCCTTTCTTACCCCAAAGATGGGTATCCAACTCAATTTCCCTCTTATGGAATATGGCATCTTTCTTGCAGTGAGGAGCATCTCAGTTAAGATTTTCAGTTTTTAGTTTATGCAACAGATAATTCAAATGCATCTACTCTTAAAAAGAGAGAGAAGAAAGCATCTTCCTAAAAAATACATCAAGAAAAAAATGATCAGCAAAGCATGGAATGAAGACTTGCCTTGGCCCTCCAACCCCCATGGAAAAGATGCTTTAAGGCCCCACTTAGCATCTGGAATTTAGCAGCCCCTTCTTATTGGAGAAGAATTTGAAACATAGAAGAAAGGTGTCAGGGTATTAAAACACAGTGTAAAATAAAAGATCAGAGGCCTGCCATCTTATCAAGGACTAAGTGAAACCTATATTTGAAACCCATTGAGAAACCTTAGGGGAATTTGAAGGTGTATATTAAAAATGGAGCAGGGTGGGGGGAGCATCTTTTGAGCATTAGATGGAAGGGGAGGGCTGATAATGCATGGTTGTCACTACTGCTGCTGCTGACCCTTTCCTTGGCGCACAGTGTGCCAGGCAGGGAGTCTGGAAACAGGAAGTGATGGGCCTGCCAAGGTTCCTGCTAGTGTGAACCTGAAGTCCGTCTAAACACCAAGGGCCTTTTCTCTTGTTCTCATTCTGCCTGGAATCTAAGTATCTTGATTTGAATCTTCTGCCACTTAATCCCTTTGTGACCTGAAATCATATTCATTCTATGGGTCTCAGTTTGCTACATAGGAAATTGAAGGGATTGGATTAGGTATCCCCTAAGACATTTTATAGCTCCAAAGCTTGTGATCCCATGGTGTTTGTTAGGGAGTTGGGAAAGAAACAAAATGGCTTATGTAAAAGTTGCTCAATCACCCATCTGAGTTGGGTTTTGAGAAGCAGGGAGAGCGTAGTTGTTGCAGAACAAGCACTGAGCTTGTAAAGAGGCAACAAGCCTGGTTGTTGTCCTGTCTTTACCACCAGTGACCTTTGTTTCGTTGGTCAAGCCTTTGCACGCCTTGGTTTTCTTCTGTATAAAACACAAACATTGCCTAAATGTCTAACGGGGAAACAGTTAAGTAAATTGTATATTTACTGCAGTGGAACATTAGACTCTCCTTAAGACTGTCAAGTATGAGGAATATAAAGAAATAGGAAAAGACCTTTGTTAAATAATATAGATGGAAAAGAGAACCACTAGAGAAAATGGAATGGGTACTGACTGCTTTGGTTCCCAAATAGGAACAGAACAAATCCATTATCCTTGCAGTGTGATCAGTGGATAGAGCTGCTAGGTTTGGGATCAGAAAGCTGCCTTGCTACAGATACCTAGCAGGAGTTGTGGGATCTGAGGCAAGTGGCTTGAACTCTTCAGAGGCCAGGCCCTCATCTGCCTAATCTGTAAAATGAGAGAAGCTGGACTCAGCCTGTTGTAAGTAAGGTCCCTTCTGGCTCAGAGAATCTAGAGGGAAGGATGGAAAAATTGATACTTGATGTGTTGAAATTAATTTAAATATGAATGGTTTCTGAGTAAGGTGAGTTGCATTGATGTCCAGAGTTTAAACTTTTAATAAAATATTTAATAATAAAATGAAAGAGAGGAACTCAATGATTGAAGGTGCCTTCCAGCTCTGACATTCTGTGAGCTATTGCATCTTGAAATTTCAGTTGCTTAAGCTCAAAAAGCTAACAGTAAAAGATGTTTTGGGCAAAAGTGGCTAGTTTCCCATAAACTCCAGGCAAAATGGCTAGGTTCCCATAAATAATTGTTTATTTCACAGGCACTCAAGTCACAGGGACTTTCCCTCTCTTTGCTTGCCTAGAAGAGAGCTCTTTGCTGTTCTGTAATACAGGATTACATTTATGCCTGAATAAAGCTGCTTACTGTAACCTGAATGTGACTGATGTGATCTTGTAGCATTCAATAGTCTAGGGGATGTTGCCTCTAAGTTTTTGGGTCACTGTCTTGTGATTGATTTCTAACAGCCCATAGAATTTTCTGCAAGTAGAGTTCCTTGGTTAAAATGGATCTCAGATCACAGTTTGTATTTTAATAGAAGTCCCTTCCACATTGGTCTTCCAACTGGTGTCTGGATAGCTCCAACAAGGAAGATGCAACCCAGTGCTTCCCAAGGCAGCTCATTCCTCTTGGGGATGGCTCAGAGGATTAGGAAGGTTTTTCTTACATCAATCCTTCAATCTTCTCCTGAAACTTCTGCTTGCTGCTTGTCCTTGGGCCACCTTTGCCAGACAGAATCATCAGGTATTAAACACACCTATGATTTGAAACCCTGGGGATAAGAGATTTAGAAAGATGAACTGGTAAGCCCAAGGAGCTTACCTTCCTTGGAGAAATATGGGCATATAAATTCATAAAGAATAAATGGGAGGTAGCAGCCAGATGCAAGTGAAGACACCAGCAGGTGCAGGTGAGGGTGGAGTGGTGGGAAAAGGTTGTGTTTGGGAGACATTTTGAAAAAAGGGATTCTGTGGTGTGGAAAGAGGGAATTCAAACATGGGAGATGGAGGACTGTCTGAGAAGGGCCACTGGAAGTCCAGTGTGGTGGGACCGTGGATATAATGGGGTCAGGAGGGTGGAATAGCCAAACACAAGCTGTTTCCTTTCTCTTTTGTTTTTTTTGATTGTAGTAGCTAGAGGGAAGAAGGAGTTTGAATAGGGGTATGTCATGGCTAAATCTGTGCTTAAGGAAAATCACTTTGGCAAATCTGTGGAGAATGGACAGGACAGGGGAGAAACTTAAGGCAGACAGACCAGTGAAGAGGCCAAGCAGAACCCATCTAGTCTTTTGTGGATAGATGTCCTCTTGAGGCATCTCTTTGTCAGGGTGAAAGGGCAAAGTGTCTTCAGCCAGTTCTCTCATGGGATGGTCTCCCAACCCCTCACCATACTGGTTGCCTTCCTTTGGATTTGCTCCAGCTTGTCAGTGGTCTTTCTGCAAATGTGGTGCCCATAACTGACCACAGTGTGGTCTGACTTCAGCAGGGCCATCACCTCCCTTGTGGTTTCTGGAGACCTCAAATTGATCTGGTGTTTGGGGGAACACCATAGTAATTCCACAAAGACTGACCAGAGAAAGCCTCCTCTTCTCCCAAACGTAGCTCTTATCAGCTGAAGCTGCTGAGGAATTAGAGAAACCCCGGTGTCTTGGCCTCACTGTCCGTGAGCTCATTTCCCTTCCTTTTTCTCTTCCTTGGTTAGGCCTGGACTGAACTTTGCTCATAAACTTCCCATCTAGTGTACGCTTGAATACAGATCTCTTCTCTAGTATACCTAGTGCTTGGTTGGTGAGTCATCTAGCCTCTACCTGAGGGCCCTCAAGGGACAGTGGAACCCGGCCAGTGGCTTTCTACAGTGGCCCTGGGCAGCTTCTACCTCCTACTTCATATTTTATCCCTTGACTCACTCACTGTCTTTGCCTCTTCCTTATGCCTCAAACTTGATGGTTATTTCTACTGTAACACATTTCCTGATTCTTAATCCTAATTTTCTGAGATAGACTACGTTATAATAACTCACATTGGATACAAATATGGTGGAAGTCCATGGAATAGGCAAAATAGTTTTCGTTGATTTCATTTGGGCCTTTGCTAATCTAATTTTAAACTATATGGCATCCAAAACTCGCTTTTTCAGTTGTCCGTCAGATTCTGGCGTGTGGTCAGAACAGCTTTATGAAGCAAAAATGGCAGACGGCCCATCAGTAAAGTCAAAAAGTTTTACCGTTTTAACTTGGATTTACTATTTAGCCGTCTTGGCATTCCCCTTCCTGATGGCTATTAGGAGCTTGAGAACACCTTCTTCACAAATCAAGGTTTATTTTTGGTAGGTATGTTTTAAAAACATGACTTATTTCACTTTTTAAAAAGATTGCTTTTTTAAAATTTATTTTTAGTTTTCAGCATTCACATCCATAAGATTTTGAGTTCCACGTTTTTCTCCCCATGTCTACCCTCTCCCCATCCTAAGATGACATGTAAATTGATATAGGTTCAGCATGTACATTCATTTTAAACCTATTTTCATATTAGTCATGGTGTACATAAGAATTAGAACTAATGGGAAAAACCATGAGAAAGAAGAAACACATTAAAAAAGAGAGCCAGTAAGACTCCATAGTTCTTTCTCTGGATGTGCACAGCATTTTCCGTCATGAGTCTTTTGGAGTTGTCTTGGATCCTTGAATTTACTAAGAAGAG
>CM053594.1:12086956-12103409 GCA_028646575.1 Pseudocheirus occidentalis | reverse complement strand
CATCGAATGTGGCAGTTAGTGTATACAGCATTCTCCTGGTTCTGCTCACTTCACTCAAGGGCTAAGTCTGTCGAAGTCAGTCATCACAGATACAATGTATCTGTAATTGTATACAATGTTCTCCTGGTTCTGCTCACTTCACTCAAGGGCTAAGTCTGTCGAAGTCAGTCATCACAGATACAATGTATCTGTAATTGTATACAGCGTTCTCCTGGTTCTGCTCACTTCACTCAAGGGCTAAGTCTGTCGAAGTCAGTCATCACAGATACAATGGATCTGTAATTGTATACAGTGTTCTTCTGGTTCTGCTCACTTCACTCAAGGGCTAAGTCTGTCGAAGTCAGTCATCACAGATACAATGGATCTGTAATTGTATACAGTGTTCTCCTGGTTCTGCTCACTTCACTCAAGGGCTAAGTCTGTGGAAGTCAGTCATCACAGATACAATGTATCTGTAATTGTATACAATGTTCTCCTGGTTCTGCTCACTTCATTCAGCATCAGTTCACAGAAGTCTTTCCAGGTGTTTGTGAAGTTCGCCTGTTCATTGTTTCTTATAGCACAGTAGTACTCCATTACATTCGTATACCACAGCTTGTTCAGCCATTCCCCAATGGATGGCCATCCCCTTAATTTCCAGTTCTTTGCCACCACAAAATATTTGTAACAGCTGTTATAAATATTTTTGTACATGTGGGTACTCTTTCCATTTCTGTGATCTCTTTGGGATGCAGCGCTAGAAGTGGTATTTAGCTGGGTCAAAGGGTATGCACGGTTTTATAATCCTTTGGCCATAGTTCCAAATTGCTCTCCAGAATGGTTGGATCCGTTCACAGCTCCACCAACAATGCATTAGTGTTCCAGTTTTCCCACATCTTCTCCAACATTTACTCCAACCTTAGAGTATCTAGCTGCCATGTTGTCATCCACCGTAGACCATCTTTGCAATGATTTTTGTCATGTTAGCCAGTCTGATAGGTATGATGTGGTACCTCAGAGTTGTTTTAATTTGAGAATGCTCTTATATTTTAAGAAATTATTTGAATTTATTAAAGCTGAACGAAAGAGGAAGAGGTAAGAGATGGTTCCTGTATAACTAAGTCCTTGTAGTTTGACTAATGAATCCCATGAATTCCAGATTCATACTATTTGAATTTATTATATGTAAAATATCATATGTAAAATCATTCCCAACATAAATATTTCATTGAAAATTTTTTAAATGATGTTTTTTGTTAGTTCAGTTAAAGTAATAATTTCATTTAATATAACAGGAAATGATAGGAATAATATTTTTATTCAAGTTGATAACAAAATCATAGTGTACTTATAGAAAACAAAGTTTTAAAAATTAAATATTACTAAATACCACAGCTAACACAGTAACTTACACTGAGGATATAACAAAAACATTATTGTCACTGAAAATATTTCTTAGTAGCATTAACTGAGCTATCTTCTCTCTCTTTAAAACTTCATATACGCGCTGTAAGTACAGAGAGCTTTATCCATGTTTTTGCAAATGTCATGCTCACTTTCTCATACAAGGAGCCAAATAGAGTGGGATGATTTGTCATTGCCTAAAACAGTAATGCTTTAAATGCAGTATTATTGGCATTGCAATATTTTTCACTAGCTAGGCCGAAATAACTTGAAAATAAGTCTTCAAAAACAGCATTAGTGTCATCCAAGCTATCTTATTTGACCAGTATGTAACTGAAAGTGATCAGTGGTTGTAGCTTCTTGGAGCTCAAGGATTTTGAGACCAGTAAGCATTGGTTTTAATTTAAAATCCCCATTTCTAATTACCTCCCAATAAGTGTTAGGTAATCCTTAGACACTTTTCTTTCTTAGAAGTGTCAGGTGTGGTAGGCATTCTTTTCCAGAATCAGCCTGCTCCAGACTCTCCATTAGCATTTTGTTGGTCAACATATCAACATAACATTTCTTCTCTTGTTTTTTCAAAACCTCAGAGCATTTAGCTGCCATGTTGTCATCCACCCTGGACCATCTTTCCGATGATTTTAACATTATGGAATTGAATTCTGTTTTCAAAGAGATTGAGCCAAACAGTGAATCAACGGATACGCAGTAGAAATGTCTATACAATCCGCTTAGTTTTCATTTTGTTTCACTGCCTTAAACAAACTCGAGACTTTTTAATGGGCACTCTAGCAAGAGGAATGTGTTGTTGATTGCCACCCTCAATCCGTGTTGTTAAAAAACGCCCACTTCTATTCTTGTAATCCTCCTCTTCCTTGTAGTTGTTTGCAAGCTGCCAAAAAACGGAGCCGCTTTGCCTCTTTCTCTCATTTTAGTTTTTATTTATTGCATGTTTTGTGATTGTGTGGGAGATTCTGGCGCTCTGACATCTTGTCCTGTTTTAGAGTTCCTATCATGACGTTTGTGCTGTTCAGATTTCTGTTCTAATAGAATCACAAGTCTTCCCTTTTTGCATTGGTAGTGTTTGCATCTAAGTATTCTTTCCATCTAAGTATCCATCTAAGACCATTTTGTTAAGGTCTCTCTCGAAAAAAAAGATTAACACGTGTTGGTAATCATTACATAGCATCACCTCCACACGTGGTGAATAGGTGAGTGCTGATGGACGATGTTAAAACTGTGACTATTTACCTGTTGTGGTCATTGAATTTGACTCACATTGAATGCATCCTGGGCAGGTAGATGGCACAGTGGATAGAGCACTTGCTAGCCCTGCAGTGAAGAAGATTTATCTTCCTGAGTTCAGAGTCTGGCCTCAGACACTTACTAACTGTGTGACCCTGGGCAAGTCACTTAATCCTGTTTGCCTCCATTTCCTCATCTTTAAATTGAGTTAGAGAAGGAAATGATGAAGCTCTGCCAGTATCTTTGCCAAGAAAACCCCAAGTGGATTCACAAAGCGTACGAAGTGACTGAATGACAACTAAATGCAGCCTGGTCCATCACTCATTAAGCATCTATTAAGCCCCTACTATCTGCCAGGCACTGCTGTGTGCTAGGGACACAAAGAAAAGTGCAAGATGATCCTCCTTGAGGCGCGGTAAATGTGTACAGACAGACCATACACAGGACACATGGGGAATCAATAACAGAGAGAAAACAAACGTTGGGATCGAGAGGGATTGGGAGAGGCTTCTCTAGAAAGTGAAATGTCATTAGAATTTTTTAAATTTTATTTTCTGCCCTCCTCCCCCTCCCACTGAGAAATATAATGTCCATTCTGTGTGTGAAATCATGCAAAGGTGAGCCGTGTTGTGAGAGGGAAAAAAGCAACAACAAGAAAATGAAAGAAAACCTTTTATTCTGCACTCAGGGTTCATCACTTCTCTCTCTGGATGCGGATGGCATTTTTCATGATGGATCCTTTGGAACTGTCTCGGAACATTGCATTGATCAGTTTATCAAAGTAACTCAGTCTTTATCACTGCAGTATTGATCGTCAGTGTTCTCCTGGCTCTGCTCATTTCCTTCGTATCAGTTCATGTAAGCCTTCTGGACTTTTCTGAAACCACCGTAATATTCTATCACAATCATACACCATAGGTTGATCCAGCCGTTCCCCGATGGATGATCCTCAGTTTCCAGTTCTTTACTGCTACAAGAAGAGCCGCTATCAATGTTTTTTGTACATGCGGGTCCTTTTCTTTGCTCTCTTTGGAATACAGGCCTGGGAACGATATTTCTGGCCCAGCATTTGACATAGATGTTCTTCACAATGGCTGGACCAGTTCACAAGTGCATGAATGATACATTACAATACCTATTTTCCCCACACCACTCCACAGTTATCATTCTCCTTTTTTGTCTAGAAAAGAGATGAGCTTTACATTTGTACATCACTTAATTTTTAGTGATTTGGAACATTTTTTTCCATATAACTAATGGATAGCTTTGATTTCTTTTTGTTGTTGTTGTTTTTAAATTAATTTTTTATAACCATTGACCAAAAAAAAAAATGAAGAAAAATTATCCCTATCTTTGGAGGGTGAATCAGTCAGACTGTTAACTGATTGGGTATGAGAGGGGAGGAAAAGAATCCCCAAGTTTCAGCCCCAAGGGCTGGGGCAACAGCCGGCGTAGCTTTGATTTCTTCTTCTGAAAACTGCCTGTTCATATCCTTTGACCAGTTAGCAATTTGGCAATGACTCGTATTCTTATAGATGTGGCTTGTTTCCCCGTGTATCTGTGAAATGAGGCCTTTATTAGAGAATCTTGCTGTAAAAAAGAATTTACCCTCGGTTCCTGCTTTTAGAAGGTGGGATTTCAGTTGGGACTGAAAGGGAGGTGGGGAAATCCTGGGTTGGATTGGAGGAGGGAAGACTGCCTGGAAGAACGTCCAGAGAGGTGACGTGTCTCGTTTGTGGAACATCTAGGAGGCCAGTGTCCCTGGACTGAGAATATGTGTTGGGGAGTAGGGTGTCAAGAAGATTAGAAAGGCAGAAGGGGACAGAATGATGAAGGGCTTTGAAGGTCAGACAGTGTTCGGTCTTTGTTCTGGAAGTGATAGAGAGAGCCCATGGAGTTTGAACTCCAGGAGAGTGACATGACCAGACCTGTGCTTTAGGAAAACCATGTTAGCTGACTGGGCTGTGAACTGGAGTGAGGTCACACATCCCCCCCCCCCCCACACCCACGCATGCATGCACCCCAGGAGGCTATTGCAGCATCCCAAGTGTGAGGTGATGAGGGGCTTGCACCAAAGAGGCAACGTTGTCAGAGGGGAGAAGGGGGCACACTGGAGAGATTTGGTGAAGGTCAGATGGACAGGCCTTGGCAACAGTTTGCATATGGCAGGGGGTGAGCGATAGTGAAGAATCAGGACAGGCCCTTGTTGGGAACCTGAGGGCCCTAGGAGGATGAAGCTGGCCTCTACAGTAATAGGGAAGGTAGGAGTGTGGGGGATGGTTTGGGGGAGGAAATGAGTTCACGTTAGTAATGCACATGCACTAAACCAACTTTTGCATTATGGCCTTATTCAAGCTTGCATTCGTCATGACTCTAGATATGTGCTGTGTGTCCTGAATAGTGACTAACTGGAAGTTAGAGGACATGGATGGTTCTGATCTTGACCCTGGCCCAAACCCAGCATGGTATAATAGGCATTTAATAAGTATTTGATTGATTGACTGACTTTATGACCTTGAGTCAGGTTATTTCACCGCTAGGACCTCAGTTACTCAGGTATAAATGGAATAAATTGGACTAGTTGAGCCCCAAGGTCTGTTTCAGCTCTAAAACCCAAGAGCCAAGTTTAAGTGGCTTTCTAAGAGTCTTCTTAGACATTTTATGTGCCAGCTTGTCCCACGTCATGCTTCACCTTCCCATTTAGCCATCTTGTCATCTGTCTGCCATCATCATCATTTCCACACCAGACAATCTTCAGAAGACAAGCCCCATGTTCTTGCAGAGATTAATCTCATTTTTTGGAGCCTGGTAGCTGAATGTTTATCAACTCACCTTCCTAACCATCTGTATTGACTAGCAGGTTCCAGACCGTACTTCACCTTCGATCTAGTGGCCTAAGCTAACTTACCACCTACTTGTAGGCACATGGGAACCTCCTTAAGCCTGTTCCCCTTTACACCTCTTACCCTGGACATAGTAATCAAATCAGTCGCAGCATTATTTCCTCTACCCACCAATCAGTATGACTCCCCAGAGCAGAATTTCTTTGCTTGGCCATCATTTCCCTGTGTATTTTGTGCATTCCTTTGTTAGAATTCAAGCTCCTTGTGGGCAGGAATTCTAGAGTCCCCAGAGACTGGAACAGAACCTGGCACATTGTAAACGCTGAATAAACGCATATATTTCTTAGGTTCCCTTACCATTGGGTTGAGCCTTGCTGTCTCCTAGATTGGTAGGGACTTGAGGACGACATGAAATCTGCCTTCCTTTCTTGGGGCTTTTGGCATTTGATGCTCCAAAATGGAGGGGAGACCATGACTGCTCTCACTCGCAGCCCCCTCTTACCCTTTTTAACGATGAAAGATTTAAATGCAGATTTCAGAACAGCTGGAGATTGTCCTCTGGTTATCTTCCCAAACACAGACACAAGTCCCTCAAAGTGGGTAGAGAGGCATTTGTCCTCTAGAGGGAGAAAGAAAAGGACTGTTTTACCCAAGATTCCCTGCACACACAGCTGGCTCTGAGCAGCAGAGTTCAGGGAGATCCCACAAACCACAGCCTGCTCTTTGGCCCAGACGTTTCAGACTGCCCAGCAGAAAAGCCCACCCGTGGTCTGGACCATGACGTCAGCTGTTGCAGAAGCGGAGGGGGGAATAACTGAAGATGTTTGAAACAAATTCCTTGACAATGTGCCAGAAACTATGAAGTAAAAATAGTCATTGGTGCTATTTCTGGGTCACTTGATTTGTTTGGTTTTTTGGAGGGGGGGAAGGTAGGGCATTTGGGGTTAAGTGACTTGCCCAAGGTCACGTGGCGTGTGTGTGTGCACGCATGTGTGTGTTTTAAGTGTCTTGAGGTCAAATTTGAACTCAGGTCCTTCTGACTCCAGGGCCAGTGCTCTATTCACTGCACCACCTAGCTGCCTGTTTCTGGGTCACTTGTACCACTTGAGATGACCTTATAGTATCTTTGATTAAATTTCCTCTTTGCCCAAGGTTTGGAAATTTTGCCTCATTTTATGGTTCATTATTTGTTTGGAGTCTTCTCTGTAACATGTGCATTTGAGTTATTGCAGAATAAATACCCACATGCCACAGGGTGGATTTAGTGTGTGCATTCACAAAAGTATCGCTGTTGGCCCCTTCCTACCTCCCCCTTGGTCCAAGCTTATCCTTGCCTAAAGGATGCTCCAGAACTTAGAACCAAGTTGGGGAACCTGAGAACATTTTCCCATAGAAACAACTTTACAAGTAATTATTAGTTTCTCAGACTGGAACACATAATTTTGTTGAACCCAGGATGTGGTTGAATGGTTATGCTGATAAGATCTGGCCTAAGCTCCAGAGCCAGGTAGGTGCCACAGTTCAGAGTCAGGAAGACCCAAGTTCAAATATGAGTTCAGACAGCTTGCTAGATGTGTGACCCTGAGCAAGTCACTTCATAACCTCTTCTGCCTCAGCTTCCTCACCTGCAAAATGGGGACCATCATAGCCCCTGCCTTTCAGGCTTATTGTGAGGATCCAGTGGGATAATATCTGTGATATGCTTAGCCTGGCACCTGGGACAGAGTAGTTGGCTTCCTTCCTCTTGGGTGCCCAGGCCCAGTATATGGCTTGAGAGGGAAGGCTAAGAAAGTTGGTCTCCTCCCTTTCTGTGCATGAGGCTTCTCTGAGCAACCTGGAGAATAAACAGTTTCTAAAAGATCCATATTCTTTGCCCACACACAGAAGAACTTTCTACTGAGAAGTGAAGTAAAAGTAAGAGTGTGATCGATTGCACAGAGCACTTTCTGTTTTGTAGTTACTACTTATCAGAAGAGGATATGGGATTTTACTTGGGATTATCTGTTGTTGTTCAGTCCCATCTGACTCTTCATGACCCCATTGGGGGCTTTCTTGGCAGAGATACTGGAGGGGTTCACCGTGTCCTTTTCCAGCTCATTTTACAGATGAGGAAACTGAGGCAGACAGGGTGAAGTGACTTGCCTAGGCTCACACAGCTGGTAAGTATCTGAGGCCAGATTTGGGCCTTCCTGACTCCAGTGCTCTATGTACCATGGGCTGCCTTTGCTCACTTAGGATCATAGGTTCATGGGAAAGGATCTTAGTATCTGATTCCAACCCTCTTGTTTTACAGGTGAGGAAATGGAGGTCCAGAGAGCCCCACAGGTGGGAAGGGTCAGAGCTGGGCTTCGGACCCAGCCCTTCTAGCTTCCAGGCCATCAAGCTTTTCACTTTTGTCCGGCTTCAGCGCCACCTTTGTCCTTGATTCAAACAGCTTTAATGTTAACACACCCTGGCAGGAACACTATTTCTGTTTATGTGAAGCAAGCCATACCTACAGTATTTCTTACTGTCTGATTTTTTTTCCACCCCTTCACTGTGTGACTGCTTTCTCTTGTCTGGGTTGGGCTTCTGTGGGTAAGAGAAAATAGGAAAAATGCCTATTTTTGGAAAGATCCAGGTGTGTTTCAGAGATTTAGAGTTAAGAAGTCAAGTAAATATTTTGGCAGGCCAACAAAGCTCAGAAAGGGAGAACCCACCTAATAGGCATCTCCTATTACAATTCTATCCAAACAGTCCCCTCATCAAGACACTCGGAGGAGAGGCGCCTGCATGTTAAGCACCTGAGAAGCTGTCGGCCTTCAGTTCTGTAGCTAGGCAGTTGGCCTGGAGCCATGTATCATCCTGCTTTATTTTTCCCATCTAACCTACTGATGGCTGAGTTTGATGGGCCTATTACTAAGCTATAATCACGTTGTTTACTCTTTCCTAGCTTAAAAGCCTGCCTGACTTTTCCCAGGTCACTAATTTGAACTCTAAAAGTCAAGTAATATGCCTAAAATAAGTGAGAGATTTTGAATCCAAGTGTTGGCCATGCAGGAACCTTGTGTCATAGGACAGTTGAATGGACTGGGGATTTTTACTCTGAAAAAGTGAATCTCAGAAGCTCTGAGTTGGAGGGAACCTTAGACCATCTAATGAAGTGTATTCAGGACTGTCTGCACTGTCCCTGGCTAGTAGGGGCGGGGTAGACCAGCCTTTACCTGGAAATCAAGTGAGATCAACCCTGTGACCCTGCTTCTTAACCTGGGCTTACAGCTATTAGATCTAGAGAACCCCTGAGAAAAGAGCTTGCGCCTGGGCGGAGGACCCAAGGCAAGTCAGAGCTCCTGTGAGGACAACTGTCCAGGAGGGTCCCCAGCCTTTCCAGGAGACCGTAGCTCCTGGACACCAGAGGTATGTTGTCAGAAACAAGGCCCCTTGTCTTGTATGTTGTAGAAAGGGTTTAAGAATCAGGTCAGGATTGGGCTCAATGAGTGTTGACACTTAGGCCTGCCTGCCCGGTGGCAGTACTGTGTACTGCCCTGCTCATACTGCTGCTTCTCACGGGTGAGCTCCTGCCCTGTCCTTAGAGCCCAGAGTAGATCCTGACTCTCCTTAAACTTTATACTTTGCTTCCATATCTCTTATATGAATTTATTTATAAATTCAATTCAGCATATCTTTGCTCCTGTGCTTCATGTTCAGGACTCTGTACTGGGTGGGCACATGGAATGGTTTCTCTGCCCTCCAGGGCATTTTTGGTCAGTGCCTTCTTAGGCAGGTGCTTGCTTTGGGGGGAGTGTAAGAGCTGGTAGTTCCTCCATAGTTTGGAAGATTTTGTAAAGGACAAGTCACTTCAGTGTTCTCTGTCCCCGTTTCTTCATCTTTAAAAGGAGGGAACTGAACTTGATGAACTCTGAGGTTATTTCTAGTATGAGCTCTGTGATCTTAGAATCTGAAGTATGGGAGAGCTGATCTGTCTGGCCAAGCTAATTTCAGAGATGCTCTTCATTAGGCAGCCCTCAGTGTGATAAATTTTCACCACCCAGTAACTGTGCCTGTCAAGTCATAAAGAAGTTGTGGGGCTCTTCATGGGGGGTGGGCGGGAGTGCTCAGACCATAGGAGACAGCCTTTGGTAATTGGAGGGTGGGATGTATTTACAGCCAGCTTGTAGAGCCGTGTATCATCTCTTCTGTCTTGGTAAATCCCGTGGCAGGGGTGGCCCTGAGGCAGCTCCTCTTCCTCTCCCTGGTGGCAATCTGGCCCTGAACTCCCTCCACCAGAGACTTGTAATGCCATCAGCATTCTGGGATTGCCCGCTGGTAGTGTCCAGCCAGTGGGGCATAAGAGGCGGAGAGCACCCTCTGCGTGGACGCTCATTTGTCCCTGGCAGAAACTCTTTGAAAGTCAAAGCCCAGGCTGCTGTTCTGACAACTTCATCACTAAGTGGTTCCCTCCTCATTCAGCAGCTGTGGTAGGGGCAGCACCAATGTCATGTTTCACAACAAAAGGAATGAAATTCCCGAAAGAGCTTTAATATACCAGTAACTTGTAGACGCTGACACTTTGCATTGTGTGACTTAAAAGATATGAGATCATTCCTCCCTTCCTCCCAGTCCCCTGCCCCTCCACCCAGCTGAGGCCTGAGGAGGAAGGGCTGTGGGGGGGTGGGAGTGCAGGAGAAGGCGGGTGTGGCCAACTTGATTTAGTGTCTCCTTTGATCACTGGGCAGCCTGTTTGAGGCCCCACTGCCTGCAGAGGCCGGCCAGAGGCTTGGGCTTCACTGATCTGATGAGGCACTGAATAGGACCGGAGGGGGAATGAAGAGAGAGAAGAAAGCTTTGCTCATGAAAAGGAAACCCCATGAGCCTGGTGAGCATTATTGGCTGGATTTTCCTACCAGGGAGCCGCTGGGGCGTTTTTGCCAGGCTAAGACTGCCCCTTCACCCCCTGCCCCTCCTTTCTCTTCTTTTCAGCCCAGCTATGTGTTTTGTGTTTGAATCATGGCTGCAGCTCTGGGCCTCTTAGGCTGGGAACCCACTGCGCCTGTTGCCATGGTCACTGGGAAGCTCGGCCTGCCATGTGCTTCAAAGGGAACCTTTCCCCCCATGGAATTACTGCCTTCTCAATGGCGGTGCACAATGAGGCGTTCTCCTTCACCGACCGGGCCTCCAAGCCCACACCGCCCGGGACAGAGAGACTGGCTTCTGCAGGAGACGCTGGAGCCAAAACGTTCCTAGGGCACTTTGGGGACACCCCCTTAGTCTAGGCCTTTGTGCCCAGGTGGGCTTGGAGATGTTGTCATTTTAACATCAGGATGGCTTGCCCCTTGGCAGGCACAGATACTATCCATTTGTAGGATTCCTGGGGAAAGAGAAGTGAGGGTGCTCCCTTCCCCTCCCCTCCCCCATGGAAGATAACGCCATTGCACCCTTACAGTGACTAACTGCGGCCCAGAATGTTATACAGGGAAAGTTAGGACTGTCTCTCCTTCCTTGGAAACCAGCGCAGTCCAACCTCTGGTCTAGTTCACCTTTTTCTTTCTGGCCGTAGTCTGTTTTCATCTCAGATTTCCCCCCCCCCCCCCCCCATTTTCTGTAACGTAGTGAACTTAAATCTTCCAGATCAGACCCAGTTGCCAAGCTGCTAGTTTAAGGGAATAGTCTTCTTCAGTGCACCCTTTAACACATGCAGAGAGTACAGGACGGGCAAGTGAAAGAATCCTGGTGAATTATTTGTCTAGCAAAGCAGCCCAGGCAGTAAAGGAAATCTGTGGGTCAGAGGAGGGAAAGAGGTGTGTGGTGCTCAGATGTTGTTAGGCCTCATGTATACAGGAGAGTTCCCAGATACTCTGAGCTTGTAGAGGCCATGGAAAGCTCATTTCTGCTTTGATTTTGATTTTTGGGAGACTCTGAATGGGAGCTTAAGATCAGAAGCCCAGATGGGATGCTTTTACAGTCTTTGAGATGCTGAGTGTTGTGCACTTTAAATTTGTGCTAGCCCATCACCCTCTCCTAAAACCCTTAATTCATGTTATCCAAAGTCAGAGTAAAGGTGCCTCCAGATATCTGCCTTGGTCCAACCCAAGGAGCAGGGCCTACTGTGTGTACAGACACCCGTGTCCTCATTCAGCTTGCCTGCTGTGGTGGGGCTGTTGTTACCTGGAGCAAATGTGACCAGCATCTTGGGGTAGGGGGGAGCAGCACATGAATTGACACATTAAGGAAGCTTGGAACCCTAGGACAGGAGACAGCTACCATTGCTTATTTGAGCTACAGCTTCTGCCAAGGAAAGGTGCAGAGGTGGATTTGCCAGTGCCAAATGCTAGGAGAAAAAAGGAGGTGGGGCAAGCCTGCTGAGGCTCTGCCCCCCTGCCAGGTGTGGCCCAGCAGCCTCTGTTCTCTGCTGTGGGGGGGGGGGAGACTAAGCCAGTTAGGGGGCACTCTAAGGTGGTAGTGAACATGCTGAGCCCTGGAAGAGGAGGAGAGGAGCAGACCGGGATGGGTTAGAAGCAGCTGGGTCAGAGCAGTGCAGACATGTGTGCTCACTTTACATTCTGCCTGGGCAAGGTCGGGATACCTAAGCTTTTAAAAAGGAAGGAAAGAGTAAAATTTCTTCTAAAAGAATTGCCAACAAATGGTCGTTTAGCCTTCCCGTAGGAGCTCAGGGGCCGCGTTGGAGGAGGTATCTGCTTGTTACCTGCATTTCTTCCTAGCCATCGCATTCCTCTTGTGGACTAACCATTTCTCAGTTTGTTTGGGTAGCACAGCCAAGGCTGCTTCTCTGCAGCCTCCAGCCATTGCTGCTGTGACTGGGGCGGGGGGGGGGGGGGGGGAGCAGTCAGAAGTCTGAGCTGTGCATCCTTCCTTTCCAAAAGGACTCGTGTTGTCAGTGCGCAGCCTCACTTTCCCAGTCATGGAAATCTTGTGGCAGGACAGAGTCAGGACAGCCTGGGGTGCCGTGTTTGGCATCTGCTCAAGCTCCAAACGCTCCACAGAGCCTGCTTCGGCTGCAGTCGCTGTTAGGACAGGGGAAGACTTCACGGGCTTGGTGTAGACACTCCCCTAGGTCACCAATGCATTTGAGGCCTGTCGGTTACTCTCAGCCTGGTTTTGCCGTTTTAAGAGCCAAAGACAGATTTGCTGGGTTGTGGCCACTGCATGGGCTCCAGCTTCTTGGAGCCACAGGTGAGGGCTGGATAGTAGGTGGACCCCAGAGGGTTGAGCAGAGCCCGTACAACAGAGGTGCTTGTCCTCTCTGAACACCCCATAACTCTGTAACAACTCATTCTAATACCTTCCCCATCACCTCTGTCATATTCTAAATCAGTGGTTCTCAACCTTCCTAATGCTGCGACCCTTTAATAGTCGTATGTGGGCCTGTCTGCATGTGGGCGCATCCGCCTGGAGACGGCTAGAGGAGGCTCCTAAGACCATCGGAAATATGTGTTTTCCTGATGGTCTTAGGCAAACCCGGTGACCCCGTGAAAGGGTCCTTCAACCCCAAAGGGGTTGCGACCCACAGGTTGAGAACCACTTTTGTAAATAATCTCCTCTCCTTCATCAGGCTTCTACAGCATACTCTTCAGAGCTTCACCACCCTGGTAACTGCCCTCTAGGCCCTGTCCGGCTTGGTGAGGTTCTTCCTGAATGATACTCCCTAGCACTGAACCCAGAGCTTGTATTTGGTCTGAATGGGATAGAGGAGCCAAACCATCACCACCCCTGTTCTAGACGCTGTGCCTTTAAAAATGGATAGTTTTGTTTTTATATCATCTACACTTTACACTGTGTCCCTCCTCACTTCCCCTCCTAAAACCATCCGTTACAACAAAGAGGAAAAATGAAAAAACTGTTTCCCAAACCTGCCTGTGTCGCACGTGTGTCAAACGTGTCCGACTTGAGTGGCTGCGTTGCTTCTGGGCGATGGGCTGGCCCCCTCTTTTCCACTGCACTTCTGTGTGTATGCGCTGCTCTTCCTTCCCCTTTGCGTCATGGTGGTAGTGGCCATTGGTGGCTTGGTTCAGTTCATCTGTGTGACTGCCTTGCTTCACACGGCCCAGGACAAGCTAACTTATTGGGCTGCCATCTCATGGTGCTGGTTCCTTGGGTTTGTAGGCCAGGTGCTCTTGACCTTCTGTTCGTAGAAGACCTCTGACTGTCCTAGCGGTCACTGGAACTTGCTTGCTGGACCTTTCCAGATCCAGTTGTTGCCTCTTGGAGAAATTAAAGTGTAACAGTCCATCCTGGCAGCGTCGCCCTTGGTGCCCATCAGTGTGGCAGTGTGGTCATCAGTAGAGCCAGAGCCTGTTCCATTTTTCTTTGTCTGCAGGACTTCAGAGCAGTAGAACCTCAGCATCTGTGCCCTTCACGACGGCGTTCCCAGGCGCCTGGGCCCTTCACGACGGCATTCCCAGGCGCCTGGGCCCTTCACGATGGCGTTCCCAGGCGCCTGGGCCCTTCACGACGGCGTTGCCAGGCGCCTGGGCCCTTCACGATGGCGTTCCCAGGTGTCTGTGACCTTCACAGTCGTGTTCCCAGGCACTTGAAGGGTTCTGGTGTGATGTTCACGACAACCCTGGCGAGTAGATGCAGTTGTTATCCCATTGTACACTTAGGGTAACTGAGGCAGGCAGCAATGCAGTGACTTACCCAGAATCACACAGCGTCTGAGGCCACATTTGGACTTAGGTCTTCCCGGCTTGAGGCGCAGCGTCGCTACATCGCCTAGCAGCCATAGACATGTTGTTTATCTGTAGATTCGTGCACATAAAACAGCCTTTGGTTTCTTGCCAGAAGTGAACATGCTGAGGGTTTGTTAATGCCATGTAAAAGGTAGAACTATATGCTGTGTGACTCTCCTGGAAGGTGGGGACAGGAAGAGATGCCAGCTTCGACTTCAGATGGCTCAGGCATTTCACTGGACGTCTTCATGAAGGACCTTAGCAAAAAGGTGTGTGTCATTATCTGGCAGGGTCTCAGAAGGAAAGCCAGGGCCTGGCTGGGCTCCCCCCAAATCTTCTTTTATAGGTAAGGCCTGTGACACCCAGGCCATCTCTCTAAACATGCCCGCCTTTGTCATTTCTTTGTAAGCGGCATTTAAGGAGTGTGACCCTTGCCGGTGTTGTGGGTGCTATTTTCTTTATTCTGAACATCTCCATTGCTTCTCTGTCTGGCACGTGTTATGTTTCTCTTTCTTCCTGACTGTCTTTGATTGCTCTCCCTTATTTGTAAACTTGTAAACAGTTTGCTTTCCTCTTCTGGAGGGAATGCGGAGCATCTGACGCTGACTTACTCCTCTGGCAAAATGACAGGCGTCATCTTTTCAGATGACAGCACTACTAACCATTTTGGTGGAAGAACACCTGTTCTTTTTGTTTCTCCAGCCCTGGGCTGTCCGCATTCTTCTTGTTACGTGGATAATAAATGCTCCATGTTTCTAAGAGAGCAGGCCTGGGAAGTTCCTTCTCTGGGAAGCTAACGACCCCACGAGCAAGAGGCAAATAGACACCAGTGGTCTGGCTATTTAGACAGCCCAGGCAAATGGGTGATGATGGAAACCTAGAAATTAATGGTAGGTCATTCATTCATTCAGCAAACACAGCTCTAAGCATTTCCTGTATGAATAGATTGTTCTTGGTTCTGAGAGTTAGAGAGAGAAGGCACTCTTTAGATAATCTTTAATTAGACCCTGTGTTTTAAGTACACTAGTGGAGAATAAAGTGTTTGGAAGATAAGCTGTGAGAGATGCCGTTTCCTCTTGGGAGAATAGAAGGGAGAATCGGGTGAGGCGAAGGTCTGAGTCAAAAGCACAGCCCCACTTTCCTGCCTGTATCCAGCTGGGACTTTTATCAGGAAATAGGCCATGAGGTGGGAAAATCAATATGGTCGGTTCAATTTCAGTTTTTCTGTGCTGGTTCTTGAAAATCTTTCACACTGTAGAAGAATATTCTTAGTTTTTAGCTGAGGATTTCTCAACATCATCTGGTCCAGTTGCTTCAGCTCCAGATGAGGAAGCTCAGACAAAGTGTGAACATCGACTGTGCCCAGACTAAAACCAGGGCTCTGGACTCCTGTCAGACAGACTAAGAAGCCTCTCCCCACCTCCCCAGTGCCACATCCTCTCTGGGTGCAGTTGGCTCACGGGCTTGTGTGCCAGAGGGATGACTTGAGCTCGGGGTCAGAAGGACTGGGCTCTGGTGAGGGCTGCAGGAATGATGGCCGGCCCCTTCCTACTATTTGACTTTCTGCTTCATTAAAAAGTAGAAAGAAACTGTTGCCAATTGTTTGAGGCATTTTTATTGTATTGGTACCCTGGGGTGATTTGACCAGATAATGAGATTTTTACAAAAGCAAATAAAAAAGATTATGGCAACAGTTTTACAAGAATGAACCAATGGAAGCGGGAGGGCTGCAGATGGAGCAGGTTAGCGTCTTGGTGGTAAAGAAGCTCCTATTGCCAGAGGAGTGAGGGCATCTTCTTAGTGGGGCGGGCTCTTGACAGGAACACGGTTCCTTCCTGTGCCTGATCTAAATGCACATCACTCTGAAGGTGTGAACAGGTCAAACTTCTTGGGTGGTGTGCCTGATGTCTCTCCTTCTGTCCTGAGCCCAAAGATCCAGGCAGTTAGAACTTGACTCCCAGAGGAGTCGGTCCCAGAGCAGACAGTGTTTGGCTGCCTGGCTGGCTCATAGACCAGCCTGGTATTCTCTTTGGATAGGGACGGTATGAAGCGAGTGACAAAGGAACCCAGTGGGGAGATCCTTAGTGCTCCGGTAGGGCTCTGCCAGGCTGCTCAGACTGCTCTGGTCACCTTTGGAATTGGGAGTGCCTGTGATCAATGATGGGCCAGTGGCCATGTGGCCCTCATGGGAAAGATGGGGAGGTAGGGGCTAGGGACTGGCCAGATTCCAGAAAGCAGCCTGGGGGAAAAAGGGAGGCATTATGTGCAGACAGACAGACACAAAGCAAGAGATAGAGAAAGAATGAGTTGTTTTTT
>CM053594.1:12024545-12086856 GCA_028646575.1 Pseudocheirus occidentalis | reverse complement strand
CCCCCCCCCCCCCCCCCCCCCCCGGGGAACTGCACTTTGGCAAATGAAGACCCTAATTAGAGATGGAAGGGTTTCCATTTTGTTTTTCTTTAATCCTTACCCTGGGGCCTTTGCAGGCAGCCCTGTCTCTGCTTGTGTGCAAAGAAATTTCCCGTTTCACTTTGTAACAAGATCCTCTTTGGGAAAAGAAGCCACTGGCCAACGTTGTCGTGGGCCCACCACAGCCCCAGGCCCCTGAAACTAGCTGCTTGGCACACCCAGGGGAGAAAGGGCCTGGAGCACCTGGGCTGGAAAGGCCCCAGGCCACAAGTAGAGTGTAGCAGCTCTGGCCGCCCAAGCCCACCGCCTTAGCAGGTGCTGGTTGTCCTATATTCCAGCCTCTAGTCCAGGGCCGTCCTAACTGGAGAGAAGTGCCTCATGACCATTTTCTTGAGAGCACTTGTCTGCCAGGGCCATGAAACTGAGGACCAGAGAAGCCACAGGGTTGCACAGGTGGCCAGAGGATAACCCAGCGTTTCTCCTTCTGCCGAGTCTTCTGTTTCTCATTATTAATGGTCAGTGTAGAACTTGCTAACTGAGTTTGGACACTTTTAATCCGTTGTCCAAGACTTGCTCAGGCAATGTGTATCAAAAGGGCTTTCTTAGGGTAGATAATGCACAGCCGTCATTAGGGGGAGAAGGAATGGCTATAAACTCATGTGCATATGCACAATCCTGTGGGTGGGTGTGTTTTTTTTTTTTTTTCTGAGCGGGGAAGACGAGGCAGTTGGGGTTAAGTAGTGTGTCAAGTGTCTGAGGGCAGATTTGAACTCAGGTTCTTCTGACTCCATGGCCGGTGCTCTGTTCACTGTGCCACCTAGCCTCCCCAGTGCATCTTTTTTATTAGAAGACAAAGCTACTGGTCTCGGTTTTGCCAACACCATTGAAAAGAGCTATCCTGTTTGCAGAAGTGTTTGTGACTGCCATTTAGGATTGTTGTGGCCCTCTTAGAAACCTTAGGGTTTCAGAGTGCCCTTGAATACTTGTTGCTCTGTGCCGCTTGAGAATCTATTGCTTTTGTTTCCTGGAAATCCAGTTAAAGCATTCCATCTTGAACCATCCCTCATAACCCCCCCCCCCCCACTCCTTATTTTATCCCTCCCTTGTTTTGGGTGCCTCAGAATACCCAGCAGATGTCATCTCCTTCATTCCATAGCTAGAGAATGACTCTCCTGACTGACTCTCCAGTCTGCCTGAACACATACTCAGTGATGGGGAAATCTTACTGTCTCATTAAGCCACCTGTTCTTTTTCCAGGCAGCCTTAATTTGGGTGGCAGAAATTTTCTGTATCTGCTAGTCCTTGTCTACCTTCTATCTCTCCCCTATAAGGGCCATCCACATGTGCAACTTTTGATCTTGCTGTTTAAGTCATCAGATGTGACAGGCTCCTGTCTGCTTCTAACAACTCTAGACCAGCAGTTCTCAACTGTGGGTCATGACCCCTTTGGGGTTGAATGACCCTTTCACTGGGGTCACAGAGGTTGCTTAAGACCATCTGAAAACACATATTTCCGATGATCTTAGGAACGGAGACACCGCTCCTCTATCCATCTCCAGGCGGGTGCACCCACATACGAGTATTGGCATTAGGAAGATTGAGAACCACTGATCTAGATGATTCTTAAAATCAGTTTGTATTAATGTCCTTGGTTTTTGTATCAGCCACTTTTCCCTCACCTCTTCCAGAAAGCTGGCTTTGGTAATAAAACAGCCCAGTTAGCCCACATTCTGGAAGTTGCCTGTCGCTGGTGTGCCAGTCCTGCAGTGTCCCCCCGCCTCTGCAGAGAACACTAAGGGAGAGCACGACTGCTTTTGTCGTTGTAATGTCACAGCTTCCATTTTTAATTGTTTGGCTGTCATGCTTTCCTTTAACGTGGTGGTCCCAGGCATGCTGTTTCCCTAGTTTAGCTTCCTTCATTGTATGGAGGGAATGGGGAGGGATGGAAGAAGGAATTCTTAAGAATCAGAGCTTCCTCCCGGTGCTCCTGTTGGCTGATCATCAAGTGGCAGAGCTTCATAGATGAGCTCTGTAACCCCTTCAGAGTTCACCCCCAAAAGGTAGGAAGATTTATATAAGTCATTGCAAGGTGAAGTGAGTAGGACCAAAAATGCTACACATGACAGCACTATTGTAAAGACAGTCAGTTGTGAGACTCAGTAACTGATCAGTACACTGAACCAAGGCACTTCTAGAAGGCTCATGATGAAAAATTCTGTCCCCCTCCAGATAGAGACTTGGAGTGTAGATTGAAGCCTCTTTTGTTTCCTCTTGTTTTATTGCTCACATCCCCCCCCCCCAACTTCCCCCCAACCCCAACATGGCTAATGTAGAAATGTTTTGCATGACTTCATATGTACAGTGGGTAGTGTCATTTTTGCCTTCTCAGTGGGTGGGGAGGGCATGTAGAGGAAGGGAGAGAATTTTGAATTGAAAATAAAAATAAAACTTAAAAACAATTTTTTAAAAGAGGTTCAGCCCATCTATCTACACAGGAAAAACCAAATGGATGAAGAATACTTGTTCCGAGTGTGATAATGCAATTGTAGTTGGAACCAGTGGAGCTGATCTGTTAGATCATTCTTGATAGACTCTATGAATTGAACCTGTGCCCACAATTGAACAAAAGGAGAATCTGGTATTTCCTCAGAGAAATTACAAGGCTTTTAATGAGCCCAAGCTTCTTTCTGAAGCAAAGACCTATCTTTTTAACTTCAGCATCATTCTGCTAATATTTCATGAGTGTAAGTCATGGGATATTGAACTCTCCAAAGAATCTAGACTAGGGGGAATCCCTGAAAGGTCAGTGGAAGGGTGCATGGCAGCAGGCATGGGGGGGGCCACCAGGGACTGTGGCCTATTGCCAATGAAGAATTGTACGTCCAGGTCAGGGTAATAGAGCCTCTGTACCATGTAAAAGTTCACCAAGCACTTTCCACACTGTCTATCATTGGATCTTCCCACAGCAGAGGAGAAGTGCTAGTACTTTTGTGATCCCCGTTTTACAGGGGAGATGTAAAGAGGCTAGCTGAGGGTCCTCCAGGCTGGCGAGGAGGTGTCCAGGGCAGGATTGCTGTCCCACCATGCCACACAGTCTTGTGGTGTGGTTCAGAGAACTTCATTTCAAATCCCTGACTGACCTTGGACTAGTTTGTAAAATGGGAATGATACTTGATTGGGGCTGTGTGGAAGAAGTGCATCACGGTTCTTGAAGCAATCCGTCAAGAGCATGATTTTCCAGATTGATGACCTGACTTGTTTGCTGTCCATCAGCAGAATTACAAGAGCTATCAATAACCAGATTCTCTGTCTCTAGTGTGACAGGATGACCCCAAGCTTCCCCTCTTCCCTTTTCCTTGTAGGCTAGAATTCTGAGGGCCAGATCACAGTATCTGCTATTGAATGTTTCCACCCTGATGTTCATGAGCAGGCTGTTGTTTCGTAGAAGCAGCTGAAACTAATCTAAGCCGCTTTGCTTAGCAGTGTGCTTAGCAGACTCTTAGCAGTGTTAAACTTGTCACAACAATAGAAGGAACAGTATAAAGAATTTTTCAGGATCATCACTGGAGGAAGAGCTTCATGGGAGGTCAGGACTGGCAGATACATCGTTGTTAGGCAGCTTATGGAGCATTGATGGTGGACAGTGGGTGGGACCATGAAGGCACACGTCTCCAGGGGAAACCTCTGCCCTCCCCCCAACTTCCCAACTGCTGGTGGCCCCTGCTCCTGAACTACCTGCAACTTTGATCTGGATGTACTCTAGGATTTTCTTTTCTCTTTGTACTTTTTCTGTATCTGTCAGCCTAATTCAAGCAAGCAAACCGCTCTTCAAGCACCTGCTGTTTGGGAGACTGAGTGTGCAAAGACAAAAATGAAAAAGTCGTCCTTGTCCTCAAGGAGCTTACGTTCTTCTGAGGGCTTGTAATATCCCACAGACAAAAAATGGGAGATAGTCATTTGAGATGGGTCGAGGCTCGCTTCATTATGATATCTAGTATCAACTGGGTCAGGACCAGTCTTGGAATATCACCAGGGGATGGCAGACACTTGTTCTGTGGTGCTGGACACAGGGTGTTCTGTGAGGAACCAGACTCAGGACAGCAGTTACACTCAGCTAGGTATTTATGTAGCCCCTACTGTGACTGGGCACTGCCTGAGCAGTCGGGAGATGCCAGAGGGAAAGCAAGCTAGTGGCTCTTCTCAGGAGCGAGGGATTGAATTTGTAGAAGAGAAAAGATGAGTTCAAATCCGGCTTCTGACTGTAGGAAGTTAGCATCTTTAGACCTCTGTTATCTCATCTGTAAAATGGAGATGACCCTTAAACAATGCAGTGTGTGCTAATCACTTTACAATCTTTCAGGCTCCATGTAAGGCAATAGATAATAACCCCCTGCATGTCCCAGGAGGGGAGGAAAGGGCTGTGCCAGGCACTGGCCTGAGTACAGTGCCAGGCAGCACGATGTACATCAGGCTCGGGGCCCTGAGGGAAGAACCCTGAAATGTTGGCACCTAGGTCAGTGTGCAGTCACTGCTTCTTTGAATATAAGAACAAGATGGGCTAGCGTGGGGTTTGCTTTTTACTATCCTGGTGATCAGTAATGGGTGCTGAGGGCAGTGTACTGAAAGGCACTCCTTCGTTCTCTGCTGCCATGATAAGGGCAAGATGCTCCAGAACAAGCTAGAAATTCCAGTTTCTTCATTCCTGGGAATGCTTTGGGGCAGACCTATTAATGATCCAGGTTAACAAATGATAAGTGCCCCTGGGCTAGACTGAAGAGGCCGGTGTTTTTATCGGGTTGGAGAGTGTGGCAAGGCAAAATGCAAGGATTTAATGCCACATTCAGTGATGAGCCCTGCATTTCTAAGTTACCTAGTTTAATGAGTTCATAAGTACCCATCAAGTGCCCACTGTGTACCAAGCTGGGCTAATCACTGGGGATGCAAAGGAAGGCAAAATTAATCTTTGTGGGGAGGCTCGGGGGTGCAGTGATTGGAGCACCAGCCCTGGAGTCAGGAGAACCTGAGTTCAAATTTGATGTCAGAGGCTTGACACTTACTAGCTGTGTAACCTTGGGCAAGTCACTTAACCCCAATTGCCTTGCTTCCCCCCTCACAAAAACAAACAAAAAAAATAGTCCTTGCTCTCAGCAAACAACTGTGTAAAAATAAGATATGGACTGAATAAATTGGGGCTGGTCTCAGGGAAGGAACATGCATTAAGGGGGATGAGCAAAGGCTTCTTGTAGAAGGGGGGATTTTTAGCTTGACTTGAAGGCAGGAGGGGGAGCATTCTCAGTGCTCAGAGTCAGAGAGGGTGCATCTTGTTGGAGGAACAGCAAAGGATGCTCTTGTCCCTGCACCAAAAAGTGTATGAAGAGGGATAAAGTGTGGGAAGGGAAGGAAAGGATAGGATAGGAAGGGGCCAGCTGTGAAAGGCCTTGAAAGTAAAGAAGGAGTTTTATTATTGGTTCTCGAGCTAATAGGGAGCCCCCGGAGCTGATGGAGTAGAGACTAGACAGTCAGACCTGCCTTTTAGGAAGTGATTTCACAGCTGAGTGAAGGATGCGCAAAAGTGAGGACAGACCTGCGGCAGGGAGGCCAACCAGCAGGCTGTTACAGTCTCCTAAGTGTGAGCTTGGAGAAGAGGGGCATCAAAGGGACTTGGCAACTGACCGGAGTGGAGTGTGAGAGAAAGTAAGGAATGGAAGACGACAGCTCTGTTGGGAACCTGGGTCACCGCCGGGATGATGGGACCCTCCATAGTCAGTGGGAAGTTTGGAAGGGGGATGGGTTTGGGAAGAAAGAGAATGAGTTCAGTTTTGGACCTCTTGAGCTTACAGTGCCTAAGCCATCCAGTTGGGGTTGTGAGACGGGTCAGCAGACAGATTAGGGCTGGACAGAGCTTTGAGAATCATCTGCATAGAAGTGATCATTGAATCCACAGGAGCTAATGAGATCATCTACTGGAGTAGTCTAGCGGGAGAAGATATGTGCCCTAGGAGCATATGTGACCTTGGTCATGGTCAGTAGGTGTGACTCAGTGGAGAACCCAGCAGTGGCTACTGAAAAGGAATGGTCAGGTAGGAGGGGAACTAGGAGAGAGCAGCATCACTAAGACCTAGAGAGTAGCCAGTGTCCAGGAAATGGTGATTGACAGTGACAAAGCCTGCAGAGAAGCTAAAAAGGATGAAAACTGAGAAAAGACCCTTTGAGTGGACAATGAGGAGCGGCTCCTTGGTGACTTTGGACAGAGCAGTTTGGTTGAATGATGAGTACGGAAGCCAAACTGTAGACTTTAGAGACTGAGAGGAAAGGAAGTGGTTACCCCGTTGTAGACAGCTTTCTCCAGGGCGCATTGTTGGTTCATGAGCATGTTACCCATGGAATTCCTTGTGATTCTGTTCTTGGATCTTAGCTCAGGAACCGACCATTTGGCGTTATATTCCACACTAAACTAATATTAACCTGACCATAACTGAAATGATACATCTGCTTCTGCAATAGTGTTTCTAAAGGTTTTTGTTGTTGTTGTTGTTTTTTGTTTTTGTTTTTTGTTTTTTTTTACCTGTCTACCCTGGTCCATAAGAATGTCTTTCAGTCCTATTTTTACTTAATGGCAAGGAATTGTTCGTTTTGATGGCTGCCTTAGATCGATTCCATGTTTCATTAATACTGGTTTTTGTGAAGAGACTTTTCCAAATCTGTTGTGTTGTACTGGTCCAGATGTGAACATTAATGGTGGTGTTGCCACCATCAGTTTACAAATGGCCAAACAGGTTGTGGCATGTGAATGTAGCATAGTATTATGGTGCTGTTAGAAAAGATGAATGTAGTTAAGTACAGATGCATAAAAAGGTATCTGTGAACTGATGAAAAATGAAGTAGGCAGAACCAGGAAAACAAATACACAATGAGCACAACAGTATAAGAGGGAAGAACAAAACGAATGCCATGTAGTAATAGCTAGCCCCCAAAGAAGAGAGATGAAAAAACACTCTGCTTTTGTAAGTGTGAGCCTAGGGGCGTGATACAGTTCATTGATGCCAGACTTTCTTAATACATTACTTCTGCTAAACTATGTTTTTCTACTTGCTGGCTTTTTAAAATGAGTGTTTCTCTGGGATCCATTGGGAAATGTAGGTGATATTGAAAAAAAACCCCAAAAGGTACTGGTTGTTGTTGTTTTAAAGAGGCATATCAGAGAGGCATTAATTGTCTTTAAATGATTCTCATTCACCTTTGGTTTTGGGATGCCAGTAAGTCATTTAACATCTCTGGTCACAGCCTTCTTCCTATTCCCTTTATGTTCAGTGTGTCTTGATGGTGAGAGACTCTGGTATTTGTATTAATCTGTTGATTAGATGTGTGACTTCCAGATTCAAGCTAAAATCCTTTGTTTCATTCTTTCCTTGGCATGTGTTAAGAATTTTATTTTTGTTGAGTTCAAATGAAATTTTAATATTATTGGAGAAAGGTCTCATGGGCTAAAACAACTTTAATGTATTTTTTGATGCCGCCTTATAATTTGATGTCATCTGTGTACATTTGGTGATTTATAAGATGTTTGGTTCAACTACTGTTAAATTTAGAAGGTATAGTTGGATTCATTTAGAAAAGAGAGGACAGCATTGAAAGCTAGGTAGAACTTTAAATGAGCTTAAACTGTGCCCCTGACAAATGTCACATTTTCCACCTATTTTTAAATAGAAAGCAGTTTTCCATGTGGCTGTCAAATATTGTTGTGTTTGTATGTGAATAAGCCTTGTGTGTGGAGCTGGTTCTAAAGGCTTTTGTGATGGACAACCCACAGAGTTGGTGCATCCACGTGGCTTGTTCAGTGATACTCAATAAGAAGTTGCTCTTCATACAGGAGGGGAGTTTTGATCCTTAGATGACAAATTATTGATTTCTTTCTTCTTTTTTTCAAGTGGGCCAAGCTGTGAATGTTTGGCATAAGGCACGTAAGCCTGTGCTTGGCACATGTTTGCAAAGGTCATTGGTGTTCTCATCTTTTGCTAATAACAATATTGTGACAAGTGTAGGGGGTGGGGGTGCTGAGGCTTCATCTGGGGAATGTGGCAAAGGCACTGTCTAATCATTTGTGCCCCATTGTGCAGCACAAGGATTACTACCTAGGGGTTATGGATTCCTTTTACACCCACTGCTTCCCAATTTTACAGAAAAGTGAGAGCTTCATTCACATCCTGTGATATAACTCTTCTGATGGTCATTCTGTTCATGGAGGACAAGCTTGCTCTTTCTCGCTTGATCCAGCACTCATTTTTATTGCAGCCATGTAGGTGATCAGACATTTTTCTTCTCCTCCTCCCCCCCTTCCTCTTCTTTAGGAAAATTCTCCTTTATTTCTTTACCTCTCAAGCCTATGCAATAACATTGTTTTGGTTGGTGATAAATTGTTTATTTTGTTCTTTTCCTGCTTTGATTCCTTACATGGTTGTAAACTTTTGACTTAGGTCCTTAGTACCTAATTGTTTTCAGGATTCCTTTTTAGCATATTTATTTAGGGCAGCCCAGTTGGTGTATCATGTGTACTGATCTGACATCGACACACGGCAGAACTGTGAAAATCAAGGTGATCTTTGATGCCCGTCCTCAGAGCGGGGTCCTCAAGCCCCACCTTTCTTTCCTCCTAGGATCCTTACTGGGACAAGGAACATTTGCACACTGCTCTTTGCAGCATCTGAATTGTTTTGCATTTTCTGACAAGTAGTGTGTGAGTGGTGATGGTTACGGCAGGTACTAGATTTTTGGAATTACCTGGTTTTGATATTATAGTTGGTGTGCTAGTTGGAGCTGTGTTGTCAGACCCAGAAAGGGCTTTTCACAGTTCCATCAAAGGATGTCCATCTCCTTTTCAGAATCTTTTTGAGATATCAGAGTTGTTGGGGTTTTTTTTTCCATTTCTTATTAGATGTAAGTTCTGTAGTTTGTATTAGGGAAAAGAAGGAAACAGGCATTTATTAAGGGCCTGCAGCGTGCCAGGTGCTGTGCTCAGTGCTTTCCAAATTGTATCATTTGATCCTTGCCACAGTCCTGGTCAATAGGCGCTTGTTATCATCACCCAATTTTGCAGGTGAGGAAACTGGCAAACAAGATGAGTGACTTTGCCCAGGGCTATGCAGTCTGCAAGTGAGGCAGGATTCAAACTCAGGTCTCACTGACTCAGAGTCCAGCACTCTGTCTGCTGAGCCACCTCCCTCCCTTGTCCCATTGACCTTCACTTCTTCAGCTGTTCAGATCTTAGTGCTTCCAGAAGTTTCTCTCTTGGTCCAGCCTGGGCTTTAGAGTGAAGTCTCTTTTTTTTAAAATAATTTTGACCCGGCTCACTGTGCTCCGGACCCCACTGCAGCCAGAAGGTTGCTTGGGCTTTGGGGGGCTTGTTGCTGCTGCAGTCCCCCCCTCCCCATGGGAATTTTGCTTAGGTAGCCGTGAGGAGGCCCCAGGCAGAACAAGATAACCTTTGGGTGCTCAGTCACAGTTGTTGGGGGGGGGGGTGTCCCTCTGGTCACACCGTCTCGTTTGATTTTGTGGGTCTTAGAACCAGTGGCTTCCTGGCTGTACGTGTTGGTATCACTGTGATGAAGCAGACTAGGAACTGCAGGTGTCAGGGCAGTACAGTGGGAAGAATAGAAGCCCTGTAGTTTGAGGATCTGAGTTCAAATGATGTTGCTGACAGTCGCCCAATGAGCTTGAACAAGTTACCTGACCACCTAGAGCCTGTTTTCTCCATGTAAAACAAGGCATCTGCGCTGTGTGACCTTCAGAGGACTTTTAGTTCTAGATCTAAGAGTCTTTTGATTCTCAGACAGTTCATCAGAGCTGGGAAGGACCTTAGAACAAAACAATTCAGGGCTGTCAGCTAATCCAACCTCCTCTTTTTACAACGGTGGAAACTCAGTCCCAGGAATGAAATGATTTGTTCAAGGTCGTGTAGTGAATTAGTGGCAGAACCCTAATTAGAATATGGGTCTCCTGGGCCAGTGCCAAATGCCTCGTGACTTCTGTCAAGTCTTAGCTCTTAGAGAAGGGCAGTGGGGGGGATGGGGGGGAGAGTTCGCTGGACAGACTGTGGAGTCTTTCGCTTACCCCAGTAGCAGGCCAGCCCTGAAACTTCAGGGCCCCTCCCTCCCACCCAGTGACTGGAAAGCTCTTTGCAGATCTCCCATTTCGGGAGGGTGCCCAGGACACCTCCACCAGCTGGACTCCTCACATCGTGCCCCCTGGCTGGCCACGTTTCCTTCATCCTCTTTTTAGCTTCTTTTAATGTGTTGTTTTCTCCCATTAGATTCTGAGCTTCCTGAGAGCAGGAATGGTTTTTTCCTGTCTACCATCAGCACTAAGAACAGTGCTGAACTCCTCTAGTAAGCACTTCAGTAATGCTTATTGACTAGCAGACCCCAAGTTCTAGATTAAGTGGAGACAGGTCATCTTAGTCCAGTGCCTAACAAAAGTTAACTGTTACAGTATGGTCCCCTATCACCTCTGGGATCTAGGATCTGAACTCCTTTTCTTGGCATTCAAAGCTCTTCAGTCAGTGACCCAGGCCGCCACCTCTCAGCTCCAGGCATTTTCACTAGCTCCCTCCCTTGCTGGTAATCTCACACCTCCAGACTTGCCTGGTTTCCCAGATGCCCCTTTAATGCTGACAGCATGTCCCCTGTGGTGGTGACCTCCAGTTTTGTCTTGGAATCATGGTTGACAGGTTGTTTCCCCGTTGGCCTGAGCTCCTTGAGGACAGGACCTCATTCAGCGCCTTTCTCGTGTCCCCAGCCAGCACAGGTCCTGGGCACAAAACCTGCCCGTTCTCCTGTGCTGTTCACCCTTCCCATCACAGAGTCCCCATCCTCCCAATCTTTTGCTCTGTTCTTTCCTGTCATCCAGTGAGTTGAATCTTATAAATATTAGAATTGAATTTGTTTTAGAGTTTATCTCTTCCAGTCCTTTTTTTTTTTTTTTTGCAGAAAGAAAAATTGATTCCTAGCGGTATTATTGGCTATGCTTATATTTTGATGTCTGTGATCTAGCAAATTACCACTGGAACTGTCTGTTGACGGCTCTTTAAAGCAAATTGGAGGACCACATCAATATGTAATTCAGATTAGACCACAGTTGTAGGAGATGCTGGTCACCACACTATATTTTCAAGGGATATTGTTAGTATTGAAATGCTGATTAAGTCTCTTGACTGACCAGGGAAGTACTTTTACTGAGCCAAGAGAGATTACCAAAAAAATGAATAAATAAAGATATTTCCGAAGTGCCTTGAAGCTCAGCTTCAAAATGAATTATGCGGGAAGTGTGAGGCTTTGCTGGGTCTAGGCTTGGATAGAGAGGATTCTGAGCTCCGCCTCCAGTGAAAGGATGTCTTCTCAATTGATATGTCACCCGATTAAAACCATCAAAAGTGGATAATGATCAGAACATCTCACTGGGTTGTGTCAAGCATCATGGGTTCATGATTTCTTTAAGGAGACCCAGCTAGATCTCTGAGAAGCAGGCGTTGTCTTTCTTGCCGAATCACATATTTGGATGAGGTGGATATGCTTTAACACTTGGGGCAGTTGACCAAGGGTTATTCTGGCAAAAGACTCGAGTCCTGTTCCCAACTCAGTACTGACTCTGGGCAAGACCCTTAGCCTCTCTGAAATGAGGGCGCAGACTAGGTATCCTTCTGGGCTCCTTTGGTGCTGCCTGCATCTCAGGAACATGGTAGGGAGTCATCTTGCTCCCACAATTTGGTCACTTATTTTGATTCACTGAGACCAGCATGTCATTGGTGTGAATGCTAGGCCTGGCTCAGGGGTCAGAGAGCAGTTAACTCAGCCCAACAAGTCTCACTGTAGCACATGACAAGAGAATTAGTAGGAACCTTCGGGTACTCTAGCATGGAATTCTGATGTTTGACCACGGCTCTTGCTGTTCAACTGCCTGAGTAACAGAACGACATTGAACGAAGCTGGGGCAGGGCATCGGTCTTTTTGAAGAAAAAAGAAGGCAGCATTTTAGCATGAACTTGGACCAGTGCCATCCGAGTGACCCAAGAATTGTACATTAACCAGCTCATGTCACCACTAAGTTAATCTGTAACTTGTGCTGTTAGCTGTTAACACAGCTCCCCTCCCTCCCCTCAGCTCTCAGTCTGACCCTCCTCTGCACATTTACCTTTGCTTATGGCCAAGGTCTTAGTTCTTTCTCTTGGAAAAAGTATAGTAGAATGACAGGACTGGGAAAGCACAGTGTTTTATCCCTAAACAAGCATCAGTTTGCATTGGCTCAGATGGGGTTGCCAGTACAATGCTTAGCCCACCCCCACTCCCACCCCCAGTGAGTTTGCTCAGAAAAAATTAGCTTAAAGATGGAAGCTAAGAGTAGCTCCCAGAGACAGACCCAGAGCCAAGTCTGCCAAGCCTAGGCCAGCTTGTGGCTCTTCTGTGTCAGGGGTCTGTGTGGCAGTGTTGGTAAAGCCTTATAGACCCTTTTCTCAGAATGGTTTTTAAATGCATGAAATACAGAAAAGTACAAAGAGAAGAAGTCAGTTCTGTTAAGATGCAGTTATCAGGTTTTTCATGGAGTTCACAGACCCCAGGTTAAGAACCCTTGGTCTAATGCTTCCCACTCCCTGGCACAGACTAGTCTCTTTTTAGATGACCAGCAAACACTTAGTAACTGCCCGCCATGTGCCAGTCACTGTACTGACAGCTGGGGGGAGCACAGAGAAAGGCAGCAGATGTTCTCCAGGCTCGGGGAGCTCTGAGTCTAATGGGGGACTCCTCATACAAACAAGATAGCAATAGGATAAATTGGAAATGAGCAGCAAAGGGGGGGAGACCCAGAAAGGCTCCTCAAAGGAGGTGATGTCGTAGCTGGGCCTTAAAGGAAGACAAGGAGGCAAGCGTGGGGAACAGTCCCTTATAAATACTTGTTGATTAATTATTGCTAGGTAATGATAAGCATGGTGGAGACAGGGTGTTGTGGCTCTGAATTTATGTCTTTGATGAACAAACCATTCTGCTCATCTCTGGGACCTTAACACTATCTAAAGAGATTTAATAAGCACTTTCTTTTCAAGACTTAAAAGCATCCTTTATAGCCATTTAAGGAATATGCTCTGGTTGGTTATATGGTCCCTTTGTCTTTCTAAGTGTTATATTCTGTGCTAATAAAAATGTACAGACTTCTGTTCACATGCAGTGTTTCAGTGAGCTCATTTGTGCAAGTTTTTTAATTTTGCAGGGTTCTGTTCTGATATATCCCCAGTCAGAGCAACGTTAGCATTTGAAAATGAAGACTTTTTTAAAAAGGTATAAATTAGGAGTTATTCTTTTTTAAACAACTTTTTTGTGTGGTAGCTTTATTTCTTTGCTTTTTTTGAGGGGGAAAGCAGGGCAATTGGGGTTAAGTGACTTGCCCAAGGTCACACGGCTAGTAGGTGTTAAGTGTCTGAGGCTGGATTTGAACTCAGGGCCTCCTGACTCCAGGGCCTGGTGCTCTATTCACTGCACCACCTGGCCACCCCAGGGGTTGTTTTTAACAGTAAGTCTTCAGGAATTCAACTTCATGCATTTAAAATTATTTACTATTGTCGTCGGGTTCCTTTTCATTATTTGATGAGGTTGTATTAAAATCATCAGTGGAGAAGGATCTCATGTTCCTGATTGTTCTAGATCGCACCTCACACAAACTTGCTTTTCTCCGAATCTTTGTTCAATTAAAAACCCCTTATTCTGCATTTCCTGTTTGCAAAGTACTCTTCTGGACTTCGGAGGTACAAACAAGACACAAGTGGTCTGACAGTCGTACGGCATGTGATTCTCCTGGGGTGGGTTGTCCTCTGACGTTGCTTTAATACCCACAAAGCAGGCAGTGTCTGATATCTAGGGGACCTTGTAGAAGAACACAGAGGATCTTAGTCATTCACTGAAGCTGTGGATTCCTCCAGAACAACTCGAGAAGGGATACACCCATACAGCGCTATTATTACATCCCTTTCTGGGCCTCGCATTCCTCATCGGCACAAAGGGGTTGAACTTGTAATCTCCGAGGGCCCCTCTAGATCTTATATTCTAGACTATGATTTTCAGGGAGCCCATAACCTCTGAAAGATAATTCTAATGCAAAGAAACAAGTATATGCATCTAATCTGTAGAGTAAGCATCCATAAGTTAGGCCCTGAAAAGGACTCAGCAGGCACCAGAGGAGCTGGTCCTCCCTGCACACCCCGTATGCCCCTCATCCAGCTGTGGGCGCCTGTCCCTTGACTCTCCTGGGCTCCCAGGCTCCACACCCTGGTAAGACCATCTGGGTCACCAGGCTGACCCGGGCTGAGGGTAACTGACAGACCTCAGACCTGCCAGTGAGTTAGCGGGTGTTCCCTTGTGGAGGGGAGAGATGAGAATGGTTTGTTCCAACAACCATGAAGACAGCTGTGGCAGATGCTGTGAAGTGCTTAGCGCTTGGTCAGACATCAAAGATGTCGAGGTTATCCGCTGCATCCTGGGTCACCCCCAGGCACTCTCACTTTTGTCCTGCCGCTGGAATGTGATGACTCTGGAAGAGGGAGACTGACAGCTTTGTGCAACTCTGCCTTACTTAAACCCACTTCATGCACGAGTCAAGACATCACCCCATGATGTCATTACTCCTCTTTGAAAATGATGAACAGCAACATGTTAGGCATGATGCTAGGTACTGGTGATACGAAGACAAAGCCAAATTCAGGCTGCCTTCAAGGAGTTCTTTTGGGGGCATACTTGGAAGTAAAGAAGAGTCAATGCTACAGTTTGAAGAAGGGGAAAGGGTGAGGTGGCAGTTAGAAAAAAGATGGCATCCTTTGGGAATCATGGGACATTGTAGGCATGGGAAACCATTATTACTGGTAGTTGTTGTAAGAATTGAGTGAGATTATAGAAAAACTTTGCTAACCTGAAAAAAAAATCATGAAAACAGAAACTGATTTTTCAATCTCTCTGATAGGATCCTGTTCCAGTTTCTTATCCTGCAGTGGAGGTAGCCACCTGGGCTCTCAAAGATTGTGCTAGGGGGAGTACAAGCTCAGGCAGAGTCACATCCTGGAAAGGCTCTGACTCTGGTCCTACTTTCTGAGCACAAAGAGTCTTGCCACCAGGAGCCTGGCTACTTGGTGATGAATTTGTTGGCCTTGGCAACCCATGAAACAAAAATACACAAATGGTCCTCAGTCCCTGTGGCCTCCTTCCACTTTGGCATTAACAGGAACAGTGTCAGAAAAACAGCTGTCACTGGGTTTTTTTCTTCTTTTTCCAAACTACATAAAAATTAATTTGGATAGTGGCACTCTTAAGTGGAAGTCCTTGGCAAGCAACCAAGTGAACATACTCCTAGAGAAACCAAGTCACAATAGTCTTGACATTCTCTCTATAAATGAAATAAGGAGACCCAAGGCTATTGCAGCTAAAGTGGGGAGGGATGGTTCTTAGGTTGTCCTTTGGCTTTTAGTTTGCATCCAGAAGGCAACAAGAAATACTTGGCAGGACCCTTGATTATCTTAGGTTGCACATGTGCTTGGGTATTCGTAATGAACATTTGCAAAAATGCCTATGATGCTGATTTCATCCTCTGTGCTAGCATCCCCAGGCTGAGGAGATACTGAGTTGTTGAGAGAATTTCCTTTAGGACCCTCCAAAACTAAATTATTATATTCTTTAATACTCTGTGACTTCAGTTCTACTGTGAGAATAGGCAAGGATGATGAGCAGTGTGTTAGATTACATGGTTCTTAGAGTAAGAAACAAAGAATCCAGAAGCTTGTGTACTCTCCAAAGGCTTCACACCTCAAGATCATGGGTGTTTTCTTGACAGCTGGAAGACAGCATACATGGCAAGCCCCAAATAATGTGCGGTTGATACTAGCTTAACAGACTGGTGACTGATAATGGGCCATTTCCCCAACAACTGACTTGTTAGAGTAAAAATAAAAACCAGTATCCACCTGGAAAATAACAGACAGCTGAGACAGCTCTCATCTGAACTATTTAACCAAACCAAAAAGTGAATAAAAGTAGGCAGAATTGACAGAGATGATCCCCATTTCCCTCAAACTTTAAATGCTATAAATTAACCTCTACCACCAGGATATCAGAAGAGCCTGATTATCTCCCAAGTCAGCACACAGCTGATTTCTTTATAAACCCATTTTCACATAGAAGCAGAGTAGAGAATAGCTGGCATTTCTAGAGCCCATTAAGGTTAGTAAGTTTCAAACAATCTCATTTGATTCTTGTGACAATCTTGTGAGGTAGGGGCTGTATTTTCCTCATTTTAGGATAACGGTAGAGCAGCAAAATCTCACAAAGCTAGCGTGAAGGAAGAAACAAGCTAACAGGAAGTTTGTTGCCCAAATAAGCGTAAAGGCATTTAAAAAGGATACTGAAGGAAGAACAACAGACAAAAAGAGGGAAAAGATCTGTAAAAATTTCTGTCCTATTTTTTTCCTCTCCTCAGTGACAATGAAACCAGCACATTTGGATTCAGCATCACAGCCCTTTCTGTGCTTAATGGGAAAGGAGAAATAGTACCAAAGAAAAGAAAGATGGGAAGCTGATTTTTATCAGCATGAAATTAAATAGACCGATGATTCATAAAGTTAGTCTGCCATTGCTTCTACTGTGAACAAGCACTACAGGAAGGTAGTGAACTAACCGGCCCAGTATTGATTAGCACTTAGGAGAGTGACCTGGATACAGCCTTTAGGAAACACTATGCTTTTAAGGACCCTGAGTTTCTTCCTGGGACAGAGGAATCTTTTCAGCATCAGCACTCTTCCAGTAGTGCTGCAACATGGCCACAAGTTAGTGAAAATCACATACTCCCAAGAATTGAAAGTTGTGTGGTGGGGACAGCAAAGACGCCCACAGAGACGAGATTGCAGATTCCAGAGATCTCCTGATGGTCAGACTCTGTGGCATTTCAGTCAGTCTTCTTTCTCAGCGGCTCCTTCTCTTTCAGGAGACTCTCCTTTCTCTAAGGTTTTGCAATGTCATTGTCATTCATTTTCTTTATCTGTCTAACCATTTCTTCTTAATCTTCTCTGATGCCCCATCATCTGTATCACTCCCCCTCATTTGTGAGAATACTCCCCCATCCCCCCACTGTGCTTCCTCTCCAAACTCCGTCCTGAGCCTTCTCTGCTTCACATTTTCTCTCCAGGCTCTTATTGGCTGTCACTGGACGCCCAGATACAGACAGACAGCTAGTCATAGTGTCTCTTCCCTGAACTCCAGCCCCACCCCATCGGGTGACTACTGGACATTCCAGCTTAGAGGACTTAAGCTCAGCAGAACCCAGCTTTCACTCAGACTTTGTTGTCAAGTCAGTCAACAAGGTTTATTAAGGACCTGCTTCGGCTATGCACTGTGCTAAGCACTGTGCACACAAAAAAAGACCTCTGTGCCCTCGAGGAGCTTACCGTCTGATGGGGAATACAGGGTGAAGAGGGAATAATTAAAAGAAGGGAGGCACTTGAATTAAGAAGAGAAAGTCTTCATGTGTAAGGTGGGGTTTTATTCAGGCCTTGAAGGAAGCCAGGAAGCAGGAAAACATTTCAGGAATGGGGGACAGCCCCAGGTAATGCCCAGAGCTGAGGGATGGAGTGTCCTGCTTGTAGAACATCCCAGAGGCCACTGTCCCTGGATCAGGCAGTAACGGGTAAGAGGAATATAAAGGTAGGAGGGGGCCGGATCATGAAGGACTTTGGATGCCAGACAGCACTTTGTGTTTGCTCCTGGAGGCAATAGGGAGCCCCTAGAGGTTATTGAGTGGGGGGGGGGGAGGTGACATGACTGGATCTACACTTCGGGAACCTCTCTGGCAGCTGAATGGAGGGTGGTCTGGAGTGAGGAGAGACTGGAGGCCGCTACTACTGCCTTAGCCCGTTAGCTCAGGAGTAAGCCAAGGAGGGGTCTATACCAGAGGAGAGAGGGGAGCTATTTGAAAGATGTTGCAGAGGTGAAATTGACTGGTGTTCTAATCTTTCTAGAGGGGACCCCCTAGTCTACTCAGCCAAGTTTTTTATCCCCAGTCATCCATGACTCATTACTGTCCTCACCTATGCTCTGGCTTGGCCCATCTTCTTCCTCCACCTTAGTCTTCCTTCTGACTCAGTTCAGATGCTGCTTCCTCCATAAGGCATAAGGGCTTTTCCAAATGCTAGTACTGACCCTACCAAGATTAATTGGTGTTTATTTTGTCTGTACTTACCCATGGATGTGATTTTTTTTTTTTTTTGCTCTCTAGAATATACATCCCAAAGGTTAGAGGCCATTGCACTTTCTATTCAAAGCACTGTGCCAGCAGATGGGGGGGATGGGGAAAGGGAGGCGGTACCTTGTAAGTCTTGTTGATTGATATATCGTTGGACCATGAAGCGGACGAGTCAGGCAAAAGGAGCCTGGCGTACCAGAACTGTCTCTTACATGCTCGGTTGGGTCCATGTTCCGGCACAAAAGACCCCTTTATAGAATTTTTCTTTGGGCATGGACTGGAGACCTGGAGGATAAAAAGGCATGAAAGGGTAACGATATGGATACCATGCAGGAGGAAGCTGAGATCACAGATCCATCCGAACATTCCAACTCCAAACCCCATGGTCCACGGCTCTCACCTCAGCTTTGGAGAATTCAAGTTGCTCTTTCAAAAACTAGACTTACCCTTAGTATTTGGGACTTCAAAAGTAATTCTCAAAGCAGTTGCTATGAGTGCTTCATTTCCCCCAAAGACAAGAAAGTTCTTAAGGGCAGAGACCAGTTTTTTCCCCCGTATTTATTCCACAACCAGCTCATTGGATGCTCAATTAAATGCCTTTTTTTTTTTTTACTAACTTTTGAAAACTAGTTTATTCTCATATGTGAGATTCTTCTAGACTTGGACCAGGGTAGGTTATGCAGGGATATTTAGGAACCCTCTGTTGTCTATCCTCCCCCAAAAGGGGGAGCAGAGGGAATTGAACCCTTCAGAGGAGGAAAAAGTAAGGAATGCTTTTTACTAAATAAATTATGAGTTATAACAGAGCATTCTCTTTTATTTTCCTAGGTGATCTTATCTCCTTTTCTCTCCTTTGCCCCATCATGCCCTGCTTTGTTTCTTGCTTATGTTCTTGTGTCTCTGAGTAACCTGTAAGATTCTGGCACGCACAGATAGTGACACCTGCTGGCTTTGAGTCCCCTCCACCCATTGAGGTGGGTCTCCCTGCTTCAAATCTCTCCCTACTTCATCTTCACTCAGATGCCAAAGGGGTTTTCCTAAGAAAACCTAAGGTCTGACCATGTCACCCTTATTCTCTGTGAGCTCCAGTGCTTGAATAGAAAACCTCTCTGGCATTTAGAGATGTCCAGAGCTTGCTCCTTTGTTCCCTTTTACCTCTCCTTAGGTTTTGTTCCCTTCCACTCACACCACGAGCCGGCGGCACTGATCAACTTGCTGTTCCTTGAACATGATACCCTGTCTCCCACCTAGGAGACTCCCTGACTTCCACCTAGGATGTTCTCCCTCCTCCCCTCTCCTTCCTTCAAGACAGCTCAACCCCTACCTTTCAGTAGACATAGTCATTAGCCTGCTGTCTCCCCAAGGAGATCACAAGCTCCTCATGCTTAGGGATTGTGCTTTTGCCTTTGTAATCCCAGTCCTTAGTACAGGGCCTGGCGCATAGTAAATGCTCTAGGACTGACTCAGGTGTTGTGGATAGAGCTAAGGAAGTGCCATTACCATTGGCAGCCAGCACCAGCTGTGTCTTGTATTGGTCTAGACTGAGTATGCCCAGCAGTACCAGCTGTGGTGGATTAGAGATTGATCAGTATCCCTCTTCCTCCCCCCATCCACTCTTCTTATAAAATCAGGGAGGAGGGTATCCAGAGGATAGGCGGTACAGGGAGATAGAAAGCCCTTCCCGAGATAGAAAGCCCTTCCCTTGGAGGTGTGGGCTCACGCTCCCAACCCTTCTATGTATCCTTAGGCAAAGTTTGCCAGGTAAGTGTGGCTGCTGGGAATTTTAGACCCTTCATTCAGGTATTATAAAGTTAGAGCATCCAATGCCAGAGGTAGAGCATATCAGGGAGAATTTTGTGAGTAGGTTAGGAATCTAGCTCAACTCTGTAGAACCATAGAGGTGGGAATTGGGTAAAGCAAGCAGGTGTATTCAGCACATGCTCATGACCAGAAATAATTTGGGCAGGGGAAGGATGCTGCCTGTGTCCTCAAGGTGTAGAGGGATGCCAGAGATTTGGCAAATTTGGGAATTTTATTTATGACCAAAATGGAGTCAAGGTGGACCCCTCTATCCCTGACCCCTGGACATGAAGTAGGTATAGTCAGGTCCAGAAACCAGATCCACCTCCAGTGAAGCTGGGCTAGGTTCTCAGCCATTGGTCGCTAGTAAAGGATGTGGGGCTGCAGGGGACTAGGCCATTAAGACCACCACCATGTAGAATGACCCAAGTTAGATGGGCCTGAACTCACTGTGTGTGCAACACAGAAATGTGTCCTTTTAAAAATTGAGGAAGAGAAGAATAAGACATGTACTGTAAAGGTCAAGTGCAGTATCCTGAGGATATTGGGGTGATGTGCTGGGGCTTTCTGTTGTCTAAGAAGTTCGGCAGGGGAAAAAAACATTGAAGGCCTTCTGGCCAAGATGGCTGCCTAGCAACCCACATACCTCTGCAACACAAACCCCAAGTTTGTACCGCATTGAATAATGTGTAAGAAACCCATTGAATGCGAATTTCCTGGATACTTACCTCACTAGGAGGTGGTTCTGTTAGTTGTGATTTCTCAAGGAAGGAGTAGGAATTTGAGAAGACAGGTTATGATCTCTTTTTGTTGGCATAAGTAACTTTTTCTGTCCTATAACATCACCAAAAGTCAGCCAGAAGCCCATGGACCATAGGAAAGGAGGCCTCCAGCAAACCTTCAGCCCCAGTACATGCAGACCAGCTCACAGCGTCCCAGCATCTACTGGCCAGAGACATGTTTTGCCTGCAGGACCCACTCAGCCCCAGAGAGAGGACCCTGGAGCAGGATAGCTCAGGCATCCAGGGGCTCCCAGGACCCTCATACTGATCTGAAACACCTAATGTGTGTCCTGGAATCAGCCCTGGGAGGCCGAAGTCAGAGCAGAGATGCTAGAGAATGGGTGAGACTAAGCAGGGCTGGATACCCCATGCAGAAGTGGTCCCTCTGCCAACCTTTGATGTTTTAGGCACCAGGACAGCTACCAAGTCACAAATTTGGGGATGTGTGTGACTTTATGACTATATTTGGGGAGGTGAAGGCAGAGATACTGGGGTGGTTTGCCATACCCTTCTCCATTTTACAGATGAGGAAACTGAGGCAAGCAGGGTTAAGTAACGCCCAGAGTCACATAGCTCATATGTGTCTGAGACCAGATTTGAACCCAGGAAAATGAGTCTTCCTTATTCCAGACCCAGTACTCTTATCTACTGTGCCACCAACTACCCATGCTGAACTTGGGCAGAGGTGTCTTTTTTTTATTTTAAAGGTATTCATGTCCAGAATAAAAAAAATTAAAATTTTGTAAAAGAAATGAAACAGGCCACTGAAGTAGAACGGCAGACCTGGCCACTATGTGTGTAACCTTAAAGCCAGTCACATACTCTTAGCTTCTCACTGCTCCCCTTGGGAAAACCTAATGCATCTTCATTTCCTCATCTTTAAACTCTTGAAATTCAGAGCAAGAAAGAAACCTCCTTGGTGGTTCTCTCTGCCTTAGACCAGACCCTCCTTAATCCTGGTCCACATCCTCGGCAGGGCAAAGTCCGTGCACTGCTCTCCTCAAACTCTGCAAGGCCCTTTTTTGCTCAGGGTGGACCTTGGTGTTTAGCGTACCCTAAATTCACCTGGAAGATATACGCTGCTGCTTCCCACTCTCACTCCTAAGACACCACCATGCAAATTTCTTGGATACTTCCCTCACTAGGAGGTGGTTCTGTTAGTTGTGACTTCTCAAGGAAGGAGTAGGAATTTGAGAAGATGGGTTATGATCTCTTTTTGTTAGAAATGTATTTGTTATGAGTCAAGATCCCTGGAGTTACCCACACAATTTTAAAACTCCAATTATCACATAGCTAGAGACGGCTGAGCAAGAATAAACATGATGTGTGGGTTTCACTGATTGAAAACATCTTTGAAGGATAGATGGGTGGGTGGGTGGATGGTTGGGTGGATGGATGGTTGGGTGGGTGGATGGATGGGTGGGTGGATGGATGGATGGGTGGATGGGTGGGTGGATGGATGGATGGATGGATGGATGAGTAGATGGGCACAGTGCTGTCTGAACTGTGACAAATCAGTTATTCTGCCCCTACCATTTCTGGTTTTTTTCCCAGCTAAAACATGTTAAATGTTACCTCCAACACAAAAATGATTTAAATGGAGACTAACTTGTCAGGGGGTAACCCTACCCCCAAATAGGAACAGTTCCTTCCCGGCCAGTTTTGAGGCAAAGTGATGCAATGTGGAAATCCACTAGAAAGACTCTGGCCTTGCCAGCAGGTCCCTGAAGAAGGCTTTCCCACTTCCAGGATGGTTTTGAGAGTGATCTGAAATCCAGAGGAGTCAGACGGTTCTGGCTCCCTCTCCTCCCATCCCCGGGGGTAGCGGCCCCTATAACAGCACCACCTGCCCCTTGGGCTCTGGAAGCCAGCTCCACTTTGGGGTTCAGAAGCACCCTCCCAAAGCAGGGGTTTTTGGAAAACCCCTGTGCTTGGTCACTATTTCTCCAGCTGGAGGTTGATGCATGACGCCAAGTCTGTGTCCCTCCTTCGAGTGACAAGCAAACATTAGTATAAAGAGCCCTGGATTTGGAGGCAGCCTCTCTGGGCTTCAGTTTCCTCTGCTGTACAGTGGGAAGAAAACAGACAAAACTCTATAGACTCCTTCCGTTTCTGTGTCTCAGGATGCCTTTGTCAGTCAGCCATCACTAAGCCTTACTCTGCAACCGTTTAGCTCCAGATTAAAATGGATGGGAGCCTGAGGGAAAGAATAGAGTCTGGGCTTTTTTTTTACCTTAGTATTTGGGCTTCTACCGAGGAACCCTGCACTTAAGCACTAAAAATATTTCTAGTATTGGAATGCCTTTCCCTGTCCAGTGAGGGAGATAGGCTAGAAGAGTGCAGACCCACCCCTGGTGGGGGGGAAGGGGGAGATGGATCTTGCCCAAGGAGGTGAAGGCCCTTCCGGCTGATCCCCCTGAACCTTGGAGAGCTCCCTTAGAGATCTTGTAGCCCACCTCTCCTCCCAGGGCTGGGGGTGGCCTTTAAGTGGGAGGAGTTGTTTTAACTTTTGTTTGCTTGTTCCTGTAATTTAGCCCACTAATTAATTCCAGTTCTGTTTGTTAGACGTTCATTTGTTGCCATATACATAGAAAGGAGTGGTCCCCTTTGGAGTTTTCTGGACTCTACCTTAAAGGGAGCCTCAGGGCCCTTCGATTAGTTAAGCCTCCAGGGTTTACTTTCTGACTGCTGAGAAGTCATTTTAAGTCCTGTTAAATAGGAGATTGGATGAGCCGACATCTAAGGCTCCTTCCAGTAGGAGGTGGCTGTGGCTTCTAGGGCTGTGAGAACCCACAGACACTTTGCAGGCAATGACCTACCTGGTGCCATGTAGTATGAGGGAGCCCAGCTCGCCGCCGAATTCCACCCACACCCCCTTGTGCGCTTTACAGCTCTGATCATCTTAGACCTTCAAGGCTCAGAGGAGGCCAGGGGGGGAAAGGTCTTCATCTGGGATCAGGTGGAAACCCCAAGAGTTCTCTCCTTTGGGTAGGTCTTGTAACTGGTCTAATGGAGAGTGGTGTGGATATTTAGGCAGGCAGATCTCATGTCTGCTGGCTGCCTGTCATAGGTGGGGGGTGAGCTTGACTCCCCTGGCTCTTCCTTAAGAACAATCCTAGTGGAGTTGTTAGCTGAGCATCAGGAACCTTGCCTGGTCTGGGGGGGCCGGGTGTTTGATGCGTCTGTAGAGAAGCCTGGTAGTAAATAATGTCATCTCAAAGGGCTGGCAGCTCAGAGCCAACCCCAGCCCAGCCTGCAGCCTCTAGGAACTCCCCACTTTTAGTCCACTCGACATGGATTGGTCTTTGGATTTGGGAAGGGCTGCAGTGTCTGGGGGTGGAAGCCCCGAAGTGGGCCCCCGGAACACCCCAGCCTTCCTGCCTTGCTGTGGGGGGGCAGGAATGCAATGGGGCTGCACCCCCAGCGCCCTCTGCCTGCCCCCACAGGTGCGACCTTGGCTGTTCTCTTTTCCTGTCTCTTCACTGCTTTTTGGGTTGTGCTCATAGATGTAAAGGGGGGAGGGTGGGGCAGTCGGCAGCCAGGTAGGGGGAGAGCCCCAGGAGCAGGCGCTTGCTCTCGATCTGCTCCTGCCCTGCCCGAGAGTGGAGGGAAGGCTGTGTAGAGGGGAGCTGCCTGGGAGGGAGGGAGGCTGTGTTTGTGGCTCGGGCCCTTTGATCTCTTGCCAGGGAAACCTGGAAGGTCAGGCCAGGCTGTAACTAAGCTACGGAGAGCGGAGCCCCGGGAATGCCGGACTGGGGTCCGTCTCTGCAGCTGCCTCTCCCTGTTACCTCCAAGCCCCCAATCTCCCACACACCAGCACTTTCTGCCATTCACAGAGTGACTTCCAGTGGCACCCCCTTTGGGGCCAGTTTTCTGTTTGCCTCTTGGGACTTGGGCCCCAGGGAAAGATCCCGAAAACTTAAGTAACATAGTTTGAACCTTAGGAGAGGAAGAGTTGTTGACAGTGATTGGAACAGCCCTTAAAGAGTTACCAAGAACTTCCCAGCTGGTGTGGCTTGTGAACCTCCATCAAACACTCAGTGGGCCAGCACGGCCATCTTCACTTTACAAGTGAGACACCAGAGCCTTGGAGGGGTGAAGTGACCCTCGGAGGGTCACACCCCCAGCTGGCATGTGAATGCAGGAGCAGCATGGTATTGGTGGGCTGAGCAGTGCAGGGGTCTGGGGGCAGGGGGCCAGGGGCCAGGCTTCTCTCCCTAACAGGCTAGAACCTTGGGCAGTGGTGGCTCTGTCTGGGCCTCAGTTTGCACACCTGTAAAATAGAGTCCCCCTGGACAGTGGCAGCTATCCTTGCTAGCTCTGGATCCCACAGGTAGAAGAGCATAGCTCCCCAGCCTGGCTCTTCCCAAACAGTCAGGGCATAATTGGGAAAGGGGAGAGAATAATCTGCCTTTCTTTAACACCTCCTGTGCGCCAGGGACTGGGCAAAGCCCTTTACAAATAGGATCCCATTTGGTCCCCACAACAACTCTGTGAGGGAGGTGCTGTTATCGTTCCCCTTTTACAGGTGAGGAAACTGAGGCAGACAGATGCTAATCAGGACCACACAGCTAGTGAGTGTCTGAGGTCAATTTGGGCGGTTGGCCACCTAAGTCCTGTCATCGGGGATGAGATCTCCCATCCAGAGTAGCTTGGCTTATTGGAAGATAGGAACCTAGATTTGTAAAGAGAACCTGGGTTCAGAATTCCAACCTTTTTATTGAAAAACCGTAGACCACTGGGTTAGTAGCATTACCCACTGGGCCTCAGTTTCACTGACTGCAATAGGAGGTTGGGCTAGGTGATCTCTGAGGCCTCTCCAGCTCTAAAATCCTTGGAATATGTGAGACCCTCCTCTGGTTCTTCACCCCAGGATTTTCTCAATAGTTACTGGAGTGTATGGGTGTGGGTGTGTGTGACCTCATTTCCTGTGGAATGAAAGGTTTCTCTTTGGAAACATGGCATTTCTTGAAAAAGGACTTGGAAACCCAAATCCCTTGCCTGGTAGAGAGTTACGTGTGTCATCTGGTGACTCATGACTTCAGAGAAGGGCAGGCAGCTGATGGCCATGCTCATTAGCCTGATGCTTGGGTGGTCACCTCCAGAGAAAGTACAGGAGAGCTGGAGCAAGGGAAAAAGTGACCAGGGAGAATTTCAGATGGATTCAGTGGTCTGTGAGGAAGGGGAGGAAGGGAAGGCTCTAGGAGAACATGCCAAGGGAGGGAGACAAGTGGGAGTGGGAAGGAGCTGTTTGGCTTTCCTGGCTGTAACATCCATGCCTCTTAAACCAGAAGACTGAGGCGGCTTCCCAACTGAGCCTTCATCCTGTGCCCCTCTGGGACCTGGCTGAGGCCCTTGGCCTAAGCTCTCCCCACCACCAGTGCAGGGCAGCACCTTATCTACATTGTACGCATGCAGTGTTGCTCAGTGAGTGTTTTAGAAACTATACTCAAACCCAGTTCTCCCTAATGCCACAACCAACTCTCTATCCTGACTGCTTCTCTGCTACTGGAAAACCGTAAGATGAGTTGGTTCTGATGTCCTTGGTGTAGTAAGTAGAATTCTTGATCATGGAGAAGGTGCCCGCTGTCTTTTTGCTGGTATTTGTAGCTCTGGTGCTTAGCCCAATGCCTGGTATACATAAGCACTTTATGAGTGCTCGTCTCCACCTTCCCTCCTTTCTCCTCCCCTTTCCCCTCTCCCCCTTTTTTCCTCCCTTCCATAAATTCTCTGTAGATGATAGGCTCAGAGGCTTTCCGACATCTTTAACCTTGCCCTGATTCCCAGGTATTCACTGTCGCACTGCCACGTATTTGCTTCTCTCCATAGTCAGGGCGATGTCCCATTTTTTTTTGCTTCTTGTAGCCATTGGTGATGGGCTGCACCATGCCAGTACTTGATATGACCATGGATAGAACACTGTTCATCTCCCTTTCTGTGCAACAAATGTTGACAGTGGCCCACATGGATGGGCTTTCTCCAGTAGTGTAGAGACAGTCCAGCCTCACCCTACACTGACCTGGATGGTAGAATACTTCATATGGGAAGGGGGGTGCTGGCCTAGAGTTGGCTCTGAGGCTCGATCCTGCCCCTGACATATGGCCTTTCCCTTTCCTCCTCCCTCAGCTTCCTCAGCTGTGAGATGGGGCTGAACTGAGTGGCCTTCTGAAAGCTCTTCCCGCCCTCCATCTATAATCTTCTTCCTTCAGCCAGCATGTAGATGGCAGACTCCTAGCCCTCTGCTCTGCTTTAGGCTGGCCACAAAGGTGACCCTGGCCATTTCCTGGCAGGGTGATTGAGAACCGAAAGGGACATTACTCTGTGCAGCTTGCTCATTTCCTGAGAGGTGATATCCCACAGCTGCTCAGGGTCTGAGCCAGGATTCAAACCCAAGTCTTTCTGACTCCTTTCATGTTGCTTCTTTGGGAGCTACTGGCTCTCCAGAGCCAAAGTCTTGCAGCCATGGTGGCCCAAATCCTAAGGTATGGTCGTGTCCAAAAGTCCTAGAGGACTTCCAGACACTCTAGATGGCTCAGCCAAGGCCTGCGCTGCCTGAAGAGCTCTCTCCGCCGGTGGTGCTAGAAAGCAAACCCTGCCGAGGGCCGGCTGACCTCCAGGGGCGGCCCCCATGCAGGCTGTGGTGGTCATCAGCCCAACTCCTGCTGCTTGTACTTGATAGCTGGTCCTTTTGTTTTTGTGGACTTGGCCCAAGGGTATGGCTAGGGACGACTGCATGTGCCATCGTGGGGACCTTGTTGGCCAACCCAGCTGAACTTAGAAGATCTCTCTTAGTCACTGAGGGGCCTTGGAGCTCTCAGCCTCTGTCCATGATGGTTGCTAAGGGAGGTCCCCTTCATGCCCTGCCATGTCAGCAGTTTGTGAGCTCCCCAAACAGGTTCTTGTTCTTGTAGTTTTCCTCTCCTAATAATCTGGTTCTGGTACAGAGGCACATCTCAGAAAAAATAGTCCCCTGCCATAGGATCCCCTGCAAGCATCAAAGATTATCTTCTTTATGGATCAGAGAGATCAGATTAGCAGCTGAGGAAAGAAGGAATCCTCCTCAGGGAGACAGCATTGGTGGTGATCCAGAAATGACTGAACGCTCTCTATGCAAACTGCATTTTTCTGGACACTTCCCTGGTCTGCTGATGTGCTCATGACAGTAAGGACTGCGCATGTGTGTGGGCACACGCGCATACACACATGCATGTGTGTTTCTCCACTCGTTTAATGAGAGCTCCCATTTTTATAGAGCTTTTCTCACCACAGCACTGAGGCAGGTAATGCAAGTTTTATTAGCCCTTCTTTTACAAGTGAAGGGCCTCTGAAGCTCCCAGAGATGAAGTCATTTCCCCAAGGTCGTCAGGAGAGTGAGGAGGAGGAGGGACCCTGGGGCATGAGATGCCCAGGGCTCTCCGTGCAGACATCAGGGCCTCGTCCAGCCCTTCCCTCCCTCGCTGTCTCATTTGGGACTCTTCGGGGTCATTGCTTTTGGGTTTCTCGGCATGACTCATGCACGTGGCCCACCACCATATGGCCAGCCGGGTATGGTCATGATGGCTTCCCTTTTCTGTCACTTGTGAGATCAGTGCCTTTCTCTGGTGATGCCCAGCTCTATCTCCTCCAGCTAGATAACAGGATTGTGTCCATTTCTGCCAGTGATTTATCTTTATCCTGTATGATAATTATACCCCCAGTTCATTCTCTTGTGCCCATCAGAACCATGGTCAATATTTGCTGTGGACTGGAGGGATGGCAGCAGGAATAGCAGCTTCTCCTCATCTCTGCCACAGGTGGCTTTCTTTCTCCCTGATGTGTGGGATCTCTCTGGCTTCCCCAGGCTCATTCAGCAGCCTCCTCACCCTGCTCTCTGTCAGTCTAGTCAGAGACTCTACAGAACAGTCAGAAAGTGACGCGTGTTGCCAGATAGCACTGGGTTCTTGATGCCATTGTGCCCTTCCATAAACACCAGGGATGAAGAGCAGCTGTTAGACCAGGAAAGTGGGAGAAGAGGGAAGGAGGCTTGTTGATTTAGAGCTCTAGGCTTTCAAAGTATTTTACCTGAATTTGGATGAAGAGATGGAAGACCCTAGAGCACCTGTGTCTGTCTTGTCTCTGTGCACTTCACAGAACAGGGCAAAGATGGCTGTTCTTTTACTTTTTCTGTTCACAGAAACTCACAAATTGGAAGCCATCCAGTCTGACACCCTGCATTAATAAACCCCTTCCATAACACCCCTGATAAGTTGTATTCTACCTTGTACTCATAAAGCATCTCCAGAGGCAGGGAACACAGGATTCTCTCCATAGGTAGTACCCCATTCTTCTGGAATGTGATTGTCATTTGATTTGGAACTAATGTGACATGTTGTGAAAGGTCTAAAAGACAAGCAGAACTGTAGTGTTTGTCAGAGGTACCTAGCTCCGGATTGGAACTTTGCCTAAAACCTTTCTGCCTTCTTCCCATGCCCTGCTTCCTGACGTGGTGGAATAGGAGCATCCAGAGCGGCAGCAGGACGCTGCTGCTCACCACGGTGGGAGGGCGTCGTTGCAGGGATAGACTCAGCCTTCGAGGGCTCGGCCTTGTGGCTCTTCTGCAGCTTGTCCTCTCTGGTTAACTGGCAGGTGAGAAATGATGTAGCTGGGCCACCTGTCAGGGCTGAGGCCTGGAGAAATCCTTGTTTGTGTGGGTCAAGATTGAACTGGAGCCATCAAAAATCACAAATATTTGCATGAAACCATTAAAGGAGAAGCAAGATGGAGTCACCAGCCAGAAGATGGATGTCCATGTGGCCCATTGTGTGACGCACCTCTGACTTGTGTGTGTGGTCCAACCAAATCCCATTTTGTAGCAACTTGCCACTGAAAAGAAAGATGCCAGCTGAGTGAATGAGTGTGTGTGTGTGTGTGTGTGTGTGCGCGTGTGTCTAGAAGTGTGTATGTATGCATGCATGTGGGTATATGTATCCATAATCAGCTCTAGGACTTAATGTTCTCAAAACCACAGGGTGGTAAGGAAGTTATTAGAGAATGCCGTGCTCATTCATGTTGAGATAAACACTTCCTCCAGGTCTAACCACATCTGCTTTCAGAGTGATTTCCTAGAATAGCTTTATCTGGTAGCCCAGAATAATTGCATACCAGCCTGTCATTCCTGCATGTTTGTTTATTCCACTCCATCTTTGTAGACCACTTTGGTACCTAACACATTGACTTTCACAAAGAGAGCACATAGATAGTTAGTAGATAGTTAACAGAGGCATGAGGGGAGGGAAAGCTCTTCAAATTGATGTTTGTGGAGATGGGGGGGTGTTCTCTAAGAACCCTGCTTTGTCGCCTCACTGTGGCTCATGGAAGCAATCTGAGTTCTTGAAGGATTTGTAGATTGCCAAGTCTGGTGAGTCCTGTCAGGATCCAGAGCTTTGAGTGATGCCAGACTATGTGTCAGCCTGGCATTAGGACCACTCAGACTGGATTCAGAGGCTCTTGTCTGTAAGGTTGGCCACCGGATCATTGTCTTTGGCCAACAACTCATTTTAGGGAATGGCAGGCCATATCGGTGAAATGGAAATGGAAAATACCCCAAGGATACCTGATATTTCACCATTTTCTGTGAAGTGAATCTCCAAACAAATTCTGGATAAATTGAAAGGGTCTCAAATCTAGTTTAGTCCATTTTACAAGTGAGTGATGCTGAGTTTTAGGGCTTGAGATTTCATCATTGCAACAGGTCTATAATTGGCAGTGTATGGTCAAGTACAGAGGTATCCCATCTGTCTTCTGACCTTCCACTAAAAGACCCCTGGGGGGGGGGGGAGCAGCTAAGTGTCAAATTGAGACCTCAGACACTTGACATACTTACTAGCTGTGTGACCTTGGATAAGTCATTTAACCCTAATTGCCTTACCTTCCCCCCTCAAAAAAAAAAGACCATAGGCATGTCTCTTTAGACAGAGCTTCATTCTCTCATTGCAAGTTGGGTGATCACACAAACCTGTAGTACCTATGGTACCTACCTCATAAAACTTTGGAGAGAATCGAATTACCAGATGTGGATCAAAGCCGTTTCCAAGCATCAAAGAGCTATCTAGCTGGTGATTAGAGGCTGCCATGTCTGTAGACTCAGGTTTGGTCACCTTTGAATCAGAATACTATCTTCTAGACTTGAGTAAGTAAGTAGCTGCCAGACACACCAAATGAACCAGTTCCATGCTTCCTTCTGTCCGTGTTGTTATGTTATATTGTCCTCTTCCCCATAGAACTTAAGCTTCTTACAGAGATTCTTGACTACGTGATGGTGCCATCTTGTCTTCATTGACCTGTGACTGCTAGATTAGTGCCTGGTGTGGTTCTTTCAGGGACAGTGTGGAGCGTGCTCTATTTACACGGATTTTGTACCCTCAAAGTTCTGGGTTCTACTGCTTCTCGTAAGGGCAATATGGTTGAAATATCAGTAGTGTTCCAATTAGGTAGGAAGGAATCCTAGCAGTCATTCTAGTGAGTACCAGCACTTTGCAGAGGAAAGGGCAGCCTGAAGAGTAGCTTACCCAGGGCCATACAGGTGGTAACCAAGGGAGTTCTCTGACCTCAGGTCACAGAATCGGAGAAGCAGAAGGGATCTTAGCAGCCATCTAGTCCAGTGCACACATGGAGTGTGAGTCTGCACTCTTAACATTGCTGATGAATGGTGTTGGTTGTCCTGGCTCTTCCTGAAGGTATTCACAGAGAGGAGACTCACATACCTCCAGCACATGGAATGCTACAGGACAGCAGGGTGGATGGTGGGATTGCCACTGATATGGTAGCATGATGCTGGGAAAGCACAACCATTCTCATTGGTTAGAGGCAGAAATACTTGCACTGTCAGACTCGGAGATACACCTGTCAAGAAGAATGTAAGAAAGGGCTTTCTTGCTGAAGCTTCACAAAGCTAAGTTAATGCAGCACAGTTCCACAATTGCAAGTCAGTCCATTATCAAGTGCCTACAATGTGCCAGACATGGTGCCTAGAGATACAAAGACCCCAAACAGACACCAACCTTCCCCCCAGTAGTTCTTGCCCTCTAGGAACTGACAGAAGTCAGTGGGAGATGGAGGAACCACGCTAGAGCATTGGAAAAGGCCTCCTGTACAATGTAACCTTCCTGAGAAGGAATAAGGATCATTGTACTTATGGAAAACCACAGAGAGGAGATAGAGGGTTCTGGATGGAGAGCAGCAAGTGTGCCTGTTTGGCGAGAGCACAGAATGTACACGTGGCTGGTAAGGTGTCATCAGCCCGAAAAGATAGGCTCAAACCAAGCTGTGAAGGTCTCAATGTCAGGCAGCAGGTAGGAGGTACCCTGGTGTGTGAAGCCCTTCGCTGGGAGTCAGGAAGTGTTGTTGAGTTCAGAATATGTTCTTTTAGTTATTAACAGGTTCATTTTTTCCGTCGAGTTCTGGTCTGATCTCAGACCCTTCCTAGCTGGGTAGCCCTGGGCAAATCACTTCACCTCTGTCTACTTCACATTTCTCATCAGTAAAATGGGGGTGATCATAACACCTGCCTCCAGGCTTGTTGTGAGGATAGAGCTCTACATAAAGAAATGCCAGCATTAACTCTACTGAACTGAAGCTGTCCTTGAGAGTCGTAGCCCCTGGAATCTCCAGTGTCTCGCTTTGTAAAGACCTCCTCCCACCCAGGCAGGATGCTCATGCCCACCCTGGTCTTGGAGCCAAAGCCCTGGAGATGTCTCATTGGTCACCAGGAGGGGCCTGTGGCACAGGGGCTTGATTGAGAGGGCACCACAAGAACAGGAGTGTAGTTACACATAGGTCATCTGTTTTCTGTTTGCACAAATACTGATTAGAGTTGAGATTCTCAAACTGAGCCGAGGTCTTGAGGTCTCTTCATCTCAGATTCAGTATTCATTCTCTTATATCACAATTGTGTTCCAAAGGGTGCTCCCTTAGGCCTCACACGCATATATTTTAGTCTCTCGGAGAGTGGACTGTGGGGAACAAAATCTCTGGGATGCAGTGAAGAGGCCTCTGAACTCAAAAACGTTTATTCTTGACTAGCTTTACGGAATGTAGAAACCAAGTCAGATGCCAGAACACGGTCACCCCTACAAGTCTCCAGCCTCTGGATTCCTGAGCCTTCATGTTTTCTTTGAGACAGAAGACCAAAGGGCCTGTGATGAGGCAGGCTTTGCTGGAGCCCTGCCTCGGAGGCATGTGTCTGCACTAGCAAAGGGAATTACTCTACCCCAAATTCCTTCAGCCTTTCATCCCCAGCAGCGATTAGTGTCTCTCCAGGTGTGCCCGCATCAAAGAGGATGGGCAGGCTCTTGAGGTGCTCATCCACCAAGACCGAAAAATGGGAGTTCACAGAGCTCATTCCCTCAGGTGCTGTTTGCTGTACTTGATCCGAGTTTAAAATGAAAGCCAAATAAAGGTACAGAGAAATGGCTTGTTTCCCTCCTTTTTAAGCCCCGATGGTCAGGATTCAAGCTCCCCTTTCTTCTCTAGTGGCTGCTGAGGGGTCTCACATGCACCATTTACCTGGATACGGAGGCCTTGGTTGGGGCACAGCTTGGGGAGCCTTTTGTTTTTTCTTTAAAGGAAAAGAATTCATCTCACCGTTGCAGAGCACATTTGGTATCCCTGTATCTCAGGATGCATAGAAGATGTGCTGAGTTGGTCGATGGCCATCTTTTCTAAGTCATCATTGCTAGTTGTCTGCCATTACAGAATTCTCTAAATGCTGGCAGTGATCTTCTCACTTTTAGATCATAGACCCTATTTTAAACAATGTTTGGCCCACACTCCCAGTATGTTTGTTTGCAGATTAGGTGCTGGTACTGCTACATTCATACTATGTACATAATAAAAACCTTCACAAAAATGGAAAATAGAAAAGTTAGGCTAAAAACGCAATTAGCAATGGTAATAGGTGCATTTAGCAGTACCAAAACCCTTTTTGCTTTTAAGTAATATAATTTTCCTTAAAAGCAGTGTGATGAGTATGCTTTATAGAAATTTTTGCAGCTTGGTTTACCTGGCTATGGTGGGTATGTGATACCGTCAGGGAGGGGGCTTGGAGCTATGGTAGGGCTAATGCAGATGAGTGTCTGCGCCCGGAAGCACTGATAACAGTCAGCCCCTGAGGGGGTGGTGGCCAGGCCGGGACCAGCCCAAGTCAAGCATTCCCCAGATCAGCTGTGAAGTTGGGTGGGTGATGGACTGGTAGGGCTGCTGACCTTCGACCCCAGCCAAGAGAGGCAAGCCCCGACTCTCTCCTTCTGCCCCATGGACACCCTGCCCTCTCCCCCCCCCCCCCCCCCAGCCTTTAAGACTTTGTGGTTGCTCTTCCAAGGCCTAGTTAGTTCTCAGCTCAGTTAACTTTAATACTTGGTTTTAATGGTTCTCACAACTTTTTTTGTTTAAAAAAAAAAAAGGATGCTTTGCAAAGAAGTGTGGATCTGAATGGCCTGAGTGCCTTGCTGTCTGCACTTACGGAGTCCTGTTGGAGTTGGCCCCACCTGCCTGTTCTGCAAAGGTTTTGGCTGGAGGTCAGTTAGGTAGGAGTTGTGCTTCTGCCCGTGACTTGAAGGAGGCCCGGGGTTTGAACAACCATTGGGACTGCCGGTTCTCTGGCGTGGCAGGGGATGGGGCGTGCTGAAACTCGAGAGGGCAGGTGTAGCCCTGGGAGTCTGTGAATGTGCTTGGTGCCCATGCCCCAGTCACATAAGACAGGAGCTGGCTGGAAACTGTGGAACACGCCTGCCCTCTAGTGGAGGGCCTGCTCTGCTGGCCCAGGAGGGACCTTTGGTTTCACCACTTGCCTTTCCTTGTAGGCCTTATTTTTCAGCAGGATAGCTGCCCGGATGTTGGCTTGTCTGAGTCGACTTTGAGTCTCCCCTGAGCTCTGTACCCAGTGAACCTTTGAAAAGAGCCACTTTAACACTTAGCATAACATCCATACCTTATGTGTGATTTTTGTGTACATGCGTGCCTAATCCTCTCTTCTAATTAGATAGGATCCTTGAAGACAGTTTGTCTTAGGTTTCTTTGTGTTCCCCACCGTGCCTAGGGCAGGATTTACTAAAGATTTTTATCTTTAGTTATTTTTTAAGAGGAAATATATAATAATTAATTAGAATAACCATCGAGTGGAAGGAACCCAAATTATTTCCCACCTATGGTAAAAAAAAAAAAAAAAAAGAAAAAATCCTAATGTGAACCCTTTACATTGCTGCTTCAGCCCAATAAATATCTCCCTCATGATCCCAGAGCGTGGTCTCCTGCAGGTGGTCCTATTCAGCTAGGAAGGCCGAGACGAGAGGCTGTGTGTGTCAGCCTCCTGGGATGTAGAGGAGTTCCCACAAAGAATTCCTTGGGGGAAGAGCATTGTGGAGATCTTGCAGAGGTGACAGGTCTGGGTATTAACCCGTGTTGTCTTTTCAGGCCAAGCGAGCCGTACAACGAGGGGCTACTGCAGTCATCTTTGATGTGTCAGAAAATCCGGACGCCATTGACCAGGTAAAGCCTCGGCTCCAGGTTCACATTAGGGGACTTCGACATTGCCTTGACTCTCCTCTGAAATGGAGAAGGGGCACAGAGGCCGGGTCTGCAGGGCTCAGTGTGCATGTTAATAACCGTGTTAAAATGCACAAAGTCCGAGGGAATAACTTGTGTCCAGGCATCCAGCCAGACCACTCTAGAGCTGCAAAGGGCAGTTGTCCTGTTAGTCTCCCAGGTTCCCCGCTACCAAGAATGACCTGGAGGAAGGCATCTAGACCCTGGCCTGGGAGGCGGCTCAGAGGCTGCACTTCTGCTTGTCTCCTTCCAGCCTTGTATTTATCCCTCCCCTGGAAGGCCTTCGAGTGACTCCATTAATTGACCTCTTCATTCCTTTCCTAGTTGAACCAGGGCTCAGAAGATCCGCTGAAGAGGCCCGTAGTGTACGTGAAAGGGGCTGATGCTGTCAAATTAATGAACATCGTTAATAAGCAGAAGGTGGCACGTGCAAGGATTCAGCATCGACCCCCCCGGGTGAGCATCCCCCAGAGTCTTCCAGATTCTGCTCTTAACACAGCCAACCTTGTGCTTAGTGATATTCTGAGTTTTGTTTCTGGCACTCAACTCTGAGGTCCAGGTACCCTGAGCACCTGATTCTTTGGGGCAGATGGGGGAGGGCAGGGAAAGCTCACCTGTGTTCTAGCTGCACATGTCAGGAATAGCTAAGTAGAGGGCCTAGATTTACTTAGAGCAGCCCTCATCTGCCTGGCATCCCTGATTCTCGGGCTCCCTTCCACTGGGCCCTCCTAGGCTCATGCTTGTTCTCTTGTTCATACACATAAGGCTACTCCACCTTCTCATTCTCTGCTGTTCAGCAGCCTCTACAGGAAGAAGAAAATTAAAGCATAAAGTAGATTAATTAGAAAGAATGAAATAGAATTTTGTTTCCCCCTCATCTTTGTCTTCCCCTACGGTTGCTTGGGACGATACATTTGAGACAAGGAATCCTCTTATGAGTAAGTGAATTTACTTTTGTGACTTAGATTAATAACTTCAAAAAATTAGTCCTTAGCAGTAACAGAAACTCATTTCCTCCCAGGAAGACAGTGGTCCTCGTGGATAGGAAGGATGCTGATAGTCTCTGACTCTCGTCCGACACCTTTGTCGCAAGCCTTCGGCTGGAGGCTTGTGCCACCTGGGGACAGATGCTTTACATGCCTTTCCTCTCCCTTACTTAAAATAATTCCCCAGCATTTAAGTGTGCTCAAGTTTTAGGAACCCTTTCTCCAGAAGAATGCCACGTTGGTTCCCTGAGCCTGTGGCCTGTCTTTCCTTAGAAGTCAGTGTCCTAGGTTTGGGGAGGAAGGTTTGTTTCCATGATCCAGAGGCGGTTACTGACAATCTGAGTGGCTGGCTGACTTTTAAAGGAGAGGAGTGTGTGTGTGTTGAGGGGGAGGAGGGCATGGTAAATAAGGGTCAGTGTGATGCGAGCTGGCATCTGCAGAGACAACACACGGTTTTCTGAATTTTTATCACCATTCATTGTGTGACTAGTAATGACTGTTCCCTCAGACGTGACACTTAACTCCTTTGCGCTGCTTCTTTGCGCAGGCCTTGCCGTAGAATGTCTCTTTGCTCTTGCGGGGTTCTGGCTGCCCAGCGCACCAGAGGGCCCTAGCTCAGGCCTGCTTGTGCACTTTTGCTCGGGCGGAGCAGTTTTCTGGGAAATGAAGAGAGGATGAAGGCCAAGCACCCGTGCTCTTAGGGCCAAAGGGTCGTGATCTGGGATCATGCTACCAGAGACCTGCTCAGGGAGAAGATGGAGAGGAAGCTCAGAGCAATAAGTTAACCATGATCTCTTTTTTTCCCCAGCAACCCACTGAGTACTTTGACATGGGCATTTTCCTGGCTTTCTTTGTGGTGGTCTCCTTGGTCTGCCTCTTCCTCCTCGTCAAAATCAAGCTGAAGCAAAGACGCAGCCAGGTAACGATCGAAGGCAGCCCTGGATCCAGGCACTCCTGACAGCTTTCTTAACTGGCCCATCCTAGATCCCTAGCCAGCTGGCAGCAAGCATGGATTAAGTGCCTACTGCTTACCAAGCACTGTGCTGAAGAAGACAGCAGTGATGCTTATGTGCAGAGGGGGAGGGTTTAGAATAATAAAACATGCCTTCATGAAAAGGCATTTATTAAGCACTTACTGTGTGCTAAGTGCTGGGGATGGAAATGCAAGTAGGCTAAAGAGTTCCTGCTCTTATGAGGCATCCATTCTAATTAGGCGTGAGGGTGGGGGGTGCTTCTGGAGGTAGAGACAGATGGAAGAGAAGGCCTGGCTTGCAGAGGCACAGTTTGAAAATGGCCAGGAATCAAATATGTGATCCTCTCCTGGAGCTGGGGAATCCACAAAGGTTTCATGCTGAAAGTGGCTTTCAGAGTCAGAGATTTGGGGAGGCTGTTGCTGTTCCGGGCTTGGGGCCCAGCCAGTATAAAAGCATAGAGAGGACAGATGAGGAACAGTCACCCCAGAGTGAGTCAGGGCACTAATGGATAGTGAGGCTGGAAGGGTTGGTAGGAACTGATTTGTTCTCAGCAAAGGACAGTTGGTCTCAGAGGTGATGGGTGAGCCATTACAATTGTTTGAACAGAAAAATGACATAAGGAGGCCTACATGTGGGGAAAATCCCAGGGGCAGTGAGGTGGGGGCCAGACTGACAGACAAGGAACCCGATGAGGAGACTGTTGTGAAAGTCCAGGCTGGAGGTGCTGAGATCTGCTGGAGGCCGATGATTGTCTGAGAGGTTTGAAGGAAGAATAACAAGGATCGGCAGCTGAGTGGATAAGAAGGGTGATGAGGAGCACAGGGAGCTCAGAATGAGCACTGAAGTTTTGAACATGTTTAACTTAAAAGGATTGCGGTGCCTTTGACAGAAAAATTGAGATATTTGTAAGAGAGGAGAGTTTGGGAAGAAATACCAATCTTAGGGTACGTGTAGCCCTTCAGAATATGCAATAAGTGGTTTATTTATGACTGGAGTTTGGGAGAGAGAGAGATTACAGAGCCGTTGGCATAAAAAAGATGATTAAACTCGTGGGAATTGGTACGGTCACTGAAAGAACATAGAAGGAGAAGAAGGTCCACGACCGAGCCTTGCGGTTCATTCATAGTCAGAAAGCAACAAAGGATCCTGGGGATGAGTAGAGCAGTCAAGACCCATGGTAACAGACTCTCGAGTGAGTGTCACAGAAACCCAGAGGAGGAAATAGTCCCTTCTGCACATGCACCCCCCATCCCCCAGGTGCTCACCCCAGTAATGACAAACTTAATCCTCTTGCACGGCCCACCACTTGGATCCACCAGCCTTTGAACCTCCCCAGTAGCTAGAATGACAGACAGGTGTGCCAAACAACACCCACGAGAGAGATAAAGGACAGTAGCTTGAGGAGGTGATAGGGGTTACTGAAAGTTTTCCAAGGAAGCATGAGGTTTGGGTATCTTTCTAAGTAGCAGGAATGGACCCAATAAATAGGGAAAGAGTGAAAATAAAGGAGTGAGAAGAGTGAGCCCAACAAGAATTCCTAAAAGAGTTAAGGTATTTCTTGGTGGTTTTTTTTTTTAAAGGGAAGAAATAAAAAAAAAATTGAAAGCAAATAAGAGCAGCAGAGGGGGGAAAAAATGGGAAAACAAATCAGAGCTATGTTAGAAAGGTATGAAAAATAAACCGCTTTTGTAAAAGAAGTAAACCTTACTAGAACCTGGAACCTGACTTGAAAATTAGAATGGGCCAGATGGATACTGAGAATTCCATGAGGCATCAAAAAATAATAAAAGTCAAAAGAATGGAAAAGAAGAAAATGTGAATTATTTTAAATAGTATTTTATTTTTTCAAATTGCATGTAAAGACAAATTTTAGCATTCATTTAAAAAAGTTTTTGCATTCCAAATTTTCTCCCTCTTTCCCTTGCCTCTCCTTTCCTAAGATGGAAGCAGTTTGATACAGGTTCTATATGTGTAATCATGTCCTTGTTAGTCATGTTGTGGAAAAAAAAAAAGAAATAGACTGAAAGAGGGAAAAAAACACCCACACAAAAATAAAGTGGAAATAGCCTTAGTCTGCATTTAGACTCCACTAGCTCCTTCTCTGAATGTGGATGGCATTTTTTCATCGTAAGTCCTTTGGAATTGTCTTGGGTTGTTGTATTGCTGAGAATAGCTGTTTATTCATAGTTGATTATCGTACAATGTTGCTGTTACTGTCCTAATTCTACTCACTGAAAATGTGAGCTGTTTCATAGGAAAAGCAGTTGATCTGCAGAATAGATTGAAGAAAGATAATTTAAGAATCACTGAAAAAAAAAAAGCCTAGACATCATATTTAAAGAAATGATAAAAGAATTTGACCAAATCTTTTTAAAACCAGAGGGCAAAGTAGAAATTGAAAGCATCCCACCAGTCACTTTTTTTGGGGGGGGGGGGGGGAAAGCAAAATAAAAACTTCAGGAATATTATAGCCAAAATCCAGAGCGCTCAGGTAAAGGGAAAAACATAGCAGGAAAGAATTCAAGCACCACAGAGACACAGTCAGGAGCAGACATTTAAGGAACATAAATTTTGGAATGCGATATTTCAGAAGGTAAAACTGAAATAATCCCACAGGGGAAAAAAATGAAATAGAGTACTTTTCAAGCATTCCTGATGAAAAGACCAGAACTGAGTAGAAAACTTAACATTCACACTCAGGACTCAACAGAACCATTAAAAAGTAAACATTAGTAAAAAAAAAAATTATAAAGGATTAAACAGCTGTTAAATTATTTACATCATCATAAGAGGAGAAGGAAAATATAGCCCTTCAGACCTATATTATCGTCAGGGGTCACTAAGGGAGTCTTGATTAGACAGCCTGGGTGTGATTCTGCTCTGTTTGAATGATCTCAGAAGAATAGACAGATGGGGAAGAGCAGTACAGTGGAAAAAGGGAGAGGAAGAATAGGGAAAATCATCTTGCGTAAATGAGACACAAGGAAGAGCTTATACAGTGCAGAAGGGGGGTGACACAAAACTCACTTTTATCTGAACTTATTAAAGGACAGAAAGAAACCTACAGACTCAGGTGGGTAGGGGGAAAGTCATGTTATTCACCAGGAAGAAGAGATTAAGGAAGAGGAGGGGGCAGAAATCAGAGGGAAGGTAGATCAGGGGAGTCAGAGGCAGAAGTAAAATATCCTTAAAGAAGGGGGTGTGCATGAAGAAAACGTGTGAGCAAATGGGATAGACAGAAACACACAGTTAGTGCTAAAAGAATGTGAGTCAGATGAGCTCCTAGGGTGGAAGATGTTGGCAGAAAGGATTAGATACCAGGATCCAGCAATGCATTTGTAAAAACCACTCGAAACAGAAAGACACACAGTTAAAGTAAGGGACCAGAGCAGAACATGTTGTTCTTCAGCTGAAGTAAAAAAAGCAGAGGTAGCAATCATCACCCCTAATAAAGCAAAAGCAAAAATAGAAAAAGAATTAAAGCAATAGATAAGCAGACCATGTGGCTAAAAAGTACCGTGGACAATCCTGAACAACAACAAAAAAAAAGTTGAATGAGTTACAGGAAGCAATAAAGAAGCTGAGTCCAAGTAACTTAGTTCTAAAGAATGGGCGGCTGGGTGGTGCAGTGGAGTCAGGAAGACCTGAGTTCAGAATCCACCTCATGCACATACTAGCTTGTGACCCTGGGCAAGTCACGTCACCCTGTGTGCCTCGGTTTCCCCATCTGTAAAATGAGCTGGAAAAGGACATGGCCAACACCTGCAGCGTCTCTGCCAAGAAAACCCAAAATGGGGCCGTGACGAGTCGGACACACAACCAAACAACAAAAGAATGCGTGAAGTCAAAGAGCGTTGTTTGGTTAAAGATAGTGATGATAACAAAACAATGTACCAAAACTTGTGGGGTTCAGCAGAAGCAGCTCTGAGAGGAAACCATGTAGCTCTGAAAGCTTATGGCAACAAAGGAAAACGCAGATTCATCCATTGGAACTGTCGTTTGAAAAACTAAAAAAAAAAAAAAAACCAGCAAATAAAAAGCCACCAATGAAAGTCAAAGGAGAGATGAACAAAATGAAAGTTAAAAACCCATTGAGCTAATAAATAGAACTGGGAGCTGTTTTAAAAAAATAATAATAATGATAATAATAGTAATAATAATAATAATAATAAAATGGACAAACCATTATTTGATTTGGTTTATTAAAAAAAAGAGAAGAACCTCAGAGACTAAAGAAGGAAATGGTGGGGAGCAAGGCAGGGATTATCAAGGAACTATGAGAAATATAAAAGGGAAGTTCCTGGCAGCTGCCTCTGTTTTTTCTGTCCAGTATGAGGTGCTCAGCTCAAGACGGTGGGGAGGGGGCTGGAGAAGGCAAGAACAGACTAAGAGCATTTGGTTTGGGGAGTGAGATAGAACCCAAGAGGGAGGAATAGAAGGGTTGCCTTTGCAACAGTGACAGTCCAGTTGAGATTGGAGAATATGCATTTGTGTTGGATGCAGTCAGCACAGTCAGTGTGGTGTCCTTCTTGGGAGCCCTGTGGATCAGTTAATATACCCCATTTTACAAGATTAAAGAGACTAACTTGACCAAAATTTATAAAACTAAGAATTAAAAGAACTAGGACCCCCACTTCAGGTCTCTTGACTCCCAACTGCCTTCTTTCTGTTGTACCCCTGCCCAGAATACAACCTGCCTGAAAGTCCAGATTGCGAAGTGGTCTGTTGCTCTAAAATGCCAGACCCTTATAGTGGAGGAAATATTTCAGGGAGCAGCTTCTCTCTCAGAAAAAGAGAGCTTCATGGCTGGAGAGTAGGCTCTAAAGTTCTAATATCTTTACAGATGTGCTCCTCCAAGGAGGACAAAGGAAGTGAGCCCTGCAGTCACTCACCACACATCAGCAGTAGCTTGCTGTGTGTGTGCACGCGCATCTGCAGAGTCAGAAAGGCAGGATTTCTAGGTGGTAGAATCCAGAACCTTGAATCTGTGCTAGTATTAAATTTCAGGAAAAAATCCTGCGTTCTTCAGCAGCTGCCCTGACGCAGAAAGTACAGCCTCTCTATAGCGCTAGTCAGCTGCCCTAACCTGGGCCTGGCCTGTGGAGAGAGATGGGTTTGGCTGGAGGTTCTAGCTGGGGAGACAGTCCCTCAGTCAAGACACCATCTTGTCACAGCTTAATGAAGGGGGATCCCTGGTAGTAAATTGAACAACTTGGAATTTTCTGAGCCCAGGTGGTGGCTCTGCTGAACTTCAGTTCAAGAAAAGCCCTCCCTGCGTTCCTTAGGAGGCTGTTGCCCTCTCTGTGGCTCTGTCTGTGTAGAGTGTCATCGCTGTTCTACGGCTGCTGAGAGGCCGCTGTGGGCAGGGGGTGGTCTGATTGTTGGCATTCTGGCAGTCTGGCCTTTGTCCTGCCACTTGAGCGTTTCCTACCCTGCTCCCAAAGGCTATAGGGACTGGCTACTCTCAGGATGACATTCCAGATTTTGGTGTCTCCTCTGGGCCAGAAGAGACCAGTCGCTGTTGGGAATGCACTTAGTTTTGAAAGGCTGAACCCATGAAACCTTAGCAGATCAGAGAATTCTCTTAATTCTGCGGCTCTTTAGCAAGGTCATTGGTAGGCTTCCTGGAGTCATCTCAAAGATGACTCAAAACTGAGCTTATAATTAGAGAAATAAACTCCTGTCCCTAGCTAAGATTTTTGAAGAGCCAGCTTTTCAGTACAGACATCTAAAATGGAGACATGGACACACACGGAGTAATGTGAATTTTGAGGACATAGTCAGATATGATTTGGCTGAAAACAGACCACATCTCCCGACAGCTGTAAAAGTTGGGCATTTGTGTACTTTGGAAACATTCTGGTGTTACCAGCATGATTTTATGTCAAATACAAAATGCTGTGTTTCTAAAAGTAATTCTTTTGAAAAAACTTCCCACTTGCTCACATAAATCCTGCTACCCTGTCTCTTCTGCTGCCTTCCAATAGAGAATCAATGATGATTCTACTTACTTTGTGAAGTGATACAATAATTAGGAATTTTGGGGAGTGGCTAGGTGGCTCAGTGAATAGAGCACCAGCCCTGGAGTCAGGAGGACCTGAGTTCAAATCTGGCCCCACACACTTAAAACACACACACACACACACACACACACACACACACACACACACACGAAAAACCTAGCCATATGACCTTGGGTAAGTCACTTAACCCCAATTGCCTTCCAAAAATATTTTTTTAATTACTTAAAAAAATAATTAGGAATTTTGAAAGTCTCAGACAAATTCTGTAAATAAAAACAATTTTTCATCTTGGCAAATCTTTAGCCATTTCAGGTGTGACGCCCGGCTTAATGCCACGGGCCACTTTGTCCTGTGAAGATAAGGATGTCCTCTGCTTGTCTCACTCCTTTAAGGGCACGTTTTTGGCTGACAGGATTGGCTGCTTCCTATGAAAACATACGTTTTGGGTGATGGTTTTAGGTGTTTTCTTAATTGCCAGGCTCTTCGAGCACTTTCTTTTCATTGTGGAGATGAAACAGTGGTCACTCCAAGTCCAAGCCTGGCTAACGTAGTCTGATGGTGTGTTTCTTTGTTGCAGAAGTGAGTCATTTTAAAGAAATTTAAATGTCAAGATCAGAGTTTTATATTTAATATGTGTCAGCAACACTGTGCCTTGCGTTGGGCATTGTAATCAATATGATTGTTACATGACATTATATATATTATTACATTATAACATGGTTGCTGTCATTTGGGAGATAATTCCATGAATCACATGGAATGTATCCCCTAAAAAACCGAAGTTCTGGGTTTCCCAGGAGAGTTTGGTTAGTGACCAGAAGAGGCATCTTAAGCGCCCACTCCGTTTACCAAGGGCAGTGACTCTAGGCTAGAGCCCGCCAACCCCCACGTCCTTGGGCAGTGTGTCTCACAATCTGGTAACTTCCAGTGACTCTTGGCTGCCAAGCTTGTCAATGTTTGCCATCCGGACATGCCGTGGTGTGGCGCAGTCCTGACGGCGGTGTCCTTCTCCCATGTAGAATTCCATGAACAGGCTGGCCGTGCAGGCTCTGGAGAAGATGGAGACTAGGAAGTTCAAGTCGAAGAGCAAAGGGCCGCGGGAAGGGAGCTGGGGGGCCCTGGACACCCTCAGCAGCAGCTCCACTTCAGACTGTGCCATCTGTTTGGAGAAGTACATTGATGGAGAGGTAACTGCAAGGGCCTCCAGGGTTAGGCCTTCTCTGGTGGAGGCTGGGGCCTAGAGGGGCCAGAAAGAACACCTTCCCATGTAGCGTGAGGCACCAGGTGGTGCCACAGTGCACAGAGCCCTGGTCTTGGAGTCAGGAAGACTCACCTTCATGGTTTTGAATTGGGCATCAGACACTTCTAGCTGTGTGACCCTGGGCAAGTCACTTCACTCCCTTTGCCTCAGTTTCTTCATGTGTAAAATGAGCTGGAGAAGGACATGGCAAAGGATTCCAATGTCTCTGCCAAGAAAACCCCAAATGGGGTCACAGAGAGTCAGACAGAACTGAAGTGACTCAAACACAGCGACCATTCCGCATCTCTCTGCCAAACAGAAATAAGTCATTGTTTTCCCCTACCTCCGGGGAGCTGCTCTGTCCCTCAGTGCTCACGGGCAGTTTGGTGGGTGGGGAGCCTCTCCCAGGTTATGAGCTAGAACCAGTAGGCGGAAGTCCCAGGGTGGGGGATGTCAGTCCAAGATGAGGAAGAAACAGGCTACTCCAGGGGGCGGTAGCCTCTCCCCCATGACTCGGAGGGCTCTCTGACTTGGGGAATGCTGTAAATAACACACTACCAGTCAGAGAGTTGGGCATCATCCGTCGTGTCATTTCCATCATCAAAATTCTGTTCCTTTGACTCAGATGTAGGTGGGGTCCCTTTCGACATCTCACTTCAGTATCTTAAAGATTCATTCAGCTTTGCTTTCCTTGGGGTGGTACTCCTGCCTGAACCCAGGTCCCAAGACCTCTTGTGATCTCGTAGATGGCTGTGGCTAAGCCATTTGTCACCCTAAGCCAGGTGGTGCTGGGCCTCTTCAGGTGGAGACCAGAAGCCCTCGGTGCCCACCCCATGCACACACTCTAAAGGGACTTTATGAGGAGCAGGGGAAGGGGCAGAGGCCAAGTACCTTGAGGGGTCAGTGCAGTCCACCCCAGCACCACGCGAGCCTTTGTGATGTAGGGTCTGCAGCCAGTGAGGAGGGGGCCTGCTGCATTGTCCTCCCCCTAGTCAGCACAGTCATGCTCTGGCCCCTTACTGTTGCTTCCATCCCATTTGGAATATTCAGAGACCTACCTGAGCCTCAGACACTTAAGTCAACAGCCCCTCTGACTTCTCTGGACCTCTGTCCAGTGCTGCCTTCACAAGTGTCCCTGAGGCTTTAATGTGGCTCCTTGCAGCATTGAGGGGGCAGCCAGGGTAGGGATGGTGGGACCCAGAAGAGTGTGGGGAGTCACCAGCGGCTCTATGCCCCTCCTGAGTGCGGGGCAGCTCCCTGGCGTACCAGGGCCTAAGAACGGTGACCAAGGCACACAGCACAGCCTTCCAGGGGGCCTCCACAGGGGCTCCAAGGGCCTCTTCTGGCTGCAGTCAGGATTTTGAAAAGGAATGTTGCTTTCCTCTTGCATTTGTAGGAGCTCCGGGTTATTCCATGCACTCACCGTTTTCACAAGAAATGCGTGGATCCTTGGCTGCTTCAGCATCACACCTGTCCCCATTGCCGTCACAATATAATAGGTGAGTGGGACAGTGCTTGGCCATGTGGGGGAGCCCTTGGGAGGGGCACTCTCTGCCAGCTGACCTCTCGGCTTCACTAGCAAATCAGTGAGTTGGGCCTCCATACCCCCAGGCAGACCACGCTTACACGGCCCACTAGGCATTTGGCAAGTATGTGAAGGTGGCTTAAGAAAGTAAAGTTTAGTTGTGGGTTTTGCCACTCTTGGGGTGGCTCTTGTCTGCTTACTTTAGCCTGGGGCCCTGGGGCTCTGGATCTCGGGAGCCACACAGCCATAAAGTCAGGCCTCAGAGCTGGGCAGCTAGAGTGAAGCCTCCCAAGCGACTGTGTCCGCCAGCCAGGCTGGAGGGCCAAAGTGGGAGCATCCTTGGTTTGCCTAGTCCCACCCAAGCTGTGGGTCATCCTACTGATGTGGACACCCAACCTTCCTTGAATCTCCAGGTGACAAGGGAGCACAGAGTGACTGTCATTCTATACAGTCATACAGACTGTTGAAGTGAAGTGGTTTACCGGGGCCGCCCCTTTTACAGGTGTCCAGGCATCATTTTGCCTCTGGCTGGGCCTTTCACTGGACCCAGGACCTGGCTGAGTTGAGCTGTTGTGGTCTCCCGTCTTGCTTGCTTTCTATGAATGTTTTTTTTTTCCCCTTCCCCTAGAGCAAAAGGGAAACCCAGGCCCTGGGTGCACGGAGCCAGGTAACGCAGTGCGGAGCCGGCAGCCAAGGGTCATCTTACCAGTGCATTATCCAGGACGAGTGCACAGGACTGGCCAGATTCCAGCGTATCCCATGCGGACGAGTATGGACTCCCAAGGAAATCCCATCACGCTACTCACCGTCGACCCCCATGGAGAGCAGAGCCTGTATGCAGGCCAGGCCCCAGCCTACCTCCCCAGCTACCCGCCGCTGCACCTGGACCACGCCCTGAACCCTCACCGCTGCAGCTTGGAGCACAGGACTTACACGCCCGCCCACGCCTTCCGCAAGTCCAAGTTCGGTGGACGCGGCCTCTCCAAGGCTGCCTGCCTTTCCCAGTACGAGACCATGTACCAGCATTACTACTTTCAGGGCCTTAGCTACCCGGAGCAGGAGGCGCAGGCCCCACCAGGCCTGGCTCCCCAAGCCCCCTCCCGTGCCTTCCAGCCCAGTGGCAGTTTGCTTTTCCCCACTGTGGTGCACGTGGCGCCGCCTTCCCACCTGGAGAGCGGCAGCACGTCCAGCTTCAGCTGCTACCATGGCCACCGCTCGGTGTGCAGCGGCTACCTGGCCGACTGCCCCGGCAGTGACAGCAGCAGCAGCAGCAGTGGCTCGTCCGGCCAGTGCCGCTGCTCCTCCAGTGACTCGGTGGTCGACTGCACCGAGGTCAGCAACCAGGGCGTCTACGGGAGCTGCTCCACCTTCCGTAGCTCGCTCAGCAGCGACTATGACCCCTTCATCTACCGCAGCCGCAGTCCCTGCCGGACCGCCGAGGGGGGCGGCCTGAGCCGGGGGGCGACGGTGCTCTTGGAAGGGCCCCCCCACGAGGAGCTCCCGGCGCCCGGACACAGCCTCCGTGGCGGGGACCATCGGCCTGTCGTGGCTTCATCCTGCGGGGACCAGCTGTCCAGCTGCAGCCTCGAAGTCAACTACAGCAGCCACTCGTCCCTGGAGCGCAGGGACGTGAGCAGCTCTACCTCAGAAGGGGGGCTCGAGGCTCCTCCGGGGGCTACATGGGATGTCAGGAGGGCCTGGAGAGGCCCGGAGGCCTCCGCAGGGGCTCCCGATCCGTCATGTACATGCTGCTTTGAGGCCCCGCGCCCGGCGCTGGAGTCTGGCGCAGGAGCCTCCTGTCTGGGCCCAGACCACCTGCGTAGGACAGACGGGGTAAGGGGTGGGGGCTTGCCCTGCTACTTCTATGAAGAGAAGCAGGGGGGCCCTGGCAGTAGTGGCAGCAGCTGCTACACCGAGGACTATGCCGTGAGTGTGCGCTACACGCTTGCCGATGAGACCCTGCCAAGCTGCTACTTGGGGTCGCGGGAGCTGAGCCAGCGCATCCCCATCATTCCTGAGGATATGGACTGTGACACGGTCCTGCCCACAGACTGCCAAGGGACCCGACGCTACGGCTCTTGGGACGAGCCTCCTGAGTCGGCTCCTCAGCCATGCCAAGGCCTGGGGGAGGCCCAGGAGGAAAGAGACCTGGATTTCCAGGCTAGCGCCTTCCAGCTTCCCCCAGAGGAAGAAGCCAGGGTCTTCTTCTCTCACACCATCCTGGACTCTCCAGAGGCAGCAGCGCCCACAGAGGCTGCAGGTAAGAGGCTGGGCTGTCCTGCCGATTGAGAAACAGCCCCAGTCAGACACTAGGTGCCTGGGGCTTCACTGGGAGACGGGTGGTTACCCCAGAACCTTGCAGGGGCTCCCTTGGAACCCTTCCCCTGCCCCTCCTCTCCGGTTGGTTTGTCTGACCCTCCTGTGTTCTCTCTCCCAGGCCTGGGACCTCACCTTCACCCACCACTGGACAGAAGTGGCAGAGTTATCTGAGCTCAGATGGACTTTTAGCTGGAAACAGCAACTCGGTGGAGACTCCAAATTGTTTGACTTCCTTTCAAAAGAAAAAAGAAACAAAAAGGCAGAACTTTTTTTAGCTTTGACAAACAGAGAAGTGGTAATATGGAGAGGCAGCCCTCCCCTGGCCCCAGAATGTGAGCCACCAGCGTGGCAGCACCCCTGTGAGCCCCTGCCCGCCAGCAGACACCGTGCCCTGAGCCCTCTCCCCTTCCAGACAAACGTCTGCTCCTGTATTCTCTCAAGTATGTGCTTTGGGGTTCTGAGTGGGGCAGGACTGAGCTCTCTGCTTTTGAAAAAATATTCTATGTAAATGTAAAAAGTGTTATTTAAATATATATTTTTTAAAATCTTTAAGTCACCAACTTTGCTGAAAAGAAAGCTCACACACTACTGCATTAAAACGAACCGTGTCTTGTGTAGATACTGTCATCTCTCCCAAGGGAGTTCAGGCCTTGGATGTGCTCAGGGCTCTTCCTGCCTTAGAGAACTAACCAGAAACTTCAAGTGTGATTTGTCATCGATATGGGTACAACCTGAGGAGCCTTGCACTTCTACCTTGGACCCTCGTGGGAAGCCAGGTGTGGGCCTAGCACCCCTAAGGTTCTGGAGGGACTCAGTGTTTCTGCAGCCACACCTTTAGTCAGCAGAAAGTGAAGCCCAGGGCCCTCCTTGTACCTGCCATGCAGACCATGAGGGCCGCCACTCTCCCTGCAGACCCAGGATGGTGGCCTTGGGACCCAGCAGTCCCGGGGGCCAGCTCCCATGGGGGGGATTGGCTTGGCTGCAGCCCAGAGGGAACAGGGTTTGGTTGCCTTGGATATAGTGCAAGGATGTTGATGTGAATTATGTTCCCCGCTAAATAGCATTACCCTCCTCAGAGTCCATCCACCGAGGCAGGGGAGGGCGACTGGGGAGGCACATGCGGATGTGGGTTCCAGTTTCCAAGAACTCCCTGCTAGCGTAGCTCCCTCTCCTGTCCCCTCAGCCCACTGGGTGCCTGGGCCTGCATGTGCATGACCCAACAGCTCTTTGGTTGTATGGGAACAGAGGGGCACAGATCGCCTGGCACACTTAACGATCCACTTGTTTCCCATGGAAGCAGCTGCTGGAAGGGCAGGGTGAAGCTAGGATTGCCCATCTAACCACCCTCCTCCTTCCCTCCTGGGGAAAGCCAGGCAGAGGTGGGTGATAACCTGAGTCCCAAAGTGCTAGTGGGAGGGATTCTTTTTTTTTTTTTTAAGTAAAAGTAGGTGTGAAATACCCAGGCAATTATGGGAAGATTTTTCTTCATTAAAGAATCTGTTTTAAGGTATTTCCAGTTCAGAATTTGGATCTTTTTTTATTCTTATTAAAATATATCTTAACTCCCATCCTTTTTTAAAAAAAAATTTTTTAAAGAAATAATTGCATTAACCCAGTGTTCACTAACTCTTCTAGTCACCTCTTGAAATACAATTTATCTTATTCAAATAATATTTATTGCCTTACTTTTAAAAGCTTGACCTGTGCATTCTAAGCCAGTTAGCTGAATGGGAAGCAGGAAGAGAGAGTCAGCACAAGGGGACATGGGGAAAGAAGAGCTTCTGCCTCCTTGTGTCCAGTTCCAGGTCACCTAATGTCTCTTACCAAGCTGAGTGGGGTGTGAGAACAGCAAATGGATCAGTCACCAATTGGGGAGGGAGGCTTAACCAGTATTTGAAAGAATAAACCATGAGCTTCCAATCATCTGAATGCCCTCCCACACCCCCTTCTCCTGTGGAAATCTTGTAGTGTGCTTGGGAGGGGCCTTGGCAGCCCACCAGGACACCTGGTCACCCCACCCCACAGTGCCTGTTGGGGGAGGGAGAGAAGGGCTGCCACAGGCGCCACTACTAGGAGGAGGGGTCCCAGCAGCAGCTTGAGGTGTGGGGCTTTGGGAGGCCTCTGCCTCCAGGACTCTGCTCTCAGTAGAGATGTGGGTGTGGCCATCTGCAGTGGAGTCTTCCAAACCCTGGGTTGTAGGAAACCTGCTCCCTGAAGCATGGCCCTGAGGGCTCATGGCTGAATTATAGGAGATTGATTGCTGCAAGAGGTCTCAGAAGTCCTCTGTGGCCCCCTTCCCACAGGGTGGGGATGACCCCAGCATCCTTGAAGGTGGTCCTAGAGGAATGTCAACTTTGGGCAGGTTTCCCAGGCTTCCAGTACAGCCCCCAGAGCCCAGGTGGGTCTCCCACCTGAGAATCAGCCAGCAGAAAGGCTCAGCTTGCCACCAGGGGATTCAGTCCAGTCCAGTTTCCTGAGAATCAGGCACCTGCCCTGTGCCAGGCCCTGCAAATACAAAGACTGTAACGTAGCTGTCCCTGCCTTCAAGGAGCCTGGCCATGGCAACCTTATTTATACATACACACAGGGGTATCTGCTCATAGCTCAAGGAAATCCATTAGGTTTTTTTCGTTTAAAAGGGAATAGTAGCAGGAAAAAAAGACTAGCTGTTTGGCAGGGTTTGGGGCTTGCGTTTCGGGTTTTGGTGGTTTTTGGAGGCCTCCAGAGAAGGATGGTGTAACATGTTCCATTCTGACTTATTACATCTGAGCCTCAAAGGTGCCTGTAACCACCCAGCAACCTCTTTCAGGTGAATCTATGTGGTGTGTGATGGTTGGATGGAAACGGAATCCAGGGTCTATCAGTTTTTCCACTGCAGCCCCAGACGTCAAGATGGGCTTGCTTTGGGTGTGGGCCTGCTTCCCGCAGCCAGGCCAAGAAGTTTCAGGCCCCATGGCCCCCTCTCCCTTCTGTTCAGGGGAGCCGATGAAGAATGGGTGTATGAATGTTTCCACTGATGAGCTGCAGCCTGGGTGACACAGCTTATTGCCCCAACTCGATCCCCAGATCCAAGCCGTTGTATAAAAACCCTTCCATAGTCACTGTTGGGCCCTGCTGAAGCTTCCAGCAAATAACATGAAAAGCAGAATGATGGAGTTATTTTTAAACAGTTCTGCTTTTTCTATTCTTTATGTAAACTGTCTTCATCGTGTTGGGCTAATGAGGACCTATTTTCAATGTTCTTAAAATTTTCTCCCATAGCACTTAAAATGCTTTGTAAAAGACTTTGCTGTAAAGATTTGTAAGAATGCTGGTCAAAGGGCTCTTTCTCCAACATTACCATTTTTAAAAATGTTTTAAAGGCTAGAAAACAACTTGTGTATATTCTGTATATGTATAGCAACACATTTCATTTATGGAAATATGTTCTCAGAATATTTATTTACTAATATATTTATCTTAAGCCATGTCTTATGTTGAGAGTGTGACATTATTGAAATAATCATTGGAAATCACTAACCCAAGGCCCTGTAAATATATATGATAATTGCACCCAAATTCTGCATATTTGCCGACCAAAAAACATGATTTAAGTTGTAGTCTTCTACCGTTTTGTAACAAAGTGTACAAAAGGCTGTAAAAAAAATACAGTTTTATCAAGTATGTGTGAGATGTTGTCCTTCTGTCTTGTGAAAAGCAACAGCGGTTCTGAGAAAAACCAAGTGGGTCTAAGGACAATCCTGAAAGAAAACGATTTCATTCAGCTGTGAGAGTTTACTGGAAATTCCACCCTTTCTCCTTGAAAAGTAGTTGTGTCACCTTCAACGAGCCCTGTGGAATGAAGGCGGTTAATGGGTGATCTCTGCAGTTCCTTCTGGCTCTCGAGCTTGAGCTGGTGTCTCAGTAACATCTCACCCAGAGAGGGCTCACTTGAGGTCAGCTGGGACCTGTGTTAGATACATCACTTAACCTTTTGGAAACTCATTTCCTCATCTGTACAACACAAATCAAGCTGCTAGGTCCTGGATAGTACAAATAGTGAATCTCCTGAGGGGGTCTTAAGTATTCTGAGCTCTCATTATGTAAAACATGGTCAGTGGGTTTAGTCTAATAGAAATGTGGGGGGGCCGAGAGGTGGAGAGGTTTGGTGTCCACACTAATCAGGACTTAGATGTCTTTTCAGATGGGATTGAGGTTTAAACGGTATGTACAAGGTTAAGTTGTAAACAGCAGTTGTCATTGTTAGGTCCTGGGTTCCAAGGGCCTTTTAAGCTCCCCACTGCACTAAGATTCAGGGGCATGCTCACTGGTCTTAGGGGTAGCTGCTAGGGCTCCATTGACTGTTGGACTGGGAGTTAGTGACCATGTAGAACCCAGCCAAAACACCAAGACAGGTTTATAAGGAACCCCTAGCTTAGTGGCCTAGGGAAGGAGAGGGGGAAAGATGGGTGGAGTCATTCAGACTTCTCACATTTATTTATAAATCTGCCTTATAAGGCAGTCTGTCTGACTTCTAATTAGGAATGCCCTGTTCTACCGTGATGCAAGGGAGGTGTATGACCCTTACCATCCAGTTCTCTCCACATTCCAGACTCCCTCACACGTGGAAAGAAAATTAAAGGATAGAAACCAGTGGCTTGGGAGAGAATCCTTAATGGGATGATGGAGTGAGAAACCGACTGGAGTCTCCAAGATCACTTTTAATGCAAGGATTCCTAACCTGGGAGGCTTAGGAACTCATTTTAATTTGACAACTGAATTTCAATATATTTGGTTTCCATTGTAATCTTTTTTATTGTAATCTTAAGTATTATATTTTACGCGTATAAGAATACTCTTATAAGAAATTCATAGGCTGCCAGAAGTATTCATGACCTCAAAAATGTCAAGGCCCCCTGATGAAATACAGGACAACTACCCCCCCTCCCCAATTAATCCAAGAGGAAACAAACCCAGAAAAGGAAAGGACTCACTCAAGATCACACAGCTGTTAAGTGGCAGAGACTAGACCCCTTGATCTCACCCCCTTCCTCTCTTTTCTGTTTGTCCCCTACATGACCACAGGCTTTAGCCCTCAGGACAGTGCCTTGTGCCAAAGGTGGAAAGAGTGCCTAATGAGGGAGTCTCAGACCCATCCGGTAAAAGACCAGGAAGGCTCTTTCTCAGTACAAAGTGGTGGGGTTTTTTTATTTTCAGTCATCCAGTATCAAATATGCTAATCCTATTAATCCGTGTTTCTGCTCTTCCATTTGTATTCCCCTGTCTTTACTCTATCTTGGGCCATTTGGAAGCTGCCGGTGGTTCACTAGCATCCTTCTCCATTTTGGGACCTATGCGCTTCCCAGGCAGGATGGCGCTTCCTGGCCCTGCTTTGGGGCCGGGGGTCGTGGTCTGACTGCACAGGGCTTCCCAGAGTCTTCGCTTGATGACCTTCCCTAGTTCCAGGCTGTATCTCTTGGGGGTTCCTGATGTTTTCCACAGCATGGGCTCCACCACTGAGTGGTACAAGGCTGTGTATTGCTCAGCAGAGAGCCCGTGGATGACAAGTGCATCCTGGGAATGTGGATCGCTTCTGTTTTCTGGAGGCAGGCCTTGGATTTTCCCTGAGGGAATTTGAGTAACAGCCCCATCCTGGAGATCTTCGCTGACTGCCCCCTTTTCTTCTTTTTGAATTTCTTTGCTCTAGATAGAAAAAAAGAGAGAAAAAAAGGTCAGAGCTAGAAGCAGAGGAGAAATCAGTGGTTTAATTATTCAGTCTTGAGAACCAGAAAGCTCCATTTCTTTGACTTGTCAATAAGAGGCAAACATTTTCTAAGCACTTAGTGCCAGGCTAGGGATACTAGGCAGAAATTGGCCTTGCCCTCAAGTAACTTACGTTCTAATGAAGGATAGAAAGTAGGGGGAGGAACTAGACCCATAACTTCACTGATTCAAGGAACTACCAGATGAGGAAATTCTTCCACCAATGCTTGTTGGCAGCACCTACACAACCTAAGGGTCTGTGGAGTTACCTAAAGCACCAAGAAGGGCCGACTTGTCCAGAACCACAGCCAGGATGTGCCAGAGAGGCAGGACAATGGGGAGACAACATAGAACTGGCTGTCTACAAGAAAGATACAAATGAGGTGGGCAGGGAGAACAGACAAGACCTCCTAAAGAAGGTGTTGGAGATGAGTTTTACAGATCATAAGGGGCAGAGCTGAGGAAGGAGAGCATCCCAAGGCATGGGGGATGTCTACAAAGGACCAGAAATCAGTGGAACGGCGCAGAAAGAACAGCAAATTGGCCAAGGTAGCTGGATGCTAGAATTTCGGAAGGAGGATGCCATCAGGAGGGGAAGGGTAGGAAGGGGTTGAGTTTGGAAGAGCTTTAAATGCTCAGCATTTGGTCTTGGGAGATGAAGGGGGCCCCTGCTGAGAGGCCCATATTCTTCAGTCTGACTTTTCTTTTTAAAGAATCTAATCTTGTCCACTAATGGCTACCTCTGTGACCTTGGGCAAAACACCTAACATCTGGCTCTCTCTGGTATAATTCTGTATGTAAGATAAGGAATGTTAGGATATCACCCCTTAATAGTGTCAGGGCATTGTGAGGACCTGATCTTACAAACACACCCATCCCCAAACACAAGTCACTGTAAGGACCGTCTGCCCAATTGTTTTTTTTCCTATTTGTAATTGTAATCTGGGAGGTTGGGAGGAGGGAGTATATTGGGATCTGTCCTCTACCTCACTATTGTGTCCTGTTGGCCCCGTTGGATCTGATGTGCCAGACGGCTTCCCGGAAGGGCTCTTGTTTTTGTTTGGGATAGATTCTCTGTTCTCGGCCCCCAGGTCAGCCCTCACTGCTGAAGTACCCTTGGTCTTGACCTTTGGAATCTTCCGTGCCTTCCCCTCACCACCTAACTTGGAAGGTATAGGGCAGCGTCTGTCCTTCAGCTGCCTCCTGAGGACTAATTTAACCAGAGAGAAGGAGCTTGAAACTAGGGGGTTCTTGACAACTTCCCAGGAAGATGTGGGACTGCCCTTCATAGCTACATTCGGGTTTGCACACGTTTTGGACGTCCATATGTTGGTGAGGGTGGGTGCATCAACATAACAGTCCTGGAGCCGTTTGTTTACAAGGATGGACTTCCGAAGTCCATAGGTTGGAATGCCAGTATTTCGCCTCATATAGATGGGGTGCTAGAATTCCAAGAAAAGGAGGAAAGAAATGTGAAAAGGCCAGTTAAGCAGGCTGCAGAGAGAAGATACAAGGTCATATCACATTTTTCTAGAACCTCCCTTCCAAGGAGTTCCTGAAAGCCTTCCCCAGCCTTGCACACACATGTTCACCAGAATACTCCTACATGAAGTAAGAGCGGTAGTCTTGCTTGGGGAAGGCACCTCAATAGCCATCAAATCTCACCCAGACAAGAGAATCCTAGAACACCCCCCCACACACAAAGTAACCATCCAGCCTGGGGAGCAGGGGAATAAAGGGCCCTTCCATCCAGGCCCCAGCCAACTAATGTTCTTATTGCCCTCTTATGATAAGGAGTGCAAGTGCCTTTGGAAAATTCACAAGAATTAGAAGGCTGTGGCCTACCTCCTGGACAAATCCCATGATTTCCCCTAGTCTGTTTTCAAGGACCTCACCATCTAGTTGGAGAGACTAGGGAACCAAGGGCTGGGAAGGACTAGAACCCAGGTGACCTCACTCCTCAGTCACAGTGCCTTTGAACCCCACCTGCCGAAGCCAAGAAGTGTAGAGGTAAGTGTACTTGGTGTCTGTAAACACAAAGGCATAGTAACATCACTTAGGCTAGTGGCGGTTCTTCCGGGATCAGATCACAGACACGAAGGCTACCATAGTCCCATAGGTTTGCAGTTTGCTTGGCTAAACTAGTTCCCCAAACTAAAACTGGGTTTCTAAATAATTGGATCTATATTTTTAAAAGTTAAAAAAAAACCAGAAGATTGATTACCTTACCATATTTTGGTTGTCTTAAATTTTATTTTAGCTAGCTTAGGGGGAAAAATAGGTATGTTTAGCAGTTTTTCCCCCTTTTCTTTTTTAAAATATTTCTAGTCACCTGCCCTTCTCTGGCTCAGTCATGCATGGACAAATTGTTTTGTTTTGTTTTGGCCCCTTGAAAACAGTTCGGTACTGTTACCTCTAGTATTTGTGATGTCACTTGGTTTGTGATGTGAGCATGTGTGTTGCATCATCGTATTTTATAATAAAATTGGGTTGGGAGAAATTTTATTTGGTTATGCCCTAGATGGAGAAGTTTCCTGAAAGGCCATAGGGTGGGATAGGGTTGAAAGGATTGGAGGCAGAAGGCCTTCACCAGAATCATGCAGCTGGGGCTGCTCAAGCCAGATCTTCGACAAAGATGCTTCTCTTCTCTCAAAACCTCAGTTTTCTCATCTGTGGAATGGGGGTGAGAGGCCTAGCATCACTAAGACCTTGGTGGTTGTAAGGATCAGATGAGATGGTAGACTGGAAAGTGCTTTATGAACTTAGAGATGTGTGAACTTGCAGAGACCAGGTGGTAGTAACAAGTCTTATCCTCTCTTGGGGGGAAGTAGGAGGAGACTTCGAATTTTTTTTTAAGTCTGGCTTATTTTTTGAATGGCTAGCATCCTGGGCTGGGTGGTCTGAAGATTCAGAGGTGTAGACCTGGCTCTGTCACCAGCCCATTGTGCATGACCCTGAGAGCAAGCCTCTTCACCTCCATTGGCCTTGGTTTCTGCATGGGTTGACAATGAAGGCTTTGGACAAGGTTTTTAAGCATCTTCTCATCCCTAACAGTCTTTAATTAAGACATCTCTGGGCATCTACTATAAAATGAAAGACCAGGCAATCGCTGAGGTCCCAGCCTTGTTCTAAAACTCTAGATTCCTCCCGTCCGAGGTACACGTCAGGATTTTCACATGCAAGTTAGCTGGGTCCACTTTAAGGGGATCCCATGCAAAATCTACCCAAGTGCAAGAAGTAATATGGACCCTAGGATGGGAAGCAGAGGACCTGAGTTCAAATCCCAACCTCAGACAAGCTGTTCAACCTCTCTGGAGTAAAGCGGAGGGACTGAGAGGGCCTCTGAGGTCCGTCTTAGCTCTAGACCTAGCACCCTTTAGACCCTGGCTGGCACTCCTTTCTTCATCTCCAAGACTAGAAGGATGGCCTTTGAGATCCTTCCCAGCTTAATAACATTGATAATAAGTGTAATAGCATTAGCATTTATATAGCGTATTTAGGTTTATAAAGTACTTTCTGCACCCTTTGATCCTTCTTGGGAGGTAGATGCTATGATTGCCCCTTTTACAGATGAGGAAGCTAAGGCTGAACTGTTAGTGACTTGCCCAGGCAGGCAAGTCTTACCCTTTATCCACTGTCCTTTTCTTCCTCTGTGAGATGAGAGTCGTGGACCACAGCTGGGGGTCTATCGCCTGGGGTCTGTGAACTTTTTAAAAATATATTTTTGCTAATTATATACATATATTTCTATCTATATATTTTGATTTAGTAGTTCATTTTCTTTGGAATCCTATACAGTTGGTGCATTTATGAGTGTGGTTGTAAGGAGGGGTTCCGATGGAAAGGGATCCATAACTCATGCAAGGCCCAGATTTTAGCCCTGGTCTTTAGGTAGGAATGGCCTCCGAGGCCCTTTCCAGCTCCTCAGCTCTAGATGTCTGGAAAGATGGTGCTGTTTATTTTAAAAACCCTCCTCCAAAGGGCTGCCAGGGCCATCGAGGTCCCATTAATCTAAGGGAGACCTTGGGAGCTGGGTGGCCCCAGGCCTCCTCCCCCTGTGTATTTCTGAGGTTCCTCCATCACTCCTGGAATGTGGTTTTATTGTCTACCCCTCAGCAAATGCACTAATTAGAACCAAGTTACAGGGTGTCGAGGGCTTGAAACCAGAACAAAGACTTTCCAGAGAAACCTTGCGCAAGACAAACAGTCCTTATCAGGTCTTTGTCGGATTGGTGGTTTGGGATCTTGACAATGCTGAGCCGCCTAGGGAGGCGGGCTCTTGAGAGGGGTGGAGAAGCAGGAGGGATGGAAAAATGTAGCCTGCTCCTGGCAGGCTCCCCTCGGAGCCCCACATGCTGTCTGTTTGAATGTTCAACAGGCCTTGTCGCTGGATAGATTGCAACCTTGTGGGCAGACAGCGACGGGGCCCAGAGTGGATCGGCCCGGGGGGTGGGGGGGGGGCCGGTGCTCTGGAGAACAAGGGGACCCATTCAGCCGTGGTCACCCAGCCCCACCCCAGGAGGTCTGGGAGGAGGGTTTGCCACCGTCTGGAGCTGGGGGAGGCCCAGCTCCCTTTCAAGACCAGATAATTCTGGATAGCTGGCACTGGGGGGCTGGTCAGCTACCTGCCCATCACTGGCTGTCTGCAAGCGTCCAGTCGGGCCTCCAGGCTGACCAGAGGCCAGAAGGTTTTGTCTGGGGAAGCACAAGGCAGAAGAGCCAGCAGGAAACGCATTCTTGGTGCCACCCACTCTTACTGTGTTCCTTCTGGGAAGTCCTTTTTCCTTGTCTATCCAGAGCTTCATAGTAACACTAGGTAGAACTTATGCAGTGCCTTCAGGGCCACAAATACTGTCTAATTTGACCCTCACAACTTGGAGAGGTAGGTGCTGTTTTACTCTAATTCGACAGATAAAGAAACTGAGGCAGGCGGGTGTAGTGACTTGTCCAGAGTCACACGGCTTGTACGTGCCCAAGGTAGGATTTGAACCTGAGTTTTGCTGGGGCTCCAAAGCCAGCCACATTCTGACCGCTTCAGGCCCCGTAGAGGTTTCCCTCTCCCTCTGTCTCCCGTTGTACCCCCTCTGCTAAGCCTCTCCTAGGTAGACTGAGGCACGCCATCTCCTAATGCAGATGAACCGGACAGTTCAGCATTGAGTTGTTGTGCAGTCCATTCTTAACTGGGGGACTTTGGGTCATTCACTTCCCTCATCCTACGTTTCCTCCTCTGAATTTTGAGGGGGAAAGATTGAACGAAATGACCTCTAAGAGTTCTTAGAGGGGGGAGAAAGTTGTTATAGTAGTCGGGGTGAGAGGGGACAAGGGTCTGAACTAGGAGGGTGACTTTGTAAATGAAAAGATGGGGACCTGTCTGAGGGACTCCATGGAAGGGGAGATTACAAGTTCTGGAAACTCCCTGGGAGAAGGTGAAGGTGATGCCAAGGTGATAAGCCCAGTGCCCAGGAGGATGCTGGGGCTCTCCATGAAAGGAAGAAAGCTGGGAAGACGGGCCACAGGGACACAGTTTGACACATCCAAGAGGCAATAATGGGGGCTGGACCCCTGGAGTAAGAGAGATCCAGCCACCCAGAGCCCACCTCTCCAATATCTGCTTAGAGATGTTAGTGGGGCAAACCCCCTCATCAGTGCAGACCAGCCATTCTGCTGGAGGGCAGAGGGTGCCGGGGGTAGTCAGAGAGATCCTGCCCCAGCGACTCCTAAGCAGGTCTTGAGAATTAGAGTTGAAAGAAGCTGTATTTTACGGAGGAGGAGCCGAGCTCAGTGAAGTTAATGCATAGAGAGGATTCTCTTCTGGGTCTTCTCTGCCCACCATATTACCCTGGCTTGTGTGTGTGTGTGTGTGTGTGAGTGTGAGTGAGTGATATACATATATGTGTGTGTGTTATATATATGTGATCATATAAATATATTTTTATATGTGTGTATGTATGTGTATGTACATAATATCCTCTATACATACACACATACATCTATATTTGTGTCTGTATCTGTGTGTTCATATAGACAAAGCCAGCAGAGAGGGCACTGGCCCTGGAGTCAGATCCAAGTTCGAATTCAGCCTCAATCACTCAATCAGCATTGATGATGTACCCGCTGGGTACCAGACCCTGTGCTAAGCTCTGGATCTTTGCCAGTTGCATGACTCCAGGCAAGCGGCTTCATCTTTGTCAGCTGGGCTTCCTCCTTTGTGAGATGCAAAGTTGTTGCCCCCCCACAGGGTTGCTGTGAGGACCAGATGAGCCGACACCAGTAAAGCTCTTTCTGAACCTGGAAGCGCATAGAGCTGCTGCTCCTGTTACACCGTTGGTGAGTGAGACAGAAATCTGGTCACTTGGACAAGGCTTTAAGTTGTGGAGGCAAAGGGGCTATGCCTGACCTTGCTACGGTAACCCCGATGGTGCCTTACCCACAATGAGCTCACAATTTCAGGTCCTTCTTTGCGCTGGATAGAATAATACCCAGCATTTACAGACAGCTTAAGCGCAAAGCAGTTTATAAATAGTATACAATTTTTCTCCTCCTGACAACCCTGGGAGATAGGGACTGCTATCACCCCCATTTTACAGACAGGAGTGAAGTGACTTGCCCAGGGTCACACAGCTGTGAAATGTCTGAATCCAAATTTGAACTCAGGTCTTGACTTCAGGATCTCCTTCCCCCAACTCAAAAAAAGGGGGGAAAACTCTATTACATTATAGGCAGATAGTTTGGTTCCTATTGTGTTAAAAGTATGTATGTAACTAAAAGTGATAGTTTCATACCCAATCCTCTTTTTCTTATTCTTTTTATTTTGGAGGAGGGAAAACAGGGCAATTGGGGTTAAGTGACTTGCCCAAGGTCACACAGCTAGTAAGTGTCAAGTGTCTGAGGTCAAATTTGAACTCAAGTCCTCCCGACTCCAGGGCCAGTGCTCTATTTACTGAGCCACCTATCCGCCCCTCTTTTTCTTATTTTTAATACATTGAAGTATTCATGGCTGACATTTGTTAATATATGTATGTATGAATATTATGTGCATATGTGTGCACTATATATATATAAAATTATATGTATGTTGCATATATTTTCTCTTCCCTCTGGGTATGCACAAGCTAATTGGAGAAGGAGGAGGCACTTGACCAATGACAATGAAGGGTTTTTGAATCAAGAGTGGCACCCTCTCTCTCCAATCTGTTCTGTGCCCATCTTAGTAAATAACAGTAACAATAATCTAGCATTTTAAAGTTTTCTAAGCACTTTGCTTTAAAAACTTTTTAAAAATTGGTGCGATAATTTCCCCCACTTATACAGATGAGGAAACTGAGGTAATGTGACTTGCCTAGGGTCACACAGCTAGCAAGTATCTGAGGCTGAATTTGAACTTGTGCCTCATGACTTCAAGCCTGGCATTCTGGTGCCACCTAGTGGCCTGGCGGTCTGCTGCCAGGAGCCTCACCACTGGTAAATATTGGAGCGATTTAAATGATGTTGGTTTGTGTCTGGGGCTTTTTCTGGCTCTGTTTTCTGCTTCATTTACGCACCATCATCCCTGTTAGGCCGTGAGCTCCTTGAGGGCAGGGACTGTCTTTTGTCTTCTCAGCACTTTGCTCAGTGCCTGGTATACAGTAGGTGCTCAATCAGTGTTTACTGACTGACTGGTAGGTACAGCTGAAAGTGTTATAATCCTTATTTCACAGGTGATCCAACTGAAATTCAGTTTCAGAGATTTGCCTGTTCACACAGCCCCCAAGGCAGGATTTGAATCCAGATCTCTCCTGATTACAGTACCAGGGTGCTTTCCATTCTCTGCTTCTTAACAGTAGAAAGGACTGGGCCGCTAGGTGGGGCAGTAAATAGAGCACCAACCCTGGAGTCAGGAGGACCTGAGTTCAAATCCGGCCTCAGACACTTGATCACACTTACTAGCCGTGTGACCTTGGGCAAGTCACTTAACCCCAATTGCCTTGCCTTCCTCCTCCCCCCCAAAAAAACAAACCCAAGTAGAAAAGATTGGGAGCAATGAAGAAAGCATTGAAGGATGTT
>CM053594.1:11998869-12024045 GCA_028646575.1 Pseudocheirus occidentalis | reverse complement strand
TGGAGGGTCATGAGGTCAGGAGCCTCTGTTCCCCTGCAAAAAAAAAAAAAAAATGGGTCAGTTGTGGCCCCAGGTGGGACTGTCTGGGCAAGGGTTTGCAGGTCAGTCAGAGGACTTAGGTCCTAGTCCTAGCTCTGGACCTGACTCACCCTGACTTAACCTGGTTCATGTTTTCCATCTCTTCTGGCTCTAAACCTTAGGTATCTCTTGGAGCACCTGGAGTCTCCCCATCCCTTCCTCCTTGGTGCTCCAGCCCGGTTCATTCAGATACCCTGCTTGGCCCACCAGCTCTGCCACTGGCCCCCATGCCAGCTAGATCAGCCGCAGCTTCTGCAGACATGCCCCTCCACACCCTGCTTCCCACTTCTGACTCTGGACGCAGTAATTGTATGAGATCTAGAAAGGATGCGGTCATTGGTCCTCTGTCTTGGGAATTCCCGAGCCCCAAACTTACTGGTCATGGCTCCCCCACTTGCTAGAACATGAGCTTGAGAGCAGGGACTGTCTCTCCTTGTCACAGCACAGGGACTCCAGGCTTTTCACCAGCTCCTTTCCTTCCTTCCTTTGGGCCCCGGGCATTTTATATGAGTCCTTCCTGAGCTTGTGCAGACAGCTGCACTCAGTGCCCCGAACTTGATGGTCTGGCTGAGGCAGAGAACTCTCACCTTCTTATTCCCAGCTGTTTGGACCCTTCCTTAGTGCCAGGCTCTTGTTCCAAAACAATCTGTCCTTGGGGCCAGGGAATAGGTGCCCATAAGAAGCTCAGAGTCTAGTAAAGAGGTAAGTGCGTGAAAAGACTTCCCAGAGGAGACAACGGCATTGGAGCTGGGCTTTAAAGGAATAAGCGAATGAAAAAATAATTAATCACTCCCAGACCTTAAGGCTTACAATGCCATGAGGTATCATCCCTCTTTTACAGTGGGGAGACTGAGGCAGGCGGAGATGAAATGACTTGACCAAGGCACTTATGAAGTGCTTACTTAGTGCACAGCCTGTGCTAGGCCATGAAGAGCCAAGAGGCTGGCACGTGTGCTCAGTGCTAGGAGGACTCACCTGGGTGCTCAAGGGCAAGGCCCAGGGGTCTGTAGGGTTTGGCAGCCCAGCAAATAGTGATGCATCTTCTTTAGTGACATTTCTACTACTGAAATAGTATCTATTTAAGGAAGGATGGCCATTCAGTCTCTAAGAGAGAGGGCGTTTTAGGCACAGAGGGGCACGGGCAACGGCGGGGTTTGGGGATACATCTAGTCGGCTTTGGCCGAAGCCCGGTTCCAGGGAGTAAGATCAGATTGGAGAATGGAAGTTCCTTGAGGGTCGTCCTTGAGGGTCTCCCTCCCCACCCACCCCTGCCCCCCAGCCTGCTCCCTGGCCCAGAACAAGCAATATGTAAATGCTTGTACGGTTGAATTATATAGGAAAGTCCGGCTGGTGCCAGATTGTAGGGAGCCTTTCACCATAGTCAAAAGCAGTCTGAACTTTGTCATGAAAGCAAGAGGGAATGGGGGAAAGTCTGAGCCAGAGAACGTGACCAGATCTGCATGCGAGAGGAGGCTCGGCCGACAGAAGTGGGAGTGATGGATTGCAATGAGGACCTAGCCAGTACTGGAATTACACGGTGGGGGTGGTGGGGGGAGACTTCCCATAACCTCAATATCTTCTAACTTTCCATGCCTTGCCCCTGAGTAAGCCCCAGGAGACAAGCAGGCAGGCCCTTTCCGGATCCCTCCCAGCCCTACTATGACCGGAGAGCCCCAAACCACAAGGCTCAGGTTGCCTCGGGCGGATGAAAACTGTTGTTTTTCCCTTGGGCTCAGGGATAGAAGACCTCAGCCCCAGACTTACTGTAGTCACTATTTCTCACTCTTTCCATGAAATAAAGCTCTGAAAAGCATCCACGTGGGAGCCTCTGAAATGGATCTCCCAGGACACGGACCCTGTCCGGGACCAAGCAGCTGAAGAAAAGACCTTGGGCAGCTAAGCGCCCTGACCTAGACAGCCTCTACTGTATTTTTAGCCGTGTATGCAATGTTTCCATCACCTGTGCAGGGTTTTAATCTTCCAGAGGCCTTAGCAGGATAGGGGGGCAGGGATTGGGGGGAGGAGACTGAGCGGCTTAGTCACACACGGATGAGCCTGGGGCCTCTTGTTTCACAGGCAAAACTTCCTGAATGGGTGGAAAACCCAGCCTTCCCGAGCCATAGCCAGACTGAGATGAAGATTTGCAAAGCGCTTCGCATGGGTTAACTCATTTGATTACATGTGTTAACGGAGTTGATAAATGGTATTTTCAAATCTGCTGAACATGCATTCTGCCCGTCCCTCTATCTCTGTCTCTGTCTGTCTGTCTGTCTCTCCCCTAACCTGTGATTTCACTGGTATGAAAAGCTCCCTCTAGGAAAGCAGGTTGGCCAGCCTTCTGTGCTTTATAATCTGGTGGAGTTTCCTGGAGCACCGTAAGGTTAGGTGACTTGTCCAAGGTCACACAGCCCGGGTGTGTCTGGGGCAGGTCTTTCTGAGCTCCCTTCCATCCTCGCAACAGCTTTGGAGGAATGGTGCTTCTATTGTTCCCATCTTACAGATGGAGAAACTGAGGCTCAAAGAGGCTAATTGACTTGCCTGAGGTCACACCCAGTGTTGGTTTCTGACTCTTCATCTAGTACATAACCGCTGTGCAATGCTACCTCTTTTTTAAAAAAATAATGATTTTTCCCCAATTACATGTAAAGACAATTTTTGTTGGTTTTTGGAGGGGGGAAGGCAGGACAATTGGGTTAAGTGACTTGCCCAAGGTCACACAGCTAGTAAGTGTCAAGTGTCTGTGGCTGGATTTGAACTCAGGTCCTCCTGACTCCAGGGACGGTGCTCTATTCACTGCTCCAAAGACAATTTTTAACATTCATTTTTGAGTTATCTTTGTCGATTGGACAGAGCTGAGATGAAACCTCCAGGTTTCATCTAACTAATTGGGGGCGCTTTGGGTTTGATAGATAACAGGAATTTCTGAGTTCCAAATTTCCTCCCTCCTTCCCTCCCTTCCCTACCCTATCCCTGAGAGGGCAAACAATGTGATATCAGTTTATATGTGTTATGCTGCCTTTTCTAATGTCTTCCTATGAGGTGTTACTTCAGTCATGTCTGACTCCCCATACCCCCATTGGGGGTCTTCCTGGCAGAGATACTGATGCGGTTTGCCATTTTCTTCTCCAGCTCATTTTACAGATGGGGAAACCGAGGCAGACAGGGTGCAGTGACTTGCCCAGGGTCACACAGCTAGTATGTGTCTGAGGCTAGATTTAAATTCAGATCCTCCTGGCTTCAGGACTAGCATTCTATCCATTTCATCACCTAGCTGCCCTTTCTATGAGGCATACTCTGTTCCCAAATAATAGAAATTTCCAAGGAATTTTTACCTATGTGTTGGGAGAGGAGGACGCTACTAGGATTAGGACAGATACATTTTCTGACCAGTTAAAATCCCAGCTCTTACATTTGCTCTCACTGTGACCTTGGGCAAGTCATATAACTTTCCTAGGTCTCCATTTTCCTCTTCTGGGGGACTGGTCAAGAGATGAATGGCCAAAGGATATGAACGTGCATAAGACATCCAGGCTTAGCAATAGAAAAACCCAAAGTGCCCCCAATTAGTTAGAAAAATGCAAATGAAAACCTGGAGGTTTCATCTCAGCTCTGTCCAATCAACAAAGATAACAAAAGAAAAAAACAGAATTCTGGAGACGCTACAGCAAGAAAGACACATCAACACACTACTGATGGCGTGAATTGGTCCCGCCACTCTGGAAAAGCAACTTGAAACTACGGCCCCAAACATCACCAACCTGCCTACAGCGTTCAATCCAGTGATAACATTAGTAGGCTTATAACCAAAGAAACCAAAGAAAGAGGAAAAGGACCCATTTGCACACGAAGTATTTATAGCAGAGCTTTTTGTTGTAGCAAAGAACTAGAAACTAAGGAAATTCCCATCAGTTGAGGAATGGGTCTGGAGTCAGGAAGACCTGAGTTCAAATTTTTTTTTTCCTTTTTTTTTTTTTTGCTTTTTGGAGGGCAGTTGGGGTTAAGTGACTTGCCCAAGGTCACACGGCTAGTTTTTTGTGTTAAGTGTCTGAGGCCGGATTTGAACTCAGGTACTCCTGACTCCAGGGCTGGTGCTTTATTCACTGCGCCACCTAGCCACCCCGACCTGAGTTCAAATTTGACTTCAGACATGCTAGCTGTGTAACCCTGGGCAAGTCACTTAACCCTGTTTGCCTCAGTTTCCTCATCTGCAAAATGGGGATAATAAGAGCACCTATATCTCAGAGTTGTTTTGAGGATGAAATGAGATAACAATTATAAAGTTCTTAGAACAGCATCTGGCACATAGAGCATGATATAAATCTTATCTGTTATTGTCAGACTTAATTTTTGTAATTATTATATTTATTGTAATTTTATTTATGTTGCATTTATCATATTTTGCTGTATTTATTTTAACTAATATTATTATAAATAATATAATTATTGTAAGAACTAATATTACTGTAAGAAATGATGCAAGGGCAGCATCTCTTTTTGTTGTAAGCAAAAACTGGATAACTAAAAGCACCTCCTATCCTGGAGAATGACTGCACAAATTGTGGTGTATGTGTAGAATGGATGCTTTCTTATTTTTCCTTGAGAAAGGATGAAATGGACTGTTTCAAAGGAAACTCCATGAACTGATGCAAAGTAAAACAGCAGAACCAGGAGAGTAGTTTCCACAGTGATGACATGATAGTTTGGAACAGTTTGGAAAGGCTTTAGAACTCTGGCCAATGCAAAGATAAATCATGAACCCAAGAGAATAAAGATGAAACAGGGCACTCACCTCCTGACAGAGAAATGATGAACTTAAAATGCCAAAGACACACAGATGTTTTTGGACGTGGCCAATGTGGAAATTTGTTTTCCTGGACTAAAGTCTTGGGGATTTCATTGTTGTTGCTTAAAATTTGTTCAATGAAGGGAGCAGAGGTGGGAAGGATAGATTAAATTTTAAAATGCTTTTTAATTGGGGAAAAAAAACCTAACAACAGCAAAAAAGAAAAAAATGTGATGGAAAATACAGTTTCAGAGAAACCTGAGAATACTTGCTTGAACTGAGGTAGAGTGAAGTGAGCAGAATCAGGAAAATAGAGTGATAACACTGTATTGAAAAACAACTTTGAAAGACTTTAGAACTCTCATGAATTCAAAGAAGACCAATGAAATGATGATGCAAATAACCTACCTCCTGACAGAGCACTGATGGACTAAAGATCTAGATCGGTGGTTCTCAACCTTCCTAATGCCGCGACCCTTTAATACAGTTCTTCCTGTTGTGGTGACCCCCAACCATAAAATTATATTTGTTGCTACTTCATAACTGTAATTTTGCTGCTGTTATGAATCGTAATGTAAATATCTGATATGCAGGATGTATTTTCATTGTTACAAATTGAGCATAACCCACAGGCTGAGAACCGCTAGTCTAGAAAGAAACGGATATTTTTAGACATGGGCCGGTGGAAGAGTCTATTTTACTTAACTATGTGGCAAGTATTTATTTTTCACTTTCTATTTGAGGAGGATAAGCTGTAGGAAGCTGGGGGGAAGCTTATCATAGTGTTAACTCACCCCCAAAAGAAGAAAAATTTAAGAAGTTCATTGAAACATCTTTTAAAATACATAGAAAGAAATTCAGAGGGAACCACAGAAAACAGGATAGCCTTGAAAGTAGTATGTTGGGGAGGGAGGGGAGAAAATTTGAAACTCAAGGGACTGTGGAACTGAATCTTGTAAACTAAAAGTAAACAAACAAATCAATAAAAAAAATATTTTTTTAAAAAGCAAAAGAACCAAAAAAACCCCAAAATTATTATATAGTGCTAATGGATTCTTTTCTTTATTTGATCTCTTTGGAATACAGGCCCAATATTACTTTTACTTCCTCAGAGTTTAAGTGTAGTTTAGCAGTTGGGGGCATTGTTTCAAATTATTTCAAATTTCCAAAATGACTTAACCAATTCATATCACCACCAGGAATCTCATTAAAGTTTCCTCATAACCTCTCTAAAAAAAAAAGAAAGTAGTATGTTGAATTTATTATATTTACCTTTTTTTAACCCCCAAATATCCTTAACAACATTTTTGTGATAACAAAAAAGAGGAAAAAAGCAGTTGCCCATTGATTGAGGAACATTTTTTTTAAAGCATGGTATCTAAATGCAAATGGAATATTCTTGTATTATCTACGTATTGTGATAAATGAGGAAATCAGAAACATACAAAAATTTGTATAAAATGATACAGAATGAAGAAAGGAGAACAATATAATGACTCAAAAATGAATGAAAATCATAATACAAAAATCATAATAATTTTTTGGGGTTCAGTCATGTCTGACCTTTTGTGACCCCGTTTGGGGTTTTTGTGACAGATACTGAAGTGGTTTGCCGTTCTTCTCCAGCTGAGTTTACAGATGAGGAAATGGGAGCACAGAAAGTTAAGTCACTTTCCCAGGGTCACATAACTAGTAAATGTCTGAGGTCAGATTTGAACTCAAGAGGATGTCTTCCTGACTCCAGGTCTGGAGCTCTGTGCGTTATGGTGACCCCTAGCTACCCCTAGGACTGTAGTTCTGGAGTACAAAGGAATATTTAGAGAACACCTAACTCACTGGTGTCAAACTCAAGTAGAAATGAGGGCCACTAATCAATACATAAGTATCCTTGCAGGTTAAATATTGACTAAGAAAACCATACACTTACATTATCTATGTCCCATTGCATTTGTATTTATTTTGTTAAATATTTTACCCATTACAGTTTAATCTGGCTTGGACTACACTCAGGCGGGTTGCAGTCCTCATTTTCTGACCTCTGAACAAAACCAAACCCCTCATTTTACAGAAGGGGAAATAGACCAAGAGAAGAGAAACAAGAAGACCAGGTTCCAAGTGTACATGGAGAGTCGTGTGGAAACAGGAAAGATAAAGAGGGACAAAGTCGTGAAGAGCTTTAAAAGACCACAGATTTCTCTTTGGTTCCTAAGCCACTGTAGTTTATTAAGCAGGGAGGTGCCGTCAGGTTGACAGCTATGAACAGTGTGTGGGCTGGAGAAGGGAGAAAATTGAAGCAGGGGTGCAGAGATGAGGGCTTGCCCCAGTATGGGGACTGGAGCAGAGGAGGGAATCTAGGGTTAGATAAACACGTCTCAAAATCGTGCCCAGAAATGATAGTTGAACCGGTGGGAACTGAGGGATGAGAGGAGAGGGACCAGAGGGGAAGGGAGGAGGGATGCCCACGGTTAACTAAACTCAGAGGAAGATCAGGCACATGATGTGAGAAGTGAGCAGACAGATGGGGGGGGGATGAAGAAGAGGACGGTCAGCAATGTCAGAGGTTGCAGATGAGAACTGAAGAGAGGCCACTCACTAGATCCGACAATGAAGAGACCCTTGGTGACTTTGGGGAGGAGACAGACACATGGGCTGAGCGCTGACAGGTGTGGGGAGATCAAGTGAGGGCTATAGAGACGTCTATGGATGGATGTGCACACACACAGAGAAATGTTTCACTCTTGTCTGACTCTTTGTGAACCTGTTTGGATTTTCTTGGCAAAGATACTGGGGTGGTTTGCCATTTTCTACTCCAGTTTATTCTACAGATGAGGAAACTGAGACAAACAGGGAGAAGTGACTTACCCAGGGTCACACAGCTAGGAAGCGTCTGAGGTTGCATTTGAACTCAGGTCTTCCTGACTTCAAGCCTGACACTCTATTCCCGTGCCACCTAGCTGCCCAGAAGGGTTTTTTTTTTTTTAGACAATGATGAACATGGGCATGTTTATATAACACCTACTCTGTTCCAGGCACTGTTACAAATATTATCTCATTTGATCCATGCAACAACCCTGGAACTAAGGAGGCGCTGCCATCATTATACCCATTTTACAGTTGAGGAAACTGACGCAGTGACAGAGGTGAAGTGACTTGTCCAGGATCACGAAGCTAGGAAGTATCTGAGGCCAGATTTGAACTTGGGTTTTCCTGACTCCAGACCCAATGCTCTGTCCGCTCCACCAGCTGCCCCTGACAGCAGGGAAGCAACCAGGAAGTACAGAGAGCCTAAGTGAGAGAGTGGGGATGATGGAGGGAGCAGTCTGCGGGGAAGATGGGATGGGATGGGATTGCTTGTGCATGGAGAGGGGTTGGCCGAGGGAAGGATTGAGAGGGATGAAGGAGGAAAGAGTGGGAGAAGAGGGAGCTCTCAGAAAGTGGCGCCATTAACTAGCTGTGTGACCTTGGGCAAGCCACTTAACCCCAACTGCCTTCCCTTCCCCCCTCAAAAAAAAGTGACACCAGTTTTTTCCAATGAAACATGAGACAAGGTTCTCAGGTAAAAGAAATGGGAGGGAGAAGTTTGTAGGAAGTCTGGGGAAGGGTAAAAAGATTCGGAAAACCCACTGCTATGAATGGCATAAGGAATTAAATAGAGAAGGGTAGAAGGATTGCCTTGTGGCAGTGAGAGCCCAGTGAGTTTATATATCATGAATTTGTACTGGAATCCAAGTCTACTGGTTTACTGGCTTTCTCCCTACTCTGTTGGGCAGTGGGTGAATCAGAGAGAAGGAAGCAGGTGAGGGCGAGTAATACAAGATTATGGTTTGGCAAGACATGATTACCAGTAGGATAAAGGGACAGCATATTGTTGAATTAGATCCATATGAGGAAGGGAGGAGACTATAGCTAGTGTGGGTTCCAGGTGGCCAGTGTGAGATGGATAGTTCTAGGGTGACCAGTGTGGGATGGATGGTTCCAGGGTGGCCAGTGTGTGATGGATAGTTTCAGGGTGGCCAGTGTGACATGGATGGATGATCGGGTAAAGAACGCAATGGAAGGAATGAAGGTCAAGATGAGACTGAGGAACAGAGAGTTGTTGCAAGGCAGGGGGAGGGGTGGTTAGATTGTGATCTGATCAGAGATTTCCAAGTTAATAACACGAAGGTGGAATGTTTGTGGTTGATAACAAGCTCAAGTGTACAGCCAGCTCACTGTGTAGCTGAGGCAGAGGAAGTGGGAGGTGAAGGTGTTTGAGGGAGTTTCCATGTGTGTTGAGAAGTCCCCTCACATGAGAAGGATTAAACTCCTCAAAGAAGGAGGGCATGTCCTGAGAGATCATAAGAGCTGGTGCTTGTCCTTTGTTCTCAGAGAGAACCATGACATCAGGGAGGAGATGCCAGGACATGTAAGTGGTTTGGTTTTAAGAGAGGCAGAACTGTGCAGAGTCACCAATCTCACTCTCTCCTCCAGAGCTATCTGGGTCCAGTGGCCACATATGGATCAGGATGACTGGGGAGGGTACCGGGTGCAATAGGAGACCTTGGTCTTTCCCAGGTCTCCATTTGTCTGAGGCAATACCCATTCAGTGATTAAGGCTGGGTAAGCTCCTAACAGCTGATTCTTGACTCAGTGATAAATTTGGAGTGAGGCCAACTAGGTGGCACCATAGTGTATAGAGCACTGAGTTTGGAACTAAGACTCATCTTCCTGAGTTCAAATCTAGTCTCAGACACTTGCTAGCTGTGTGACCCTGGGCAAGTCATTTAACCCTGTTTGCCTCAGTGTCCTCATCTGTAAAATGAGCTAATATCCTTGTCAAGAAAACCCTGAATGGGGTCAACAAAGAAGTGGACATGACTGAAAAACTGTTGAACAAAAAATTTGGATTGAATGAATTTTGAATGAGGAGAGATTACAGAGTGATGGTGATGGGAAGAATACCTGGGTATGGACTGGGTCTGGGATTGCATTGGTCATTTATTAATTTGTATTTATTAAGTGTTTATTATGTGCCAATCAGTGGGCTAAGCCCAGAGATGTAAAAACAGGGAAATGACAGTCTCACTAGAATAAGAGACTGGTTCAGGCAGACCTCCCTGCCATGGTTGGTTGACTCCTCTGCATCTAAGGGAGATGCCTTGAGTGTTGAGAAGTTAAATGACTTGCCCAGAGTCACACAGCCAAGCTCCCAGAGGTGGAATAGAAACAAAATAATCTCTACCCCGAAGCTGTTCATTGATTCTGCTGGGGGAGGGCAGAGGGGAGAAGAGAATGAAATGGGCAGAAGGCCTTCTAGAAAGATCAGGAAGGGGCAGGGTAAATTGGTGGGATTTGATTCTTCTGATGCCAGGTTCAGCATTTTTCTCTGACCTACAAGAAACTGTGTGTGGAATGGCTCAGTACCAGGCTTACCTAGAGTAGCGTCTATGTCATAAGAAGCAAAAAGAAATCTAGTCCTCATAGTATCATAGGAATTAGTGCTGGGAGGGGCCTTAGAACAGGGAACGTCAGGGATCCAAATAGACCAGCCCCCCTCATTTTACAGTTAGGGAAATGAAGACCCTGGGTGTAGGGGGAGGCATCTTCTCAAGTTCCAGAGCCGTACCTAAGGTTGTCCTTTGGAGCTCTTGCCAAGGTGCTGAAATTAAAAGGGCTCTGACAACACTCACACTTTTCTAGTAAGTCATAGCAGAGTGCTAGGCGCACAGTAGGTACTTAATCAATGTTGGCTATTGAGGTCGAAACACAGGAGTTTAGCACTTTTTTTTTCTAAGCCTGGGATTTCATTGATGTGAGAATCCCTAATGAGACAATCCCCTTAGTCAATGAAGATCAGCCCCCATCCTCTCCAGAGGTGAAGGACCACACAGCCAGTCTGTCAGACCTGACACTTGAACTATGATTTTCCTGATTCCCAGCCCAGCCCTTGACTCCTTTTGCTTTGGCCCCTCCCTGGTATGTAGTAGGCAATTAATAATTGCTCCTTCACTTGGCTGCTCTTCATGGCATCCAATTAGGCCCATAGATTTGGAACTGGAAGTGATCTTTGGGGCCATCTGGTCTGATCACCTCATCTTATAGGTGAAAAAAATCATTAGTAGGAACAGCTAATTAAAACAGGCAATTTCCAGAAGCTGAGCTTCCTCACCTCCTCCCCACAGCTCATTTGCAAACCAGGCAGGCTCCTTCCCTGTCTAGTCAGTCCTGCCCATCTCCCTCTGCTGCTGATCTCTGGAGCTGGGGGCTTCATGGTATCTTGCGACAGGATGGTGACCTAGGTCCTAACCTCCCTACCTCCCATGTTACTTTGTGTGCCAAGATTCAGGGTCTCCAACCACCCATACCTCTAACTGAATTTGTTTCCAAGAGTTGATCTGAGGATACCTTGCAAGCTGCTTGTTTTGGGTGCCAAAATCGCCATTTAGAACTCTCTCTTGAGGCCATAGTGTGGCCAGAACTTGAGCTTACATCCTCTTTGTTTTCTAAAAGTCTTCACTAGAAGGATATTGGCAGGGCACAGGGACTTTGGGAGGGTGACCAAAATGACAAAGGGTCAGGAATTCATACCAGAGGGAGACTGAATGAAGGAATGTGAGCAGTCTGCCCTGGAGAAGAGAAGGCTGACCTTTCTGTAGAAGCTCCTTCTTCTCCCCAATGCTGAAGGGCACAGGCAGAGGCCAGAGGACCACAGGGATACAGGGCTGGGCTGGACCCAAGTGGACCCCCTCCCACATCTCTTCCACCTCTGAGATTCTATGCACAAGAGAGTATGGGAGGGAGAATTTCTATTTGCTGCTACAAGGAGTCAGGATGGACCAGTCCTTGGACAGAAAAGGACACAATGAAAAAAAAACGTTTAAACAAGATTATATTGGCAACATTGCAAAGCAGAGATCCTGGAAAGACCATGTAGGAGACCCCTATACTAATCCAGACCTAAAGTGAAGGTGCTCAAACTGGGGAAGCAGTTTGGGAAAGAGGAAGAAAGGGAGGATATAAGATTGGGTGAAAGGAATAGGGGATGACCTGGAGACCGAGAAGAGGAGAGGAAAGGGAAGGTGAGGGGAGGGGAGAGGAGAGGAAGAGAGAAAAAGACAGGAAGGGAGAGAAGGGCAAAGGAGAGGAGAGAGAGAGAGGAAGGGAGGGGAGAGAAAGAGAAAAGGACAGAGGAGGAGTGGAGAGAAGAGAAGAGGAGAGGAGGGGAGGCAGAGGAGGTGAGGCAGAGGAGGGGAGGGGACGCTAAGGGAAGGGAGAGGTGAAGGAAAACGGAGAGGTGAAGAGGAGAGGAGAGTTCACATAGGCTGCAGATGGAGCGGCAAGAGAGCTGTTTTCAAGTATTTTCCGGACTATAGGACTGTCTTGTCGGTGAAAGACTACTTACTAAGTGTTTATTGGTGTCTAAGGGCTGGGGATGCAAACAGTAAAATCAAGCCAGTTCCTGCTATCTAGAATCGTCCGGGTGTCTCAGTCATGTTGCTGAATTCGAACTCAGGTCCTCCCGACTCCAGAGCCAGCGCTCTGCGCGGTGCACTACCAAGAATTGGAGAGCGCACATCAAAGACAGTTTAGCTTCAGAGAGATGAAAAGGTTCAGAAATCCTGTTCTGATGTATGGCAAGTCCTTAGTGCCCTCAGTGGACCAGATGGCAGTGCTGCATGAAGACAGGCATCAGCCGGTAATGCCTTCTTGTCTCCCATGCCACCTGAAGGAGCTGAGTCCTACACCTCCTCCTCATCCAAGCCAGGTCAGCAAACAGCAAGGGTGCCCCTAGTGGTGACAACTAGTCACTGCCCTTCTTTGGGTCGACGTCATTTGGGTTGCTGAAAGGGGTGATAGGGAAGGCGAGAGAGGAGGGTACCCTATTTACTGGCCAAGCCTGGACATTCTGGATGGGTTCTAGGGCAGCCTGGGATGGGGGAGGGGGAAGCGAGATGGAGGAAAGTCAAGAGGGGAAGGCTGTGGTGTTGGGAATGTGGTAAGAAGGGAGAAACGTTCTGCTTTGGCTCTAAGGTTATGACTAATAGAAAATCAGGTCAACGGATGTTACCTGCCCACTCTGTTCTAGGACCTGTAATATAAAGACAGAAATAAAATTTTTAAAAGACCCCAAACCTCCTTGCCCCCAAGGAATTTGCATTCTTCTAGGCAGAGGGGCAATAAAAAAAAGGGCAGAAAGTTACTGTGGATGGAATGATGGGTTGGGAATCAGGGCAGAACCTACCTCAGACACTCAGTACCTGTAACCTTAGGCAAATCACTGGGACTCAGTTTCCTCAACTGTAAAATGATGGTGTTCGACAAGATGACCCCTAAAGTCCCTTCCAACTCTGAATCTGTGATATAGATCCTGAGAAGTGAATTTAGGCTTGGTATCTGAAAAAAAAAAAGTTCCTAATGATATGAACTCCCCAAAGGTGGGATGGGATCTCGGGATGCAGTGGGCTCTCCTTTTCAAGTGGAGAGGCTCAATGCCAGCTTCGGATGGGGGAGGGGTAGTAGAGAATCCTTGCCCAGGTGTGGAAGGAACCGAACCACCTTGGAGGTCCCTGGGTGTGCTAGATTGCTGAGAGTGAAGGAGGAGATAGGAGGTGGAATGAAGCCAAGCGTAGAGGTTCCAGCCAATCAGGGCTAGGGCTTTGGGGAGCTGAGGGGCGCCCCCGGTCCAGGTCCCCCGGCCTGAGAGCAGGAGCGCTGCATGCCAGCACACGCGGTCAGAGTGTGGCACCAGTGCCAGGCGGCGCAGGTTGCCACATGCCGGGCAGACTCCCGGAGTAGAGGCACTAAAAAAAAAAAAAAAATTAAAAAAAAGCTGTGCAGGTCCCTGGGCCCCCGCGAGCTGTCCTAGCTTGAACCTGTCGGGCTAGCTCCTAATTACAAGGGGTTTTAGTCAGATCCAAAGGAAAATCCCCCGTCTGCTGCGGGGGAGATGTTGGGTGTGCTTGGGTGCCCCTGCCTGCTGGGATGGGCGGCACCAGGGTTGTCCAGGGCTTTGGTCCTGAGTTTTGTTTAGACTCAGTCTGCTTGGCCCGCGGGCTAGACAGTGCCCAAGACCAGACTGGGGGGAGGGGAAGACAGGGTGGCTTCAGTGTAAAAGAAAAAAGCCCACTTGTGTTAAACACACAGAGACACACACGGGCACACACACACACAGAGACACACACAGGCGCACACAGACACACACAGGCATACAGAGACACACACAGACACACACACAGAGACACACACACCTTACTGCCCCCCCACCTCCAGGTGCCGGGCTCCGCCCTTGTCTGCTGCTGGGATTTCTGAGGAAATCCATCACCCTTGGAGAAGCCGCCATTCTATTTCAGATGATGTCTCCCGAAGGGCCACAGGGAGCTCCCAGGCCCCTGTTAGAGAGGACTCCACCTGAGCGCGGTGGTCTTTCGAGCCTTTCTTTTTATCTCCGGTGCCTGACACATACGGGGCACTAGCTTAATACATCCTCATTGCTCTCAGCACCACTGTGTGCCAGGTTCTATACCTACTAGGTGCTGGGAAAGGTAAAAGGAAAAGAGAATGAGTTTTTATATAGTAGCTACTGAGTGCCAGGCGCCTGTGCGCAGTGCTTTACACCTACCTGCGCTCTGATTTACTAGGGACAATGATTCCTACCAGCGAGCCGTTTACTTTCGTTTATTGGCTGACTGAAACAAGCGGGCTCTGAGTTCAAATCCAGACCCTGGGAATGACCAGTTGTGTGACCACGTACAAGTGGTTTCGTCTTCGTTTCTTTATCTAGTTTCACTGAGGGGATTGTGGGGCTCCAAAGAGATAAATCGTTTTGCAAACGTACGAGATCGGGCTCCTAATGGGGGGGGGAAGGGGGGAAAGGGCGGGGGAGGGGGGTGTCTACACCATATTGAGAGATTGCTAGGTGGGGAGTGGAGGCAGCAAAGGAGAGGTCCCACCCAACTGCCTTAGGCAAAACTGAGGAGGGTGTAAGCTTGGCAGGATGTTGGGGGAATCAGAGAAGACGTCCCTGAGGAGGCTGCACCCGGACAGAGCCCTGAAGGAAGAGAAGAGCCCCTTTTCCAGCTCCCTTTTACCTACAGCAGTTCTCCATTAGAATGTAAGTTCCTTGAAGGCAGGGGCTTGTATTTGTACTCCCAGGGTTTTAGTGGAGCATTGTAATTACCGGGCATTGTAAGTGCTTAATAAATACTGGTGATATTTAGGAATACCAGACAACTTGATTGGACTATCCCAAAATGGCGAGGAGGACTGCCTGACTTTAGAGAGCTCCTGGTCCCTGGAGATGTCCGAGCTGCAGCTGGCTGGCCCCAGATTTCGGTTTAGAGGGTACTTCTACATGGGCTGGATTAGACAGAGTTATACTCAAGATGTCTTAATGGCATTGGATTCCTATTAACCCCTCTAGCCTCCGTTTCCAAATCTATAAAATGCATAGATGATTCCTGATGGTCTCTAAGTGCTTTCTCTCCCACTACCACCTCGTAATGATCTTGCACATTCTCAAAGTTGTCTATATAGTCAACCTTAACCCCAATTAGAATGGGAGGATAGAGTCAGGAAGAACTCAAATCCAGTCCAAATCCAGACGAAGACATTTACTAGCTATGTGACCCGGGGCACTTTGCAGATCTTAAAGCGCTGGGTCCATGCTGGTTATTTGTTTGGTCACTGGTTTATCTATTTGTTTATTAATTTGTTCATTCATCCATTCATTTAAGTGTCTCCTGGAGGAGCCGTCTGGCTTGTTTCATCTTCGTACTGCGCCGAACACGTATGATTAACCCGAACAGCTGCTCCAATCCAGCGGTCCTATGCCCAGTGGGTGGGGTGAAGTCTTCCCCCGCTTTGCTCCTCTCCAGGTGGCTCCAGCTATAACCCATTCTTCCCTTCCAGGCATCGCCACCCTCTCCTTCCACATCACCTGCTTGTCCCGCCCCTCATCCTTGGCCGGAGCAATCACGAGCATACATTCGTATTATGGGCGGGGCCTAGAACCAGCACCTCCTCCCGAGTTTAGACGAGCGAATGACAGAAGGGGTTACCGATGGCGCTCTCCCCTAGGAGGCGGAGTCTAGGCGCGCTTGCTACTGGGTTCTTCAGAGGCGGAGGGGCGGGGCTTGGTGGAGGCAAGGTTGCTGTGCCTTAGAGCGCATGCTCCACTCCAGAGGCAGAGGCGACTCCTCCCTGGGTGAGTGGGTGAGTAAGTGGGTGACTCCCATGGGCGCGGAGGCGGGGTTGTGACTCTATGACTGGGCGTTCCTGCCTCTTGGCGGGGAGGGGGCGTGGTCCTGAGAGGGGTAAGGCGTGCTTGGGGCGGGGAGGAGGCGGGGCCCATGAGAGGTGGGCGGGGCGCTCTGGGGGCGGAAGCATAAGGCTAGGGCCTTGAGCGGCCCCTCCCCTCGCCTTCTGAGCAGGTTGCGTAGGCGGGTCACGCGGGGGGCGTGGCCCGCGCATGCTTAGGGCGGGACGAGAGGGGCCTCTGAAAAGTTGGGTGGGGCAGTGATGGGGGGAGAGCAGGCGCGCGGCCCCGCCCGAGGCGAGGCGCATGCTTGGGGAGGGGCGGAGGTGGAGCGAGAGGGGGCGGGTCGCACGTGGGAGGCGGGGCCTGCGGGGGCGGGGCCGGCGGGGCGGGGCCAGGCCAGGCAGACTGTTGGGGCCCCGCGTCCCGCTCCCATGGCCGGCCCCGGCTCCCCGCACTCCCCCTGCTCCCCCGGGCCGCGCCCCGGGGCCCCGCACTGACCGGCCCATGGCGCCGCCCGCCGCCCGCCTCGCCTTGCTCTCTGCAGCGCTGGCGCTGGCTGCCCGTTCTGGCCCCGGCCCCGGCCTCGGACCCGGACCCGGACCCGGACCCGGACCCGGACCCAGACCGGCGCCCGGTGAGTGACCGCGTCGCGCTCCGCCCCGCGAGCGCCAGCTCGGAGCGTGCAACCCCCCCCCCCTCCCTTTCCCCGGCGGACCCCGCTGAGTGCAGGTCCGGTCGCGGGAAGCGGGGGTGGGGGGGGCTCGGTGCCGCTTCTACAGGTGGGGAAACTGAGGTCCAGAGAGGGAGAGCGGGATGCCAGACCGAGGGCTCTTAGAGGACAGCGCGGGGCTCCTGGGGGTTTGGCTTGGGCGAGGGAAAGCCTCGCGTCCGGGGTCCTAGCCCTTGGTCCGTAGCCTGCCCCTGTCCGGTAGTGACTGCTCGCGGGACTGACCTTGGACGTGGGATCAGGCAGCAAGCGTGCGCGTGGAGGGGGGGGGGAGTAAAGGAAAGAAATGTATCAATGTGTGTGTGTGGATACTTTGTATAGAGTGCGGAGACAGCTGGGCGTGCAGATGTATATACTTATATATACACATACACATTCATATGTCATATCTGCATGCAGACGTAGATGTGTCAGGCACTGGGTAGGACACCCCGCTGTGCTGAGCCTCAGTCTCCTCGGCTTCAGCTGTGAAAGGAGAGGGTTGGACTAGGGAAGGGGGGGGGTTTTCCCTCTATGGGATCTGTGACCCTAGAATAACACCAAATCCAGTATTCTTTCCTCCTTCCCCTCTGGGGCTGGGGTGAGGTGGGGGGCTTCCTGGACCTGATCCTGGGTCCTGGAATGGCTCTGCCCCTGAGAGTTTGGACCCCAGCCCTTGGGACCAGGGAGGGAGCAGAGGACCGAGTGAGGCTGGGTTTGCAGCCTACACTGTCTGCATTTGAGGTTGTTGGAGCAAATCTGAGCAAGAGCTGCAGGTCAGACTGTACCGAATGCTGGGGTGCCAGCAGAAGTGGCAAGGGCCGCCCTGTGAGCCCTTGGCCGGGCACCCCTGGAGCCCTTCTTCGCTTCCTGGAGCCCTTCCCAGCCCCTTAAGCTGGCTTTTATGTAACTCTATTCCAGATTCCTCTTGTGTGGTGCTTTTTGTGAGCGAACACACACACCCTGTTTTGCCAGGAGATAGAGCATGATGTCCAGAAATGTGAGTGGCAGCCTGCGAAGTGTCAGTGCCTGAAGCCCCTGTAGCTCTTTCAGCTTGTCCCAAAGGGCAGACTGCTGGGAAGGGGGTGCTGGACAGTGGTCCAACATGAGGTGCCAGGCAGCTTGTGGCCAGGGGACAGGAGGGGCCCTGGGCTGGGGGATTTTCAGCCTAATGGACTGCAGTAGTGCAGTAGTGAGCTCTGGTTGTCACTTTCCCAAGATAGAGTAGGACCTGCTTGGTCAGACTTCAGGGAACCAGCCCTGTGTCTGGTAAAATCTGCTTTGGGGTGGGGCACCCAAAGGTGAAAGGAGAGCTAGACACACTTCCTTCAGCAAAATAATTTATGGGGTGAAAGGACCAGAGGTGTGGATGGAAAATGGGGCTGTTTTGTGTTTATTCACGAATTACTTGGACTTGAGACACTCACCTTGGAGCACTTTAAAGGGATGGGGGAAAAGGTCATCAGGAAGCCCTCCCAAGGGAGAGAACTGAAGTCTTCATTCCTCAATTTGAATACCCATCTAGGATACTTAAAATCAGGGATTGAATAGCAAGCAAAGCAAGGCAGTGCCCAGCATGTTTTTCCTAAGTCCCTCTAGACCAGCGGTTCCCAACCTGTGGGTTATGCTCAATTTGTAACAATGAAAATACATCCTGCATATCAGATATTTACATTACAATTCATAACAGTAGCAAAATCATAGTTTATGAAGTAGCAATGAAAATAATTTTATGGTTGGGGGTCACCACAACATGAGGAGCTGTATTAAAAGGTTGCAGCATTAGGAAGGTTGAGAACCACTGCCCTAGAGTGTTCTGAGATTCTCATTAGCTTCAAAGTCTTAGAAGGGAAAACCACTTTGACCAACCCACGGAACGGTCAGTCTACTCAGCAAGCGTTGACCAGGGTCTCTCCGAGCTAAGCCTTTTAAATCTAAAGACAGAGGCGAAAATGGTGGTGAAGGCTTCCTGATGTTCAGAACATGGTGGTGAAGGATCAGCTGCCTTCCCTGGAAGTTTAAGAAACACCTCTTGTTGATTTTCTGAGCCTCAGTTTTCTTATCGGTAAAATGGGAGCATTGTTCCACATGACTCTTCTTGCTCTAGCATTCTCCTTGTACATTATGTGTGACCTGTCTGAAGTATGGGACTTAGCAACAGAACAGTTGCTAAGACTTGGTAACTCTTTAATTAAACATTTAATTAAACTTCTGTGTAGTCTTGGGTGTGTCAGTAGGATAGAAGAAAGGATGGAAATACCTGGGCTCCCCCTCCTTTGACCCAGGATAGAAGCTCTTGTCCTCCTGCGTAAGCACTGCCTGGCTGGGAGGTACACTTATCCCCTCAATAATATAGACTTGCTTAGTTTCAAACCAGATAAACTGAGTTCTTAAGTGATATGAACCTGGGGCCTTTTGGGGGGAGGGAAGAATTGTGGTTGGGGGAACAGATAAATGAGCCATAAGAAGTAGGCCCTGCCAGGCCTGAGCCCAAAGTCCCTGATACGCCTCCAGAGTGCTTGTTCTGAAGGTATCTGGTGCCATTGTGGCCAAGGACACCAGCCTCAGGATTTCACTGTCGTTTCTTCTTCCAGCACATTTCCAGGAAGAGGCCCCATTGTTTGAACGTCACCTCCTGTGCTACCCACCATTTTCCAAACTCCATTTCAATAAAAAAAAACATGTCTCACTCTGAGAATCTGCCAAATGCATCATTTTATTATTTTTTTCGATACTGTAATTTTCTCAAAGTTTTGTGGATGGAAAAAATTATTTCAGTGCTTAGGTTCTGCACAATATTGCAATATTTAAACTACTGGTGGTTTGCATTTTTGAAGTATGGCTTTCAAAAGCAGTTAGCTCATTCCCCTCTCTGCTAACTTCTCATGATTGTCTCTAGCCAGCCCCAGATCTCCAAGCTTCCCCCTCCTTCAGGAATGATGGGGAGGAAGGCAGAGCTTGCTCATTTCGTCCTGATTCTGGTCTGATGGCAGGGGAAGAGAGGAACAAAGAGGAGACAGGGAGGCGGGCAGCTGGTTGTGCTGTTCTGGGCATCTGGATGCCTTGGTACAGAGCTCCTCCAGGGGCTGGGTTCACTTTTGCTGTTTGCGTTGCTGCCTTGCATACTGGCGCAGACCACGTGCCTCAGGTACCCTCCCGAATTTTTGCCCTGTCTTCACGTGTGGGCAGATGGAACTTTGCCACTCCCAAAGCAACATCTTGAGTCAGAGGACCCAGCTTCCAACCTCTCCTCTACCTCTTACTGCTTGGGTGACCATGGGTGAAACACTTTCCCCCACTGTCCTGCCTCTCCTCCTCTGGCAAAGGAGGAGCTTGAATTTGCTGGCCTCTGGGGTCCCTTCTAGCACTAGGTCTACAAGCCTTGAATGCCATGTCACATTCATGCAGTCAGCCACTGAAATCACCTCGTTTGAACTCACTTGAATCTATTCTTGGTCACCTTCAGCTGCCCAGCCAGCAGCATAGAGAGGGAAGGGCGGTGGCCCCCCACAAGCCCTGGATTGGAGTTCTGGCTTGAATACTTAATATCTGTGGGACCTTGGACAAACCCATTGGTCTGCCTTGTCTGCTAGCCTGGTCTGCGTGACTGTGTGTAGGGCTGATGGGAGGCAGTGCCGTGTGGTGGGAAGAATCCTGGCTGTTCCTTTCCTTGTACCTCAGTTTCCTTACTTGTTAAATTAGGGATTTGGATCAGATGACCCCAAGGACCCTTCTGCCCCCCTGATCCCACCTGGGCGACTCGAGGCCATTGCTTCTCTCCTGTGGGATCCAGTGTGGTAGTGTAATGGGATGGACACTGGGCTTGAAACAAGAAAACTTGGGTGCACGTCCTGCTGCTGACCTTCACTGACTGATCCGAGGCAGTGGAGTCAGAGAGACCCGAGTTTAAATTCTGCCTCAGTTGCTAACTAGGGCAGGTGACCACTTCTCTGTGCCTCAATTTGCCTATCTGTAAAATGAGGTGATTGAATTAGATGGCTCTGAGTCTGTGACCATGTGAGATTACAGTCATGTTGTGTGCTCATCAGACTGTTGTTGCAGATGCCAGTGGGAGTGCTCTCTGAGTGCAGGGGGCCTCTCGCTTCACACAGAGCCTTGGTGTGCAGATAGAGGGAGGCCTCATGTCCTAGAAAAGAGCCACCAACATCCCCCTGCAAAGGCTGTGGGGACAACCCGTGGGTACAGTCTAGGGCAGGAAAGGCCCAGAGAGCAGCCTCAGTGAGCTACCTGAAGGTCTGCAGCCGAGGCCACCCTCGTCGACCCAATCCTAGCCCCACTCACGGTGCTACTCATAGCATTGGCCACCAGGGGATGTATTTTTAGCCATGGCAATAGTCTCAGAGAGATGGTGATCAGAATTGGTGGAGGGAGTGCCCAGCCTGCTTTTAATGTGAGCTCCCTGAAGGCCAGAGGCTGCTCTCTAGGAACCAAAAATACCAGGCCCCTGTGCCTGTGGTTTGGGGAGCTGAAGGAAAATGAAGCTTTTCTTAAACATCAGGGGCTCTGGGTATTTTTTCTTCTGGTCTCTGACTTAAAAAGCCAAAATCTGTGATGAATTGTGTCCGTTTTTAGGAAGACCTAAATTGGGCTGTAGTTTTTTGGCTGCCCCCATAGGCAGGACCAAGATCAGAGGCTTTCTGTTCTTAGTGCCGGGGCAGGCGTGTGCCACAGTGAGAAGAGCATAGGGAGCTGGTGGCTGTAATCGTCTCAGCCAGCAGCCTGCGGCTGGCCATCCTCCATTCAGGCTCCATTTCCCACCGCTCTGCCTTTGCACAGATGGTAACCTGTGTTTGGCATGTTCTTCCTTCTCTCCCCTCCCTCTTGAAGTTCTGGGCTTCCCTCAGGATGCCCCCTCCCCATCCCAAGGGTTAAAGTTCCTCCCTCTTGGCATGGTTATATATTGGTTTGTTCAGATTGTAAAACTAAAGCAGCTGCATTCCAGCGGTGCTTTCAGGTAGCTGGTGTAGCGTGGGTTCTGTGTCAATGGTGCAAAGCCTCTGCCACCTGTAGATGGGAAGCAGGGAGACCCCTAGCTCGGCCTGCAGAGGCCTGGATTCCAACTGTACCTCCAGATCCTACAAGCCGTGTGAGCTTGGACAAGCCATCTCAGTTTCCTCATCTGTAGGCTCAGGTTTAGCGCTCAGTAGGATGAAGGCTCATGGATCACAGGCATGGTTTAAGTAGTTTTTCTCTGTGACTCCAGAATCAAACAGAACGCTTTGCACAGAGTCGACATTTCAATGTTTCCTTCGTTTACTTTGGTTGAAAGGACACATCAGGGCTTTCCTATTGGGCCTGTGGGGTTTTTCAGGATGGATGTTAACCTTGAGCTCATGAGAAGACCTGATTGCCAGCGTGCCCTGGCCCAGAGGAACGGAATGGCTTCAGCCGGCAGGTGATTCTGCCTGGAGTAGCCGATGTCTCTCAGTCGGTGTGAATGCAGCCTTATTAGCACGGGCTTGAAACGTTACCATGCTTCTTTGCTTCTCTTCCAAACATTTCAACTAAGAAGTTGTGGTTATCAGATGATTCGGGGTGGGCTCTTTGCAGTATTAAAACAGAGGCCAAGCTGAGGCCTCCCGGCCAGGCTTGGGTTTTGGGTCCTGTGATCAGGGAAGGGCCAACCTTTTGATGAGCTTGGAACAGCCCAGGAGTAGGGCTGACCTGGAATCTCCTTATTGTTGGGAGCTCTCAACTGAGGGGCCACCGCCAGCAGTGCAGGTGAAGCTGGGTCGAGAGTGGCCACAACCTGAGAAGATGGATTAGTTAGACTGCAGCAGTTCTCAACCTGTGGGTCGCAACCCCTTTGGGGGGTGAATGACCCTTTCACAGGGGTCTTCTAAAACCATAGGAAAACACATATTTCTGATGGTCTTAGGAACCAAGACACCACTCCTCTATCTGTCTCCAGGTGGGTCTCCCCACATGCAGATGCACCCACATACAAGTATTAAAGGGTTGCAGCATTAGGAAGGTTGGGAACCCCTGATTTAGAGGATCACAGAGCCAGAACGTGTGTGAGGCTGCCCAACCACGTTGTCCTGGCTTCCAGGCCCGCTCTCTCATGCCTGCAGCAGGCAGCCTCCCACAGCATTCCCATCCTAGTTACAAAGGGCACCTTGCTAAAGCCCTCTGAGACGCCAGCGTGGACATCCCAGGCCCACCACACACTTAGAGAGGGGAAGAAGGAGTGCCTGGCCAGGCAGCCCGTGGTGAGCCAGGATTCCATGTCAGGGCCGAAACGGGCACAGCTGTGATGGCATGGCAGGTGTGGCTCTGGGGGCCAGAAGAGAAATCCATCCAGAGAAACATTTGTCACTTCTTCCAAAGCAGATTTCATATCGCCATTTCTGTCATTCAACATTAAGCAGAGCATCTTTTTTTAAAACAATAGTATGATTATTATGGTGGATTATTTTGTTTTAATTCTTTTTTTTTGCCAGAAAAATGAAACTTTCAGACATACCAAATTGATTGTGTTTGTTCTATGGAACACAGAGTTAAGGCAAAACACTCAACTCTCTGTGTATGTGGGGTGTGTGTGTGTGTGTGTGTGTGTGTGTGTGTACACAGCTTTTGTCCTGTGCCTAGTTACCAGGAGAATAGGGAAGTGCATCATTTTCTAGCTACACCCTCCCCCCAACCCCCTTGGAAAATGCTTATAAACAGGTTTTCAGGGTTGCCTCAGGCCCCCTGCAACTACCTCCCTGGGGCAGCAAGTGTGTGGGAGGGCCCAGGCCCTTCCTAAGCTCTCCTTGCTTCCCCTCAGTTGCATTGGGGTGACCCCAAATCACCTTGGATTCACTGTAGACATAGATGTACAGGGACTTACTCGCAGTCCCCTATGTCCCGCCTTGAGACCCGGAGCTGCCCCGCTTCTGTCTTTTTGTATTCCCAGCACCTTGCCCAGAATCAGTGCTTATGATTGATTGACTCATAGATCTGGTTCTATCTTGGGGGAGGGGGTGGAAAGGGGGCCGACATACTGATTTTTTCCTCTTCTCTCAAATGAGGGGCTGAGATCTGACCTCAGGGATCCTCCAGCCTGGCCCAAAGGCTCCCATCCTGTTGTCTTCCCTGTCCTTGGTCTGATTTCAGGAAGATGAATATATACACATTCCCTGGGGAGCCAAGGGTCGGGGGAGCCCCCAGGCTCTTCCTCTCCCTTCTTCCTTCTCCTTCATTTCTCCCAAGACTCAGCCTCTTCATTTATCATTCCATTAAAATCCCTTCATTCAACAAACATTTACCAAGTGTTTAGTATATGTGAAGCGAATAAACACTGAAGACATTGTGCCTGCCCTCCATGAGCTTACAGTTTAAGAGGCAGAATAAAGCCAAGAAATGTATATGACAAGAATGTTGGGCAGAATCCAGGTGTCTTCAGAGAGAGTCAGGCAAAGTAGGCTTCAGAGCACATGGAACTAGAGAGAGGAAGCTGCCAGATCTGGCCCCCTCAAGACCTCAGCAGAGTGGGGACCTTCCAGGATGGAGCGTCTGACTTGTGAGGTGCTGGGGAGTGGATCACCCATCTGGAGCTGAAGGAACCTTAAAGGTTATCTAGGCTGCGCCCTTCTTTTTACAGGCGAGGAAGCTGAGACTCAGAAATGGAAAGGGGCTTGGGTTAACCCCTCTCAGCTTGAGATGGGGAGTACAGAGTCCAACTACAAAGACAAACGTGAAGACAGACTCTCCCCTTGAGTTTATATTCTGCTGGGTGTGTGTGTGTGTGTGTGTGTGTGTGTATGACCAAAAATTACATACAAAATAGACAAAAATTAATTTTTTTAGGGCAGGGGTAGAGATTTCCAAGAATTGGAGAGCTCAGGAAAGACCTGCTGTAGGAGGGTCCTTTTGAGCTGAACTTTGAATGGAGAGAGAGATCCCAGGAGATGGCAGTGATGAGGGAGCGAGTGCATTCCAGGCTGGAGAAGAGGGAGTGTTGGGAAGTGGGATAGAGGCAGGAGAGGATGTGTCTTCCATGGGGGAAAAAAGCCAGTAGACTGATTTGGCCTGAATACAGAATATATGAGGTTTCAATAGATTCGGACCCTGTCTTCCAGAGAGAGGAAAGAGCAAAGATCCAAGGGGGCTGGGGGTGGGAGATATAGGGTATTTGGGGGAGCATCGAGTAGTCTAGTTAGTGGCATAGAGTATAGATAATTAAGTCATGGAGAGGTTGGCTGGGGTCAGTTCTTAGAAGGCCTTGAATGCCAGGCTAAAGAACTTAGACATAATTCATTTGATCCTGGGGGATCTTGGAAGGATTTTGAGTGGGGGTGTAACATGATCAGAGCTATACTTACATTAATGGTAGTAGGGTTTCAGGTTTCTCAGTGGACGATGTTTTGG
>CM053594.1:11981161-11998369 GCA_028646575.1 Pseudocheirus occidentalis | reverse complement strand
AGGGGCTGGGATAGGGAGACCCCTCCTGCCCTACCAGAAAAATAGGAGAGCAGAGCAGGGGAGGGGCTTTACAGTGGGATTGCTGTTATGGGGTTGGGGCAGGAGCAAGACGGGGAGAAAATGTGTAATTCAAAAAATGTAATGAAAATAAAAAAAGTTCACGAACCCCTGTTTGAGAACTCCCAATCTTAGACTAACTAGAATTCTCAGGTGAACAAAACAATAGATTCCTCCCTTGTCAGAGGTTCTAGATCATATCATACAAGCATCATGGATCTGGAGTGGGAAGGGACTTTGGAAGCCATTTAGTGCGGCCTGTCCTTTATTTTAGAGATGAGGAAATTCAAGCTCATGGGGGTTAAATGACTTGCTTAGGGTAACCCAGGTTGCAAGCATCAGAGGTGTGAAGGAAGGTTTCAGGAAGTCCAAAAACCTGTTGGAGTTATTTGCTGTAGCCCAGAGTAAAAGGCGTGAGAGCCAGGCTCAGATACGTCCTAGCTGAAAGACTCTGGACAGGTCCCATTATTACTCTGAGACTCATTTCCTCATCTGAAAAGCCAGGGTCATTTCCAAGTCTATGATCTTGAAACAGATTCAGAAATAAACCACCTTTGTAAAAGGTCCAAGGAGCCATCAGAAGGCCATCTTTACCCACAGAAAGCATGCTTTCTTTACCCACAGTGCTGAGAGCAGAGACAGTCCATTTTCTCAGATGGGTGCATTCAGGAGAAGCATGATTGGCCATGGCCTTGTGATGGAACTTTCTTGACTGGGCTTCATCCATCCATTCATGCCCATTCAAAGGGCTCATTTTCTCCTGCCCCCAAAGCACTTGGTCATCTTTTAAGATAATTCCTTCATATCTAACGCAATTTCCCCTATGATTCTAAGACGTAGCTTGTCCAATCTGACCGAGCTAATTTGCCTAAAACTCCAGTGATGTGGGTCTTGCTCACTTATAATCATTCAGTATTTGCACTTGTGTGATTTGGACAGCATACAGAATGCACACAAAGATCCTTATCTCCCTTGGAGGGGCAGCTTGTGAACATTTCCCAGCACTAATGGCTGAAGCAGGGATCATGGAAATAATAAAGTTCATTGCGTTCCAAAAAACCACCTCATTGTCACCGGCTTATACCCTTTTCTTCCCCACCTCCTCAGGGGTGTATTAGAAATCTTTTTGTAAAAGGCCGGCCTAATCCCCACTGTGGGGAATCTCCCTAACGTGTCAAAGACTACCTGCAATTCCTGTTCATTTTCCTGTGCAGAAAAATACAGAAAAGTCTCTGAACTTCATTTGTGTGTTAAAATTTTAGATATGTATGTAATGATGTGTCTCATAGTTTGGGGGGCTTCCTTCCAATTCCTTCCCAATAATTCTTTCTTTTAATTTTCATGTTTTAACCCAGTTGGGGGATACTAGCTAACATAGTCTGATTCTGATTTTGGCAGAAAACAGTGATAATAAAGAATTGAGACGCTCCTCACATAATGGCAGGAGTTAAGATTCATTGCCTCTTCTGTCACGAAATAGATTTTTGTTTTGGAAATGAAGGGAGATGAGGAAATACTTTTGTTCCTCTTATAGGTACTTTCCAGTGTTGGGAATTTTGGAAAAGATTGTTCAGTGTTTTAAGAAAGATACCACTTGACCCTCTTGGGCCTAAAACCCCCCCACGTTTTTTTCCAGGGCTCTGGGTGACTTCTTGATCCCTCTTAAATGTGGCCATATTAGATTCAGTCCAGAGGAGAGCTTTGGCTTTGGCGTTTACCCCAGGGGCCTCTCTTGAACGGGTTGTTCTCTGTAACCCACTTCTAGTGCTGTTGGACCCACATATGGGGTCAGCAGAGAAGAGTAAGAAAGCCTTTACAATCCAGACTTCTCCCGTTGGCTGTCCCACCCTGCAAGGCAACTTCTTTTATCTTAGAGCTTCCAGCTTTCAAGTGGATGCTCTTTGCTGGGCTTTGGAGACTTGGGGCGTTGAAGGATGGATCTTACATATAAGAGCTGTTTATCCTGAATCCATAAAAGGGGGGCACCCCAGCTTGGATGGAAACTCAGGACTGTGCTTCCAGTATTCAGATACCTAAACAAGAGGGACTTAAGAGGTCCTTCCAAAGGTGTGAAGACTGTCCTATGGTGGGAACCTGGCTCCTGTGGCTCATCTGAGGTTTCTCCAAGCTGTTCCAGCTACAGAAATCGTCACCAGAAGGGTTAGAGCTGATAGAGAAGAAGGAGCTAGTTATGGAAGGCAGGGCAAAGTAAGTCATTTCCCAGCCTCCAAGAGGTTCCGCAGTTAGGCCTGGGGTGATGAAGGTACTAAGGGGAGAGGGGTCACTTTCAGCTCCAGCTCCTTTATGCGCTGACTGTCTTCATTGGAAGGCCAGGGACTGTCTTTCTTTTGGCTTGTATTTACATCCCCAGCATTCAGCATATATAGTGCCTGGGACGTACTGAGCTCTTGGGCATGTCAGGTCCCTACTTGGGGCGGGGAGAGGGGAGAGGAAGGTGTGATTAGGCAAGAATGCCAGTGACACCTCAGGAACCACTGGGAACTTAATGGCTTCCTTCTCAGAGTAGTGTTGGCCTGATTATGGTGTGTGACTTTTAGTCAAAAGAAGGAGGGTAGAGGAAGGCCCGCGGTTCCTAAGACACACTCTGGCAGATTGATGATAGCAAACCCAGGCATCACTTACCTTGCCAGAGCTCGCAGGACTCACTCTGGTTTGCTTTTCTTATCTTTTATCACAGTTGGCATTCATAGAAAAATGGTGATGGGCAACAGTTAGTACGATGTTCATAGAATCAAAACAGAAGGAACTTAGTGATAGGAGGCCAGTAGAAAGGACTAAGGAGGAAACTGAGGCCCAGAGAAGGGGTTGAGTGACCTGTCCAGGGGCACACATCAGATCTAGGCCTCCCAGCCTCCCGAGGGCCCCTTCAGTCACCAGGCAGCTCCCCAGTTTGCCTTTGGATGCCTCCTCTTTGCCCACACTTCCATTCATACATGAAGCCAGTCCGCTGAAGGTGGGCTCAGTGTGAATGTTGTTGTGCCAACCTAAATAACGGGTTGTGGGCATGGTTGGGGCATCCAGCCTATTCTTCTGACCCAGAGAATTGGATGGTTCCAGTCAAAGCATGGCCTGTGGGTTCTGATTGGGGAAATGGGCTCTTCCAAACATAGTTTCTGAATGACCAAAATGCTCCACAAAATGCTTTCCAGAAGAATATGGCCAATTGGGGTTGGGACTGAGGAAGCCCGTGGCCCCAAAAAAGAAAGCCAGCTGATCTGTGGGTCTTTAGTCCCAAGAGTCAGAGAAGGAGGGCAATGATCAGAAAAGAGAGGAGGCCGAGACCTGAGGCTGTGCCTGGCCAGTTTTGAGAGGCTTCAACGCGAGATGGACTTGAAGGGATCCTGACATTTTAGCTAATACATCGATTGCTATTTCTTTGCTGAGTATTTGTTATGAGTGTTTCTGGATTCGATACATTTAGGAGCCTGAGATCCGAGGGCTTCAAGGGTGGCCTTGCCCACACACCTTGCTGTTTTGGTCACTGAGGGTCTCCTAGGGACCGATGCTCCTGGGCATTTACAGAATGAAGCTGGAGGGAGAGCTGTGGCCCAGCCCCTTTCTCCTGTTTATCCTGTATCCCTTCACCTCCATCCCCAACACTGTTGGGAGGACTGTTCCTCATTACCAGGGAATTTGAGTCATTCCCCTCTTGTGTGATTGGGATTCTGAAACATTTCTGTATGCAAGGGGCTGATTGAATCCAAGTGTCAGGGCTGCCTCTCCGGCTTGGAGGGAGTGCCGAGCTACAGCTGGGAGACCTGGTTTTAGTTACTGCACAAAGGCACTGGCAAGAGCCGTGACCCCTCCAAGTACCCAGAATTCCAAAGGAGTGCCTGCTGCCAGCTCTTCCCAGATCAGGGTTTCCTGGTTCATTTCAAGGGCCTCACCACATTCCAGCTCCTGCCCCCCTCCCCTACATCCGCCTTTGGTCAGCACTGGCTTCTCCATCGCCTCTAGGCGGGCATCCCTCATATCCATATCCAAGATGCTGCCCAGGGGCCCCTGGTCATAGACTCACTGTCCAACAGAGTCAGCCAAGCAGTGGCACGAGGGGAGGACAAGGCTCGTCTGAGGCATCAACCTCTTGTTTCTTCTTCCCTCTAGAATGTTTTACTGCAAATGGAGTCGACTACAGGGGCAGGCAGAAGTGGACAGCACCGCATGGAGGGAAGGCCTGCCTCTTCTGGAACGAGACCTTTCAGCACCCCTATAACACTCTGAAGTACCCTCATGGAGAGGGGGGCCTGGGAGACCACAACTACTGCAGGTGAGGGGGCTCGGGGAGACAGCAAGGGTAAGGGAATAGATCAGAGCCTATACAAAGGCGGTATAGATGCGCTGGTTGGGTAGGAAGAGCCAGGTCATTCAGGGAGCCAGGAAAGGCATCCTGTCGGCGCTGTCCTCTTTTCTCTTTTGCCTCCCTTGGGGCCATGAGAAAAGCATGGAATGGAGCTGTGGGCTCTGCCCCCTCCTCCCCAGGTGGCTGTGGGCAAGGCCTTCCTTCTGGACCTCTATTCCAGCTCTGTGACTCCAGGGGCTCATCCTAATGGAGCTCCGACGTCCCTGCCCTCTGTGACCCTCTGGGATTGATGATCACAAGAATTCCCTCCATCTTGGCCCTTTGTCCCTTCTCCTCGACATCCAGTTTGGGCTCCCATAGTCTGTCATAGACAAGGTCCTTGCTCATGTCTCTGATCATTTCCCTCCCTGTGACAATGTGGTGTCTGTGGCTCCCACAAACCAGACAGATGTGTGTGGGTAGGGGGTAGAATGCTGGACTCAGTCAGGCAGGCCTGGGCTCAAATCCTGCTTCTGACACCATGACTATGGCAAGTCATGCACCCCCTCTGGGTTTTAGTTCTCTTGTCCATCTGTAAAATGGGAACATTGATGTCTCTAGCAGCTGTGCCCCTGGGCTATCGTGTTTACTCTCTCAAATGAGAGAGCAGGGATAAGGTGTCCAGTGTGCCCTGTAAAGAACTCCCCCGTGCCTGGGATTCCTGGGCCCCGAGGCTGCTCAGGACAGCCTGGGGGCAGCTGTTGGTCCTAATCAGACTGGCTCTGTTTGCCCATTGGCTGGACCCACAGGGACAGAAGAGGCCGAGGGCTTTGGGCCACAGCTGTGCACACTCACCCGGCACTTGAGGTACTTAGGCACAAGACCCTCATGACTTGATTCATGGCTCAGGAATTTGTAACATTAAATTATTATAACAGGTGCAAAAGCAACACTTCCCAGGACATCGGAAGTGGGAAGCAGTGGCTGCAGGGGGTGCCCCCTGAACCCCTCTGGTTTCCTCAGCTTGGCCCCACTTCCCTGCTGGGCTCCTGTCTCTGAGAATCCTCCTCTCCTTGTAGGCCCTGGGCACACAGGGCAGGTGTGGTCTGTCCCCTCTCCCCCTCTACCTGGTCCTCACTGTCCTACTCTCTCCAGCAGGTCCCCAGGGTTGCTGAATGTCGATGGTCCAGAGCTGTGATAGACCCTAGAGGACCTCCAGGCCAACACCCTGGACTCAGTACTCTCTCAGAGGCTAGACAGCAGGGACTATCAGGCAGGATCTGAACTCAGATCCTCAACCCCAGTTCCTCTTATTTCCTTTACTAGACAGTGGCTGGGTAACCACATGGGTCTTCCCCAGTTTTCTCTTTTCATCTGTCTGGAAAGTAAATCTGAATATCAATCGAGGCTGTTCTTTTTACCAGGTATCTCCCAAGCAAACAGTGAGTGCCATGGAGGGAGGCTGAGACCCATTAATCAGTAACTGTTATACAGAATGCAGTGAGATCACCTGTATAAGGGAACAGGTAGCCCCACTACCTCCCAGCAAGCCAGGCCCAAGGCCTGAGTGGTGAGGCTAGGGAACCCTCCTGGCCCAGCAGCCCCTCTCGCGACTGCCCTACCCCTCACCCCGGCCCCAGGTGCAGGGAAGACTGACCACACCAGACCTGAATTACAAGTTCCTACTTCAGACAAGAGAGGAGCCGCCCATAGTTGTCTGGTGGATCTTTATCCCACAGTAGAACAGGTGGGGCCTGAGCCACCACCCTCAGTAGTGGGGGAGTCAGGTGCCCTTGGTTCTGGGAGGTAAAGCCACTTTGATGGCATTCCCAGTGCTTGGGACATACGGACAAGGGATTGTCTCTAAGGGCTTCACTAAGGATGCAACTGAGCAAAGTCCTTAGTTGAAAGGGGTGGAACCTGATCGTGGCTCCAGCTGGTGTTTCAGGGAGGCTCCGTACCTCCCAGCCCCTTGGATTTCTCTGCCAGAGACACCCAACACCCTGTTTATCTTAGGCACTGGCTTAGACCTGTTCAGTTGGAGATGTCTGGGAGTGGAGAATGATAGCAGCCCGTTGCCTCCTTGGGGGTCTCTGTCAGAGGGAGAAGGAGGGGTAGCCAGGGCCCCTGCCTTTGGGCCCAGGAATCAAGGGCTCCATTGTACTCAGGCTTATCTTGCAGCCTGAGTCAAGACACACAATAGGCTTATCCTTCTTAGCCTGATAGGGGCTGCTGTGAGGCTCCAGGGCCTTGGTGCCCATTTCCGGCACAACAAGAGGGTCAGGTTTCCAGTGTCTTGGATTCGGATAAAGGGAAACATGTAGAGGAGCTAGGGAAGGGAGAGCTTCCGGTGTCCTCCACATCGTTGACCAGTTTTCAGTAGACTCTCCCGTTTCTCTCCATAGTTTCTGGTAACATAAAAACGAAGCAAAACTTTTACTGAAAATAAATCAGAGCCAAGATCATGTAGTCTGCCTGAGTACTTGACCTGATGGTTGCCTTCAAGTAGAGTTCTGGCCTGAATAGCCCATAATCCTCAGTGGACCTGCCCCCAGTGTGGGTCCTCAGGGCAGCTGTCCTGTAGCATTTCCCCTTTTCCTGATTGATTTGGCCTCAGAGAGTGATGAAACTTTAAAGCTGCAGGAGACCTCAGAGGCTGTCTCACCCAACCTTGACCAGATCCATTCTTTCCCCTTCCCTGGTAGCCCCATCCACTTAGAGAGCACCAGCCATGGGAAATTCATTCTCTCTCTCCCAAGGCATCCCATTCCATTCTGGGACATCTCTGACTATTAGGGGCTCATAAGATCCTGGCTGCAGAGCTGGGAGGGACCTTGGAGGCCGCCATGTTATAGAGGAGGATGCCGAGGTCCAGGGCATCCAGGTCACTCACCTGGCAGTCCCAGGAAACACCATGTCTTCTAACAGACTGACCAGAGTCTCCCTCCACACCCAGTCCCATCCTCTCCAGGTGAGGGTTGCTAGTTCTTCGATCATTGCTAGTATGGCATCACCTCAGGGCCTCTCCTCCTGTCTCCCTTCTGAGCACACTCTGGCTTGTCAGCGATCTTCCTAAAATGTGGTTCCCAGAGCTGAACACAATACGCTAGCTGTGGTGTGCTCAGGGCAGAGGACAGCCCTCCTTCTGGGATGGCCCTCTCTAAGTACAGGCTGCAGTACCAGCTAGACCACAACAGTCACCTCCCTGAGGACTGCTTCATCATCTGGAGTTGTGTGGACATGTTCCCCCTCTTTCCCGGCTTCCTCCCAAACAGTCCACCATGGGCTCCTGATCTGGGGGGGGCCCGCAACAAGGGGAGGTGTCCAGATGAAAGAGACTGAAGGATTAAAGCTGGAAGTATCACCAACAAGGCCTGCAATGGGATTTTGTGTCTTTTTTCCCTACAGGAATCCTGATGGAGATGTGAGTCCTTGGTGCTATGTGGCCGAGCATGAGGATGGCATCTACTGGAGATACTGCGAGATCCCAGCCTGCCAGAGTAAGCTGACGGGGGGCAGGGAGTGGAGGGAGCCATGTGCTGGACGTCAGGAGCCCAGGACCAGGCCCCCATCCCTGGTGATGGATGGGAGGGCACCTGGTGACTGGATGGCTGTTCTCTCAAACACCCTCCTCCAATTTCCACAGTTCCGACCAGGGCCTGTTCCAGTGTTTACTGTCTTGATAACACACTCAACCTGTGTCTCAGCTGTTAAGTTGTTTTTCTTTGTCCTTCTTGGGAATGTTGTTGCATCAGTACCTCGGGGTTCTGTGCTTTCAGGGTGTGGGCATTCCTTCCACCAGCTCAGATTGCAGCTCGCACTCCCCCTGCCTCAGCATCCCAGATGGTCTACGAAGGTGCCCTGGGCCCAAACTTCTCTGCTTGAGGCTGACCTGGGGCAGCTGGGAAGGAGGGATGGAGCCCCAGCCTTTGAGCCAGGAGGCACGAGCTCACACACAGCAAGGGGGCCATCATGGGCAAATGGCCTCGTCTCTGTGACTAGTTTTCTCATGCACAAAATGGGTTAATAACTCTTGCACTTTTTATTTCATGAGGTGGTTAAACTGTGGACTCTGAAACATAATTTTATATGCCAAAGACCTCATTTAACCATCTCTGAGGGAAAGTGTTAGCTCTGCTTCCCCTGCTCACTCCCAGGAGTTTAATAGAAGGCAAAGGAGCTGGCTCCTAGTATCCCTGTCTGAGGGCCCTTGGGCAGCTCCACCTTCAGGCCCTCAGTGTCTGAGAGGACTGGCCTGCCTGACTTGTGAATGCCCTTCTATCCCCACTGCTGAGGATTCAGTGCTCTAGTATGGCCCTGATCAATGGATGCCTCCCAGAAATCAGCATTACCTGGATTTGCCGGTGGTTGGAAAATTGTCCAGAGAGTGAGAAGCCAGCCCCAAACTTGCTGAAACTCCAGACCTATTTTCTCATTTTTTCATCCCACCTTTGGAAAAACTTGGGTTCCTTTCCTTTTAACACAAAAACATCAGTTTGGGATTATTTACTGCCTTGGATTTCCTTGGACAAATGAGTTTTGCTCTCTGTGCATGTTTTCACATCTGTAAAAATAAAAAATTAGTGTCGTGGAGTTCACAACGTCTGAGGTCCTCCCAGCTCAAGGCCCCTGGGCTCTATGACTTCTTGTCACCTAGGCATTGTGTGGAGAAGATGAGCGCCTCCATGTACTCCATCTGGGAGTTCCCAAAGAAACGCTCGCTTCATCCCAAGCCATGGGGAGCTCTCCTATCTTAGCACTGGAAGGAGCCAATGAGATCCTCCGGGCAGGCCTCCTGCTCCCTGACCCATGACCTCAGCCCAAGCATCTTGTGGTGACCTCCTCTTCCGTGATGCTCATCTGGTCTGGGTCAGTTAGCCATGGACTCATGTCTCTGCCCCTTGTTCTTCTAGTCACTGGTCTGCTATATGCAGAGGATATGGACCATTGTGGATGGGAGGCCAAAGGGAGGTGATTGCAGTCTCTGACCAGCTCACCAGAGTCCCCCTTTCAGCTCTGCTCCCTGGGCCTCTCCCTTGGTCTGAGTTCTCTTTCATACCCACCAGTGTCCAAGATCACTCCCTCCCCCACTGCTGGCGCCTGGCCATGCTCCTCTTCCCACCTGTGCATCATCATTCATTCACAAAGCCGAGAACCCTGTCAGGGAGGAGCCCTTTTCCTCTGGCACTTAGTCAAGTTTTAAAAATGGAAAATGTATCTCTTGGCTCTCATTTCTAAAGGAATGAGAGGAGAACAGACTGTCCTCGGCCCATTTGTTCTGCACAAAGATGGCCTTTTAGTGCCCGTTGGAGTCTGGGCTAGGGAAGAGGGGATCGGCATCTGGAGTCTCAACCGCCCCTCCCAGGCAACCACGGCCCTGTGGATCCTGGGCTCTGGGGGAAGAAGCTGCAGCAGTATGGGCCAGGCTGTCCCAATTGTGCCCTTCCGGTTCTGAATGCCAGCCTGATGGGGCCTTCCCTGTCCCAAGGGGAAAAGCCCTCACAGTGATCCTGACAAAGCCCCATGATGGAACCCTGCAGGGGTTTGTAGGTGGAATTTGCCATCATTTGCACAGAAGAGTGTGAGTGTCTCCTTGAAGGTTTAGTGGTGCTTAGCTGTTGAGAAGACCTCTTCCTTCAGGCTGAGACCCACAAGGAAAGCCAAGAGCCTCCCCATTCTGTTCTGGGAAGGACATCTTACCGCTGGGATGTCTGATCACACAGTGGAAACCCTCTCTGGTGCCTCTGCTCTGACCAGAGACCTTGCTAATGGCCCAGAGCCCCCAGCAGAGCCCCAGCCTGACTATTTTAGGCCAAGTTTGCCCTATTTATGGACAAGGAGTCATAATTTTCCTGAATAATACTTCCGCTCTGTCTGAAGCCCGTCTATTCATTAAACTGATCATATGGGAAAATGCTTTGTCTGTGATCAGATCCCTGGGAAGTTCCCATCTGCCCAGATCGGACCCAGCAGGAATTGGGGGCAGGAATGTTTATGGACAAAAACGAGGCTGGTTGAATTGGGGGGGGGGGGAGGGCCTTGTGTCAGGACCAGAATTCTATCTCTACAGCTCATGATGGAGGGTGCTGATAAACAGGTGGGGAGACCAAACTGTATGTGTTTGTGACCTGCCGAGAATCATCTGCCCTTCCTGCCTAAATAAAAACTCAGAGGAAGTGGGAGCCAGCCTCCTCCAAACCATTTGCCAGCACATTTCTTGGTGGCAGCAGGAGTTAAAGTGTTTTTCTTTCTCGTTGCCAGAGGGATGACGATATATTTTGAAAGCAAAGACTCATGTATGGCAAACCCCCAAGCTCACTTCCCCCTCCTCCAGCAGGGTCTTTGAGTCAGAGGGGTTTGGTGGGGAGAGGGGGGGAGGGTGTCACACAACTGACTTCCAGTCCAGTGACGTGAAATCTACTTTCTCTGCACATCTCCTCTCCCCTGGCAGGCCCACTACCCTCACCGCTGGACCGGACATGGGCCCAGCCTGTGCTCATCATTCCCCTTTGTACATGAAATCCTCACAAGGCCTTCCCATAACTAGACGAACACTCTCAAAGTGGCCATTAGGAGAGCTTTCTTCCCAAAAGGTGCCGTCTCATCGGTCAGCAGTAAGCTAGCTTTGATTAATTGCCTGTTTTTCCCCCAGGAGTGTGCTAGATGTCAGGGCTCCATCTCATCTATAGGAGGATCTGAAGTAAGACTATGCCAGGCCTGGCTGGCTGTGTGATAATTGGCTCTTTACAAAGTGCTTTCCATGATTCTTCTGTCTTTCCATGTCCTATCTTTGGCACTTTTGCACCGACTGTATCCGATGCCTGGAATGCCCTCCCTCTTCTCCTCAGCTTCTGAGCATCTGTCTCTCCCTTCCTTCAAGGGTTAACTCGTAGGCCATCAGGCCTGCCCCCATCCCCCTTTCAACACTCTGCCCAGTGGAATGTAAGCACCTTCCCGAGGGTCAGGATCACCTCACTTTATCTTTGTACCATCAGAACCCACAGAAAGCAGTTGTTTAATAAATGCTTGTGGAACACTCAGTTCTTATTTGAGGGTTGGCCCAAACTACAACCAATCTGCTTTTTAAATGCTGCTTACACAATAGTTTTTTTAATCCAAATTTATTTTATGTTTGGGTTCAGGGTATCTCCCCTTCCCTGCTCCTCCTTCAGTCATTGAAACCGCAAGAAGTACAAAACCTGTTACAAATATGGAGTCATGCAAAACAAATGTTCACATTAGCCACGTTCTGGGGGAAGAAAACAAGAAAAAGAAAGAAAAATATGTATTTCAGTCTGCCCTCTGAGTCCATCATGAATCGTTTAGAGTTGTGGAGGGTCATCGTGTTGATCAGAGCAGCTAGGTTAGTCGTTATACGGGATTGCTGCTGCTATGTAAATTGTTCTCCTGGTTCTGCTCACTTCACTGTGCTGCATCAGTTCATGTAAATCTTCCCTGGTTTTTCCGAAACTACCCTTCATTTTTTATAGCACAACAGTATTCCATTGCAAGCATATAGTGCAATGGTGTTCAGCCATTCCCCAAATGATGGACATCACCTCCATTTCCAATTCTTTGCCACCCAAAAGAACTGCTATCAGTATTTTGTATATCTGGCTCCTTTCCCTTTTTCATTGATCTCTTTGGGGAATAGACCTAGTAGCGATATTGCCGAGTCAAAGGGTGTGACCAGTTTTGGAACATAGTTCCAGCTTTGTAAAGTCTCTGGCAGATCCACAGCCTGAATGCTTACAGTTCTAAAGCCCCTGCCTGAGGCCTTGATGGAAGTCCTGTGTTTGGGGCGGTATTTAATCGCTTTCCATCTGGATTTCACCAAATCTAACATACTTACTGATAACCTTCAGTTGTCGGCCCCTATGCTAAGTTCTGAAGACTCCAAGATAAAGCCCTGGCCATTCCTGCCTATTGGCCATCATTTTGCCAACTCCTATGGCTATTAATGGAATGAATACATCGTATCTGAAGATGTTTCCTAGCCTGGAGTTGCAGACCATGAGGTTTGGGAGGGATTTTAGGGGCCCCCTGGTCCAGGGCCTTCATTTTCAGAGGAGGAAATAGAAGGCCAGAGAGAGAAGGGAACATGTGGCAGTCTGTACAACAGATCAGTGATAGTCTTGGGAGGACAGGATAGGACAGAGTGTGCCCTTCCCATTCCTAAGGACCACCTTGCATTTGGGTTTTTTCTTTCACTTTCCTAGCTGGTGCTAAGAGCAGAGATGGGCATATTCTCCTAGGCCATCCTCAGAGTCCTCTAGCATCTCTGGTCTTCCTTGTCTTTTCAGTCGATCCAGATTTACTTTCTCCTCAGGCCTAGATGGTCGAGCTGTTGTCTGGTTTGGCCACCAGGACCAGAGTTCTTTGAGGAGGAGCCGTTGAGACCTTCTGGTCCCTGACTCTGGGGCAGTCTGTGCTAAATGCCAGAGAGAAGCTTGATTTATTAAACAGCATTAGACTTCTGACTCTTTTTCCAGTTTGCTGTGTGACCTTTGACAAGTTATCTTTCTGGGCCTCCATTCCCTTCTCTGTAAAATGGGGATGATAAATCTGACCCTGCTTTCTTTCTAGAGTTACTGTGAAGGTTTGAAGAGAGGATTATTATAAAGTGCCTTAAAGGCAGGAAGTGATCTGTAAACCTAAGGGATCGTGATGATGATGGTGGTGGTGGTGACAGCGATAGTGACAGTGGTGGTGACGATGGTGGTAGTGGTGACAGTGACAGTGGTGACGATGGTGTTGGTGATGGTGGCAGTGGTGACGATGGTGGTGATGGGGGTGGGAATGGGGACGACAGCACAGGTGGGTGAGATGTTCTTCTCTTAACCTTCTTCCATGCTGATAGGTTGGGTCCCAGATTGGCTGAAGCCGGTATCCATAATCCATTTAGATCATGCCTGTGTGCAGAGCCCCGGCTTAGCACCATACTGGAAACAGAGAAGAGGGGAACGGGGCCCTGCCTTTGTTAAGGACAGCAGGAAGGACAGGCACATGCAGAAATAAAGCCAGAAGGCGGCATCCGTGCTTAGGGCCTGGAGATACTTTGTAGCTTACAAACTGGGGCTGGTGGGGGTACCAGGAAAGCCCTTGGAGGAGGCAGCCTTTGCATGGGGTCAGGATTCACGCTGGCAGAATAAGGCAGAAGGGGGTTCTGGACAGAACGGGGGCCATGAAACCCCAGAGTATTGAGCTGGGAGGGGGCCTTAGGAATCATCTGAGCACTGCGACTCCATTTTAAGGTGAATAAGCTAAGACTCAGAGTCACGTTACCTCAGAAGCTCAGACTCTCGGTCCAGGGCCCTCCCCTGCACAGGCTAAATCTGTGTTTGGGAATGCTACTGGGCCGTTTTGGGTGGCACACAGGGGAGGTGGTGGGTGAGTTCCCTGTCACCATAGTGATAGTAATAGGTACCATTTAAGGTTTGTAAGACACTTTACACATATTGCCTCATTTTATCCTTTTAGCAGCCCTGAGAGGTAGGTGTTAGTATTTTACAGATGAGGAAGCTGAGGCAGATGGAGTCAAGTGACTTGCCCAGGGTCACACAGAAAGTCTGTCTGAGGCGGGATTTGAACACAGGTCTTCCTGACTCCAGGTCTAGTGATCCATCTATATCCTCGGTGATAGCTGCTTTATCCTCAAAGATTTTCAGACTAATCATTTGAAGAGAAACTGTCAAGAGGGGTTTATCTTTCAGGTAGGGCCTCGGGTCTTATGACTTTCTGATGTCCCTTCTAACTATAGAATTCTATGATTCCTTTAATCAGATAATGTACTGGGCACATTGATAAGGACCTTGTTGTCCCTAATCAATGAAGATTTATTTTAGGAATCTGTAACCAAGTCAAAGGAGTTGGGGGGGGGCAAGCCACACTGCCTGTTGAAGATGTGGGTTAGCAGAACTATAATTCAGGACTTCAGGGGTCTCTGACTACCCCCACTGCAGAATGTATCTCCTCCATGCCCAGGACACGGCCTTTATATGTGACTCTGGCTCCCAAGTCCCATCCCCTGGTCTTTGAGCTGGCACAAGGACCCTCTGAGCTCACAGTCCCTTGCCTCATCTGTAGGAGCCCAAGATTGCCTCTCTGTTAAGAAGAAGCAGTGAAGAGAGGCACCAGTACTCACAGAATCATGGTGCTGGAAGGGACTTCATCACCCTCTGGTCCTGCCTGTGTTTGACCAAGAATTCCTTCTCCACCATCCCTACCAGCTGACCTTTTCACAAAGACCCATGGGGAGGAGGGTCCCACCATCCCCCAGTGGTGACCCATTGCACTCTGGGACGACTCTGATCAGGAGACCCCAAGCCCACATTTCCCTTCTCCTGTCCCCTCTCCCCCCATGGCTTCTGACTCATTGGATCTTAGAGTGGGGAGGCACCTGCAGTATTTCTGTTCTGTACTGTCTGTGCCCAGGGCTCACAGCCGCTGTTTGGGAATTGTGAAAGCCATGGCTTAATTGACTGGCGACAGGCGGTCTGCAGCTCTTGCTGTTTGTGGAGAGCCATTTTCTCTCCTTTCCTGGTTTCAGCCAATCCCAACCCCAGGAGTGGAGCAAGCTATGATGGTATCCAGGAGGCATTCCCCATCCAGTGGGATAGGCTTGAGCAGACAGTGAACTGCCTCTGTGGGGGGCCTGGGCCAGCTGTTGTCACCTGGGAAAGTGCACTCCAGGAAAACTCTGCGTGAAATCCTGCATAACAGCTTCCCCAAGAGGCCTGGCATCTCTGACAGCCGGAGCCTCTGGGGCGGGGGCGGGGGCGTAGAACGTCCCCGTGGCATTCCTTGTGTCTTCCCAGTGACGCCAGCTCCAGACCAGTAAAGCCCTTTCTGTGCATTATCTCACAACAGTGCCAAGGTCTCCTTCTGGCTCTGGATCTAGGACACCAGGATCCTTTGAACCCCAGGAGAGATTATTATTCCCATTTGATAGAGGAGAATTGGGAATGAACATCTCCCAGAGGCAGGAATCTGATAGAAAGAGAAGGAAGATGGACTGTCAGGGTCTGAGACCCCCTCTCAGTAAGCCCTTGTTGGTTGTTCTTGAACCTGGAGGCGACATTAGCCAACAACTTGTTTTCTCCCAAGAGATGAGCATGAGACAATTGGGCCCAGTGGCTAGGAAGGTGCCTCCACTGGCCCTTTCCTTCCTGCTCTGCCTCTTGTCTCTTCTCACTGAGGGATGCTTGGTGCCATGTGGCAGCAGCCCTACTGCCCAGACTGTGTGCCCTTCTTGGGGTCGGGCATCTTGGCAGACCCAGGGAGCGCACTTGGGGGGCCTTCGCTGGTGACTCTCCTTACACCTGATGGTTTGAGCAGGTCTGGAGCAGACACACTTCTGAATTGTCTGTGAAAAGAAGTGTTTCTGGATCAAATAGGTGATTCCCTTAAAGACTGTTCCAAGACCACAGGATATTAGTGTCAGAAGAGATCTCCGTATCCATCCCCAAAGTGGGCACCTGGCCTGTCCTGGAACAGCCTCCTCCAGAGGCAGCCCTGTCATGCATTTCATGCCTCTGATCATTTAGTTTTTGCTTTTTTTTTAGAGGGCAATTGGGGTTAAGTGACTTGCCCAAAGTCACACAGCTAGTTAGTGTGTCAAGTGTCTAAGGCCGAATTTGAACTCAGGTCCTCCTGACTCCAGGGCCAGTCCTCTGTTCACTGCACCACCTAGCCTCCTCTGATCATTAAGAAACTTTTCCCACATCAAGCCTCTCTTATCCTGTTTTCACCTCCCTCCCATCTCCCCCACACTCCTGGCTCTTCCCTGGGGCCAAGGAGATGCTTCCAACCCTCTTTCCAGAGGATGGGCCTCTGGAGCCTTGAAGATCTCCTCTTGTTCCCCTGAAACGTCTCCTCCAGGCTGACAGCAACCCCCCAATGTCTTCACCTGCTGCTGGTATGGCAACTCAGGCCCTATCTTAAACTCCCCAGTTAGTCAGTGGAGCTGGAGCCAGAACCGTTAGGCAGGAACTTCAACCCTGCCATGGCCTTTGCCAAGTCTCTGAGCTTCTGGAGGGCTCCTCTGGAAAGAAGAAGAGTCACAGAGTTGGCAAGTACCTCAAGAGCATCCTGGGCAGCCTAGACCTGGGACTCTGATCTCCTCAACACACATAGGGGAGAGGGGCAGAGCCAAGATGGTGGCATAGAAGCAGCAAGGCTTCGCAGCTCCCACACAACCACCCTAAACACCCATAAAATATGACCCCAGACAAAGTCTAGGACTCTCAGACTCACAAAAATACAGAAAACACATCTCTCGCTGAAGGCAGCTCAGCAGCAGGGGCTCATCGCAGTGGGCCGGGAGCAGAGGCTGGCCCAGCCTGAAGCTGAGTCCACAGCCAGGCCTGGGGTGGTAGGAAGGAGCTGAGCTGAGCTGAGCCAAGCCGCGCAGCGCAGCAGCCAGCGTGCAGGAGAGAAGATCTACAGTCTCCAGCACCTCCACATCTACCAAGGCATGAAAAACAAGGATTGGAGAGGGGCAGCGGCAGGAGGGGATCATCCAACAGGCCGGCAGGTCGGAGACAAGACTGGCCAGGCCAGGCCCCAGGGCGGCCAGGAGGAGCCGAGCCTCCCAAGCCGCAGTCAACTTCAGAGATCTAAAGCACCTGCCTGAGGGGATCTTAAAATCCAGCAAACCAGGATCAGAGATGGTTAGTGAAAGTGAAACTTTGAAACTAAATTTGAGGGAGGAAAAGCAGTTTGGCCAATCTGCCCCCGGGGCAAGGAAGCAGTGGGGGAAGGGAACTGCTGGAACCAGCAGCCCCCACGGCTGCTTAAGAGCCCCTGGCCTGCGGACCACGCAGGGGGGCTGAATCGATTGATCAGGGCCA
>CM053594.1:11931220-11980661 GCA_028646575.1 Pseudocheirus occidentalis | reverse complement strand
CTGGGATAGGGAGACCCTCCCTGCCCTACCAGAAAGTTAGAGAGCAGATCAGGGGAAGGCTTTACAGGGGGATTGCTGTTTTAGGGTTGGGGTAGGGGAAAGATGGGGAGAAAATTTGTAATTCAAAAATCTCATGAAAATGAATGATGTAAACAAGAAAACAAAAAACAAAACAAAAAGAAAGTCTGCACTTGTAGGACTAATCTAAATAAATCTGAAAACACATCACACACACACAAAAAACCACACACAGCAAATGAAGAGCTGCTTGAAGCCATCAGGAGAGGAGGCAGCCCCCAGCCTCACTTATGCCATCCAGCCCCAACCTGTTGCTTTTGAACTTGCCCCAACTCCTCCAGGCTCTGGCCTAGGAGGCTAGCTGTCCAGGGTCTCTCTCCCCTCCTCCAAATCCTCATCTGCAGGTGGTCACTGAGGGCTTCTCCACTACACACACCTTTTAGAAGAAAAAATGATTCTTTGAAATTTGAAAGTAAACTGAGGTGGTTTTAATTTTTAAAAATTGGCGGGGGGGAGAGGCAGGTACCTTGTGAAGTTTGAAGAAGAGGATATTATCTGAGATAGCCCAAGTAGATCATCTCCCTCTTCTTTGCTCCCTCCCTCCTTTCCTTCCCTCCTTTCTTCCTCCCTCCCTCCTTTCCCTTCCTCCTTTCTTCCTCCCTCCCTCCTTTCCCTCCCTCCTTTCTTCCTCCCTGCTTTCCCTCCCTCCTTTCTTCCTCCCTCCTTTCCCTTCCTCCTTTCTTCCTCCCTCCCTCCCTCCTTTCCTTTCCTCCTTTCTTCCTCCCTCCCTCCCTTCTTTCCTTTCTTTTTTCCTCTCTTCCTCTCTTCCTCGTCCCTCCTCCTGTAGCTCTCTGTCTTGGCCAGACCCTTCCAAGACATTTGCTGAGCACAGTGTCCTTGGTTTGCTTCTATGGGTTTCAAAGTCTTGGTGCTAACAAAGGATCATTTGTAATTTGAGGTGATTTTTAAAGAATTCAAACCCAAGAGGGGGAATGCACAATAATGTCCCAGAGATCTTAACCTGGCCCTGGAAGAAACAAGGATTGGAAGCACATCTGCTTCTTGAGATTGAATCAGCTGATCCCCCTCTGGAATTCCATGCACTGGCCTGGGGAGGCCGCGGCCATCCCTCACCCAGCAGGGCCTGGCCCTGCGCCTTCCATAGGCTTGCTTTGGCCCGTGTAGGGTCTCTGCTTCTCTGGGCCAGCCAGAGGGTGGGAGCCAGTCAACAAGCATTTCTCAGGTACCTGCTGTTGACCAGGGAGGCAAAGGAAGGCCCAGCCAGGCCCTGGTGTCTAGGAGCTCCCAGTCTGAGGGGGATGAGGATGTGGAGACGAGCGCGTGCCCTGGGCCAGATAATCTACCGCAGCAGGTGTTGGTGTTGAGGGCATTCTGGGAGGCTTCCTGGAGAGGGCAGGCCTTTAGTGGAGGCTCAACAGAAAGCTGGGATGAGGAGGGGGAGAATCCCAGATGAGAATGGCCAGTGTAGACCTCTGGGGTGTCTTGGCCCGTGTTGCTGGAGGCAGCTAAGAAAGAAGGCAGGAGACAGAGGGCTTTGAGCACCAGCGGGCTCCTCCTTTAGCCTGAAGGGTGATGTGTCAGACCAGTCCTGAGGTAGGTCAGTCTGACAGGACGGAGGGTGGATCGGGGTGCATAGAGACTGAGGCAGGCAGACCCCCAGCAGCTTTGGCAGTAGATGTGGTGTGGGGTAAGGAGAGTCTGCAGCAGGGATGGGGCAGGGTTGGAGGAGGGTAGAACTGATTTTGAGAGATGCTGCCATGTAGAGTCAATGGGACTTGGTTATAGCTTGGATGGGCAAGGATGGCACTGAGGCTGCAAAGTTGGGTGCGTGGCAGGATGGTGGTGCCCTCAGTAGTAACGTGAACTTTGGAAGAGGGAGAAGGATGACAAAGGAGGCCCGTTCTCACACCGCACCGTCTAGCGTGTGCCACCTGCTAGGCCTTGGTTTGGGCTGGATGGGGAAGGGACTCGCTCTTTGCCAGGCACTGTGGCTCAGCACTTTTTACACGTGTCTCGTCTGATCCTCACGGCTGCCCTGGGAGGCAGGTGCTAGAGGTGAGGAGACTGAGCAGGGGTCAGGTGACTTGCCCACTCAGCTAGTAAGTGTCTGAGGCTGGATTTGAATACAGATCTTCCTGACTCCAGGCCCAGTAGAGATGACTTCTCCTAAACTCCTTGTTTTATAGGGGGCTACCCCAGGACGTGCCAAAGGCTTCGTGCCAGCTAATGATCGTGACGGGACTCAGCTTCTTCTGGATTTGGACTCTGAGGACCTAGGTTGAAATTCTGGCTTTGCTGCTGACTGGCCGGGTGACCTTGGTCCAGTCACTGTCTCTGGTCCTCAGTTCCACTGCCTCCAGACTGGCTTCCCCCTCTTAGGCTTGAATTCTGTCAACTTCAAGGAGACTTTGTCCAACATGCAGTGAACGCTGCCCTGTGCCCAGCCACCTGCTGCGCCGGCCCGTGAATGCCCTGCTCCCCTCACGCATTCTCATCCACACTGCCATTGGTTTCTGTCTTTTGTATCCAGAGAGCCTTCCTTTCTCAGTTTATCTCCCTCCCTTATCCAGATGGTCATCTGTTGTGACCAAGGAAAATAATAACAGTACCTTGTGTGGATGGAAAGCACTTTGAAAGGAAAAGAAACCACTCACACCTACGTCAGCAGAGTCTGGTCCTCTGGGCAATGGTGTGGCCTCACCCACCCCACAGAGGCCCTGCCTCGGCAAGAAGGGGAGGCCAGTGGCTCCCATCTCTTCCTCATTCTGCCTGTCTCCCTCGTGGCCTTGGTACACATCTTAGTCCTGCTCACTTTGCCACGTACCAGCTCCCAGACATCTTTCAAGCATCTCCAGATTCTCCCTCTCCTTCATTTTTTATAGTACATTTATATTTCACAAGACTCATGGACCAGATTTTGTATGGCCATTCCCCACTCCTGCCTTTCTCGGCTTCTCGTGTGTTGCTTCTTTGAGGCTCCTGGCCATTCCTTGCATGAGCCCCTCCACCTCCTGTCCCCCAGCTCCCAGAACTGGGACTCTCTCTTTCTTCATCTTCACCTCCTGGTTTCCTTCAGATCTTGGCTGGAACTCTGTCTTTTGCAAGGAGCCTTTTCTACTTCTTCTTAAGTTAGTGCCTTCTGTCTGAGATCACCCCAAATTGTCCCTCAAGAGGGAAAAGAGAACCCAGGGCAGAACCCTGAGAGACATGGTATGAGGACGTGACCTGGAGGAGGCTCCAGCAAAGGAGTCAGAGAAGGTCAGAGAAGAAGAGAACCAGAAAGATGGTGTCCTGAACCCCTAGAGAGAAGCAAGGATCCAGGAGGAGAGAGCAAGCAGCTGTGTCACAGGACACAGAGGCAAAGGATGAGGGCTGTGGAAAGGCCATCGGGATGACCAGTGACTTTGGGGAGAGCGGTGTAGGCACAAAGCAGTGAGAGCTTCAAGAGAGTTGGTTCCCCCAGGGATCGAGATGGTGAGAAGAGAAGGGAGGGGGCAGTATAAGCCAGGGGGCTTGGGAGAGAACTGAGGGGTAAGGGATTGAGGTCCCAGTGCTGATGAAGAGTCAGGCCAGGGAAGGGAAGGCAGAGAAAAAGCTGATGCACTGGGTGGGAAGATTTCAGAAGTCTTCAACTTGGAGGCAGGTCTGTGGGAGATGGCAAGATCAGGGGTATGGCTGTCTTGGTGCATGGCTGAGGTGGTGTGGAGGAGGGGAGTAGGCTGAGGAACCAAGTGTTAGGAGTACATGTGCTGAAATCCCCTGGGAGGAAGGCAGGAGTAAGAGAGAACAATCGTGAGGGCCTGAAGGCATTGAGGAAGCCAGCTGGGGATTTACGGGCCACAGCCACCAGGATTCATACCCAGGTCCTCTTGACTTCACATCCACCGTTCTTTCCACAAGCACGCCACCCTTGTTTGGACCTTCTGGTGGCCTGAATGCTTCTGTTTGCAGGCCAAAGCTCCCTTTCCTATGGAGCCCTGTGCTATGCAGCACCCTACTCAAGAGAGGCTTTCTCTTTAGGCTTGTTGCCGTGACCCTTCCGTGTGCCACATTGCATAGGAGGGAGAAGGGTCATTCAGTGGGGTTGGGGGGCAGGCCTCCCTCCCCCTCCTCCTGCTTCTCATATCTAAAGAGAGATGATCTGCACCTTCCAAATGAGCTGGTCTCAAAGCCAAAGTTGTCTTCTGCCTTAGATGCACACCACAAAGCTTATTAGGGTGGGCCGTGCAGTCCCCCAGACCGAGAAACAGAAGAGCAATGTCTGATGAACCAGATGGCTGTCACGTGGGAATGGGGCGGCTCAGAGCCCTGGCTGCTCTGGAGACTTGTCATCACCACTGCCTCACATCTTTAGCCCCTGACATGAGCAAGCTTCGGAGGAGTGAGGAGCCCCCCCCCATGAAGCAAGCAGGCCCTCGAAGGCTGAGCAGGCCCCTGATGCCTGAGGAGGCTGAAGGGAAGGAGACCAGCTTTAGCTAGAAGGCAGCAGTGGCTCCTCTGGAAGGGTCATGGGGTCTGGGTTTGAGTGTCTGCTGCTTATTTAGTCCCTGTATGACCCTGGGGGAATCATTTCCAAGGTGGGCTCAGCATGAGTTCAGGAGACACTGAGATGTCTCACTTCTGGAGAGACCAGGCCAGAGTACAAGTACAGAGTCCTTGATGGACCCTGGAGAGAGACCCTGACAGAGGCTCCTGCCCTGTCCTTGTGCCACTCTGAAGGATAATCTACTTCTGTCCATTTGGGCCACCTTGTGTCTTTGGGAGACCTTGGTGGTAGGGAGAGACCCCTGGGTCTGGGAGTCCGAAGTTGAGTCTCTTCTCTGATAATTATCACGTGTGTGTCCTCAGCTGGATCATTTCCCTCCAGAGGCTGTGTGGTACAGTGGTCAGAGCTCTGGCTTTGGACAAGCCCCTTCCCTCTAGGTCTCAGCTTTTCCTCCTTTGCAGAGTGAAAGGATGGCATGAGCTGGCCTCTGCCCTCCCAGTCCTGAGCCTTATGACCCTTTGAGTTTCCTCCTCAGTAAAGTGGAGGTTGGATGAGCTGGGGGAGCCCCACACAGCCTCTCCGGACACCCTCAGCTCATGCTAGACCTTCTTAGTATGTGATTGACTGTGGAGGCTGGCATCTGATAGCCTGCCTTCCAACTACCCTGGCACCTGGATTTCTTAGCACAGGCACACAAGGGCCATCCCAGGGGACAGAACTGGCACCCCTACACTAGCCCCCATATTTGGGGACTCACTGACACAAAGCCAGAGGAGAGGGAGATAATGTTGCTGGACCATGCCAGCATTCTCCTCATGGGCAGCTCCCGCCACTGTGGGGTTTCTCCATTGTTCCAGGCTCCCATCATTGAAAATTCTTCATTTATCACACATTTCCATTCAGGGTGGTCTGTGGGTGTCCAGCTTCATATTTGTGGGGCAAGGGGACTGTCAAGCTGCCCAGCACCTTGGAGCCAGGAGCGCAATCTGCTCAGCAGCCTGGGCTGGTGGAGGGAGCCCTGCCCTTAGGGACAGATCTCTCTTCTACTCTGGGCTCTGCTCTGTCCTTGTGGGCCTTGGGCATATCCTCTCCACTCTCTGGATGTGTGGAAACAGGGGATTGGACTCACTGGTTTTAATATCCCTCCCAGCTCCGCCTGACATTTCATGTTCTAGGTTCTAAGGCCTCTCCCAGTTCTGACATCCCCTGTTCTAAGGTCCCTCCCAGCTCTGACATTCCCTGTTCTAAGGCCCCTCCCAGCTCTGACATCCCCTGTTCTAAGGCCCCTCCCAGCTCTGACATTCCCTGTTCTAAGGCCCCTCCCAGCTCTGACATCCCCTGTTCTGAGGCCTCTCCCAGCTCTGACATTCCCTGTTCTAAGGCCCCTCCCAGCTCTGACATTCCCTGTTCTAAGGCCCCTCCCAGCTCTGACATCCTCTGTTTTGAGGCCCCTCCCAGCCCTGACATTCCCTGTTCTATGTCTGAAGGTCCATCCCCTCTCTGACATTCCATATTTGTGTTCTAAGGTCCTTTCCAGGTTTGTCATCCTTTGTTCTGGATCCGAAGGTTCCTTCTAGCTAAAACATTCTGTATTCTAAATTCTCTTTCCATCTCTGCCGTTCTATGATTCTTTCTGTTTTTTTCCAGTGCCCGGAAATCTTGGCTGTTACAGAGACCATGGGAACCCCCCTCCTCTGACTGGAACCAGTAAGACGTCCAACAAGCTCACGATCCAGAACTGCATCAGTTTCTGTCGGAGTCAGAAGTTCAAGGTGAGAACGTGTGGCTGCCACAAAGGATCTTTTTTATATTAGAACCTTCTGAAAGTGCCGGAACCTTTCACTAGACAGCTCTTCTGAGTCAGTGGGTTTAGAATTGTTTTAATTCACTTCCACCGAGAGCTAGGGGTGGAGCCTGTGCTTCCATAGGTCTGGGGAAACTCCCAAGGGAGAAAGCCCCCCTCCCCCAGGGCAGATTGAGGCCTTTACTGCAACTTTTGACCTTAGAACATTAGTTACCCAAGCTATTAGGAGGGTCAGTGACTTGCCCAGGGTCACACAGCCCATGTGCCTCATAGTTGGGACTTGACCCGATGGCTCTGAGACTTACTTTCTGCCCCCCTGCACTCATCCATGTGACTCTTCTCTTTAGAGCAAGGAGGGGCCTCAGAGTCCAGTAAGAGACCTCTCCCCTCTGCTTGGATGCCTCTTGTGAGAGGGAGCTCACTGTCTCACAGGGCAGCCCATTTCTTTTTTGGATGGCCCTCATTTTGAGGCATTTAGGGCCCCTGAATCCTCCTCCCTCTGACTCCCCCCGTTGCTCCTTTCTTTTGAAGCCACAGAGAGTAAATCTAATCCCTGTGACCAAAGTCAGCCCTTCTCAATACTTGGCAGTCACCATTGAGGCCTCCCCTGGAGGCCTCCTCCACCAGCCTGTAGGTACGTGGGCACTTTGCCAGCTGGGCCCTTATGCTGCCCCCAGGCCTCCAGCTGCAACCTGTCTAGCTTCAGACTCTCCCTCTGTCTGGACACTGGCCCTGTGCTAGGAGAGCTCTAGGGGCTGCCGTGCCAAGCAGTGGATGCTGTTGGGGTAGGTCTGGGGGGGGGGGGCAGAATATATCTGCTCAGGAGCAGAAAGAGGTGAGGGAGGGAGCATCTATCCTTACATCTGATCCCAGAAAGCCCCCTGGCTGCAAGATGGCTGTCTGAGCAGGCCCAGTGCCCTCTGCTTCTGTCCCAGAAATACCAGCTCACCTTTAGTCTCTGCACAGAGTATATACCAGGGCATAGTCCAGAGCCCTGGGTTCAAATCCTGATCTCTCCCTGACTCCCTCAGTGACCCCAGACTGTTTTCCCATCTTGGGTTCTTCCTATAAAGTGAAGGTCTTGGGCACCTCCTCCCAGAATCCCTCATTGGGGGTAGGATCCTCGGGGGGAGGGTCATTCCCAAAGGGCAGCCAGTATGGGGGAGGGGGGAAGAGCAGTGGCAGAATCACAGTGGCATCTGGGACAGAGGCCTACAGAGGGGGACTGCTCCTTCTCTTTAACTGATATCGGTCCCCATCAGTCTGGATGCCTTTCTCTTTCCGCAGTTTGCTGGGATGGAATCTGGTTACGCTTGTTTCTGTGGCAATAATCCTGATTACTGGAAGTATGGGGAGACAGCCAGCACTGAATGTAACAGCGTCTGCTTTGGGGACCACACCCAGCCCTGTGGTGGTGATGGCAGGATTATCCTCTTTGACAGTGAGTGTGCCCCAAGTCCTGGGGCTGCTGGGGCCCCCAGTGAGACAGCAACAGAAGGGACAGATTCCTGGGAGCTGCAAGGCGGCTCTGCCAGAGAGTCCCTGTCCCTTGAGGGCCTTCCCAGCTCATTCTGCCTGACTCCCCTTTACAAGCCCCACTATCCATACCACTGGCCTGGACTACCCCTTTTCCTCACCTCAGAACTGAGCCCAGCCCATCCCCCCTTCCCCAGCTGCCCATGCCCTCCTGATTAATCCCCTTGAACCAATTTTGTATCTGATGGGATGTCAGCTCCCCAAGGACAAGGTCTGCTTCCTTCTTGTCTATATGCCTAAGGCATCTATACAGGGCCTTCCTTGGTGTTTGTGGATTGTTTGAAAGATACTGACGGGCTAGAGAGGCTGGCCTGTGGAGGACGAGGCTGCCTCCTTGGTCTTTGATGGGCAGGCTAGGGGTAGCAGGAGGAGGTGAGAGTTGGTGAAGGACAGTCTCCTAGCCGTTGGAGCCACTGCCAAAGGACATTAACTGATGATCAGTGTCAGCTTCCTGGAAGGCCTGTAGCTGAGGCCAGCTGCCCCTGGTCAGGGGCAGGAGCTCCTTTCTTCTTACCTGCATATGCATGGGCCTTCTAGGATTCACTTCCTTTCATATTCAATTGGGGATAGAAGATTTACTGAGAGCAAGAGGTTTATGGAGACTGAACTGATGGATGGTAGATGGATAGATAGGTAATGGGTGGATAGATGGTGGATGGATAGGTGGAGAGCCTTTATTAAACACTCATGTCATGCTGGGCACTGGGGATGCACATCCAAGTGAGCCAAACTGTCTTTGCCCTAGAAAAACTTAGCTCTCTGTAGTCTGGTGGACGATGCCTCCGGAAGTGCTGATGAGCGGGGGAGGATCCTGGTGTCTGGCTGCAGAAGTTATAGGGGTGCCCCTCTCTGAGCCTCAGCCCCCGGACAGCAGGATATCATCTGCTGCTAGATTTTGGAAACGACCCCATGAATGGGGCAGAGCGGCCAGAGCTCCGCCCCCCGACCTCCTGTCTCCTTCTCTTGGCAGCGCTCGTCGGAGCCTGTGGGGGCAACTACACCGCCCTGTCCTCGGTCATTTACTCTCCTGATTTTCCCGACACATACACCGCTGGGCGGGCCTGCTACTGGACCATCCACGTCCCTGGGGCCTCCCGCCTGCTCTTCAGCTTCACCCTGTTTGACATCAGGGACTCGGCAGACATGGTCGAACTGCTGGACGGCTACACCCACCGCGTCCTGGTGCGCTTTAGTGGCCGCAGTCGCCCTCCCCCAGCTTTTAACATCTCGCTGGACTTTGTTATCTTATACTTCTTCTCTGACCGAGTCAATCAGGCCCAAGGATTTGCTGTCATATACCAAGGTAAACCTCTGCCCGGCCAGTGCCCAGTGTAGATGCGCCGCAGGAGCTGGGGGAGAGCTGCCTAGTCTGGCACTCATTAGACGCATGAGGAAACAGCTGTGGCAGGGCTGGGCTCGCTGTTCAGGGCTCTTCCCACCACCCGCCTGCCGCCCAGGCTGCCAGTTTGGAGCTCCTCCAGGCCCTCTGCCTTTCCCCCCTGTGGGGCTTGTTCTGATTTCTTGAGTGAGGGGCAGAGATGTGGAGAGATGCTCTTAGCAACCACTTTTAAAAGAAGTTTCTTACCTTTTGTGTTGCCACCACAGTTATATTCCCAGTAACAACCTGGCTAAGGGTTGGAGCTGCCAACCCGTCCGGGGCTTGGGGTTCTTCGAGCCACAGGCCTGGAAGGGCACCAGGGAGGTCATCTTGTCCATCCCCCTGACTTGAGGCAGGACTGCCCCTCCTCCCACAGCAGAAATCTTTCACCTTTTTTTAAACCTGCTGTGGAGACTCCAAGGCTCCTCATGCATCCCCGTTAGCAGGTGATGGGCAAGTGCTCATCACCCACCGGGAGCCACATCCTGCTTGTCCCTGGCTACCCCCCTTTCGCCTTTGGGCATCTGCTTCCTCAGCAAGGTTGGTCTGCAGGCCCCTGGACATGCCGAGGCTCTTTGAGGAAAGACTGACCAGGTGCCTGCTCTGATCAAGGCGGCCCTTGCCCTCAGGGCACCGAAGGACACCAGCAGAGATTGCTCCCAGCTTAGGGCACTGCTGGGCCTGCCTTGGTAGAGACCTGCGGGTATGAATTGTCTCCTTTAACCCTGACAACATTCCTGGAGGCTTAGGTGCTACCATTACCCCCACTTTTCAGATGAGGAAACTGAGGCAGGCAGTGGATTTTGGGGTTTTTTTTTTACTTGCCCAGGGTCAAACAGCTAGGAAGTGTCTGAGGATGCATTTGAACTCAGGTCCTCCTGGTTCCAGACCCAGTGATCTACCCACTGTGCCCTCTGTTCTGGAGGAGCCACGGGGTCATCCTAGGCAGGAAGCACTGTATGGGCAGAGATGAAGAGCTAGGAAAGGATCAAATGTGTTTGGAGACAGGCAGAAGGGAGTCCCCAATAGCCCAGCCAACCCCACTTCTTAAACAAAAGTGTATGTTGACTGTTGAGTCTCACTGTTCCTTGAAAGATGCAGGTGTGGCCTCCTCCAGCTGCTGGTAGCCCCTGCGGCCCCCTTTACACTGAACTCCTCCCATGTTTCATTTGCCTTTCAGCTCTCAATGAGGAGATGCCTCAGGTGGGGCCCACCCTCAACCAGACCCTCACTGAGGTGATCACTGAGCAAGCTAACCTCAGCATCAGTGCTGCCAGAGCCTCCAAGGTCCTCTACGTCATCACAACCAGCCCCAGCCACCCTCCCCGGGCCGTCCCAGGTAGTCACCACCCCAACATCTGCACATGGGGCCTGGGGGGCATCTCTGGGCATGTGACCCAAATCGCTTTGTCTGCAGCCATCTTCCCTGGCCCCTCCAGACCACTCCCCTTTGCCCTGTGCATCCTGAATGCCCCCTTGGAATGGGGCCAGCCTCCTTGGCTTGGCTTCTACCCTCTGAAGGCTGAGCCCTACAGCCTGGGCTCTGGGCTTCTCACCTCAGCACTCAGAATCTCTCCAGGATTGGACTGTGGGGATTACCGGGCACTCACTTCCAGTAGTGACCAGAGAGCTTGGGTCCAGGGCCTTCCTTGTGCCGGCAGAGTCAAAGCCTCTCCAATCCCAGAGCTGACATCATAGACCTTTCCAGGGTGATGTCTAACACCATGCCTGGCATGTAGGCCTCAGTTTTCCCATTTGTAGAATGAGAGATGTTGCCTCCGTGACCATGAAGATCCCTTCCAGCCAGACGCTCTTGGATTCTTTGGAGTGTGATAGAAGCTTGTCCCCCTTCCCCCAGTCCAGGATCCCCAGCCTCCATTCTCTCCCCCAGACCACAGCTGCTTTAGGAGCCTTGCTCCCTGATCCTAGGAGCTCTTCTGTAACGAGAGCTTGGAACATTTGAGCAGGCTTGCCTGTCATCTGTCCTGTGCAGCTGCTCTGTCTCTAGCCTCAGGAGGCTGACCAGGGCTTTATATGTTGTGCCTCCACACAGCAACTCTGAGAAGTAAAGTCTAGAGGGGAAACTGAGGCTCAGGGAGGGGAGGGGGCTTGTCCAGAGCCTCCTAGCTGGTCTGAGCTCAGGCTTTCCTGACCACTTACACTGAAGAGGCAGGGGTCTCCCTGTGAAGACGGAGCAGTCAGTAACCCCTGCTTTCTGCCTCTCACAGGGTGGACTGTATATGGACTCGCAAGCCTCCTCATCCTCACCGTTACGGCCATTTTAGCCAAAGTCCTTCTGCACATCACATTCAAGTAAGTAGTATGGGCCATCCCCAGCCAGTGCAGGGAAAGGTATGTGGGGCTCCAGACCCCCAGGGGCCAACCACTATCCGCAGTGCAGCAAGAATGTCGCATGTTCTGCAATCCTGCCAGCTGAGGAACACAAATGGAAAAATCCCTCTTGGGTCTAGAGAGGGAGAGACTGCCCTATCCTGGGATAAGGTTTCATGGGAGGAAGGGCCAGGAATTTGCCTAAGATTGGATCAATTTCAGGATAACAAGGGAGTGAGCTGATGGCCACAGGGATGGGGTTTGTTTGTGGGGAGTGGAAACTGCTCCCAGGCTGCCCCCCGAGCATGGCACCCTCTGTGACCCAAGGATGGGTTTTCACCCTTTGCCTCCCACTTCCCAGCTGCTGGTTGCTGTGTTTACAAGTTCCTGCTGAGGGCATTTTCTCCCGGCCTTCAGCTCAAATTCTTTGGGAAAAGGGTTTCCTTTTCTCACAGCATCCGGCACCCAGAGAGGTGCCAGGCGCATTTGGGGCTGGGTGTGCCTCCTGAAGAGTAACTGGCCACTCCCTCTATCTCCAGCCCCGTTCCCCACCGGGCTCTCCTACCCCGCAGCTCTGCTGAACACCTGTTCAAACAGTCTCTCTCTTCTACTTTGGAAGCTGCCCCTCCCTCTGGTGCCAGCCTCCCACTGCCCATCATGCAGGGGCTCCCTCCCTCTATGAACCTCTCCACTCCAGGCTTTTCATTTTTCTCTAGAAGAATGTCCTTAATTAATGTTTACCAAGCTCCCTCTCGTGCTCTGTGCCAAGAAATCATGACTTAACATGTCCTGGGAGGGCCTCCCACTGCCTGAGCTGGTCTGCTCCTGTCTCTGCATGGCTCCCCAGGACACTGTGCCGAGGCACCTTTGGGGGGAACCTCGGGGTCTGAGCCGGCTTTGGCTTTGACTTTTCGTAAAATGGGAGGCACTGATCGGTGACCCTGAGAGCAAGGCAGTGACGCCGCAGCCTCTGGAAAACCCTGTGTGTTTGTGCTTCCACAGGGCCCAGCACACAGCTGCTCCTGGGGAGCTCAGGGACTGCCACCAGCCTGGACCTCCAGGAGAGATCTGGAGCATTTTCTACAAGCCCGCCGCCTCTGTCTCGATCTTCAAGAAGAAGCTTAAGAACCAGAGCCAACAGGATGACCGCAATCCCCTTGTGGGTGACTAAGGAGGCTGCTGGGCCTGCTCGACCACCTGCTCCCCAGCTTTGTCCTCAGCACCAGGGCCTCCCTCCCCCCAAGGCCGGGTCACAGGGCAGCGGGCCTGGCTTTGGCCTCCCTGTTATTTCTCACAGTCACACTCACAACCCACCCTGACCCATTTATCTGACCCAGGGAAAGGCGGCCATAGGCTTGAGCTGAGGCTGTAGGCTGGGTAGGTGGCCCTCTCCTTCCACCCTGACCTTTGTCTGGCAACCAGGTCTTACCAGTCAGTAAGAATCTGGATATAGGCTTGGCCTAGGCCTGGACTCGATAAATCTGAGGGTTAGCCACGTGTCAGGTTCTAGACAGCGATACTTCCCATTAGGTTGTGACCTGCTCAGTGCCTCTCCCTGACCCTTGGGCCTCCTAGGCCCATGTCCTTCTATACCCCTTCTATCTCAGCAGTCCGAGAGGAGCCACTGTGGGCCCTCCTTGACCTGCCCCTGTGCCTATTGCTGAAGGTCACTCACTTCCACATTGGCCTGGAGTGTACAGCCCAGTCACAGCCCTGGCAGCATTCAGAATGGGTCTGATGACCTCGGCTGCTGTCACCGGGAGGTAGCCTGTCTGGTAGAGTAGTTTTGAGGAGTGGGCATTTCCAAGAGCTGATCAAGGCTATCTGATTCCTCCATGATACCTTGGACGGGCATCCTGGGATACCTTGTCCCAGAGCTCCTGGGATACAGCCCTGCCGAGGGGCTTCCCCCTCCCCCTTCACATCCACTCTGTATGTTCCATCCCTTCCACCTGGAGTCCAAAGGGAGAGTCCAGAGAAGTGACCAGCATAGACCCACAGTGGGCCTCTAAGAGACAGATGCTCCTGGCCCTTGGCCCCCCAAGACTGAGCCCCAGCTGCCCTGGGCTGCTGACTGACAACTGTCACTATTTTAGAAGCTCCAAGGCCATTTGAGAACAGACACAGGGGTCAGCAGCAGCTGAGAGCAGGGCAGCGTGCCTCCAGAGGGGCCCCCCTGGGCTTTGTGTGGGTGTCTGGCTGGTGCCATCTGTCTGAGGAGGGGCCTTTGTGCTGGGCTCACTTCTGACTTCACACACACAGTATATTAAGTTCTGTGCATAACTCCCCAAAGTCCCTGAGCCAGTCCCATGCCAGAGCTGCAGAGGGAATGGAAGAACAGCTGGGTTCAGTCTGCTGTGGGGGGCGGTGGCTGGTAACCTGAGTCAGGGGCAAGGACAAAGGAAGAGGGACAGCTGAGGACACATGCTTTCCTTTGCTTTAAGGACCCATTGGGATGTGAGCGAAAGGAGCAGGCATCTCATTCTGGCTCTGGGGGCCTGAGGGTAGGAGACAGGAGCCACGTCCTTAGATGGGGTCTTTGGTCAGTGTAGCCTACTAGCAGGGCCACCCTTCAGGCTATTCTTGGTGCTCCTGGGATCTGCTTACAAACACTTGGGACAGGTGTGTGAGGCCAAAGGACTGAGGCTGAGAATAGCCCTGCTAGAAGGACCAGACCCTGAACCTCAGCCAAGGTCTCATCCCAGTAAAGGAGAGACCATCAAGCTGACGTTTAGGAAAATCTGCCCCGACCCCACCTCCTCCACACAGGCATGCAAGAGACGAGGCCAAAAGCCAAGAGTGGCCATGTAGGACCTGTGCCGACCAATTCTCTGCCCTGTCCACTGGACTCTGGAATAAGCTGGTAAACATCAGTTTCCCCTTTGTACTTCCCCTGTTCCCCCCCCCAAAACAAATACACAACTGGGGGGGTGGGAATGAGGGCGGGTACCAGACTCCAAGAAAACACCCAAGAAAGGATGAGAAGCCCAGACCCAAAGGCTCAACCTTTTCAAGAGGAAGTAGGGGTAACCATACAATTAAACCAAAAGAGACTTAAAATTCAAGGCACATAAGAAGAGCTTTCTGAGTTCTTCTCAGGAAGGCAGTGAAGGCCAAGCTGCCTGACTGCATCAGCTGTTCTGAAAGGTCTGGGGTTTGACCCTGTGGTGTTGCCCCAGGCCACCAGCCCCCCAGCAGGCTGAAAGAGAGAGCTGAGCAGGCCTGGCGCCCCAGGGGGCCTGCATCTTTGGAGTGACCCCCAGCCTGCTCCTGTGTGGATATGGTTCAGTACCTCCCTGGGAAATTCTCCTGTGATAAGCAAGGGGTAGGGACAGATAGTGTGACTGTTGGTAATCCCAAGTGGGTCGGTGGCCTCTGAGACAGGGGAGCCCAACTGGATTTCCTGGTGTCTGCTGACTCCCAGGCCCAAGAGTAGGGGCTCAGGACAGGTGCAGTAGAGGGTCACCAGGCCCTTCCCCAGGAAGCCCTTGAATCCTTTGGCTGCTGAGAGCATGCCCAGTGCCCAGTTCCACTTGCTCCACTTGGGCAGCAGACTGGGGGAGGCGAACCCTGCCTGGACCTCGAGGCCTCACCAGCCTCTTTTCCCTGCCTAGGCCTCAAACCTCTCAAGGCCTTTTTGGCTCCAAAGATCTCATTTACCTAATGCTCAGTCTCCCCTCTGGGGACCTCAGTTTGCATGAGGTTGGTTATGAGCAAGTCAGGGTCTGCAGGCTAGGCTCTGGGACGTTTGCACTTCTTTGCCCTGAATCCTCAGCTTTGGGGGGGGGGGCGGAGAAGCTTCCCTGGGTAGGAGGCCCGCCCTCCCCGTCCCTGCCAAGCCCTCGGTAAGTCTGGGCAGCACACGCACACACATCGCTGGCACCCACTGCTGGCTTCAGGTCAGGTCATTTCCTCTTGGCTTTTTCATGGGTTTCTCTTCTCTTGGTGTGTCTGCTTTCCTCATCCCCTTGGGAATTGGATGGCACTTCCTCTGCTACTCTTGGTTACCTTCCCCTTGCCCATGGTTAGACCCTTGGCAGATCTCTGGCTGGGGCCTTTCTGGCCTAAGGTCTGTCTCTCCCTCTCCCATCAGAGCTCAGGCCTCAGGAGCTCACGCTGTTCCCTCACCAAGGGCCCCTTGAGTGACACCTCTCCCCACCCCAGGCCATCCACCTGCCAAGCAGAATGGCCTCCACAGTCAAGAACCAGGAGAGAGAGGAATTGGCTTAAGGTTGTCCAAATGAGGAGCCTGTTTGAAGGCTGCCAAAGAGAGAGGCTGCCAGTGGCATTCACACGCTCCGGGGACGTTCCGAGTCTCTCCATCTGGATTTGTGTCTTCGGAAGATGAAGCTTGATTTGTAAATACACTCTTAATAAGCAACTTTGGGAATAAAACAAACATGGATTTTAAGATAGAATATGAAGTGTGACACACTGTATACAATTTAATATATATTTTTAGGAATTTTGTTATTTAAGAAAATGGAATGTGCTGGTACTTAACTTTACAGAAAAGAGAAAGAAGTGTTCTTTTACTGTCTGGAGAAAATAAATGTTCTCATTGTTGGAAATCAGGTGGTGGGGCCCAGACATCTTCATTTCCCCAGAGGCCTCTGGGAAGGGAGAGGCCGTGGGAGTCGGCCTAAACGTGGCCATGACTCCTTCCTAATGCCGAGATGGTTCAAGTGCTAGTGGTGTGTCCCAACACAGGCTTGAAGCTGAAGGCTTCTGATGGCCTTGGGTGTTGACCTAGGTTATGGAGTAGAAAGTACTGGGAGTCAGCATTTGGTAGGCACTTATGGTGTGCCAGATGCTCTTGCTAAGTGCTAGGGATCCCTGTGCTCAGGGATCACCCCCCTTAATGAGGAACACATTGTGTAAAGGAGGCATCTGAAACCCCACCAGCGTTCCAGTCTGTGGGGCGTCCTTGGGCCAGTCACTGCCCTGCCTCACTTGCCATGTCCTGCTCTAAATCCTGGCTTATGTCCAAGCCCACCCACCTTCCAGGTCTATAGTTCTAGCCGGGCAACAAGCATTTATTAAGCACCTACTGTATACAACAATACTAACACCACCTTCTTCCTTTAGAAAGTCCCATAGTCAGTGAGTAGGGAGGGCAGAGGGGGATAGTGGAAAGAAAGCTAAATTTGGATTCAGAGGCCCTGAGTTCAAATCCAGTCACTGCCACTTATTACCACTTGTCGACTCTGGCAATTCATGACTTAACTCCACTCGAAAATGAGGAGAGGACCAGAGGAAGCCTGTGGTTCTTATAGTTCTAAGGGACCAGACTCAGGATCAGAACCCTGACTGCTCATTGGTGTAAAGAGATGAACCCCGGGGTGGCTGGGTGACACCAGTCCTGGAGTCAGGAGGACCCGAGTTCCAATCCAGCCTCAGATGCTTAACACTTATTAGCCGTGTGATCTTGGGCAAGTCACTTAACCTCAATGCCCTGACCTCCCCCCTCCAAAAAAAAAAAAGATGAACCCAGAGTCTAGTCTCTGATCAGTAGAAGAACCCTGAGCACTCGTCATACTCAGTGCCCCTTGAGTACCCCCATCAGCCTCCACACTAAAGGCAAAGCCTGCCAGGACGGATGGGCATCTCCTGGAATTCAGATCCATGAACGTTACCATGCCCAGGCCATTGGCTCCCTAGGTTCAAGCAATTCACAAGAAAATTATGGTATAAGATTCCCTCATTTAACATATTCTGCATAATGGAGGGTGTAAGTGGGTGTGTGTGGGTGTGTGTGCATACATGTGTATACGTCCATACATGTGTATACGTGTGTACATGTGAGTGTGTGAGTACATGAGTGTGAATGGGTGTGGAAGTGGGAGTGGATGCATATGTGTATGAGTGTAAATGTGTGAGTGTAAGTGTATGTGAGTGTATGTATGAGTGTACATGTGTGTGAGTGTACGTGAGTGTGTGTGAGTGTGTACATGTGTGAGTGTGTTTGGGGCAGGGTTTGTAATTTCAAGGAATACCATCTCTGAACCTGCACTTGGGCTTCTGATCTGCAGACACATGAAGGGTCTGTGTTTGCTCTGAAGTTTAGTCTGGAAAAGACAAGCTCTGGGGGCTAGTGGTTAGGGAGGGGAAGGTGCATGACAACTGTCTTCTACATAGAAGAGAGATGAGATTTATTCTGCTTGTCCCAGAGAGCAAAATGAGGAGCCATTGGGGGTGTGGAGGTGGGAAAGAGGGTGTTTCAGAGAAGATAATTTAGGAAAAGCTTCTTAGTTTAAACATGGAATATCAGAGCTGGGAGGGGCCTGAGAACAGGGGATGTCAGGGCTGGGAGGGGTGTTAGAGAGCTATCCCTAAGTGGAATGGATTACCTCAAGAGGCAGTGGTTCCCCATCCCTGAAGATCTTCAAAGACTCTAAGGCTGTTTGTTGAGGACAAAGAAGGGACTCCTCCTTCATATGTCCAGCCTCTGATCCTGTGATGCCGTCCCTCAAGGACGCCCACCTCACAGTATCCCCAGCAATCTGAGTCCCTGACTAAATTTTGCATTTTGCCAACTGGCTTTCTAAAGTTAGAAGATTAAGCGAATGTTGAAAACTCAAAATAAATAAATAAAGTTAGAAGATTGCCCCCAACATGGCAAAGACTTCCCAGCCACACCCTCTCAGTGGCATAAAACCAGATTCCTTGGCTGGCAGGTGAGATGAGGAAGGAGCTTGCTGTGGTTCCCAGAAATGGGGGAGAGTAGGCCTTGGGATTCAAGCTGGGTTTTCCACCTGTTCTTCTGAAGAAATCTCAGTGCCAGCTGCTCCCAGTCCAATCCCAGCCTCCTTTGTGGGAGACCCTCACTAACTCAGACATTTCCCAAATACCCACCATGGTCAGACTCGGTCCGACTATGTGTGCAGGGGGCACTGGAAAGGAGTGGGGAGCCAGGCATAGGGTGGTGCAAATTCTCAGGGAGGGGTCTTATGCAGACCCTCCTGGAGGGAGTCTTCCTCAGACACGTCTATAGCTGGTGAGAACAATTCAAGAAAGAACTAGGCCAGGCCATCCGTACCTCTGGGAGAGTGGGGCCCCACTTCATCTCAGGGGCCCTGTAGCAGTCAGCCTGATTCCCTTGAACTCATCCTTTTGGGGTGCATTTCTCTCCTAGGTTACCTCATCTCCCCTTTCTCTGGCTTTTCCCAACAGCGCCTGCCCTACTGCCCTCTAGGGAGAAGTACTATTGTAAAGCTCTATCTAGGCTTCAGGTCCCACTCCATGCCAGGGAGGGGGGCAGGAGTGGAATTTCATTATCTGGCGATTTTTCTTCTCTAGGGCTCCTAGGTGTAAGTGCACAGAGCCCTGGGCCTAGAGTCAAAAAGATGTCTTTCTGAGTTCAAATCTGGCCTCAGACACTTGCTAACTGTGTGATCCTGGGCAAGTCACTTTACCCTGTCTGCCTCAGTTACTTCATCTGTAAAATGAACTGGAGAAGGAGTTGGCAAATCCCTCCAGTATCTCCGCCAAGAAAACCCCAAATGGGGTCATGAAGAATCGGATATGGCTGAAAACTCAACAACAGGCTGTTATGTCTCAAATTTGGATGAGAAAAGACCAGGGATGAGGGACACTTGCCTCGGATCCCCCTGTAAAAATGAGGAAGTTGTCTAGATGAATGCCAGAGCCCCGAGGTTATGAACCCTGACTGTGCACATCCTCCCAAGCTTCGAGGTGCCCAAGATGCCAATCCTTCCCCATCAGGGAGCCAGTCCCAGGGACGGCTCAGGCTTCATCATTTGTCAGGGATTCAAAGGCCTGCCTTTCCTGCCGAGAGAAAAGAGCCGGACAAGGGTGACCTTGTCTCCCAGCCTGGAAGTCACATGATCTCCCCTGCCACGTTTGGGAGACATGTAGCTTCAGAGCGACTGGTGACTCACAGAGCTGGCTGCCTTTTGTTTCTCCAGGGCTTGGTCCGGTCCTCATGGGGGGGCTTGTTTTCCCTCTCCTGAAAGGGGCTCTGGTGTGTGTGTGTGCAGGGGGGTGTATATGGCATGCTTCAGGCCCGGGAACAGGCAACATTTGCTCGGAAGCTAGAAGTCTCCGGTTCTGGTCTCCAGCTGGAGCCTGTGGGACCAGTTTCCTCCAGGCCCCCCGGGGGCGATGCTGGGGATGAAGGCCACGCTGACTCACAACCTGGCAACCAGCTTGTAAATTTCCAGCTTCATAAGACCCCTGAAAACATGAGTTTGCCTCATGGGTGAATTTCAAAGCACCGTCCAGCCCATCATACTAATTAATCACTGAGCTTTAAAGCTAGCTGGCATACCACAGCAAGCCTATGGAGGAGGGACAGAGGGGACTGTGGTGTCCATCTTATAGATGAGGAAAATGGGCATGAAACGACTTGGCTAAGAAGTAGAATCCGAACCCAGGATCTATCCCCTTCACCAGGCTGTTCCCATTATCTCTGTAGCACATGGCACAGGCAAAGAGAAAATAAACATCTGTATAGTACCTACTAACATACCAGGCACTGGGTCAAACGCTTTGTCCAGGGCTCATAGAAATTAGATTAAAGCTTGAGGGAATGACTGTAAAAGATCAATTTCCTTTTGCTTGTTATTGTTCCAAATTCTGGAAAATTTCTAAAGATAGTTTGTTTATAACTCATGTCTAGGCGTTCGTAAATATGAGAAATAAGGTCCCCGGTTCCTGTACAAGCACTTAGGTAACAAATGCATGCCCAGCAGAGGACAGCCTGTATTTCATGCCACAGAAAAAGTAGGGGCCCATAAACAGGTGCCAAAAAACCATAAGGTACTCACCATATCCTATGAGCTCCCTTCAGAAGGGAACTTAATGTGGGGTTACCCGCAGATCACTACCCTGATAGTCCTAGGAAATCCCTCTCCCACAGAGTCGTACAAATCTCTTACAGTCTTTTGGTAACATCCTATGGCTTGGGCCCCCTCCCAGCAGGCAAATACAGTCTGGGGCTGCCATAGGGTCATCACTGCTCAAGTGATTCATGGTAATAGGGGCAAGCCAAGCACAAATTCTCCGATCCTACGTTTATGGCTTTAATTCTTTACTGACCCTCCAGCTACAGGGGCTGCATGGATGATCTTCCTTATCCAAGAAGGACACTTTTTAGGAACTGTCTTCTCTCTAGAAGGTCAAAACTCTAAATTCTTGAATTTGGGATTCCTCTGAGGGCAAACCCCAAGACTTGGACAGCCCAAGAAATCTCCCTTCTCTGTCTAGAAAGTTAGATTCAAGGATCATGCAACAAAGGAAGTCAAAATGTTCCCTCCTCTATCAAGGAGATTGGGGTTCAGGGACGTCCCCCAGAAATTGCCCTTCCAGGTCATGTAGGCAAACACACACGTAGGCCTTTGCCATGTGGTTCTGTGGAAATTCTTGAGACCTCCATTGCTCTCATTGTTACCATCTCTTGTCTTAGAGAATTCTCAGAAATTATCCTCTCAGGGCAAGTTTCTATTCCAAGACTCTTGGTGGAGGGAGAAGGCATAACCACAGGGTCTAGGCTTTCACAGGCCTTCTCTGCTCCCTCTGACAACCTTCCCACTCCCAGCCAGGTCCATTCTGAACAGGAAAAAGGTGAAAAAAGCCAAGTAGAACTCGTGTTAGGTGTCTCTGTTCCTCCCAAGGGTCTGAGTCAATCAAATCTTGGTGGCAGCTCCTACACTGAAACTTGAAACAATCGCCTTATGTCCATTTAAATAGGTATCAGTGGTCACATCCAGATTCTAAGGGGAGGGAGGATGAGCAATCAAAGATTCCAATCAAAGTATTGATATAGAAATTCTTATGATCAACTACGTTCTCCCTGCCCCTCTCCTATATCACTTATATCTTACAATAATTCTGTAAGACAGACATTCTACAAAGTAGATTCAGGGGGGACAGAGGCAACAGCAATTAGGGGCATCAAGGGGGGCCTCCCACAAGATCTCAGCTCCAGACCTGAAAGGGTTCTCAGAGACCAGCTAGTTTAACTCCACCATCTTGAAGATGAAGAAGCTGAGGCTGAAGGAGGTAAAAGCAGCCTGCCCAAAGTCCCATAGGTACGAAGTAGGATTTGAATCCAAGTCCCTGGAGTACAAAGTCAATCCTCATTCCACAGTACCCCTTGAGGTAAGCATTGAAGGAGTGAGGGTGTCAGGGGTAGAGAGGAAAGGGGACCTGCCTGTGTAAGAGCCAGGAAGATGGTGTTTGGAGACCAGCAAGCTGGCCAGTTTGACGGAGGCATAGAGGCAGGGAGCAGGGCGCTATATCCGGCCAACCCGCCAAGGTCTGCTAGGGCCAGTGTGTGAAGGGCTTTGAAGAAGGTATTTGGATCAGGCTCTAAAGGCAACTCCATGTCACCCCCTGCTTTCCAGCTTGTGCCCCAAGGTTTTCCTCTCCCATCTCGGCCTTGGGTGGGGTGGGGAAGCCCATGGCTCTGCCTTGGTGGCCTGGGTTGTGGGGGACATAGCTCAGACTGTGGCTCCCTCAGGAGGGAAGGGCTTCAAACATCTTGTCAGGAGCTGAGAGTCAATTGGGGACATCACTACGCCCCCTCACCCAAGGTCTCTTAATCACAACCAACCCCCCCAGCAGCTCTTCACTCAGTTTGGCTCCTGGCCCTCAGCTGGCCCTGCCTACTCTCAAGACAACCAGGCTGGGCTAAAACCAAGACTCTCTTCTTTGACTCTCCTCCAGGCCTTTCATTGCGGCTCCAGATTAGCCAAGCTCTGCTCTGGAACTGGGGTGTATGGGAAGGCATTCACATGTGTAAAGACACATGGCTTTCCCTACTTCCCAGATCTCTCCCTAAAGTGAGCAGCAGGATTTCCCTAGATTTGCTCAGTCACTCCAGTCTCCCTGTCTGGTTGGCTTCCAGAGGCCAGCCTAGGTGACCTTGCTCTTAGGGGCCTGGCTTCTGAGGGCACAGCCACATTAGTCAAAATCAGTATGACCCAGTGGATAGAACACTGGTCAGGTAAAGCTGAGTTCAAATCCTGCCTTGGTCACTTACTAGCTGTGAGACGTCAGGAGCATCTCCTAAGATGATGGGTCCCAGTAGGGCCCTGGTTAAAGGGCTACCCAGGCTCGAGAACCTGGGCTCAGAGGGCTACCATCTCTCCCCACAGACACCCTGAAAAAGCAGCCAGCTGGTCATAGCACCACGTAACCCCCGAGGTCCTAACACCTCAGAAAAAGGAACAGGAAATCCACCCTCATGGCTACCATGGGGTGCAGGAGACCACCCCATGTTGTTCCTTTGGCCAGTAGATGTCCATGGCCTCTGGCCACCCTTTGTCACACTGCAGTTTCCTGTCACGTAAGTGCCCCTCTTGTACCACCAGCCTCTCCTCCCACACTACTGACTTTCTTTCTCACATCCCTGGCTCCTTTCTGGGGTAATCACTCTCTCTCCAACATCTCTCTCCCATCGTCCTCCCCTTCCACATGATTATTGTCCTTTTAAACTAGAAATACTGAAAGCTGTATGAGCTTAGGGAATGCAGTTCTCATAAACAAACATGGTGCCCATCGCTTGGATCTGCCCCATTACAGAGTTAAGTGATATGGACATTGTTATCCCTCCTTTACAGAGAGAGAACCTGAGGTTCGGCGAAGTTAGGTGACTTAGGTGACTTGTAAGTTAGACCCGGATCACTCTCAACTCAAGGTACAACACTCCTTCAACCATAGCCCACCACCTTTGAGGAGAAAGATCAAAGACAACCCCCAAAGGCAAACGGCCGCCTCTGGTTCTGGAGCCAACACATGGTACCAACAGGAGAAGAACCCAGCAGGCCAAAAGGCTTCTCAATGCCTCTGACATCCAAGAAGAAGGAGACTGGGTGTCATCTTGGTACAAGAAACAAAGAGGGAAAAATACGGTGTACAAAGGGCCCCATCCCACAACAGGGGCAGATGTTTCACACAGGAAGCAACCAGTCTGGCGAATGGCCTGGGATTCGTGTCGTGGGAGGATCAACTGAAGGAACTGGGAAGAGCAGAGGATTCTGGGAGAACATGAGAGTTGTTTGCAAGTTTTGAGGGGCTACTTCAAAGGAACCAGGAGCACCCAGTTGGGGAGGGAAAGAGAGACTGGCCAAGAGACTTAGGCAAGTCAAGTCAACAAGCATTTATTTATAAAGCACATACTATGTTCCAGGCATGTACTCATTGCTGGGGATACAAAAGAAAAAGTCATCCCTGCCCTCAGGGAGCTCACTAGACAACAGCCATGTACCAAGAAAACGCACACAAGCTAAATTGGAAATGATGTCAGCAGGAAGTTGCTAACATCAGGGAGGTTGAGGAAATGCTTATTATAGAAGGCAAATGCTGCTGCTGACTTACAGATGGGGAAACTGAGGCTCAGTAAAGTTGGGTGACTTAGATGAGACTTCAGGGAAGCCAGGAGGTGGAGATGAGAAGGGAGACAATTGGAGGCACCAAGGACAGCTGGTGAAAAGGTACAGAGTTGGGAAATTGCAGAGTTAGGTGTAAGAAGGCTGGTAAGGTAGGAAGGGGGCAGGTCATGAAGAACTTTAAAAGCCGAAGAAGGGATTTTATGTCTGATCCTGGAGGCAGGAGGAGCCACTGGGTTTATTGAAAGGTGATGGTGGAGGGTAGGTGGTGATATGGTCAGGCATTGGCTTTAGGAAGACCACTGCAAGGGAGAATGGACTGGAATGGAGAGGGATGGAAGGCAGGCAGGCAGGCAGGGGTGAGGCTATGAAAGCTTGAACACGAGTGGAAATCCAGGGAGAGAACGGACCAGAGATGTCACGAAGGGAGAAGCAACAAGATTTTGTGACAGATTGGACATGGGTCATAGAGTGAGTGGACCTTGGGCCAGAGTCCTCCTAGGTCTAGGACAGTATTGTGGTGGGCAGGGGTGTATGTAGCAGCGTGCATGAGGGCTGATGGAAAGCTAATCAGGCGTGGACTCTTAGCGGTGATTTAGGCTTGATGTCAGGACAAACTACCTAACAATTAGAGTCAACACCATAGGAGAATGAGCTGAGTTGGGAGGTAATGGGACTCCCTTCCTTGGAGGTCTCTGAGTAGCGGCTGGTTGACCACTTTTCTGATAGACTCATTTGTCCTTCCAACTCTGAAATTCTAAAAGGAAGTATTTAACTGTAGAGAAGTATTTGAACTCTGGGCTGGGAAGATATATTTTCATGGATGTAAGTGAAAAAAAAAAAGGAAAAGATCAGAACTGTGAACAAACCAGCTGCTGTATCCCTAAAAATTGAAAGAGAAAAGCTATTTAAGGAATGTAGAGCCATTCTCTGTACTAAACTGGTTTTCTTTTCCTTTGCAGAAAATATGGGAGGTAGAAATAAATTCCCTGGGATTATCCAACATAAAAACAGTTGTCCAGGGTTATTCTAATGTTGTGTTTCAGCAGGACAAAGAACAGAGTTTCCCATGCTTGACTGGAAAAGCACTAAAAACAAAACCAGAGGTGCAAGGGATTGAGAGCTCCTGGGGAGTTAGGGCTTCAACTTGGGGGTTCTCTCAGTTTGATTAGGGGCCCCTCTACTGCCTCGAAGATCATCTTGAGAAACAGCAGGACTGTGCTTCCTTTACTGGGGACCCTCCAGTGACCAACCCCCTGAATATTCAGCACGGTTTTCTCTATAGTAACCACCTGGGACACTGAAGGACCCCTGAAAAATTTCAGAGGCAGTCACTCCTAGAACAGGATGGCAGAGAGGTGACTTTTTTTCTTCCCCTGCCCTTCCCCAAATCAGATAATATTTGTAAAGCACTTAGCACAGTTCCTGGCACATAGTAGGCATTTAATTTCTCTACTCCATCCTTCCTCTATGAGATTTTGGAAGCAGTACTTAAATTATGCTTTCCTTTAAAAAGCCATTTGAGTTGTTCAACTGAAAACCAGGCATAGGAGATAGAATATGTGGATCTGAAGATAAACCTTAATAAGCATCAACTGGATCCAGCTACTCTGGAGTTTTAATGTTGTACCTTCCATTTTTGGCTGCATCCAGCAGACATACTCTAGTTCAGTAGTGTCAAATGCAAATCAACACCGGGCCCATTAAACCATGCGTAAAGATTGCTGTTGGTGGCATCTTGACTTGGAAAACCACACATTGACATGAACTATCTTTTATTGTGTTTTCATTTATTTTGCTATATATTTTCCAATTACAGTTTCATAATGGCCACCCCTCTTCTTGTTTATACACAAGTGAATATGATTGTCCTTTCCAGGTTGTGGATCAGAATAAGAAATTAAATGGGAATTTTTGGAAAGTTTTGCAGAAGCCACAGATGACACATAAAAAAATTTAGAAATGCAAGACATATGTATAGAGTTGTATAATATCAACCCAAATTTTACAATAAGATATTGTAAGCACCCAATAAAAGAAAAAAAATCAGACTTCTTTGGTATGAAGGGAGGGCCAAAATATTTTACATGGATTTTCCTGATTGTGGGAATGCCATGTTCCAAACCCTTGTGATGTGGAAGGGATAACTGCAATTCTTTCACATCATGAAAAAATATTCCCCAAGTTTCTTTCCAGCTCTAGCACTATGACCCTATAAAAACTGAAAAATGGGATGGAGGCTGGTCCATTTGATAAATCAGTGATTATTTTGGTGAATTTGTGCATATCCTTAGACTATAGTAGAATAAATCCAAGCAAGAACATTAAAACAGAAGCTGAAAAGCACAAGGATCATGTATATGCTGCTAAATGTTTAACAACCAGCTCTCTGGAGGAAAAAACTCACCTGTGCTCATTTATAAACACTTATGTTTAATCTGCATTATTATCATTTTATCCATTTCTTTCTTAAGTCTAGACAATCAACAAAACAATAAATTGAGCCCTGATACGTAGTATTTACCAATTTCTGAAGTATAAATGCTCACACTGAAAATTTAACAATAGGCTCTCTTGAGCAGCTGGCAATGATGGGAACCCAGGGAAGTTTCATCCACTTACATGCAGAGGCGCTAAAAGGGAACTCAGAACTTAGAGCAACTTAGATCCTGTTCACAACTTCACCCCAAAAGGGAGCTGGAGCAGCATGGGCTCTGAGTACCACCTGGTGGCATACACAGGAAATACACCCTGAGCAGCTCCAACCTAACCTACCAGGAGGAACCTGAACTCTGTTTTGTGGGAGCCCATGAGATTTGCCTTTCCTTTACATCCCTGCCTTTCTGCCTCTTAGTGCCAATCCAAAGCATTTGCTTCTATGGGTGGGAATGCCCTACCTTTGCACTTGCATAAACTAAGAAGGGTAAAATTGGGGGCAGTGGGAAGTAGTAGAAAGTGTGTGGGACTTGATGCCAAGAGACTTGAGTCTGAATCCTGGTCCCTATACTGTGAGACCATGGTCAAGTCACTTAACGATTTTAAGCCTCAGTTTACCCATCTGTAAAAGGGGGATGATAATCCCTACACTCTCTAATGCATGGTTCACTGTGAACTTTGCAGGCTCCAAGGTGATCTCAAGATCTGAGTTATTCATATTGGGCTGGAGCAGAGGATTTCACCTACACCTGACAAAACCAAAGGCAACCTCTGAGGCCAAGGACTCAGAAACAGTACATGACAATATAGGATTAGAGAATATTTGTTTAGGTGCATATGAGAATGCTTTGGAATAGACTTTGCAAAAGGGAAGCAGGACAATAGAGTCGATAGGATTTTTGTGAGAGGAAGAATAGAGATTGTGAAATGCACCATGAAAGATACCGCCTCATGTCTTCTGATCATGCCATGGAAAGAGCTGAAATTATTTTCTCCCACGCGGGCAGACTTGGCAGCACAGCATGGGAGATGAGCAAATTCCTGTTCAAACAGGAAGAAATTAAAAATGTGATAAGAAGAAACTTCAAAAGGGAGGGAAGCCTGCTCCCTTTCAAGATGCCAAAGGGCCGGGGTGTGCTCAAAAACACGGAGGAAGGACATACAAACTTCAAAGGACCAGGGGGCTCTTCCCAGGAGTCTGTGCGAAGAAACAGGGGAGGAAGAAAGGCGGAAAGTCGGGAAGAGAGAGCAGGAAATGTGGAGCGTTTGGACAACTGGGGGATGAGAGAGTAAAGCAAAAAGAGCACAGAGAAAAAATGTAGCAGGAAAAGCAGGAAGGAGGGGGGTGGGCAGACAGAAGGATGAAGGAACTGCTGGTAATCATAGAAGCAGAGAACCTGAGAGCTCAGCAGGGCCTCAGAACAGGGGATGTCAGGGCTGGGAGGGGCCTCATAACAGGGGATGGCAGAGCTGAGAGGGGTCTTAGAATATAGATCATAGAATGTCAGGTCTGACAATTATCAGCGCTGTTAGTGTCCATGGTATCCCAGATGCCTGCCTGTGCCTTGCCTTGATTATGATTCCAGGGACAGTCACCAGTCAGGAGCAGGTAGACTGGGTACCCAAGCTATCAAATGTTGGGTTCATCTGAAAGAGGGAAGTCACAGTGTGTCCTGGAGAGGAGGATGGGGGGCCTCCCCCTCTTGTCTAGCCCTGATTTCTCCCCTTTTCCTCCAAGCTCCAGGCTTGGGTCTCTGGGCCCGTCTCCTGCATCCCAAAGGGTGCAGAGGAGACGCAGCGTCCCACCTTGACCCTCTTCATCCTCTGCCCCACTGAGATGCCAAAGCTGCACCCCATGTGACAGATATCCAAGGACCAAAGGACCACAGATGTGCTGGAGCAAGTTGAGGCAGGGAGAAGGCCTTCCATTTTACTAACTAAAGTCTGGCTGTCCTACAGAGATGAGAAAGGAAAGAATCAAATGCACTTTTTCAAAAAGATGCAATCATTAAAATGGCAGGTAGCCAGGGGGCAGCACAGTGCAGAAAGCTTGCCCCCCCTCCACCACAGTCAGGAAGACCTGAGTTCAAATCTAGCCTCTGACACTTCCTAGCTGTGTGGCCCTGGGCCAGTCACTTAATTTCTCTTTGCCTCAGTTTCCTCACCTGTAAAATGGGCACCTATTTTTGGGACACTAGAGAGGGGTTTTCTGGTTTGGGCTGAAGTCAACAAGCCTCTTGTTCTATTTTGAATCAGCTTTATTAGCCTAATAGCACCTATTTTCCAGAGTGCCTGTTGGGAGGAATAAATGAGATGCAGCACCTGGCACATTGTGGGTGCCATGTAAATGTGCTGCTGCTGCTGCTGCTGCTGATGATGATGACATCTGGTTCTGTAAATACCCATCAGGTCCTCCAGGTAACTTGCTGCCTCCTGTTCAGTAAACTGCCCAAAATAACCCGTCAGAGTGGGGGGGAGGGTTAATCCGAGGGCTGTGGACTCCCAAGGGGGCTGTGGTAGATTTCCAGGCATCTGCAAACTTGGAAGGGAGGAAGTCGCATCTTTACTTTTGCTACCTTTTAACTGAATTTCCTCCAGTTAGTAGCACAGGCAACAAATATTATCCTGAAAGAGGCCCAGAAGCTTCATCAAGACACAAAAAAATGGTCACCCCCCCTTTAGTAGAGAAATGGAAATATTGACGTTATAGTATAAGTTATAGAGACAGAGACTGAGAACAATAGTTGTTCCCAGAAGCGTGTCAAGGGAAGCAAAGGGAGGGTTGTTACAACATACGTTTCATAGTCTGTAAGGTGCTTGATCGTGCCAATCTCTTGGAATTCTTGGGACAATAATGGCCTGAGAAACTCTCCCAGAGGATCGTTGTGTGTTTATAAATAAATTAGTGAATCAATAAAGAAAAAGCAAGTAAACAAATAAATAAATAAGGCTAATAAAGCTGATTCAAAATAGAACAAGAGGCTTGTTGACTTCAGCCCAAACCAGAAAACCCCTCTCTAGTGTCCCAGAAACAGAACATTCAACTTTAGAATTAGAAGGTACGTTAGACTCCATCTAATTCAACCCTATTATACTGTAGATATCACAATGCTCAGGGTTACCTCCTCAATTAAGCATTTAAAGGCTTAGATCTGAGCCCCTAAAATTACAGCTTATGAGCCCCACTAGCTTACTTATCTTTAATAGTCAGCCAGGAGATACCACTGGCTCCCAGTAAAGGCATTTACTAAGAACTTGTCAAAGTTGGGAGGGGCCTGAGAACAGGATGTCAGGGCTGGGAGGGGACTGAGATGTCATAGTAAAAATAATAGCTACAAAACCTCCCTCCAGTAAACCTGAGGCACGCTCTCCCACAAAGACACACATTGGAAGGAAGAGTAGATAAATGCATAGAGCATATTGAGAGAGGAGAACACAACAACTCACGCCTCTGGTCACTCCCGGCCCCAATGTCCTTTGTCTTTTAATGTCTTTTCTCTGGGCACTGAGTTTCTGCAGAGGGGTCACTCAGTGGCACTCCCTAGGTCTGTATTTCTCCATAGATAGATCCCCAACTATCACATCTAATTCCCTATTGAATTCATAGCTGACTCTCTTCTTTGCTGCCATGGGTCACATTCCCCAACACTGATGCCTACTCCCCTCCAGAGCTGTTTACACTACACCAGCTTTAGTCCAATAATCAATAACGATTACTCTATTCACCATACCTGACATTTGCATCATGCCATAAGCTTCGCAAAGCACTTCCGTGGACTTGGGTCCATTTAGTCCTCACAACTCTAATAGCAGCACTTATCATCCTTGTTCTACAGAGAAGAATCTGAAAATCTGAGATGTTCTGGGACTTGCCCATGGTCACAAAGCTGGTAAAGTCACACCCAGGCAGGTAGATCCAAGTTCACCCCTCAGTCCGCTCCTGCCTCTTGGCGGACATAGTTATGCAACAGAAATATCTTTCATGAGAGCAAATATGGCTGGTTCTGCCGAGATAAGAATGGCCAGAGAAAGTGTGTTGGTAAGACTGAGGCTCTAAACGAGCCAGAAGGATTATTCTGATTAGAATAATATATATATTTACTCTGGGTCAACACTTCCCAGTCACCATTTTCATTCATTTCAGAGGCATTCCACAATCTGTAAAAAAATATTTCAGCATTTTTCAGTCATGTCCAACTGCTCACTAGGTTTTCTTGGCAAAGATACTCGAGCGGTTTGCCATTTCCTTCTCTAGATCTTTTTACAATTGAGGAAAGTGAGGCATACAGGATTAAGTGACTCATTCAGGGTCACACAGCTAGTAAATGCTTGAGACCGGATTTGAACCCAGGACGATGAGTCTTCCCGGCTCCAGGTTCAGCGCTCTATCTATCACACCATACAGCTGGCACAAATGTGTGATAATTTGTGGGTGATAGCAGTAACAGCTAGGAGTCATGAAGAAAGGCTCATGAATAAAACCTTGAAAGAATCTAGAGATGTTCTCAGTAAGTGATCACACGGGTTCTACTTGACCACTTTGATAATAGTTGTGGAAATTCTGGGAAAAACTGAAAAACTCTTGGGTGGCAGTTTGCCAGCCTCCCCAGTAGAGTACCACCAACTCCATGGCTGCCAAAGTTTCAGTGGAAGGCAAGACTGGCTTTTTTTTTTTTTTGGACAAAGCCCCATCTGGAAATTCCCAGCTGGCACACCCAAGGGACAGATTCACAGAGAGGAACTTCCTACTGGCAAGACCCAAAGTGTCTAAGCAGGCAGGAGACTCTCTATTGCCAAATGGTCATGGAAACCCCCACCCCAAGAGGCTGACCAGGCAGTAGGGCCTTTTATGGATGGGGAAAAGGACACAGGGCTATGTTCTGTTCCAAGGCATAGAGTGATGAGAAACTGAGCCGGGCTATGGTAACCGATCTCCTTTAGAGGAAAAAGAGAACTTGTTGTTCAGAGAACAGAAAGAAGAGGGTGGGATCCCTTTGGGAAAAACGAAAATGGTTGCTGGGAAATGGAGAAGCGAATAAATGTGTGTATTATGCCCTTCATAATAGCTCCTCCTCCTCCTTTTGGAGCACGGAGCTTTCTAAAGTTCTGCCCATCAGTTAGCTCCTCTGAATGTGCACAATAGCTTGTCTAGCCTAGATGGTGTTCACGTGGCATGTCAAGGTCTGTGGAGAGGCAGTGTGGCTCCCTTGATTGAGTGGTGACCTTGGAACCCAGAAATCCAGGTTCTAGCCTGGCCTCTGATGTTCAATGGCTCAGGGACCCTGGGCAATTGCCACCCCTCTCGGAGACTCAGTTTCCTTTTTTGTAACAGGAGCAGGCTGGGTTAGACAGCTCGGTGGCTTCCTGCTATGAGTCCATCATCCCATGATCCTGGGTTGTGCTCTGCCAGCCAGGGGAAGAAGGCTAGGCACACCCTTCCAGCTCAGCATCCCAGACCTGGTGGGTAGCCAGTGATGCTCTAGACTCCTCTTCATCCTCTGAGTTTCTCCAAGACTTAATAAGCCCCCTCCCACTGGGAGCAGGCTGGAGGCTGGGGGTCTTCTGTACATGCTCTCTCTCAGAGCAACCAAGCAGACATATCCAACACTTCTCACTTTCCTCAAAGAGTAACTGTAACCCCTCTCTCTGTGGGGCCTGGCGACCCAAAGCAGATATGGGCTTGGCAGGAGGAAATTATATGTAGGGATACAAAAGGGAGGAAGGTTTGTCCCTCCCTCCTAGAAGAGAAGAAAGATCAACCTGTCCTGCCCCTGCCTGCCCTTAGCAGAAGTGTGGGGAAGGCCTCCTGAGTGCCCTCTGAGCCTGGGGACTGCTGCTTCCTTTCCTCCTCCAGGAGATTTGTTGGGGTCCCCCTTGGTGGGGGGAGCATTTCAGCTTCTTATCCCAGCCAGCCTTCTGGCCAGCCATCTGGGCATCCAGCCAGCCACCTGTAGCCCTGCTCTGCAACCAGAGACCTCTTTTCCATTCCAAAGCTGCCCCTACCCTACTCTTTCTGGGATCTTTCCCTTTTAGAAGATAAGCTCCTTCAGAATGTAAGCTCCCTGAGGGCAGGGACTATCTCTGGTTTTTCAGCATTTTGCACCCTGGATATCATAGGGTAGCCCAGGTAGGCAGCACAGTGGATACAGTGCCAGGCCTGGAGTCAACAGAACTCATCTTTTTTGAGTTCAAATCTGACCTCAGACACTTCCTAGCTGTGTGACCCTGGGTAAGTCACTTAACCCTGTTTGCCTCTGTGTCCTCATCTGTAAAATGAGCTGGAGAAAGAAATGGCAAAGCACTCCAGTATCTTTGCCAAGAAAAACTCAGGTGGGGTCACAAGGAGTCAGATATGACTGAAACAACTTGACAATATCATGAGGTGTCTGGAATGCTGGGAGTCAGAAAGGTCAGAATTCAAATCTGGCCTTAGATACTGAGTAGCTGCGTGACCCTGGGTAAGTCACTTAACTCCTGTTTGCCTGCTCCCTCATATGTAAATGAGGTTGGTTAGAGCATTGGGTTGTTTTATGATCAAAAGAGATAATGTGGGCAAAGTGTCGCAGCGCTGGGCATACAGTAAGTGGCACATTAATGTCCGTTGTTACTGTTGGTGGTGTTACACAGGAAACATTCATTGGCTTCTGAAAAAATTTCATTCATTCATAATTGTTTTGTTCTTCAGTCTGAATTTCTAATTTCATTGGTATGGGAAACTCATGAAAATTCTTCTCTTATGAACTAAGCAGACTTACAGATTTGCTTGGGGCACAGAGAGGACCAGTGACTTCCCCAGGGTCACACAGCCAAAATGTGTCAGAGGCCAGTCTTGAACCCAGGTCTGCTTGACTCCATGGCTGGCTTCCTCTCCATCAGGGCACACGGCAAGACTCCTTGAGAGCCAAGACTGCCTTCTGCTTTCCTTTACATCCCCAGAGCTCAGTACATAATGAGCACATAGTAAATGCTTATTGAGTGACTACTTGAAGAAAAGGAAGAGGAAAAAGAAGAGAAAGAGGAAGAAGAGAAAGAAGGAAGAAAAGAAAGAAGAAGAAGAAAAAGAAAAAAAAAGAAAAAGGAGAAGAGGAAGAAGGAAGAAGAAAAAGAAGAAAAAGAAAAAAGAAAAAGGAGAAGAGGAAGAAGGAAGAAGAAGAAGAAAAGGAAGGAGAGAAAGAGCAAGAAGAGGAAAGAGAAGAAGAGGAAGGAAGAGGAGGAAGAAGGAAGAGAAGAAGGGGAAGAGAAAGAAAAGGAAGAAGAGGAAGAAAAAGAGGAAGGAGGAGGAGGGGGAGGAAGAAAAACGAAGGAAGAGAAGAAGGCAGAGAAGACTTATTACCAGAATTAAATAAATGTTTTAAAAGGTTGTCATTAAAAACCTGCACCTCAAAGGTCATGTCCCTCAGAGACCAGGGATGGATGGCCCAGGGCTCTAGGCTATAAATTATAGGTGGGAAAAGCGAAGTCTGAGCAGGAGCCACAGCCTGAGAAAATACTGAGGGTGGAGAGATGGGAGGGGGAGATGAGGACGATGAGCAGGTTTGGGGAGAGACAGAATGATGGGGAGATGACGGTCAGGGGTATGAAGGACACTTACGGGTGATGGGGATATCCAGGGCTCGCCCACCCCCTGCAGTCACCGCCCTGGTCCACGCCTTCTTGCCTAAACCATTTACTGTAAGCACTGCCTTTTCTGCTCCACCTTCTTCGAGCATCTCCCCACTCAGCCGCCACATCTTCCTAAAGTGCTGGTGAGCCCATGTTGCCCCCTATCCAATAATTTCCACTGGCTCCCTATTACCTCTGGGATCAAATGCAAAATCCTCTACTCAGCATTCAAATCTCTTCACAACCTGGCTGCCTGCTAGCTTTCTGGTGGAGCTTCACTCCACTGTTGAGTAGTACTGGCCCACTTGAAGTTCCTTACTCATCTCCAGCCTCTGGACCTTTGCCCTAGCTGACCCTCATGCCTAGAATGCTTTCCCTTCTTACTTCTAACTTGTCTCTAGGAACTCAGTTTCCTTCAGGATTCAAGCGCCACCTTCTGGAGGGGTCTTGTACTGGTCCGCTCAGCTTCCAGTGCCTTCCCAGACAAGATTACCTTGTGACTATTTTCTATGTACAAAGTTATCTCCTTCGATAGAAGGTAGAGACTGTATCATTTTTTGTCTTTGTATCGGCCCTCTGGAGCACATACTAGGTACTTGCTACATGCTCATCGATTGATCAGCTCATGACATGTGGTATATATTATTAAGCCACTTTTACAGAGAAGGAAACTGAGGTTCCAAGAAACCACCCATGGTCACGGTCCCAATAAGTCTTGGAAATGAAATTTGAACTTAGGTCTCTCCTGACTCCAAGGCCAGTTGTCTGTCATCTGTACTCTGGAAGATTCCATCCTAATGGGAAAGAGAAGCAGCCTAGGACTCAGCTCAGGACCCCTGCCCTGATCAGAGACCCCCACAGGGTGAACGGTACCCTTTGTCAGTCTGCCTTGAGGTGTGAGATTTGGGGAGTTGGGACCAGAGAGGTCACTGGGAGAGGCAGCAGTGAGCCAAAGCCTACCCACCCCCCACCATTTTTTCCATCTACCTCCTAGAATAGGGAACTGAGATGAGGAAGGGGAGGAGTGGCTGGTGCTGCTCCCCTCCCCCACTGTCCCTTCTGCCCCCCACCTCTGGGACTGGTACTGCTGCTCCAGCTTCCAAGCTGTGCCCTACTTTAGTCCAGAAAGGCCAGAGGTCAGTCTCAAAGGAGCCATCCAGGAAATAGTGCCACCAAAAGAACTTTATCAAAGGGAACTGTAATAGTGAAATATGACTTGTGGCCTGACCTTGGAATCAGGAAGTCCTGGGTTTGAATCCTGACTCAGATACTAGCTGTATGATCCTGGGCAAATCACTCAACTTCTTTCTCTCACCTATTAAACAGGGATGATGAGAGGAGCACCTACCTAATAGAGTTGTTGTGAGAATTGGATGATACGTGTAAAATGCTTTGTGAACCTTAAAGCAGTCGTGATGGCTAGGTGGCTCAGTGAATAGAGCCCCAGCCTTGGAGTCAGGAGGACCTGAGTTCAAATCTGACCTTGGACACTTAACACTTTCTAAAGTGACCTTGGGCAAGTAATTTAACCCCAATCACCTTGCCTTTCCCCTCCACAATACAAACAAAAACCTTAAAGCACTCTATATACATGAACTATTAATAAAAATAATCACTAGATATAATTTTATCACCATTTTTATTATTAGAGTCCTGTCCCTGGAGTTAGGGAGACCTGAGTTCAAAACCAGCCTCAGATACTTTCTAGCTGTGTGATTCTGAGTAAGTCACTTAAACTCTGTTTGTGTTAGTTTCTTCTCCTGTAAAACAGGGCTAATAAGAGTTCCAATCTCATGCGGTTATTGTAAGGATTAAATGAGATGTTATTTGTAAAGTGCTTTGCAAATTTCAAAGTGCTATATAAATGCTATCTTACTGTTATTAATTATCTTTTAATTATTACTAAAACATTCTGTTCTTAGGGGATAATTGATATCTCTGAGTACTTTCATCAATATTAAAATGAATGAATCATGAAATAGTCATTAAGTAGCAAGCATGTCCCAGGCACTGTGCTAAATGTTGGACCTACAAATAAAAGGAAGGAACAAAATCCTTGCCCTCAAGATGCTTCATTCTGCTGATGCATGAGGAGGAGTGAGGAACTAGGGGAAAGGAAAGGGGAGAAGATCATGAGAAATTGATCAGGCAATTTAAAAAAATCAACAAATAAAAAGCCCCAACAAACAGAGAAGAAAATCTGAAAATCAAAGAAGAGATCAACAAATCTGAACACAAAGAATTATTGATCTGACAAATAAAACTAAGAACTGGGTTTAAAAAAACTAATAGAACATGTAAACCATTAGCTAATTTAATAAAAAATGAGTGAGACAGAGAGACACAGAGAGAGAGACACAGAGAGAGAGAGAGAGACAGAGACAGAGACAGAGAGAGACAGAGAGACAGAGAGAGGAGAGGCAGAGAGACAGACAAAGAAAGGCAGAGACAGAGAGAGACAAAGCCCCAGAGGGGAAGAGTTGGGGATAGAATTCAAGGTCTGCCTGTCTGCTTTTCCTCTGTAGGAGCCAGGACATGTCCCTGGAGGGACAACTGAGTAAACTCTGGCTGCCCAGGGAGATGTGAAAGTGATGTGGTTCTTTTTACAAACAAGGCTGGGCATCCGCCCAAAAGGTAGCTTCGGGTGGTTGACTGCCGATGGAGATACCAAATGTCATCTCATTTTCAAAGGATCATTTGCCTAAAAAAAAAAGGTAGGAATCCTGCTACAATTCCCTGAAAGAGGAGAACCAGCATCTGATTGAATTTCCTTCTTTGTTGTTAATGTTTTATTGATACTTTTTTAACCTCTCTCATCACTTCCCAGTGACTTCTCTCCTCCCTCAATAGGACCTTTCTTTGTAATTAAAAAAAAACCACACAGTTAATCAAACCACATCAACACACTGGGACACGCTACCATGTGGCCTAATGGAATCTATGCAAATAAAATCATCATCTTCATCACTTACAGCACCTGCTATATAAGCACTGTGCTAGACACTTTACAATTGTTCTCCCATTTGATCCTTACAATGATCCTGAAATGATTGGTGCTGTTATTATCTTCATTTTACAGATGAGGAAACTGAGGCCAACAGAGGTTAAGTGACTTGATCGGAGTCATACAAGTAGGAAGGGTCTGAGGTTGGATTTGAACTCAGTTCTTTGGGAGCCCTACCCCCCGTCTATCCACCATAACTCCTAGGCATTCCTCAGCAGCTAAGGAGCCAAACTGGGGTGAGGAGCTAGCTCTGTAAGGTCTACTGAACTCCCCTTAGAGAGAAGTAAGAAAACATGGAAAGAGAGAAGCAGAACGAGGCTTCTTAATGGATACTTTTAATCTGTACCTCCCAAAACTAGGTACAGGGCAGCACGCCACTGGGGGCTCACGAGCAGTAATGCAGACATGGAATGATAAATGACTGATGGGTAGGCGAAGGCACATCCTAATGGGGCCCAAGAGCCTGGATCGGTGTCCAGAGGGACCTCAGAAACCAGTCCCTCATTTAACAAATGAGGAAAATGAGACCCAAGGAGGGTGACTTGCCCAAGATCACACAGGTAGCAATCATCAGGGATGGGATTTAAACCCAAGTCGCTGACTCATGAGCCAATGTCTCCTTACCAGGAAACACCGTCCTCCAAAAATGGCTGGTTAAACAGCTGTTGTTCAGTGTTTTCAGTGGTGTCCAATTCTCCATGACCCCATTTGGGGTTTTCTTGACAGAGATACTGGGTGGCTTGCCATTTCCTCCTCTAGCTCATTTTATAGATGAGGAAACTGAAGAAGAGAGGGTGAAGTGACTTACCCAGGGTCACATAGTTAGTAAGTGTCTGAGGCCAAATTTGAGCTCAGATCTTCCTGACTCCAGGCCTGGCACTTTATCCGCTGTTATTCCAAGCTGCCCATAATTAAAGCAATCTGGAGCTAATGGAAGAATCTGGTGGAAGACAGAGACTATAGGTATATTCTGCCTAAAAGACTTAGGTTCAAATTCCAGCTCAACTCTTGACTTCCTGTGAGACCTTGGGTTTCTTGCCCTCTCCAGGACTCAGTTTCCTCTTCTGTGAAGTGAATAAAATGGGCTGGATGACCTCTAAAAATCCCTCCTGGCTCTAAATCTTATCCTAAGAACAGGAAGGAGAGGAAATAACAGAGGCAGGAAAGTTCACCAGCTTCCAAGCTCTTCATTCCGCAACCTCCTCAGAATCCTGCTTACTTACTCCTGTGGTGAAACACTTCTTGACTAGGGGTTGAACTGGATGATCCCAAGGCTTCTTCCACCTCTAGCCTATCATCCCTGCCCTTTTCTTGTTGAGACCTTGTAGGGTCCCAAGCTGGAAGGGAGCAGGTACTAACTACACATGACGCTCCACCCTCCATTCTCTCTCCAGCCAAATCATCCCTAGCCGGGGCAGCTAAGGGGTGCAGTGAGTAGAGCACTGGCCCTGGAGTCAGGACGACCTGAGTTCAAATCTGGCCTCAGACACTTGACACACTTACTAGCCATGTGACTTTGGGCAGGTCACTTAACCCCAATTGCCCTCCAAAAAAAAGAAAAAAAAAAAGAAGATCTCCCTGATTCTCCAACCCCTGATTCCCCAACTGCTGGCCTTACCTTCCTGAAATCTCCTTGTATTTATTTTGTGCCTATCTTGTATTTTACTTGTGTGTGAATGTGAATACAAGCATATATATATCCTTCCCCTCCCCTGTACCCTCCAAGCAGAACATAAGTTTCTTGAGGGTAGGGATTATTTCTCTTGTATTTATTTGTAGTCAAGCCAGTGCTAATTCAGTCATTTTTAGCTGCATGATTTTCAGCTCTTGGTGACTCTGTGTGAGGTTTTCTTGGCAAAGATACTGGAGAGGTTCACCATTTCCTTCTCTAGCTCATTTTACAGATGAGGAAACCAAGGCACACAGGTTAAGTGACTTGCCCAGGGTCACACAGATAGTGTCTGAGACTGGATTTGAACTCATGTCTTCCTGACTCCAGACCTGGCACTCTATCCACTGTGCCACGTAGCTGCCCAGTAGGTTCAGTGGGTATTTAATAAATGCTCATGGATTGAATGATCCAGAAACTTCTTTGTTTTACAGATGAAGTGCAGCTAAGGGAAGGGCTTTGCCCAAGGTCACATGGAATAGAAGGGGGATCTAAATCGAGGTTCTCTGGCTCCAGACTCAGAGCTCAGAGCTTGACAGGCAGAGATGGGGATGGGGATGGGGGGGTAAGGATAAGTAGGCAAGAGAGGTTACATGTACTCAGTGACTAGTCAGGCCCCTTCCTTTCTTCCTCCCTGTCTTTCTGCCTTTCTTCACATTCTTCTTTCCTCCGCTGCAGGACAGACATGTCCTGAGATTGCAGAGGGGACCAGGGCTGGGCTGGTGACTGAGCCCAAACACTGACCCTCTGAGGAGTGGCCTCTGCCTTGGGCTCTCTGATGAGCCCTTTGGTGGACGTGGCAGGGTTTCCTGGACAGGGACCAGGGCAGGGATGAACTAGCATTGAAATTGAGGGGCTAGTCCCAACATCAGCTCTTTGCAAGCCCACCGCTTTACCTGACCCAAGCTATGGCTTCTCCCTCCATAGCAAAGCAGAGCTCCCACCTGTCCCTCGGAACAGATAGAAACTCTTCTTTGACTTTTAGAAAACTCTGTACGTGTGTGTGTGCATGTGTGTGTGTGTGTGCATGTGTGTGTGCGTGTGCATGTGTGTATGTGTGTGCGCGTGTGTGTGCACATCTTTGTATGTATTTCTATATCTCCTTGGCACACCAGGCACATAGTAGGAATTTAATAAATGTTGATTGACTTCTTGTCTCTTGATTGCTTCTTGTTTCCCCCCATAGAATGTCAGCTCTCTGTGAGCAGGCATTGCTTCACTCTTTGGACTTCTAGCCCCAGACTCTGGCACCCACCAGGCTCCTAATAAATGCAAGTGGATGGACTGGCTGACTCACTCCCCCTACACAGCCCAGGTTTTCCTCCCTGGTCTTTGTTGTTGTGATTGTTGAGTTGTTACAGTCATTTCCAACTCTCTGTGATCCCATTTGGGGTTTTCTGGGCTCAGATATTGAAATGGTTTGCCATTTCCTTTTTAAGCCCATTTTAAAGATGAGGAGATTGAAGCACACGGGGTTAAGTGACTTGCCCAGGGTCACCCGACTAGTAAGTGTCTGAGGCTGGATTTGAACCCAGGAAGATGAGTCTTCCTGACTCCAGGACTGATGCTCTGTGCACTATGGTGCCCCTAGCGGCCGTATCTGGACTAGTGCAACTAATTGGTGTCTGCTTCTAGTCCCTCCCTACTTAAATCCATTTTGCACTCACCTGCCAAGGTGATTTTCCTAAATTCAGGTGTGCCCCTGTCAGTCTCCATCCCTGCTTAGAATGGCTCAGCAGTTTCCTGTTGTCTCTACCATATGGCGTTTCTTAGGGTCACAGATCCAGACTGGAAGGGACCTCAGAGGACAGCTAGCCCCAACTATTCATTTTACAGAGGGGGAAACTGAGGTGTGGGGCTGCTTTACCCAAAGTCATACAGGGCATAAGCATCAGAGGTAGTATTTCAGCCCAGACCCCCAGACTACCGAGCTAGTGCCCTTTACGCTCTGGCCCCAGCCGAGGTTTCCAGGCTCCCCTTCCCATACTCTACTGTACATATGCCAGCCAGATTGGCCTTCTCATTCCTTACCCACAATGTTCTCTCTCTTCTCTCTCTGCCTTTGTATGGCCTGTCCCCCAAGCATCAAATGCCCTCCTTCCTAATCCCTGCCTCTTGGAACCTGCAGAGCCAAGAGTGTGCTGGTAAATGTTCAACAAATAGCTCTCTGGGAGAAAAAACATATCCCACAACACACTTTTAAGTTTAATAGGCATTATTAACATTCTCTCCATTACTTTCCTAGGTCTAGACAGTCAACAAAACAGTAACTCAAGCCTAGACATGCAGTGTTTGAGGATTTCTGAGGTGTAAACACTAATACTGAAGATTTAACAATCAGCTCCCTACCAGCCCCTGCCCCCCTGCCTGGAGTCAGCCCAGGCTCAGCTTAATTGTAGCCATCTGTGCAGAGGAGGTGGCTCCTGATTTCCCAGCTGGTAGGGCTCCCCCTCCCCGAGAATCATTTTCCATTCATTCATGTGCAGAAATTTGAGGAAGTCAGGGATTATTTCAGTTTTGTCTGTGTATATACCCAGTACACGTACTCTGGAAGCCACATAATAGGTACTTAATAAATAGTTACTTGATTCGATTCAATTCAGCTGGAGATGGAGGGCAATCCTGTGGAAGGTGTGCTAGACTTGGAATCAGAGCTCAAATCCCAGCTCTGATATTTACTTACTATATGACCTTGGATGAATTACTTAACCACTCTGGGCCTCAGTTTACCCAATCTGCAATATAAGCAAGTTGGATTAGGTGAATTCCACGGTCCCTTCCTGCTCTAAATCAGCCAATTTGTGTGAACTGTAGGTACCTAATTAATTCTCATTGAATTATTCAATTCAGGTATCTGAGACTGCCTCTGTGGGTCTCCTTTGAGGGCCTTTCTCATCCAACCCTCTCTCCCAATACAGAAATTTCTGCAGTAGTTTGTCATCCAGTCCCTGTGTGAGCCCTTGTGATAACAGAGAACTTACTACCTACCAAAATCGCCCATGTGGGTTCTAGACAGCCCTAAGTGTTCTTCTTTATATGAAGACAAAATCTGCCTCACCATAACTTCCTCTCATTTGTCCAGGTTCTGCCTTCGAAAGTCACACACAATGGGACTTCCGTGCTGCTTGGCATTCATTGATTCTAATCACAGTTCATTACCCCAAATCTTTTCCAGTCTCCTCAAGCCTTCAACTTTCCTTCAGTAGGTGGTCTCTCTTCCTCTAAAGATGGTTGTCATCAAGTAGAATCTCTCCCATCTTCTCTTTTCTCTGTTTCTAAATGGATATATCAAGTTTAAAATATCTACTGGACATACAGATCAGGATGTCTGAAAGGCAATCAGAGATGTTAGATCGGAAGTCAGCAGGGAAGTTAGGACAGAATAGGGAGATTTAAGAAATATCACAACAGAGATGGGAATTAAATCCACAGGGACTGATGAGATCCCCAAGTGAAGTCATATAGATGACCTGGAACAGAACCCCAACGGTTAGAGGGTGTGATCTGGAGGAGGATCCAACAGAGGAGACAGAGACAGGGTGGTCAGAGAGGGAGGTGGAGAACCAGGAAAGCCAGTGTGCTGAAAACCTAGAGAGAAGGGAGGATCCAGGAGGAGAGAGTGATCAAATGAGGGATGAGAAAAGGCTGTTGGATTTGACAGCTAACAGATCATTGGTAACTTTGATGGGAGCATTTTCAGTGGAATGATGGGGGCAGAAACCAGATTGTAAGGGGTTAAGAAGAGAGTGTGAAGAGAGAAAGTGGAGGCCGCTTTTGTAGATGGCCTTTCAAAGGGGTTTAGCTACAAAGGGCAGATGGTATATTGGTCCATAGTTAACAGGGATGGAAGGCTCAAGTGAGGATTTTTTCAGAATGAGGAGACCTGGGCATGTTCATATGCAGTAGGGAAAGAGCCAATAGACAGTAAGAGATTCTAAGTGAGTGAGAGTGGGCATGACAGAGAGGGGAGGGTAGTCTGTTGGAGGAGATGGGATCACTGGAGCAGATAGAGTGGTTAGCCTTGGTAAAGAGTAAGTCAACTTTATTTCGTGTGTGTATGTGTGCGCGCACATATAATGTTTTACACACACACACATATGTATACACACATAATACAGAATGCTCTGCTTGATGTTCAAAGCTCCCCATAACCCATCTTCCTCTTACCTTTCCATTCTTTTCACACCTTACTCCCCAGCTTGTGGGGGCCCCCTCCACTCATCCTGATTGATATATCTGGCCACTGGCCCCAGATGGCTCTGGAGGAGAAAGTGAGGCTGGTGACTTTGCATGGCCCTGCCTCACTTAAATCAAATTCACTTTCATGTCATGGCATCACCTTCCTGATGCCATGGTCCTCTTTAAGAACGAAGGACAAAGCAACATGTGTAGTCTAGTGAAACTGGGCTCCTGGTCTTCCTCCGTCTCTCGGCAGCAGGCATTCTCTCTAGCTGTCCTCCATGCCTGGAACACTCTCCCTCCTCTGCTCTGCTCTACTCTGACTACTGACCTCCCTGGATTCCTTTAAGTCTCAACTAAAATCTCATTTCCTACAGGAAACCTTCCCCACCCCCTCTGAATCTCAATCCCTCACTGTTTCCTACTTTTTCTGTATACATCTTGTTTTGTATTTATACGTTTGCATGTTGTCTGCCATATTGGACTATAAGCTGCTTGAGGGCAGGGACTATCTTCTGCCTCTTTTTGTATCTCCAGTGCTTCGCACAGTGCCTGGAACAAAGTAGGAACTTAATAAATGTTTATTGAAGGAAGAAGGAAGGAAGGAAGGAAGGAAGGAAGGAAGGAAGGAAGGAAGGAAGGAAGGAAGGAAGGAAGGAAGGAAGGAAGGAAAAGAGCCTCTTTGTGTGAGCGAGGGGTGAAGGAGGAGAGAGTGGCAGGAGGCATCTGAGTTATAGGAGGTAAGGAAGAAGGGAGAAGAGGGAGCTCACAGCAAATGGCCTCAATTTTTCTTGTAAAATGTGAGGCAAAGTTCTCACAGGAAAGGGAGGGTGGAGGAGGAGCCTTGGGAGGCTTGAGGAGGGATGAAAAGGTTTGTGAGAGGGATATTGGAGAGTGGGAGAGTGATGTAATAAGAGAAGTAGAGTAGGATTGCCGAGAAGCAGTGAGTGCCCACTTGAGGCTGTAGTGGACCCAGTCAGCACAATTGTGTGATGTTCTTAACCTTCATTCAGCTACATGAATGTAGACGTGAAGGCAACACATGGAGGGTATGATCCAAGGCTGAGGCTTGGCAGGGCACATTATTGGTGAAATGGTGAGGGGGAGGACTCAAGAGAAGAGAACAGTGTAGCATTGAATTGGTTTGCCAAGGAGTCACGAAGGGGAAAAGAAGATAGAGGGGCTAGTGCAGGGGAGATGGTCTGGGAGAGAATTGAGGGTCAAGGGATCAGAGGTCATAGTGAGAAAGAGGAGGAGGGTTGTGGAAGGGAAGGCAGAGGGAGAGGTGAAAGCCAATAGATTATGATCATCTAAGGAGATTTCAGAATTTTCACATGGAGGTGGTGCATTTGTGGGTGATGGGAAGTTTGAGGGTGTGACCATCTTTGTATATGACTAAAGGGGGATGAAGGAGTAGCTTGTAGGAGGTGAGTAGGTTGAAGAATTGAGTGTTAGGGTGCTTTTGAGGGAGAGTCAATGCATATGTTGGCATTAACCTCTGCTTATTTGTGGTTGAGACACTTTCAGGTAATGGAGCAGTATAATATATTACCATGTTTGTTGAAAGACAGGTAGCATGAACAGAAGTCGCAGAAAGAATATTTTCTTAGAATCTCCCTTAGTCCTGTGCATATGCTAGAGTTCCATGAGATTCCTCCAAGGATGTAGCCTAGGAGGTCACTCTGTTCCATTGTCCTTTGATCACCTACATCAAGGGAAGCACGAATCAGGGAGATGTCCCCCCACACAAAGGTATTTGGCCCTGCTGTGGAGGATCCCCAGGGCACAGGCTCAATGGAAGAAGGAAGCCCTTTGGACAGACAGTTTCTTCAGGCACTCTTCTCTGCATGTGAGCATGGGCTGGTTGAAGAGAGCCTGAGACCATAGCAGGACCTCTTCAAACCATATGGAAGAGCTTGGTGTAGCCATGCACATAGGGTCATTCCATCCCACCCACCCCCATCCTCCCCAGAGCTCCTGTTCCTTCTAAATCAAAGGTGTCCAACAATCCCAAATGTGGCCCAAGCTAAATCAAAATGTAAATAGTAAAAATTTTAACAAAATGAATAAAAATACAACTGAACATAATGCTAATGTGGGTTTTTCTAAGTCAACATGTGACCCTTAAGTATGGTTTAGTGCCCCTGAGTTTGACACCACTGACATCATCTCTCCCGCCTGTCTTGTGTGCAATGAGGAAAAATCTCAAGTCAGTGAAGAATTTTGTCTTAGAACAATGTCCCTGAGGGATATTCAGAAATCTACTGGATCTTGACTGCAATGTACCAGAGAACCTTGAGCTGACTTAGCTCTCTATAGAAGGATGGATGTACAGCTTTCTCTGTGTCCCAGCTAAAGTCCCACCTTCTACAGAAAGTAGAAAAGAAACTTGTGGCACCCTCCCTGGAGTCAGCAAGACTCATCTTCCTGAGTTCAAATCCAGCCTCAGACACTAGCTGTAAGACCCTGGGCAAGTCACTTAAAGTTCTTTTCCTCAGTTTCTTCATCTGTAAAATTAGCTGGAGAAGGAAATGGCAAGCCACTCCAGCATCTTTGACAAGAAAACCCCAAATGGGGTCATAAGAGCAGAACATGACCTAACCTAACAATAATTACAGAAAGCCTTTCTTGGTCTCTTAATTCCAGTCCCTTCCCTGATTGATTATTTCCTGGTTTATCCTCACTATAGCTTGTTCGTATATAGTCTTTGCAGATATCTCTCCATTATGTCCTCAAGGTTAGGGGCTGTCTTCTACCTTGCTTTATAGCCTCAGTGCTTAATGTTTATTGATTGACTGAATCCCAGTATATCAGATACCTCAAGCTGGAAGGAATCTCTGAGGCTCTCAGTCAGACCCTTCATGTTACAGAGGAAGCTTAGCTGGACAAGGTGCCTTGTCTAGGTCACACAGGTTGTAACTGTCAGAAGCAGGATCTGAACTCTATTCCCCACTTCATGTCCCTCTCTTATGCATTCATTTATTCTTCATTCATTCATTCAACAATCATATCTCTGTAGGAGAATCACAGAATGTCATTGGTGAATGAGACCACAGGGTCAGTCCATCTAGCTAGTCTAACCCACACCCAAACTAGAATCCTCTAAGAATTCCACAAGGGATCATCTAGTCTTTGTTTCAGGACCTGCTGACTTTGGAGTGACCCAGGCCACTTTGGACAGTTCCAATTATCAGAAGCATGGATGTGGATACACAATGTATCTAAGCCCATTTACGCCCCCCCCATTGATTCTCAAAAGCAAAAATGAGGATAAAGAAGGATTTTCCAATGATATTGAGGCAAAGTTCAGAGAATTTTTCTCCCCCAAGTTTTTTTCCAGTCAAGGGACAGGGTGTTGAAATCCAAAGTAATCCCACCTAATCTGGACATCAGGCATCCCTGAACCAAACAGGAATGAGAAAAGAAGCATCTGAGAAAGGGGGAAATGGGAACAGATAAGAGACAGATGTAGCCTGAATGGGCAAAGAGCAGAGACCAGAAGACCCAGGCAGCCCCCAGGCTGCTGGAGCAGCTATGAGGGGCTTCTGGGCAGAGTCCCTCCCATGTCATGGAGAAGCAGCCAAATTCCATCCAAGTCTGATACTTAGCGACACCCAGAGAAACCCCAGCCACAAGCCCCCATCTGCCCACCTCACGTCTTTCAGGACCCTCCCAGAACCCAGACTCATTGACTCAAATGAGCCTCTGAGTAAACACTCTGCCATCCTCTGGACAAAGTCTTCAGCTGGCATTTAGAACTCTCCACCATCTGCCTCTCAGCCATAAGCACCTTTCTCAATTGATCTTATTTCTGTTTACTCTGCTTCAGGCAAACTGGCCTCTAGCCACATGACTTTCCAACTTAATAAATATTTATTAAGCACCTACTGTGTGCAAGACACCATGATAAGTATATGGTATACAAACAAGAAAAAGAAAGACAGTCCTGGACCTTAGTGAGTTTACAAACAAAAGCTTGGAAAGTCTGAGACAGCAAAGGTCTGGGAGCCAAAGTCCAAGTTGGTTTTTGTGGCCAGCCAGACCCAAAGTGAGGCCCCAAAGAATGACCCTGAGGGAGATAGGCCAGCAGGGGCTGAGATGAAGAGTCTTGCAGGGGCTAGGCTATATATGGAAATAAGATGTTTGGGACTCTCAGTGATCCCATCGGCTCCCATGGTTTCAATGATTGTTTCTGCACAGATGACTCAGATCTGTCCAGCCCTAACCTCTCTCCTAATCTCCATCTCCAGCTGCCCATTAAGAACTTGGGAACTGAACAGTTATTATAGAGTGATGGGCTTTCACTGACCCAGTGTGTTCCAAATAGCTCGGACTACTGCTAGATTTAAGATCTGATGATGGCTCCCTGTTGGCTAACTGAATAAAATTCATATTTCTTAGCCTGGTATTTAAGGCCCTCTGCAATCTGGCACCACCTCACTTGAGCAGCTTTGTCTCACACTTTTCTCCTCCCCTTGTACTGTGTTGACACCAGGCTGGACAGCTCACACTCCCCTCTTCCCTCCTGCTCTTTTCTGTGTCTGAAAAGCCGTCTTTGTCCCAGAGTCTCAGCTCTTCTAGACCCTTGGAGGACTAGTTCAAAGGCTACCTCCTCCCTGATTCCCTCAGTCTATATGAAACCTCTCTCCTGAACCATAGCCTTGGTTTGCTATCTTGAGTAACTTTCTACAAAGATTATTTTGTGTCTACAGTTATCCAATTCTCTGCAAGCTCCTACTGTGTGTAGAGACCTATGTTTAGCAGAGTACGCAAAGATTAAAAATAGCTCAATCCCTGCCCTCAAGGAGATAGAAAGCTTTTTATCCATGACTCATTCCAGCCTCAAAATGACTGCGTGAGGTAGATACTTTTTTATCATTCCCGTTGTACAGATGAGATAACTGAGACCCAGAGCGCTCAAGTGACTTGCTGAGGGTGTCGCAGTCATTGAGGGGTGGTCAAGGTCTGAACCTTTCCTGGCTCCATGCCCACTCATCTACCCAAAATGCCCCCTAGCTCTGATACTTCCTCATGCTGATAGACCACCCTGATCTGCCCAAGGTTACAGGCAGAAGCAGAATTTGAACCCAGCATTCTTTCCCCATCACCATCCTGAAGCAGCAGCATACCCCAGGGGCCTTTTCCCCTCAGAATCCAGCAAAACTCACCCAAAGAGAATCAGTGGGCATGAGCACCTACTGTGTGCCAGACACTGCCCTAAGCACTTTACAAATGCCCACCACCACTCCAAGAGGTTGGTATTGTTATTACCCCCCCCCCTTTTAGAAATGAGGAGACTGAAGCAAAAGACAGATTTGAACTCAGGTCTTCTAGACTGAGGGCCAGGTGTTCTATGCACTATGGTGCCACCTAGTGGCCCCTCTAATTCTGGGTCTGTGTTAAAAAGAGCACTGAGGCTACCCTTGCTGAATAGGCATGTAGTGCCTGTGTTAATGCCAGAAGCTGGCTGCTTTAAATCTTGTTATTTTTCTGGATAATGTTTAAGACATTTCTGCTTAATCTTGTTCTGTTAGTCTAAAAAGAAAAGGTTAATTTTTTCCCCAAAAAATAAAGTGCATTTTTCATGTCAGGGTCAAAAAAAAAAAAGAGAGACAAATGGAAGGAGTTTGTAGTCAGGGGTCCTGGATTCAAAATCTGACTCTGCCCCTTAGCCCATACAGATGTATGACTTGGGGTGAGTCCTTTCCTCTCTGGCTTTTGCTTCTCCTTCTGTTCAGTGGAGAGGGGAGTGTTTGAACGTGAGGATGCCTTTGTCTTGACTACTCACGTTGGGTACCAGAACTCTGTTTTTCCTTCTTTCAAATGGGGGTGCTGAGGTAAGAGGGAGAGAACTTGCCCCTCCCCATCCCCCCAAAAGGGGAGAAGAGGACAGTGTATTAGGAAACTCATTTTAGTTGGTGTTTGTTAAGTTCAGAATTTTTAAAAAATGTTACATAAAAATGAGATAAAATAAAATGAGGAGCTTGGCCTTGGGGATCTGTGAGGTCTCCTCCAGCCCTAAATATTATGTGGCGAGAACCACTGGGGAGCTGGGGGCCAGGCCAGGCAGGCTGGTGTGGGGGAGGACCTTAATCTGCCCCCAGGCCAGCTCCTCAAGGCCCCCCCATTCCCAACGGGTGGGGGGGAGTCTTCTTGCCAAAGCCAGTAAAGGTGGCACGTGGGTGGGTTTATGCAGATACTTTGCTGGGGCATGTTAGCTGGAAACAAAAATGGGAATTATAAGCAGCTGCCAGGTAAGGAAGGCCTCATCCTCAGACCTTTGGCTCTCCTTTCTTTCTTTCTTTCTTCCCAGCTGGCAGGGCAGGACCACCCGTCCCCCACCCATGGGATCCTAGATCTACAGCCCACTGTGCTTAAAAATCAGCTTGGGGGAGAGGGGGCTACACTAGGCGCCCTTTCCATTTTAATCACCTTGTTAGCATTTTTCTCCATCCTTCTGGCTCTGGACAATCTATAAAGTGAGAACTCGAACCCTCGTTTATAGTGTTTTCATTTTTCCAAGGTCTAACTACTCACCCTGAAAATTTGATGATTAGCTCTTATGGATCAGCATGTGCTAGCACTCCGTCCCTCCCTCTTCCCTTCCCTCCCTCCTCCCTTCCC
>CM053594.1:11904519-11931120 GCA_028646575.1 Pseudocheirus occidentalis | reverse complement strand
GGGGAGAAAGAACACCTGGGCCCATTCACCCTGGGACAAAGACCCTGGAGGACCAGAGTCTGGCCGGCCAAGCACTGTAGGAGGAGCAGTCACTCGGACCCCTCCATCCCAGGCCAACCCCCACTCAGCCCCAGCCGGCTTCTCCTCCTTCCCAGATGCTTCCCGGGCTCCCGGCCCAGGTCTCACAGGCTGGGCCTCTCCCTAGGCAAACTTGGGCTTCTTTGCTCATTTCCTTTGATCTTTGCCCAACCCTCCTCCTGTTTCTCCTGGAGATAACATCTTCCTGGGCCCTTTGTGCAGAATAGCGTCAGGTCACCCTGGGGAGTCTCCCTTTGGCTGCTGGCCCTCTCCGTCCCTCCTTCCCCAGGTGAGATCCCAATAGGGAAGGGGAGGAGTCAGGGCACTCTGGGGAGACAGAGGGGCCTGTGGCTCCAAACGGCCCCATTGTTTGGCCAAGAGAGCCTCTGGACCTGCTTGAAGCAGGACCAGGTGAAAAGAACCTTCTTGTCAGCGGTCCAGTGGGACTGAGGGAGCCAATGGGGAAACCCCAAAGGGGTTTGGAGGCCCCTGTGATCTTCCCCAGATGCGGCTGCATCCTGACAGGCAAATCACTCCAACTTTCCTTCTCAGCCTTCTCTACGTAAAAAGAAAATAGGAATAAATTGGCGCCTCTGTCTTTGGGGGGAAGATCTAATGAGATTTTACATAAGCTAGAGCATAATGTGATAATGTAACAGGACACTATGTGACAGGATGTGGCCTGATATATGGAGCATTATCCCATATAGCCATCCAAGGGGCATACACGAATGAATGCCTAATATCACCTCTCGTATCATGCCATCGCACCTGTCAGATTGAATCACAGCATAGACTGGGCTGCTTAAGAGGGGGCTAGGTAGCCCAGTGGGTAGAGCCTGGCCTTGGGAGTCACGAAGCCCTGAGTTCTAATCTTGTCTTGAATAGTTACTAGCCGTGTGACCTTGGGCAAGTCCTTGGCAGCTCTTGATCTTCATTTCCTCATCAGTAAAACAAAGACAATGACAGCCCCTGCTTCAAAGGGCTGCTGTGAGGAACAGAGGAGATGGCTCCTGTGAAGCCTCTGCAAACCTTACCGCCAAGCTTTAAGGTCATTGGTTATGATGGGTAAGGCTGACGGGGTGGGGCATGGAGGGTATCTTAGTAGAGGCTGCCCCATGAGCAAACCTCAGAAGTCACAAAGGGGAGTAAGGGACACCCTGGTCTAGTACGGGGCAGCCAGGTGGTATAATAGATGGGGTGTTGGGTCTGGAGTCAGGGAGGCTCATCTTTGTGAGTTCAAATCCAGCCTTGGACATGCACTAGCTGTATGACCCTGGGCAAATCACTTTACCCTGTTTGCCTTGGTTTCCTCCTTTGTAAAATGAGCTGGAGAAGAAAATGACAAACCAGTTAAGTATCTCTGCCCGAAACACAGGGTCCCCAAATAGGGCCATGAAAAGCTGTATATGACTGAAACAATTGGCCCAGTGTGGCCAGAGCACAGGAGCCAGGCATGAGAAGGAGGAGGAGTTTGGTGCTGATTCAATGTAGGCTCTGGAGAGCTATGGGAGGCTAGGGAGCAGAGGAGTGACACCCTTGGGGCTGTAGATGTCAGGTGCTTCAGGCAGGTCAGAACTGAAGACAGCTTAGGATCATTGATCTAGAGTCAGGACCTTAAAGGCCAACAATAGAGCTTCCTCTTTTTGAAGATGGGGAAACTGAGGCACAGAGAGGCCAGGGTTCAGAGGCAAATTTGTTGCCCAAAGACAGAACCCACGTCCTCTGATTCCAAGGCCAGTGGCTAATTGGCACAGGAGGGTCTACAGGGGAAAGAGTCTGGAGGGATTGTTAAGGGGGCTAGAAGTGATGGGCAATGAACCAGGGTTACAGCCCCAGCTATTTGTACTCTGGTCCTACACCCCACACCCTGGGCCGGTGGGATGACACTTGCCTGTAGCTGAGAAGACAAAAACTGGCAGACATAGCTGGGGGCAGACGGGGCAGGGATCTACCATCAGCTAGCTTCCTTAGGAGGCTCAAGGTCTAGAAGGAGACTGAGAGGTAAGTCCAACTCTTTCATTTTACAGATGTATAAACTGAGGCCCAGAGTAATCACTGGAGCAGAGATTGAGAGCTGAGAGAGCCTTTAGAAGTCATCAGATCAGAGGTGTCAAAGGAAGGGATGTAGACAGAACCAGATAAAACATAGCTAATGTTAATGTATGGTTTCCTAAGTCAACATACAGTTGCAGGAGTCCTTCCTCTTGTTCGATTGCCCTTGTTTCTCTTTGAGAAACTGGCCTAGATTAAGCTCTCTTATTTTGCAGAGATGAAGTGATTTAGCAGTGATCCTAGCAACAGAATAGGGATTTGAACTCAGGTCCTCTGTCTCCAGCACTCCTCTCACTACACTGTGACTAATTATTCTTGCTAACTATGATATTTTTTCTACTATGATATGTGCTGTCACCCTGAGCCAAAGCTCTGATCACCATGCCTTAGTTTCATCCCTGGCACGGCCATGGCAGGTAGCAATGTCAGATGGGACCCAACCTAACCTTCTTCCTGAATTCTGGTCCAAAGTATTGACAACAAAGCCCCTCCCACCCCTCACTCCTGCCAGCTCCACCAACCAGAAATCCTCTTTTCTTTCTGCCACGCTCACTCTGCCTTCCTCCACTCTACCTGCAGGCTGTTCCCAAACTCCTTTCCTCTGAATCAGTCAATCCTGGATTCTCTGTACTCTGGACAAGTCCCTTTATTCCCCAGGCCTTGGGTGCTTCCCTCTCTAAAATGAGGAATAGAGACCAGACAGCTTGTAAGGTTGGTCCTTTCCAGGTCTAAGTGCTGGGTCCTATGAGCTTGGGATCTTGTACTCCTGGGTCTCCCCCATTCTTTTCACTCTTTTGTGTGTGTGTGTGGCATTTTGGAGGAGGGAATGCAGGGCAACCAGGGTTGAGTGACTTGCCCAAGGTCACACAGCTAAGTGTCTGGGCTGGATTTGAACTCACTCAGGTCCTCCTGACTCCAGGGCTGGTGCTCTATTCGCTGCGCCCCCTAGCTGCCCCTCTTTTCACTCTTTATGAATTGTGCCTAAGCCTCTCCAGCACAGATCCCAATATCTGGTTTCTCTCTGTGTCCTCCTCTCTGTCCTTTCTTTATGTTTTGCCTCTCTGCCCTACTTTCTTTAAAAAGACTTTTCAGCTCACCACAATCCCCTCCTCCAGCCTTAGCCTGCCTCCCTAGATTGAGTTCACCTTCTCCCCTTTGTACAAAGGAGATGCTCAGTAAATATTTGTTGATGAATGAATGGACAATATACTCATTCAAGAACACAGGAAAAGCCTGGGCAAATTAAGGGCCAACCCCTGTGGCACCTGGAGGGGGCCAGATGTTTTCTGTCTAACAGGAACCAACCTTAGGGGAGCCCCAACGGAGCTTGGGGACTCGGGCACTTCCCATGGGGCCTCAGGCTGTAACCTGACAGAAGAGGCCAGAGGGCACGCTCAGCCCCAAGGGAAGTGCCCCCCTTACAGCAGATGGGGGAGGGAGCTCCCAGATCCATAATAATGTAATAAAAAGGAAACCCTTCATTTAGTGCTGCAGGTTTGCAAAGTTCGTTAAAAGAATTATCTCATTTTGTTCTCATAACACCCAGGTGAGGTTGGTGCTATTATTGTTCGCATTTTTCGGTTGAAGAAACTGAGGCAGAAGGCTGTGAAGTGACATTTCTTCCTTTTTTCTTTTTCTTTTCTTTTCTTCTTCTTTTTTCTTTTTTGGAGGGGGGAAGGCAGGGCAGTTGGGGTTAAGTGACTTGCCCAAGGTCACACAACTAGTAAATGTTAAGTGTCTGCAGCTGGATTTGAACTCAGGTCCTCCTGACTCCAGTGCTGGTGTTCTATGTGAAGTGACTTTTCCAGGGTCACAAGAGCTAGTAAGTGTTTGAGGCAGAATTTGAGCCCAGATTCAGCACATTCTCCACTCTCCCACCTAGTTTCCTGATTAAGCCAGTGACACATCCCCTGGTAATCCTATAACCATATTTCCAATTAAGACCCCATGTCTACCTTTCAACACTGAAAACTTTCCAAATCCCTCTCTAACATAGCTCCTTTTCTCCTAATCACTTTCATGGGACAGAGACTGGTTTGCCATGAACACAGAAACAAGAAAATCTGACTAAGATTGTGTCTTGACTCCCATCGTTCGTCCAAAAAGCCACCAAAATCATCTTGCTTAGATACAGGTCTGACCATATTGCTATCTCCCTCAAAAACCTTACATGGGGAGTGGCTAGGTGGCACAGTGAACAGAGCACTGTCCCTGGAGTCAGGAAGACCTGAGTTCAAATAGGACCTCAGACACTTAATACTTACCAGCCGTGTGACCTTGGGCAAGTCACTTAACCCCAATTGCCCTGCCTTCTCCCCTCCAAAAAGCAAAAAACCCCAAAAAACAAAAAATGAAAACCTTCCATGGCTCCCTCCTGCCTCTAGAATAAAAGTAAAAATTTCTTAATTTGCATTGAAGTCCATCATAGTCTACTCTCCTGCCTTCTTTCTCCAGCAGCCTCTCACACAGCAAGATTCCCCCTCCCTTGGCATCCTCTGATTGGTCAGTTCCTCTACAAAATCCCATTTTAAAGAAGGGTCCAGGTCAGATATATCTGTTCCTTTGTCTCTTTCCTTCCAAAAGCAGAATTGGCAAAGGACTTAGTTAAAGGAAGGATATGTTAACAGAAGTTTCACTGTCCTCATTCCCAACTCCCCAGCAAATACTGAGATTGGAGGGGGGGGGAAGGAAAAAGCCAGTTTATGACCTTGAAAAAAAAATGAAGCTCATTGAACTTGACCTCATTGATCCTGGCACTCCCTAAGAGGTGGAGCTACCCCTGGCCAGTGGTTCTAATGTGACTATGAGTACTCAAATCTTCAACTATCCCAATGGTTCCATGATCTCCTGGAGGTAAATATTCCCTCCACTAACACAGATCCCAACCCATCCATGCCCGAGTATGTGTCTTCTTATGGGTTGGAGGCAGAGAGTGGCGTTATTTTGCTTTTTACTGCGACTCTCTTGAATGTCTGGCTTGGTAAGGGACAGCTGGATCCTCCATTCTCCTTCTGCATTTAATCTGTTGTGAAATGTTGTTTTGGTTAAAGTATATGAAGAAAATTCGACCTCACACAAATGTGTAGTTGGAAAAGAGAGAAGTATTTTAATAGGCAAATAATGTCTTAGCATTGCATTATTAGTTCTGTTCCCATGGGCTCCCGGAAAGGCCCTCAGCGACTCTCAGGAATCTTGGGACCTCTCTTTGAGAGTCACTGTGCTAGAGTATTGATTAGTCCCAAATCCTTTCCCACTGGAGATCAGCAAATCCCAGGGACAACAATGGGAAGCCCAGCTGGGGTCTCTTCACTCTGGCTATCCTTTGAATATTTCTTTGGGCACAGAGAACTCTCTCTCCCTCATACTGTCTGGCTTTTGAAAAATCTGGATATGATCTGTAATCTGTGCTGCTCTTTAGAATATATTTTCTTCCTTTTTAAAGAGATCTTGCTTTTTGAAAAATCCTCCCTGCATGGCAAATGTTTATTGGTGGTTGATTGGCCTAGATTTGGACCAATATGATTTGGCATCATCTAGGTCTGGAGATATTCTTTATTGCAACCACACGACAGGTCTTATTAGCTCCATTTTTAAGGAGAGCAAACTGCCTGGTGTTTTCCATTCTGGGCACCACTGATCAAGGAAAAAATTCTGATCATAGTTGCCAGGAATGAGAAGGGCCTTGAGTCCTTCCCATAAAAGGGTCAGTTAAAGGAACTGGGATTTTTGAGCCTGGAAGAGAAGACTGGGAGTAGGAATAGGAAGGAACCTTAATTATCATCAAGTACCAAAGGGACTGGACTATGGAAGAGAGGTGAGGCTTGTTCTGGCTGGTCCCAGAGGATAGAACCAGGAGCAAGGAACATTAGCTGCAAAGAGGTAGATTCAAGGCTTACTGCCAGGAAAAATACGCTGACAAAGAGAGTTGTGTGAAGGTGGGCAGGGTGGCTGTGGAAGGTAGTGAGCTCCTGGACTTAGGAGATGTTCGAGAAAAGGCTAAATGGCCAATGGATAGGTATGATGTAGGGTGAGAATGGAAGAAATGGTGGCTGAGGTTTCTTCCTGTTCTTCTCTCTCAAAATCTAATGCTCCTTCCTCTGCCCTAACCCATCTCCCACCAACCTTCTGAAAAATGAAGTCTTGTATTGCTGTAAGAAAACCACCTCCGTTCAAAGGGTTCCTCTTAAATCAAGGGGAACCAGACAATGAAGCAGTTCTCTGAATTCAGCAGCCATCCAGCCTCTTAGTCCCCAAAAGCTGAGACCAAGCAAATAGCAAGGCTGGAAAAGAGTGGGTGTTGCCTCGCCACACTTTTGCAAAGGCTGTCTCTCATGCCAGGAACACCATCCCTCCTCACTTCTGGCTCCCACCGGGAGTCTGGATTTTCATTGTGAGTATTGCAGCCCCAGAAAAAGGCAAATGTTGCCCTTCAGGCTCTGGCCATTGTCTTGTTGACAAGGAGGAAAGTGATTGAAAAAATGTGAATAATGAAGATTACTCTTGAAAGTGTGTCATGGGCACATTTTTCTTTTCAGAGAGTCAGGTATTAAACACTTAGCAGCACACCCTACCTCATTCTCCTCTTAGGATCTTAGTTCTTTTGGAGGTTCAGTTTAGGGGCCACTTCCTACAGCCTCCAACAGTCAGTGCCCAGGCCCTGCCCATGAAATCATTCCTGGCCATTTTGTCTTTACTCATCTGTGTACCAGTAGAATGTAAGCTCCTTGAGGGCAGGGACTCTCATTTTTGTCTTTGTATTTCCAACATCTAGGATATGGAAGGTCCTTTGTAAAGGCTTGTTGGGTTGAATTAAGGTTGTGTGGTGGTGTTCAGTTGTTTCAATGGTGTCTGACTCTGTGACCCCATTTGGGGTTTTCTTGGCAGAGATGCTGGCACGGTTTGCCATTTCCTTCTCCTGCTCATTTTACAGATGAGGAAACTGAGGCAAACAGGGTGAAGTGACTTGCCCAGGATCACACAGAGTCAGGAAGCTGGATCAGCTAGGTAGTGCAGTAGATAGACCACTGGCCTTGGAGTCAAGCTAGGTGGTATATTGGTGGGCCTAGAGTCAGGAGGATCTGAATTCAAATCCAGCCCCAGATACTTTCTAGCTGTTTACCACAGTTTCCTCATCTGTAAAATAAGCTGGAGAGGAAAATGGAAAGCCACTCTAGTATCTCTGCCAAGAAAACCTCAAATGGGGTCATGAAGAGTCAGACTCGATTGAATAATTGCTATCTTTCAGAGCACAGGGCCTTGGGAGTATAGTTGGAGTCCCTGTGGGAGAGGGATAAGCAGTGCAGAAAGAGTGGCTTGGAAACAGTTGGAAGTGTTGTTGGGGGATTCACATTCAGTTGTGTCTTGGAATGGATGGCTTCCAAGGCCCCCTCCAGTTCTGCCATTCCATGATGCCAGGTGGGAGGAGGCAGATTCATTTTCTCCAGAAGACTGGCCTCTCCATCTCAACTCTTTGGTCTCTGAGGAGCAGGCCCCAAAGCTCTTCCAACTCTGGTTGAGCCAAGAGGCCCTCTGTCCTTGAACTTCCAAAGTGTGAGGCCCCTATGTCCCCCTGCCTCAGGAGGGCAGGAAACCACAGGCAGAGAAGAGCAGAAAGAATTTCCCCTCCTCCCTTAGCCCAGCCTCCTCCCCTTTCCTCTGAGCCCCCAGTGGCCCCTAATCAGCTCTCCAGGGTTTTAACTGTGGGGAGATTTGGCCCCAGAAAACAGGACTTTCTTGGCTAAAGGTCCAGCTCACAGCTGCTGGATGCCCTGGGGTTTTTGGGGTGGGGGTAGGGGGCCGCAGGGAAGGGGTTAAGACTCAAGCAAAGCTTCATCCTGACTCAGCAAGAGGGAAACCCAACATAGAGAGAAGGGGGAAATCGAGGGGGAGGTCGAGTCACCGGAGATGGCTGGGTCTGCGGCTGGAACCACAAGGGTAGGGATGGCCAGACTCCAAAGTGACATGTGAGAGCCTCCTTTCCCTGCATTGTGCCCCTCCCCAACCGCTCCCCAGCTCTTCCCCTCCCTCAAGGTCCAGTCCTCCTGCCCAGCTGCCTTTGTGTGGGGAGACAGAGCTGTGATGGGTTCAGTGGGGCTGAAGGGCCCAGCTGCCTTTGTGTGGGGAGACAGAGCTGTGATGGGTTCAGTGGGGCTGAAAGGGCAAATGCTCCAGACCCAACCCACTCTTTGCTCCTCCCACTGCCTCATCTTCACCTCTCTTTGCTCAGCTCTCTGATCCCTCAGCAGGCAAAGGGCACTTAGAGTCAGGAAGACCTGTGTTCAAATCTTACTTTACACATGTACCAGCTGTGTCCTTAGCCAAGTTAGTTAATGACTTTCAGTCTCAGTTTCTCCATCTGTAAAATGGGAATGATGAAAAGGGAGCACTAGGTCTGAAGGTAGTTCAGATCTCTGACTACTCTGTGTGACCTTGGTAAGCCACTTAACTTCCCCATAGGTGCCAAGTGGATATTTCTAAAAACACAGGTCCAAATACATCCCTGCCTTGCTCAACAGTCTCCAATGGCTCCCCATTCCTGCTAAAATAAAATATAAATTCCTCTACCTGGTATTTCAAGCCCTTCACAGTCTGACTCTTTCCAGGATGATTACAAATAATTTTTCACACGCTGTACATTCCAAGAAAATGGGTTTGTGCTCTGTTTCCTGAACCCACATTCCATCTCCTGGCTCTGGCCCAAATGCTCCCAATACTCTGCCTCAGTTTCTTGGAAGCCCCTAACTCAACCCCTGAGGGAGCTGGGTTCAGTTACCTCTTCCAGCAAGAGACCCCTCCTCATTCCCCAGCTGAGAGCTCTCTTGATTAATTACTCTGTTCTTATCTTGTATCTATATGTGTGTGTTATATCTAAATTGTATGTGTTTGTGTATGTATACATTGTATATATGTTATATCCTCTTCCCCCCACCTCCACACACAGAGAAAGTAAGCTGTTTGAGGACAAGGTTTTTCAGGCTGGGGATCTGGGTTTTTTCGTCTTTGCATCACTAATACCCAGCTCAGAGCCTGGTACATGGTAGGACTTGGCTCCAAAGAACTTAAGAAATGCTCTGCATCACCAGAGAAGGAACTGATGGAGTCTGAATGCAAATCAAAGAACACTTTTTTCTTTAGCTTTCTTTATTTTTCTAGGGTTTTTTCCTTTGGTCTGTATTTTCTTTCACAACATGACTAATGTGGGAATATGTTTTGCATCACCGCACATGCATAACCTATATCCAATTACTTGTCTTCTCAGTGAGGGGGTAGGAGAGGGAGGAAGAGAATTTGGAACTCAAAAAAAATTTTTAATGAATGTTTAAAATCGTTTTTACATGTCCTGGGGGAAAAATAAAGTGCTAAATAAATAGTAAGAATTGGATAAATGCTTTTGAGGCAAATTTAACTGGGTAACATATGGTCTCTGCCCTCACTGGGCTTATAATCTAGTGAGCAGTGATGGAAATTTGAGCTTCGTCTTGGTCCCTCTCCTCTGCCCAGTCTCTCTTCTCAGCCTCCCTTTATCTAGGGTGACAGGAGCTAAACCTTGGTCCAACTCTGTCATTAGTAACTTACACAGAATCACAGCATGTAAGACCCTAGGATAGAACTAAAACACAGGCCTCCATATTCTCAATTCAGACATCTTTTTATGGTACAACCTCTTTTTCTTCTCTCTTTTTGCTTTTTGGAGGGGGGAGGGCAGGGCAATTGGGGTTAAGTGACTTGCCCAAGGTCACATGGCCAGTAAGTGTTAAGTGTCTGAGGCTGGATTTGAACTCAGATCCTCCTGACTCTGGGCCACTCTGCACCACCTTAGCCTCCACAGTACAATCTTTTCTATGGATGTAGAGGGTGGCCAGGCCTTCCTAAGACATTCTCTTTTTAATGTGGATTCCTCAGCTGACAGGAAGGAGACCACCTTGCCACTGAGCTCTACCCTGAATAAAGGTTGAATCTACCTCTCCAAGGCACTGTTGACATCACTTTAAGGATGATTGCTTGAGCCAAGGCTAAATCAAACATCTCAGCTACCCCCCTACCCTCTCCTGCCCACCCCAAGAAAATTCCAAAGGCCCAAGTTGGCCTTTGAAAGGGAGAGCAGCAGACAGACCAATGGGCACAGCCAGAGCTGAGACAGCCAGAGAGCAAAATTGTGCCTGCCCTGTGTCTTCCTCAGAGAAGTCAAGATGGCAGACACAAGGGAGGATGCAAAAATTCCTGGATCAGACCCTTTCCACACCTGGAGACCACAGTGGTGAAGGGCTTGGGGGAGGGGAGGGTTGGTGATGGAACAATGAGGACGCCCTTGGGTAAGCCTTTCAGTCAGTGTGGCCCCCTTTCCTTGGACTGGTCTCAAAACTCAGGACCAATGAAAAGAATTTATATGGGTTTTGGAGGTTTGCAAGATACTTCACAAATATTATCTCATTTGGGCCTCCCAACGATCCTGGAGAGGTAGGGACTGTTATTATCCCCATTGCACTGCTGAGGAAACTGAGGCAGAGAGAGGATAAGTGACTTGCCCAGGGACACACAGGTAGTAAATGTCTGAGGTTGGATTTGAACTCATGTCTCCCTGGCTTCGGCCCCATTGCCACTTTTTGTTGTTCAGTCATTTTTCAGTTGTGTTTGACTCTTCATTACCCATTTGGACTTTTTGTGGCAAAGATACTGGAGGGGTTTGCCATTTCCTTCTCCAGCCCATTTTACAGATGAGGAAACTGAGGCAAGCAAGGGTAAGTGACTCGTTCAGGGTCACACAGCTAGTAAGTGTCTGAGGCCAGATTTGAACTCAGGAAGATGAGTTGAACTGATTCCAAGCCCTGTGCTCTATCCACTTCACCATTCAGCTGCTGTCAGGCGCCATCTAGCGGCCTGTAGCTGAAATGGTTCAACTCTACCCTTGAAGGTGTCCAAGGCTACACCTTGACACCTTCCTTCTCCTGGCCAATCTGCCCACTGCTTGTCAACCCTGTTCTTCTCCTTAAACTTCAGTTTGTCACTGTGTTGCCAATACCTCCTCGTCTCTTCTTTTTTTATTGACTTGTTTATTTACTTTTAGTTTGTAAGATTCAGTTTCACAATCATTTGAGTTTCAAATTTTCTCCCCTTCCTTCCCCCCACCCCATGGTGGCATACAATCATGTATAGGATCTGCAAATACTTTCACATTGTACAATAGTCTGGTTGTATAGAAGGATTATAATCAATCTCCTCCTCTCTTCTACCCAGCCCTACCTACCCTCTGCTCAGAGGATCTCCCACCATGCCAGGGTAGACAACATGAGACTCTAAGATCACAGATTTTGAAATGTAAGGAAACTTAGAGGTCATAGCATCCAATCCTTTGTTTTACTGGTTGAGAATGAGAGTAGAGATGCATAGCCCAAGAGAAAAGGTTCACCCAGTGAGACCCCCTTATGCTGACCTTAGGGTTCTGTACCAGGTGTTGTGAGAGGAGACCTCACTCAGGAAAACAGAAAACTTCACAGAAAACACTTCTTTCCTTGAAAGATCCATTGGTCTGCAACTTCTTCTACCAACCCAAATCTATGATACAAAGCATTTGTAGCATTTAAAGATCTGGACCCAAGGTGACCTCCCAGCATTAGAGAAGACCCTATCAAAGGCCTGAAAAGAAATGATTTAACAAAGTTCTTGTCCTCCTTTTTCTTTGCCCAGAGTGCTCCTCCTTCCCAATCTCCCATTCCCTATTGCCAGAACTTTTCTCTACCTCCCCTGCTCTTGTTTGCTCATTTGTAGAGGCAGCTAGGTGGCGCCATAGTGGATAAAGGACCTGGGGTCAGGAAGACCTATGTTCAAATTCAACTTTAGACACTTACTAACTGTGTGACCCTCACTTGACCTCTGTTTGCCTCTGTTTTTTCACCTGTAAAATGGGGATAATAATAGCACCTACCTCCCATGGTTGGTGTGAGGACCCAAAGAAGAGGATAATTATAAAGCACTTAGCACAGTGCCTGGCACATAGTAAGCACTATATAAATGTTAACTATTGTTTTTGTTATTGTTGCCTAACTTCCTTCTGCCTCAGTTTCCTCAACTGTAAAATGGGGTTAATAATAGCACCTACCTCCCAGGGTTGTTGTAAGGATCAAATGAGATATTTGTAAAGCACCCAGCATAGTGCCTGGCACATGTTAGGGGCTTATTTCCCCCCTTTCTTGTAGAACTTCCATGTTTTTTTAGAGACTGTAACCAACATCTCCATGAAATAGTCTCGGCTGCACTCTGCTGAGTTGCTCTCTATGGACCTCACTGAGCTGCTCTCATGTGCTTTCTGCCAGTCTTTGCTGCCATCTGCTGGTCTTCATCTGCTTTGTCGCCTCTTCTTCTCTAAGAGGAGCTGGTAGGTGAGGGAGGGGGAGTCTTGATTTTTTTAGAGTACAGCCCTAGGTCCTAGTTAGTCTTTCATGTTTTTTATGAGTTCAGGTCCCAGAAAGCTAGCTGTAGAAACTTTTGGGGATACAAGTCTGTCTTTTATTTTTTAACCTGAATTCCCTTGCTATTGCTAGACTCTCTCGGTCTAAACTTTTTATATGAATTAGGATCAGAAAATTCTTTTTAAAATATAATACTATTCCCAGTTCCCTGCAAATCATGCTGGGACTTCCAGTGATCAAAAACAAAAATAAAAAGGAATTAAGCAGAACTTTGATGAGATTATTCCTTTCCACCTTCAACATACCTCTTGTGGTTCATGCAAATTATCTGTGGATGAAAAGGGGCAAGAAAGGAGGGGGGAGAGAGACAGATAGACACAAGCACAGAGACAAATACAGAGAGACAAAGAGAGAGAGAGAGACAGAGACAGAGACAGACAGAGAGAGAGAGACAGAGAGACAGAGAGACAGAGACAGAGAGAGGAGGGGAGCAGCTGACCATGTCCATCCCACTGTCCTCCCAGCAATGAAATCACTATCCTCCCTACACAGCATTGAAATGGGATCTTTGCACTCCTCTTGGAGTTGTTCCACTCAACCACTCTTTGGAAATCTTCTGCCATCCAGGCCTTTGGATGGTCCCCTTTGGACATCGATCTGGTTTCTCCATTGCCACAACCAATGATCACACCCTCATCATCCCAAGAGCTTCCTTGTCGGTATCTGTTTCCAGCCTCTTCCCAGCCCCAGTACCCTCCATATCCTGGGTCACAGGTGTTACTCTGGAAGGCATTAGAGATCATTGAATGAAATCACTTTGTTTTATATGAAGTGGTATGACTGAATGTGAGGGTCGTAAAAAATTTGGACATGCAACAACCAAAATATCAGTATCAAATATTCTGCCAAGATTGAATTCTTTATGTAAAAATAAACCAGAAGATCCATCTCATTAGTATGCAAATTTGCTTTCATTTTTTTATAAATGGTAGCATTATATTTATAGCAAAAAATTGTTTTACAATAAATATCTTTATGAATTATTCTCAGTTAATGTTTGCCTTGTATACCTATTTTATATACCCAAGGTCACATAAAAATTTCTTTGGTGAAAAGAAGTCACAAGTGGGAAAAGTTTAGGATGCTCTGTAGAGGAAGGAATGAAAGCCCCGTGTGAGTCAGCTTTCCACCCACAGTTAGAGGCAAAGCCAAGATTTGTGCCCAACGTCCTCTGACTCCAGATTTCCACACCACCACATAGCTGTTCCTAAGGTGCTATTTTCACTGATAATATAAGTTCAGTTCTACATTCTACATTTTAGGGGGATATTGATGAACTGGAGAATTCCAGAGGAGAACAAATAAGATGGTAAGAGTTCCTGAGCTCATGTTTTATGAAGATCTGTGGAAAGAACTGGAGATTAGTGAGGAGAAGAGAAGATTCAGGAGAGCATGATTCCTATCTTCAAGGTTTTAAAGACTTGGCAATCCTTAGCACAGTGCCTGGTGCATAGTAGGTATTTTATAAATGCCAGTTGACTGACTAGCATCTGGAAAAAGTTTTAACATGTCCGAAAAGAAGGTGGGGTAATGGGTCAAAATTGGAGAGAGACAGATTTGGTCTTGATACCAGGAAACACCTCCTAGTAGTAAGAGCTGTCCTAGTGTGGAACAGACTGCCTTAGGTGATGGTAGGCTCCACATAACTAGAGATCTTCAAGGAAAGATCATGAATTGGGGGTGTCTCTCACACACACACACACACACACACACACAGTCAGACATGACTGAATAATAACAACAACAAACCACACACACTCCCACATACTATGTACTATCTTTGGGGTTCAGTGACATGTAGTTAAAAGGGTACTGACATTGTAAGCAGAGGATCTGGGTTCAAATTCTACGAATTCTGCTACTTGCTATCTTTGTGATTTTGGAATTCCAGGAAATTGTGGGGTATGTGTGGTGGGGGGAAGGATTGGATTAAATTACTTGTAAGACCCCTTCTAATTCTGAATCTAAGCTTTGATGTCACTTTCCCCCTCTGGGCATCTGTAAAATGAGGAGGGTTGACCTGAATGGCCCCATCTACCTGTCAGTCCAGGAACTAGTCCTCCCAGACATTGCTTGTGTTGAAGCCATTCCCAGGTTCTAGTGAGGTCCTGAGGAGGGTCCTGGGAATCTGAGGACTCAGCCTTAAGAGATGAGCACAAATTCTGGCTGGACTCTTGAGCAGTCCAGAGACCTCACTGCCAGCGGGGGTGGGAGAGGGGGCCAAACCCCGCCTGTGGTGGGAAGCCAGGGCTACCCTCAGCTCTGACCACTTTCCTCCCTTAAACTTGGGTTCCCAACAGAAGGGAGAGGCAGATGAGATCCAGATGGTGCTCCCTCCATGCTGACCAGAAGAGTTTCCAAATGAATCCCATGGTCCTGCCCTTCTAAGGAAAAACAAAATCCCACTCAGCTGGCCTGGGCAGCAAAGGTCAAATCAGCTTCTTCTGCCCTAGCCTGGTGCTGTGGAAAAGATCCCTGGCCTGGAGTCAGAGGACTTGGATTCAAATCCTGACTCTGCCACTTAGGTCCTGTGTGACCTTGGACAAGTCTTTTAACCTCCATGACCCTCAGGTGGCTCATCTGTAAAATGAAGGTATTTGACTAAATTGGTGACTTCCCTATGAGGCTATGAGATCCTGGGTTTAAATTCTGACTTTGTAGCTTACTAACTTGTGACCCTAGGTATGTCACAATCTCTCTGGGCCCCAATTTCCTCCTCTTTGAAATAAGGAGGTTGAGCTAGATGATTTCTGAGGTCCCTTCCAGAGCTGAATCTATGAGTTTATGATCCTGGTTTAGGAGGCAGAGTTGCTAGGGGTGGGGGTCAGGGTAGGGATTCCAATGCCATTGGACTATCTTCCTGAAAGGCCAGGCGTGCCTTTATCAGGTCAAGCAACAAACAAACATACCTCAATGAGCTCTGTCCTTCCAAGGAGTCACTTCGAAGTCTCCTCTTTGGAAATTGCCCTTACACAACAGATGACTTTATAGCAATGCTTTGTTTTGATCCAGAACCATGTTGAGAGTGTAACCTAAAAAATAAAAAAAGAAGAAAAGGGACCATATGGACAAAAAATATTTATAGCAGCTCATTTGTAGCAGTAAAGAATTGGAAATTAAGGGAAGGGCTGAACACTTTATGGCATATGAATGTAACAGGATACTATTGTGCTATAAGAAATGACAAGGGGAATGGAGTCAGTGAAATCTGGGAAGACTTGTGTGAACTGAAGCAGAGTGAAGTGAGCAGAACCAGAAGGACAAGTTGCTCAATAACAACACTACTATAAAAACAAACAACTTGAAAAGACTTAATAACTTTGATTAATGCAATGGCCATCCATGGTTACAAAGGACTGATGTTGACACCTTCTTTCCAGTTCAGGATGGTTTGTTTTTGTATGTGATCAATGAGAAATTTGCTTTACCCAACCATCAATTTTTGTTAGGAAGGTTTTATTTTTCAGTGGGATAAAGGGAGGGTGATAAGGAGATAAAAATAGATTTTTTAAATTAAAATTTTGAAAAGTAATAATCCTAGAGCTTTATGATCATTAACTTCATTAAAAGTTGCTTACGTGTCACAGCCTTTCTTTCTCTCAAAGGAGCTGGGCCAGTCTTGTCCTTCCCAACCAGATTAGTCAAAAACAGAAGATAAAGCTAAATATTTTCCCATAATTCCACAGGTTCCAAGCACATGAGAAAAAAAAGAAGAAGAAAGGAACTGTAGACACAAGAGCAAAAAGGAACAACATCTAGGATATGAGGTGAAGGAGGACAGTAAACTGGTGGCAGTGGATGGAGACATTGAGGGATTTCTGGGCCAGGCTGGAGCATGTGATGGTCTGGTGGGGCCATGCAGAGAGTGAAGGGGGCTAAGAGATCAACTACCCCATAAGACCTGAATGCAAGAGATGCGCTCACACAAGTCTTCACTGGTTCTTCCACTCCCCTGACATTACAGGTAAGTCACAGTCTCTATGGGGAATGAGGGAGATTTGACACTCCCTTGCAAAGAACATACTGTGTTGCTGAAGGAACTAGTCTCATCTCTGTTCTTTACATGCATTTTTAATAAATCTGTTCTGTGTTAATGCTTTGGAAGTCTGATGCTTGCAGGAGTAAAAAAGTAAGTAATACTAAGGGAAAGATAGAAAAGAATAAAATTCCAGTGTCTCCTATTTATTTTGATAGATATATGAAGGAAGGGGAGAGACTAAGTTGGAAGATGGAACAGAAAGAACCCTATCATGCAAAAACATCATAACCTCCTGACCTTGTTCCAAAGTAAAACGACTTTTTTTCTCCTATCAAGGCACCCTAACCAAGAAAATGATTATATATGAGCAGCTATGGATGTTGGGTTTGTTGATGGCAGGAGAACCATATGCCACATGTCTTGGTAGGCAACTAATACTGGCCCATTTAATTTGGGCTATGTCTCCTGGCAATCTCATATGACCCACTCCTCCCCTTCTATTTGGTTTTAATGACTCATCACACAAAGAAATGGTAGGGGTAGCAATTGTGGGACCAGTCGAAGTCCTTGGGGACTAGGGGATTTGGATCAAGAAGATGCCCTTTTATATACCTGGTCACTATCCAAGGACCCATTGTTTGGATCATTAATCCAGATTCTATCTACCATGGTGCCACTAAATGACTGGGGTGGGGATGGAGCTGAAACACTGATGAGTGAATCTATAATGAGAAGAAATCACTTTCATGCTCTTGTCCTAATGACCAAAGTGTCCCTCTACAATCTATCAACATCAACAAGCCATTATTAAGTACAGAACAGCACCAAATCCAGTGAGATCTCTGCTACCACTAGGTTGTCTGGGAAGATAGGTGGTTGTTTGTCCTTCATTGTCAAAGAGGACTGTGACATCAAGGAGGTGATGCCATGACATGTAAGTGTATTGGATTTAAGTGAGGGAAGGCTGGGCAAAGTCACCAGCCTTACTTTCTCCATAACTATCTGGGATGAGTGGGAAGATGGGATGGTTTTGTTAGCTGAAGGACAGGATTAGGGTTCAAGAGCCTGCAGGCATCAGAATCGATTCCCCAAAAGGATAGACTAGTCATTCTGGGGTCATTCTGCCCTTATCCTATAATTTTAGTAAGGATAAAGAGGTCTTTCAATCACAGGTGCTATAAAAAAAATGATGAGCAGGTAGACTTTAGAAAAACCCAGAAAGACTTACATGAACTGATGGTGAATGAAATGAGAAGAAACAAGAGAACATTGTACACAGTAACAGTAACATTTATATGGTGACTGACTTTGATAGACTTGGCTTTTCTCAGCAATGTAAGGTTCTAAGACAACTCCAAAAGACTCATGATGGAAAATGCTGTTCACATCCAGAGAAAGAACTTTGGAGTCTGAACGCAGATGGAAGCAGGCTATTTGCTCTCCTTTTCTTTTGTTGTTTTGTTTCTCCTTTCTCGTGGTTCCTCCCATTGGTTCTAATTCTTCTTTACATCATGACTAATGTGAAAATGTTTAATATGAATATATAAATAGAGCCTATACCAGATTGCACACCATCTTGGAGAAGGGGGAGGAAAGGGAGTGGGAGAAAATTGAAAACTCAAAATCTTATGGAAGTGAATGTTGAAAACTTCAAAAAAATTATTTTAAAAAAGTTATGCCACTAAAGGATTTATTCACCTTCTACTTATGTATGTACTTGTGTACCTCATTAGAGTACATGTTAAATGGGAGTAGAGTTTGCTTTGTTCTTTGCAATTGGATCTGCACTGACACATGACTGGCACATAGTAGGCACTTGAACTCTAGTTGATCGATAGATTGATTCTAGCTCTAATCTATGTATGATTCTATAAATCAATTCGATAGACCAGGATGAAACTGGGCCTGGAATAATGAGGTGCCCAAGAAATTAGCTTAGATCTGTTGGCCACCAAGAACCCCTTGACTAAAGGACTCTAAGAAGCCACAGAAGAGTATGAAAGTCAACAAGCATTTATTAGGCACCTGCTGCGTACTACATACTGGGCATTGTACTCAACACTAGAGGTCCACCAAGATCTCTCTGGGACTCGGTTTGGATTAGGTGGCCTCTGAACAACCTTCCCACTCTAGGTCTATGATCCCGTGTCTTCCATTAAAACTTCTCTGGCTCTCAGTTTCCTTATCTGTACAGTGAGGGAGTTAGACCAGATGGTCTCCAATGTCCCTTCTTGCTCCAAATTCCTAACCCGACTCTCCAACAAAATACAGCAGCCCTCCCTGAGAGACAACTGCCTTTGGGAGAGAACTGTCTGCCAGTGTCCACTAGGTGTCAGCCCTGGAGAGGGACCAGGGAGCCAGAACCAGGCAAGAAAAGCAGCCAGTGAGATGGGAGCCATTCTAAGGGTTGGATGAGAGGACAGAAGGGAAACGCCAGGAATTCGGCTATCAAGAGCTATTGTCTCAGAGGAACCCGAGAACTCTGGAGCCAGAGATGCTCAGGGCCCGCAGGGTCCCCACGGGGCCGGTCCTTTGTCCTGCCCAAAGCACCAGTCACTGAGTGGATAGGATACACAGGGTTGTAGAAAAGTGACTTTGCCTATGCCCTGCTCTACACCCTGCTCCCCATGGAACACAGAACGTCAGAGCTGTGAGGTCCTGTTGCCTCTCACCCACCCACAACTCTATTGTCCCTGAAGCCCCTTCTCCCTCCCCCCATCCAAAGTGACCTGAGCAGTTCAGTTCCATCAGGATGACCACAATGTGTGACAAAACCTCCATCCCTCTTTTTGTTTAAAGAGACAAGTCCTGGCAGGCCCAGGGGATTCTGTGACTCTGAGATCTCAGCAGAAGTCACCGACTCGAGGAGACTAATCCCTGGTGTGTGATAAAGGAGGGATAAACCCCATTGAGCTCAGCTTAGGAATGAGACCTCTGAGAAAGGAGGGAACTGATCCCTTTCTGATTGGGGATGGGGGCTGAGGGGGATGAAGGGAAGACAATCAGGAAAAAGACAATCCTCAGAGACCTCTGTTCCAAAGGGAAAGAAAACCTCTGAAAAGACCAGAGCTTGGGGGCTCCTGGGAATTCTTTCTCTGGCAGCCTAGGGGGGAGAGAGGGGGGAGAGTTAGAGCATCCCGGCCCTAGAACTAGAAGGACCACCTAGTCTGACACCTTCATTTTACACAGGAGGGAACTGAGGCCAGAGAGGACACGTGACTGCATAAAAATCATAATTCCCTATAGAGGGAGATGGGACTTCAGAGAGCACTTAGTCTAACCCCTTCATTTATCTATCTATTCATTCCTTTATCCATTTGTTTAGTTTTCTGAAATTAAAGACCACGTAGGATGGACAGATCCCCCTCCCCTCCCCCCAAAGGCAGTCTAACATAAGGAGCTGATTGTGCTTGGAATTGTAAAACTTCCTGTGGGAGCTGTCCTCTTCTCCAGTTTACAAACCTGACCAATGTCAGTTCTTACATTTATTTACTTTTCTGCACGACTCCTCTGCCCCAGGAGGGCAAGGTACTTCTAAAATTTAGTTTGAGTCACTTCCCTTCTCATGAATCTCCCCTGGCTCCCAACTGCCTGAGGAAGAACATGTTGCTCAGTCACTTCTCAGTCCTGTCCAACTCTCCACGACCCCATTTGGGGTTTTCCCAGCAGAGAGACTAGAAGGGTTTACCGTTTCCTTCTCCAGCTCATTTTACAGAGGAGGAAACTGAGGCAAACAGGGTGAAGTGACTTGCCCAGGGTCACACAACTAGGCCAGATTTGAACTCAGAAAGATGAGTTCTCCTGACATACTAACTCCTTAATTTGGTATTTAAAGTCCTTCCCAATCTGACTGTGATCTGCCTTTCCCTGATTACTCACCACTCCCCCTGAGCCATACACTTTGACCAAACTGGCCTATGAGCTGTTCCCAGAATGCTCCATTCCATCTCTGCCCTGGTAACTTTGTACAGGCTTTTCCCCATACCTAGAACACTCTCCCTTCTCACCCCTCTGCCTCTGGAAACCCTTGCCTTCCAGCATGCTAACCCTACACAAGGCCTTTCCTGACCTTCCCAGTGGCTTTGGCAACTCTTCACACACACACACACACACACACACACACACACACACACACACACACATTTATTTAGTGTATTTTAACTTATTTATCTGCATAACATATATGAGATAGGAGATAGAGAACAACCCTGAGTTCCAGTTCTGACTCTGACTCTGACTCAGACTGGCTGTGTGACCTGCACAAATCACTTAATCGCTCAGTGACCAGGCAGTCCATTAAGGTTTTAAGTGCTTAGGGCAGGTGTTGACCTCTCCTGGTAGAAGGAGTTCTCAGTTGGAGCTCCAGATACCAACCAAACCATAGGTCCTGCCCAAATTTAAAAATAAATATGTTCATGGCATTTTTCCCTCCTATGGCCGTAGACTGTCAGCTCCTCAAAACAGAGGTGGCCTCACTTCAAAAAAAAAAAGCTTCCAGTACTTTGCAACGATTCCTGAAATATAATAAATGCTTAACAAAGGTTTGTTGAATGAATAAGCAAATGACTGAATGAGCTTTTAAAATAAAAATTCTGGCCTTTTTTTAAAATAATAAATACTTGTTGAATGAATACCTGAATAAATGCACTTTTAAAATAAAGAAATCTGGTTTCTTTTTCTTATATTAGATTCTTAATAAATACTTGATGAATGAACATGTAAATGAACAAACGGACTTTAAAAATAAAGAATTCTGGTTTCTTTTTCTTATGCATAATCGAGTGGGAAAATATGCTCCTGGCACATGAGGAGTCAGCAATGTGGAGAATGGGCCCTCAGGGTGGAGGTTTCTCCAGCGTGGGAATATGGTTGTGGAGGGAGAGAAGATGACAAATAGGAGAGACAAGTTTTATTCATGTGTTTTGTTTTACTAGGCAAAGGGGTTATGTGACTTGCCCAGGGTCACACAGCTAGTAAGTGTCGGGGGTTGGATTTGAACTCAGGTCCTCTTGACTCCAGAGCTGGTGTTCTATCCATTATGGCGCCACCTAGCTGCCCCTACTTGGCAGCGCAAAGGGACTTGGAGAGTCCGTCTGTCCCTCTGCAGTTAATGGTGATGGCAGGATTTGATCCCACGTCTGTTGACACCAGAGCCAGAGTTCCTTCTGTTGTACCACATTACCCCAGTTCTTCCCCCAAATACTCAAGATAGCTGAGGAGCACGATACTGTGTCCACCCCACAGAGCCTGCAGTTACCCTCCAAGTCTTTTGCTTGTGGATGGGTATATTTGCCGCACTCCTGGTAAGGGGCAGATGGACAAGAGATTTTGCCAGTATTCCGAGGGGGTACCCTCCCCTCTAAAAAAACAGTTACAGAAGAGTCACACGTGGCAGCCACGGACTATGGGCCCCTCCTCCCCACCACAGGAATCTCTGCTCCCCAGATCCAGCCAAAGACATAATCAGATGCTTCTGCCTCCTCGGCGCCCGCCTGTGGCCTGGCTCACCCAGCCCAGTGGGGAAGGGAGGGAGGCCCCTACTGGGGTGGCTGGACGGCGCCGAGAGGACCTTCTCCACTATACTAGAGCAGAGGGCAAAGGGACAGGGCAGCATGGTCCCTGGACACTGACTCCTGCTTCCTCTAACCATTTGCAGGCCATGTCAGAGGTTGGGTGGTTGAGTGCAGAGGGCAGTTTTTGCAGATGGAGAAGACCTGGGTTCCTGTCCTGACTCTGCTGTTTACTAGTTCTGTGACTCTGGACAAGTCAGGAGACTTCTGGTAAAATGAAGGAATTAATCCTTAAGATCCCAGATTTTGATGGTGAAGGTCCTCCCAGCTTTGACATTCTGACTCTGGGTTTTAAGGCCTCTCTCTGCCCTGACATTCTCTGTTCTAAGGTTCCACCTCCAGCTCCATGTTTCATGTTTTAAGGTATCTTCCGGCTATGAGTATACTGTGTTCTAAGGCCTTTCTCAGCCCTGACATCCCCTGTTCTAAGGCCCCTCCCAGTCCTGACATCCCCTGTTCTCAGGCCCCTCCCAGCCCTGACATCCCCTGTTCTCAGGCCCCTCCCAACCCTGACATCCCCTGTTCTAAGGCCCCTCTCGGCTCTTTATCCTATAAATTAGGCTACAGATGCTGTTGAATTTCTAGATACCAGGAACATTCCCCAGGAAGGAGAATTCACAGCTGGCACAGATGGCAGGAACAACCCTTGTAGGGTCACAAAATTCAATGCTCCAATCATTTTCACAGACCACAGGCCCACTGGATCTAGAGCTGAGGCAGATCTTAGGAGCCATTTGGTCCAAGCCTCTATTTTAGAGAGGAAGAAATGGAAGCTGAGGGAGATGAAGGGATTTGTCCAAAGGTCCACAGATAGTAAACCACAGGATTTGAACCCGGGTTATTGGACTCCATCAGCCCAGACGCTCATCCCTGCCTCCCTAGTCTGCTCTGCCTCATAAAGAAATGTTCAGAGACTTTGTACCACCTTCAGTCCCCTTTTACGTCAGACCTTTTCCTGCCTCATTGGGCCGTTGCTCTCGATGGGGGCTCAGGGGCTGTGTCTCCTCCCCAAGGGGGCCTCTCAGTGATGCCCCACAACAGACAAGGTGCTTGGTCTCTGAGCACCAGCCTGGCTTTTCACCAGGTGCCACTAATCTGTCAACCACAGCCAAGTTTAGACCATCAACTAAGTCTAAGAGGCCACCATGGGCTGCATCAGTGGAGTCCCTATGCTTATGAACTCCCAGGTCCTTAAAATATTGGATTATTGTGATTGCCACGATTATTATTACCATTATTGTTATTGTCAAGGAGTAAAAGTAAGCTCTCTGAGAGCTGCCATGATTTTGTTTCTGCAGGGGCCAGTAGGTCACTGAGCCACAAAATTGGAGAGTCGAGAATCCAGCCCATAAGCCAAAGGAATCCTTACTCCCGCTTCCCTGAGAACCAGACAGCCTCTGCTCAAAGACCTCTAGCGATGGGACGCTCACTCCCTCTGGAAGCGGTCTTACTATGAGGGAAGATTTCCTGATATCAAGTCTAAACCTGCTTCTTTGTGCCTTCCCCCACCATCAGCCGGGGGAACAAGCTGAAAAAAATCTCTGCCCTCCTCCACAAGCAGACCCTTCATACACCAGTCTGTCACTAAGGGGCCTGTCTCCCTTCCTTGCTAAGTGGACAAAATCAGTTTATTGTCTTTCCACTCACTTGTATACCTGTTATAACCTCTCAGTAGAATATAAGCTCCCTGAGGGCAGGGCTGCTTGGCTTTGGTCTCTGCATCCGTTCATGGAGCTTTTCTCGTGCTTCTCTATTTATCACATTCATAATTTCTTACAATACATAACGTTCCTATGCCACACTTTGATCGGTGGATAATCTGCTTTGCTCTGTACATACGATTTCATAACTGTGGGGAGCTCCTTGCCCATGCTCTGCTATCAGTCTTGGAGCATTGCCTGGGGCACTGGAGAGGTCTGTGACTTATTCAAGGTCACAAAGTTAGGACTGTCAGAGGTAGGTCTTGAACTCAGGTCTTTCTGGCTCTGAAGCCAACTCTCTATTCATGATACCATTCTACCTCTCACAGTCAATTAAGGGTATTAATTAATAATACCGATGTGCAGAACAACTCACTTGTCTTTAGGACATAACATAAATGATCTTGTTTAAGCCTCCCAAGCCCTCAGTGAGGTAAGCAGGGCAAGGACTGTTCTCTCCTCAGAAAGGGTCGGTGATTTGCCCATGGTCCCTCAGGCCCAGGACCCGTTCAGGGTTTAGCAGCTTCTCAGGATGGGGCTTTATGTGGTTGGAAGTTTTGGCAGCCACAGGCCAAGCCAGCTGGAGAACAGGAGCCTGTGGGTGGAGGGACGTCCAGCTGCTGACAAGCTGGTCCCCCATGCCAAGCCAAGGACTCATAGTGCCTGGGCCAAAGCAGGGTAGGAACCCAGGATTCTGGGGGCCTTTTTAACAGGCTGCTCCCAGGTGAGGCCACGCAGAAAGATGTGGGTGACTTCCACCCCACCCCACCCCCATGCCAACCTGGCGGCCCAGGGAGGGCTCCCCTCTCCCTCCCCCTTCTTCCCAAGCACATCTGTGCTGAGGGCCCCAGCAGCCTGCTCAGACAGGGCTGGGAGCAGAGAGCCCAGGCCTGGGTCTGTTCCCACAGCTTTGCTTTCCCACATCCATAATCCCAGCTCCCGCCAAGTTCCGGCCTCCCGGCTCCATGGGGCTTGGCAGTGAGCTGAGGGGACGAGGCAAGTGGGGTCTCGCACCAGCTCTGGAGAGCTGGTAGAAATCAGGCCCCTGTGCCTGGGGAAATCTATCCACCCACAAGTAGTTTTAACCACCTGCACCCTCTAAGGCTCTCAGGAGAGATAGACAGAAATGAATCAGAGGAGCTGAGGCTTTTTCCCATGGGACCCTGGGCAAGCCCCTTCATTGCCATGGGTCGGCCTACTCTTCTGGAGAATGAGGCCTCTGAGGTCCCTTCCAACTACAGATATGTGATAACCCCTGTCTTCTGAGAGCTTATGTTCTTTTGAGGAAAACAGAATTTATACACAGAAAAATATTCCAGGGAAATGCAGGGTAATTTTAGTAGATGGAGACAGATCAGGAAAAGCCTCACGTAGGCGTCACTTGAGAAGACTTTGACAAGAAGCAAGAAATGAAGGTGAGGATGAAGTACATTCTGATGCATGGTGGGGGACACAGCCTATGCAAAGGCAAGGAGGTTGGAGGTGGAGTTCTATGTGTGAAGAATGGCAAGAAAGTCAGTAGACTCGGTGAAAGGGTGAAGACAGGTGTCCCCTAAGGGCCCATACATGGGGTGGGGAGGGGTCTGCCTTGGCTCACTGAATCATCCTTTCTTTTCCTTTCATTTAGGAGGCTATGAAAGTGGGCATAAGAGTCCCAACCCCTCTAGGCCAGCATCCATGCCCATTGCCTTATTGTAATTAAGCAGACCCAGAGCAGGAATGGAGACTTGACAGTAGATTTATGTTGGACCTTAGATTTAGAGCTAGAAGGACATACATTAGGGGTCCAAGTCATTAAGGATAAGCCAAAGCCAGCTTGGGGAACCTGAGTTCTGGAGAATTCTGCAATCCAAGGACCTGAGAGGGAGGGGGCAGCCAGGGGCAGGTCAGTACTGGATCAGGGAATGGTAGTGAGCAGATGGTTGGCGTAACTCAACCTGGAGACTCCTCAAGGCTCTGGGCTCTGATGGAGATGGCACGGCCTCCCACATACTGCCATGTTGGAGCAGTTCTAGGTCAGAGCTATGGAGACACGCCTGACTCAGGCACAGCTGTGGTTGGGAGCCTGAGTAACAGCTAGAACTTCATTTCCATTGACGCAAGCAAGATGGCGGTTGGGGTTTTTCCAAAGGACTTAGATCGTAAGGACCACAGATTTCAAGCGTGGGGACCTTCTAGGCCATCTGGTCTTAATCTACTAGGTGGAAGAGACCTTAGGAGGGAATTGAGGCCCCCATATGGGAACTTGTTCAAGGTTACACAGGGAGTAATCATCTGAGCTGAGATTTGAACTCGGGTCTTACCATGTTGCTTCCACAATCTTATTAGAGACAAAAGTCTTTAAGGCAAACCTCCAACCTCAATGTCTTGTCTTTCTGTCTCTTGGGGCCTCTAAAGACCTTGGGCTCACATGGACCAACTCCCCCCATCCCCACCATGTTTTACTCTGACAAAATCTCCAGAATAAATGTTGAATATGGCTCTTATTTTCGTTTGCTGTTGTTCAGTGGTTTCTGTCATGTCTGACTCTTCATGACCCCGTTTGGGGTTTTCTTGGCAGGTGCTGGAGTGGTTTGCCATTTCCTTCTCTGTATCAGCAAGCACCTTAGCATACCCAGGGCAGCTGCTAGCACAGGTTCCTAGATCTGCTTTTCTAAAGGAAAGCAGCTCAAAAGGGGTTAACAGTCATTCTTTAATCAAACAAGCATATCATTTACCTAGTTCAGGGGGAAAAGTCAGCACCCTGAACTCCA
>CM053594.1:11885268-11904019 GCA_028646575.1 Pseudocheirus occidentalis | reverse complement strand
AGCCCTGCAGCTCCAGGCTCTGGCTCCATCACCCACAAAGCCCTGCAGCTCCAGGCTCTGGCTCCATCACCCACAAAGCCCTGCAGCTCCAGGCTCTGGTTCTATCACCCACAAAGCCATGCAGCTCCAGGCTCTGGCTCCATCACCCACAAAGCCCTGCAGCTCCAGGCTCTGGCTCCATCACCCACAAAGCCCTGCAGCTCCAGGCTTTGGCTCCATCACCCACAAAGCCCTGCAGCTCCAGGCTCTGGCTCTATCACCCACAAAGCCATGCAGCCCCAGGATCTGACTCTTATACTTATAGAAATCAAGAGTAGTGGGCTCCATTTCTGTTACCCACAAAGCCCTGCAGCTCCAGGCTCTGGCTCTATCACTCAGAAGAACCTAGAGTGGTGGGCTCTGGTTCCATCACCCTCAAAGCTCCGGGCTCTTGTCCTATGACCTCCACCGACCTAGTGCCCTGGGATCTGGCCCTGTTGTCTTTGAGGTCCTTCTGTCCAACAGATGGCAGGGGCCAGGGTGAGAGGGCAGGGACGGTTCTGTCCTTGCCTTGTAGCAGGGAAGGGAGACCTCTGACATGCTGGGGAGGTGCCCCATGTCCCAGGATGCTACCTGGTCCAGTCACACACATCATGGGCAGGCTCCTCTGGCTGCCACCGATCACTCCCCTTGTCCACGTGCTGGTCCCTTGGGCTGGGATTTGCCCTAAGGCTGGCTCTGAGCCTCGGTGGGGACCACTCGTTGTGCACTTGTGGCAGAGGCCAGGGGAGCCTGGCACCCCTCTCTCCCTCCATGTACCCTGCACTGAGCAGGCTGTTTGTCAGTCTGTCTGTCTCTACTCACCATAGAGCCCAATCATTGTTTCCAAGATTAAAACCCTTTCTGCTAAAATCTTCAAAGCCTCGCGTAGTTGGTGCAAACCCTCCCCCTGTGAAGGAAAGAGACAGATACAGCCGTGAAGGGGGTCCCCAGGCTGGGGGAGGGGTTGGTTCCATTCCAGGCTAAGGACAAGTTGGAAATAGGGGAGAGGGGAAGAGACTGGCAAAGCCTGACCTGGCCCCCCTTCATCCAAGGCCATGCACTCCCGGCACGCTCCCTCAGCATTCTGCCACAGCCCAGGGACTGAACTGATGCACAGAGAGGTGGGCAGAGGACCTGGGGCAGGGTGTGGAAGGGGGCATAGGACAAGCAGACCTGGTGAGCCCCCCAAAACCACACACAGAGATTCTAATGGGAGGATACCGTGCAGCCAATCCTGAGCTCTCCCCCAGATCTATTGATACACTGGCAAAGACTAGCAAGGGCTGTCAGGTGGAAAGAGGGGTTAACTTTGTCCTTCGTGGCCTGGCAGGGGGGGGGCAGAACCAGGAGCAGTGCAGGGGAGGGGGCAAAGAGGCAGATTCAGGCTGGAGGCTTGGAATTCCATCGATTAAGGAGAGCTGTCCCAGAGCAGGACAGACCTTGAATCCAACCCCTTCATTCTACAGAGGGGAACCTGAGGCCCAGAGAAGTTCCCTTGACTTCTGCCACAGGTACAGAGCTGAAATTCTCCAGGGCTGAAGTGACTTGTCCAGTCATATGGTGAGGATTGTGCGGCAAAGATTAGAGCTGGAATGGACCTGTTTCCTTCTCTGTGAAATGGGGACATAGGACTGGACCAGACAGCCCAGTAGGGTCTTTCCAGATCTAAATAAATGAATTCCTGATTTTTCTTTGGAATCTCTGATTTTGCAGGTGAGGAGACTGAGGCTCGGACAGTCACAAGGTGACAAGCAAGAGAGCAGGGATTTGGACCAGATCCTCTGACTCTAGAGCTGCGGGGCAGGGGTGGAGGTGGAGAAGCAAACCTTTATTAAGCGCCTACTGTCTTCCAAATGGTATTGCAAGTGCTTCACAGATATCTCACAACAACCAAAAGGGATCCTGCAGGGCAGGCCAGTTTCTGGGCAGTTCTCAAATCCACAGACCCTTTTTGTGGCCATAGGCAAGTCGCTTCTCCCTCCCTGGGCCTCAGTTTCCTTCTCTGTAAAATGAAGGGGCAGGACTGGGCTGACATGTAAGGCTCCTGGTTGGAGTCTGACAGCTCTACAGCTCCATGTAAGGCCGGCCTCGACCACCAGGTGTCGCTGTTAGACTGTTTAGTGGTTGCCCAGGCAACCAGAAATCCACTCAGCTAAGAAGGCCTTCTATGCAGATTTTTCTAGGGCTAGGTGCCAGGTGTGTCCACAGGTCTTATCCCTTTGATCCTTTGCTCTTGGATCATGATAATTCTGGGAAGAGGGATCATACTCCCTGGCTCCTGAGGCTGCACCTGCCTCCTTTCCTCAGGATGTGTGCTGGGGAAGACCCGAGTTATAATCCTGCTTCAGAAAGCTTTGTGACTCTGGTCTAAGTCACTTCCTTTCTCATCTGCAAAATGAGCAGGTTGGACTCCTTCTAGCTCTACATCCATGAACCTAGGGGCAGCTAGGTGACGAAGTGAATAGAGCACTGGCCCTGGAGTCAGGAGGACCTGAGTTCAAATGTGACCTCAGACACTTGAGGTTTACTAGCTGTGTGACCTTGGGCAAGTCACTTAACCCCCAACTAACCTGCCCCCTCCCCCAAAAAAAAGAAAAAGGAAAGAAATCCATGAACTTGGAGTGACTGTCTCCAGAAGGTCTGGGGTCCAGAGTGGTCCCTAAGGGTCACTGCAGTGCCTGGGACAAATTGCAGCATATGGCCCTCCCTCTATACCAGGGTGGCCTATGGCCCCCGGAGATGCCAAGGGAGGCCTGATGGGCTCCCCAAAGGGCAGTTTCAGTCACGCTGAGGATGGGGTATTCATTTTAAGGTCTCCCCTCACCAAGGTGATGGTTGGGAGGCTGGAAGAGCAGCCTCCCTTGGGTCACTAGCAAGACTGAGGAGGTGGTTGCAGGTGGTGGTGGTGGTGGGGTGAAATGAAAGGGACCCACTCAAAGCATCCAAGTGATGACTCTCCTTATGAATTTAGGTCTTCACCCTCAATGTCCTACCTTGGGGAGGCCCCCCTCTTATTTGCTTCTTGGGTTAGCTGCCTTCCAAGGCTGATGTGCTAGATTTGGAGTTAGAGTACCTGGTCTGGCGTTCCTACTCTCCTTCTTACTAGCAGTTGTGACCTTGGACAAGTCCCTTCCCTGAGCCTCAATTCCTTCCCCTCTGAAATGGGCACTATATTACAGGGTCATTGTAGGAAATCTCAAAGCATCAGAGATGGGGACCCCTCCCCACAAACCTCCATGCACCCCCATCATGCCTCCCCTTTCCATCAGCCCTCCTGGGGAGCAGCAGGCTGGGCACAGGCAGGGGTATAAGGGGCATGCGGGCAGGCAGGAGCCAGGGTCCCTGGTACCTATCAGGCAAGTTGGGGAAGGGGTTATTGGAGAATGAAAGTGGGTGGGGAGGTCATTGGGAAGGGGAGAGAGGGCCATGTGTGGGAAGACAGTATAGGAGGCAGATGGAGCCTTGGTTCTCTAACTGATTCACCGAGTGAGTTGGGACAATTATTGGCTCGTCTGTAAATTGGGGATGGTCATTCCTCCCTGTCCCTTCTCACAGCAGGCAAAGAATGAAAAGACCTAACAGAGATGGAGGCCTTTGGAAAAGCTAAAATTCTTTACAAGTCCTATTGTTATGGAAGACTTCAATATCACTCAATAATAATTGTTCACTACTTCAGTATTATGAAAGAATTATAATAATTAATATCGAGGCAGTGCGGCCTAGTGGAGGGAGCTGGCCTTGGGGTCAGGAAGACCTGACTTCAGTTCCTGCTGCAGACATTTACTAGCTGTGTGACCCTGGTCAAGTCACCTTAACGTTTCTCAGTCGCCTCATCTATAAAATCAGGAGGCTGGTCTAGAATTTAGCTCTTCTTAAACTGTGAGTCTAGACCCCACCTGGGAATCTCCAGCAGAACAAGTTGAAGAAGCCCTAGACTCAAGATGTCCTCTCAGGTCCCATGATCTTTTGATTTTAATGGGAATTGTTCTTTTATTAAAATACAATAAAAGAGAATAATACTTGGGCAGCATGGAGCATTGGTTAGGGTTCCAGGCTGACCTCTGTTCCATACTGCCTCTATGACCCTAGTTAAGTAACTGAACCTCTCAGGGTCCCGAGTTACTCTTGAGACATAAGTTGAGTAGGTACTAACTTGCATAAGTGGAGGGTTTTCCATACTGATGAAATCTGTGGCTTTAGTCCAAAAAATACTGCTACTAGTAATAAAAACAGGAGAAAGGGCATGTTGCTTGGGTGCTGGTCCTAGGTCAGGTCTACCTGAGAGTTAAAGGCATAGGAAATTCTGGGAGCACTATACATCATAGCGGAAGGCTGGGGGTGGGCAATGGCCAGGGAATGGGAGTAGGGGGGCAACAGGAGATTTTGGGGTGAGAAGAAGGCAGCAGAGAGGCCTAGCTGGATAACTGTGTCTGCTCTGGGAGCCACAGGTGTCAGAAGGGTACAGAGAGCAAGGTCCTGGGGTCACCCCCACTTCCAGGGAAGCCTAAGAGATAGCAGGGCCCTCCCAAAAGGGATGGTGGTATAGGGGGATTGAGCAGATAGGGGGCGTGCAGGACTGGAGTTGGGGGAAGGAGCCCATTCCCACAGCTGTATCAATCCCTGATCCCCACCATCAGGAACAGAGAAAGGTGCCCTGGTACTAAGTCCCTCTCTGGGAGTGGGGGCAGAAGAGGCCCCTCCAGGGCAATCCCTACTCCCCACCCCCATTCCAAACCATGTCCTGGATGGTCTTCAGTCTCCCTTTTCACCCTTGGACAGTGTGCTGTGTGTTCGTGTGTGTGCGTGTGCAGTTGTAGGGTTCTGCTCCCCTTTTTACTGTGTTTCCTGAATGGAATCTAATTTCTATTTCTTGTGTGTGTGAATGAGGGAGAGAGGGCTTCTAGCCTTCCCTTTCCTCTGGTGAAGAGAGCATAGGTTTGTGAGTTTGAGGTCCTGAGTTCTAATCCTTTCTCTAATGCTGTGTGACCCAGGGCAAGTCACTTCTCTCTGTACCTCAATTTCCTCCTGAGTAAAATTAGGGGGGGCTCAATGGCCTCTGAGGACCCTTGGAGCCCTGGGGTCCTCTGATCCCTGTAAATCTTGGAAAGGACAGAGCATTTGTTCTGAAACGGAGGAACAGAAGTAGACATGAGGGAGTGACTGTCTCCCATCCTTGATCTCAGTTCTGCCGCTGACCGCTGGGGTCACCTTGGGCAAGTCCTTTCCGTCTCTGGGCCCCAACCTCCCTTTCTGTGAGATGATGGGCTGGGTCCCTCTGGTCTCCGCTTCATCTGGCAGATGAGGAAACTGAGGTGAGAGGCCAGGGGAAGGGACTTGCCCAAGGTGACCCAGTCAGGGGCAGAACCAGGAGTCATACCCAAAGCCTCCCTATCCAACATTCTTTCCCAGCTACCTTCCAATGAATCTAGGACTCTCCATTCCCTCCTCAGTAACTCATTTCTGCCCCTTGCTCCCTCATTACTGCCAGACTGGACTGTCAGAACAGTCTGCTGCTAGGTCTTCGGTCTTCCCTCTTGACCCTTCCCATTGGTCCTCCAGATCTCGGCTAACCTTTAGAGAGTGCCTGATGCCACCCTTGTGCTCAAGCACCTCCGGCGACTCCCTGCTGCTGCTTGGTCAAGCTCCATATGCCCTGCCTGGCATCCTCTGACTCGAGGCTCTTTCAGGGCTTGTCTCACCTTCACTGCCTTCCATATATATTCTATGATTTATGCCAAGGCAGACAGATCTTTGCCCCTAGGACACAGTCAGTGCTTCTTTGCTTCTCGGACTCTGATCCAGCCCAGTCTTATCCAATCCAAGAAGCGATCCAGTGAGGCTCATCTCTTTGCTGTTTCTCACATAAGACACTCCATCTCCAGACTCCTGGCATTTGCTTTAGCTGTGCCCTGTGCCTGGGATGCCCTCCCACCTTCCTTCGAGTCCCAGCTTAAATCCTACCTTCTATAGGAAGCCTTTCCAGATCTCTCTGAATTCTAGAGCCTTCTCTCCAGGGACTATTTCCAATTAATCCTGCCTGTGTCTGTGTGTACATAGTGGTTTGCGTGTAATCTCCCCCCATTAGACTGTGAGCTCCTCAAGGGCAGGAACTATATTAACCTTTCTTTGTATCTCTAGCGCTTGGCACACTGCTTGGCATAAAGGAGGAGCTTACTATCTCTGTTCTTGGCCAAGTGATCTCCCCTCTCTCTCTGTATAATGAAGGGGTAGGACAAGATGGCCTCTGAGCTCCTGACCCTGCCATCCTTCCTGGGTGACCCTGGGCAAGTCAATCATCTCCCTGGGCCTTGGTTCCCTCCTCCATAAAATGGGCAGTTGGACTTTGGGGTCCCTTCCTGCTCTGGATTTTGAGTCCTAGCAACTGTTGGTAGATGGATGGATGGATCAGGGAAGCCCTGAGGTACTGGCCTGAGGCACTTCCCACAGGGCCAGGGTGTGCCCGTGCCCAGCTCCCTGGCTAGTGGACCTTGTTCATGGCACCTTGAATGAGCTTGGCTCACATGGCGGATGGGAGGTTTCATGTTCCTGTCTTGTTTCCTTATCAAAAGGCCATTATCTCTTAGTATCCCTATTTGGGGCTGGGCCTCTGTTTGTTGACTAACTCATTGACTGACTGACTGAATGAATGGTGTGGTCTGGCTTTGGGCCTGCTTAGGGTGAGAGGCCTGCTGCCCAGCTCTGTCCTTCATTTGGGTCTGAAGGGTTTAGGGGCGAGGGAGGGAAGGGAGAGAGGCAGAGGTAGAGACATGCAATGGCCTGCCTGGGCATGAGCTCACCCTCCGGGTCCCAGTCCTATGTGTGTCCCCTCCCCCATGACACATACACACTTTGGGACTCTCTTCTCACTGACCCCAGGGCAGAGGGACTTAGACCTGGGCTTGGTCTATGGGACCCTTGGAGCCAGGCACTTATGCAATGGACTAGGTCTCTATATTACCCCCATTTCCTGGGGCAGGGGGAGTTTTCTGAGGCTGGGGGTGGGATGGACAGACACTGTCTCCCCTGTGGGCCCAATGGGGACAGGGGCTGGGGGAGAGATGCCTATGAGCCCTCCTAGCCAAGGCTGGGGACTAATCTTACCCAATGGCCCTTCTCTCCAGGGTCACCTTTGGGGCCTGGTTCACCCTGAAACAAGAGAGACAGACAGACAGACACAGACAAAAGTGAACCTTCTGAGGCCCAAGAAAGTGGGTACTTCTAGGGTTGGGACATCCATGGCCCTTTCCCAGGGGATCTGAGGATGGGGATGGTTAGGGAAGCCCTTGGGTGAGGGCTATTCATCCCATGGGCCCATTGTGGGGAGAAGTGCCTGGGACTGGTCCTCTGGGAAGGCAGATCAGGAGGTAAAGGGAGGTATGGGGAGAGGAGATGGAGGGAGTCGGTTTCACCTACCCGTTCTCCTGCTAGGCCTCTGGGGCCGGGCTCTCCCTGGTAGCCCTGTACAAAAGAAGGAGACGGGGAGAGTTAGGGCACTGAGGGCCAGCAGGGTAGGGGTCTCCCTGGGCCAGGGGGAAGCCCGGCACCAGTCAGGGCCATTTGCAGCTCCTTCTCCCAGGTGCCCAGCAGGCAGCCCCAAATCCAAGAGGCTGAGCCAGCCCATTGGAGAAGTCAAGAGGATCAGGGAGGGGGCCTTCAGGAAGGCCTCATACCACCCCTGCAAACACCCAGGCTTGTCCAGAAGCAGCTCTGGCACAGCGGAAACAGCCGAGCCTGGAGCAAAGGACCTGGGTTTGAATTCTGGCTCTGCCACTTACCAGGGTGCAACATTCTTGGCAAATAGCTTTTCCTCTCTGAGCCTCAGTTCCCTCTGTGAAATGGGCTAAATGACCTCCAGGTTCCCTTCCGGCTCTATGACCTGGTTCAAATCTCAGCTCTGCCACTTGCTAAGCGAGGTGACCTTGGGCAGGTCATACCCTTTCTGGGCCTCTGTTTCTCACTTTGTAAAGTGAGGGGGGATGCGCTGGATGAGGCCAAAGGCATCTGAAGTCTGCCCAGGACAGAGGACAGTGGCGCTCTCTTCTGTTACTCCTTAGCTGCTGTCTCCATCATATCATCATCTTTACCTTCCTAGGCATCTGCCACCCATTCCCACCTTTCCTGATGCCGCCTAAAACGGCTTCACTTTTTGGCAGCCATATCACACACCACATAGTAAACTTCCAGTCCTTCTCCCTCCCTCCCCCACCATCCCACAGTCCTCTGGCCCTGGGCAGTGCTCCTATAGTGGGTCCAGGTACTCACTCGCTCACCCTTCTCCCCTGGGAGGCCATTGGTTCCAGCAGCTCCAGATGGGCCTGGTGAACCCTAAACAATGAGAGGAGGCGGTAGCATCCAGGCCATCTCCCTGTCCTTCCAGCCCCCCCTCCCACACCCCCCGCAGGGGATGGGTGACTCAGGAGGCACCCCCCCCAGGGGGTGGCACAGCTGGGGCTGGGGTTCAGACAGAAGCGTCTGTGATGGATTCAGAGAGAGCACTCACTGCCTGAACGAGGGGTCTGTTGGAGGAATATGGGTAGGGAAGGCAGGAGAAGACCCTTCAGGACTTGATGAATTCCCAGAAGAGCAAAATTTAATGTTTATTACAGTCCAACCCAATAAGCATTTAGTAAGTGCCTATTGTGTATCAGGAAATGGAGATATAAAGTATATCCATATAGGATGGGAGGGGAGGGTTACAACATATAAACAGACAAAGATATACATGATAATTTTCTCACCGTGTGACCAGGTGTGCCTGGAATACCCATGGGGCCTGGAGGACCAGGGGGACCTTGAAGGAGAGAAGAGGGGAACCCCCCCAACTGTGTCAGACAAGCTCCTATCCCTGGACTGGACCAAGTCTAAGAGAGGGGCGACTATACCCTCCCTAATGTCCCTTGTGGAAGACCGAGTTACTCCCCCTATCGACATGGCCCCCTCTTTTCTCATCTGTCCTTCCAGCCTCACCAGGGACCCAGGACTCTCCCATCCCCACCCTCAGGGGATCAGCCCCACCCAGCTTCCTGGACCCAACTTACCCATGGGCCCCGTGGGGCCTGGTGGGCCCACAGGCCCCTGGATCCCAAGGCCCCCAGTTTCAGTGAAGGTGTTGGAGAGCAGTGGATCTCCTGGAGGGAGAGAGGAGGTGAGGGACGCCAGGGTCCACTGACATCCTGCCTTCTATCAGGAGGTTTCAAAGGAAGTAGATGGTGATAACGGAGCAGCACTGGGCAGAGACTGCAATCTTCCTGCTCAGCCTTCGAGGTCCCTTCCCAAGCCTCACCTCCTTGATGCCTGTCTCGGCACTCTGGCCTTTACTTCTCTCCGCTCCCCACTGGGAGGTAGCCTCTTAGAGGGTAGGGACCCTGTCTTGGTGGTATGGATGGACTTGTTGGGGCTGGACTGCAAACTCAGGAGGAATCAATGGTGCAACATGGCAGCCGTGTTAACAGTAGAAGGCTGGGAAGGCTGCCCCAGGCAGCACCCACGTGAAATGTTGGGTACAGAGGCAGGGAACTAGAACGGGAGAGGAGGAAGAAGGGAGACCATGCCAGGGGAGAGTTGGTTAAAGGAACTGGAGGCCTTGGTTCTAGAGGAGAGAAGACCACAGAATCTCAGAGTTGGGTTCCCTTTCTCTTACAAATTCTGGCGCCGTGCGGCCCAATTCAGAACCAACCAAGAATCCTTTCTACAATGGCCCCAACAACTTGTCTTCAAACTTGAAAACCTCCAGAGAGGAGCAACACACTTTCCCCTGAGAGAACCCACTCCATGGAGGGCCGGCTCTTAATCATTCAAGTTTTCTCTTGTGTAGGGTCCAAATTTGCCTTTGTAGTCTGGCCTTCTGTGGTCAGGCAAAACATAGCTAATCCTTCTTTAATAACACAGGTCTACTACAATGACAGGGCAGCATAACTCTTATGTTGTAAGGACTGGAATCACCCTACTCCCCTTAGCTCTGGAATCTTAAACTGGGTAAGAACAGGTCCTATCAGATTAAGTGTGAAAGGTCTTTGAAAGCCTTTGGAAGAAGAGAGATGAAAACAGATTGGCCTAAAGGTCTGTTCCAACTGGCTGGGAGATTTTGTTGTGCCCTCTGGGTCCTAAATGAAACCATCCAGTTATCTAGAGCAGGGATGGAGCAAGTAGCTTCCCAGCTTCTGAGGAGCAAAGACTGAACTGTGGGAGGGAATGGAGGAGTTGAGGAGGGTCAATGGCTGTATAAGCATGATGATCAGAAGACAATAGGTTGGGGGAAGTCCCAATAAAAGGTTGGTTCTTTCTTCAACTTCCCTTCCTGGTGCATTGTTATTTATTAATAAATTAGTTTAAAAGTTAATAGTATTATTTATACATGTACATAAATATTATTACAAATATGTAAATGATCATATTTACATAAGCATTTATATAATTACTGTAATATATTACATTATTACATATACTACAATATATAAAACATAATCAAGAAATCTAATTAATTTAATTAATTAAAATGTATATTATACTATTAATTATATCAACATATTAATTATAATAATTAATTAAAACACAATATTAATTAATATAATAATATTGCAATAAATTATAACTTTAATTAATAATTTAATTAAATGTTATTAATGTTATATGAACGTATAATAACCCTAACCCTAAAGTTTACAGTAAATTGAGTTTGATCTGAACCGCAAAGAGGCCAGTGGTCAAGTAGCTGTGATTCAGTAATTTTGGTTGTGCCCAACTCTTCCTGACCCCATGTGAGGTTTTCTTGGCAGAGATACTGGAGTTACCATTTCCTTTTCTAGCTCATTTTACAGACAGGGAAACTGAGGTAAACAAGGTAAAGTGACTTACCCAGCTGATACTGGGCAGTATCAGGCCAGATTTGGATTCAGGAAGATATACCTATAACAAGGTATTAAAGTTTCTTCTCTTCCATCCCCACTCCCAGGCTTGCAGCTTCTCTCCTTCAGGCCAAATAAACTCATTTCCTTCTAATGATCCTCCCACAACTACAACATAGTTTTGTGACTCTTCCCCAACCTGGTTGCCTTCCTTTGGACACCCCAGCTCATTAATGTCCTGCATAAAGTGGGGTGTCCAGAATTGAACACAATAATCCATATGTGGTCTGACTAGGACAGAGAAAGACGGGACTATTGTTTTCTTGTTCCTGGAGGCTTTTAATATACGTAAAAATTCCATCAGCCTTTTTGAGGACTCCAGACAAACTACTACGTACCATACATCTCTCCCTGCGCTCCCTGCTTTTATGTTTGCAAAGCTGATTTTTTTGAACCCAGGTATAAGACTTCGCGTTTTTAAAAATTTCATATTCAATCCTGCATCATGTTAGCTGAGTAATATCATCTTGAGTCTTAACTATTGTCTGTTGTGTTATCCAGTCTTGCGTCTCCTGAAAATTTCATGAGCCTGCTACCTATCTAACTCACAGATAAAAGCAACATTGAGCCATGCTCAGAGACCCCTGGCGTTTAACTAGAGTCTCCTTCCAAAGTGACATGGAACCAGCCATTAGCGACTACTCCATGAGTGCAGTCATGCAACCAATTCCAAATCCGTGTAATAGTGTGATATTCTAGTCCCCATCTCACCGTCTCATCCAAAAGAAGAGTGCTGGAGAGTTTCTCAAGAGCTTTGCTAAAATTTAAGCGAATGCTATCTGCTCTACAGAACTCTCTTGACCTCTGAGACTAGTAACCCTGTCCAAAAAGGACAGGAGGGTTAGCGCGGCACAATAATATCTAGCATTCACACAAAGTGCTTTACGCGTATTATCTCATCGGATTCTTCCATCAACCCTGGAATATAGGTGCTGTTATTATTCCCATTTTGCAGACAAGGAAACGGAGGCAAACAGAAGATAGTGATTTTGCTCAGGGTCACACAGCTAGTAAGTGTCTGAGGCAGGATTTGAACTCAGGTCGCCTGGGTGTGAACTGTTTTGTAAAGTCTTGCTGGCTCTTGTGATCACTGCTTCCTTTTCCTATTGGTCACTAATTATCTTTTTAATAACACACTGGAGAACTTTGCCAAGAACTGAAGTCAAGTTCACTGGCCTAGAACTCGTAGACCATTTTCTCTTTTTTGAAAATAAGATAATTGGGGTAGGTAGGTGGTAAATAGAGCACCAGCCCTGGAGTCAGGAGGATTTGAGTTAAAATCCAGCCTCAGACACTTGACACATTCACTGGCTGTGTGACCTTGGGCAAGTCACTTAACCCCACTTGCCTTGTCTTCTCCCCTCCAAAAAAAAAAAAAAAGAAGATAATATTTTATTAGCTTCAAGGGTGTGGCCTTGGTCAAGGTATTCCCCCTCTCTGGGCCTTTGGCCAAAGGGGGTTGGACCAAACATGATTGCCTAAATTCCTTCCCAGACTGAAATCTTACAATTCTAAGACACAAGTCCTGAGCTGGGTTGGCCTAAAGCACTGGAGAAGAAGGTGGTTCTCTTGTACCAAGTGCTTTACGCATGATACCTCATTCATCCCTCAGCAAGACTCCGCGGAAACGGCTCTGGAGCCAGATTGACAGGACCCTTGGAATCCTTCCCCTCTCTGGGCCCCAGTTTCCCTCTCTACAAAATGAAGGGATAGGTGGAGATGGTGAGCAAAATGAGTTCTGGACAAGTAGCTGGACCTCCAATAAGACGCGTCCAATAACTGTCAGAGGCAGGATTTGAACCCGGGCCTTCCTGACTCTATATCCAGCACTCTGCTGTAAAGCCTTGAGGCAGACTCCCCTCTCCTCATGGTATCACAATGCCTGGAATTCCACCATCACAGAGTTACTCCTCCTTGGGAATGTATGCTAAAATCTAATTACCTCCTAAGGAGGGGGCACCTAAAGCTCCTTATAGCTAACTCCCTGAGAGGCAGACAGGGCCTTGGCTGGCGTGTGCAGGGACCCGACAGTCACCAGGAGAGATTGCACTGGGTCAGAGATTTAGAGCATAGGGGGTCTCAGATGTCACTGAGTCCAGCCCCCCCATTTTACAGGCCTCCACTTAGGCACAGGCCCAGAGAAGGGAGCGGCTTCTCCAATGACCAGCTAACAAGAAGCGGAGCCAGAATTCAAAGCCCAGAACTCTCTCCAGCAGGCAGCCCCGTCTCTGAGTTCTGAGCTTCAGACAGGGTGGACAAGGCACCCGGTCGGCATCATTGGATGCAGGGCTAGATTTGGACACCAGGGGGCAGAGCTTTCCTAGCTCAGTCTAAGCCACTGGTGGTTTTATTTTTTTGTGAGCCTGCATATGTAGGAGAGGGGACGGATGGGAGGAAAGGGTGGTGGCTTCCCATCCCAACCATGGCCTCAGATCTTGGAATGGTAAGAAATGGAGACAGAGGCCCTGGCACCATCTTACTGTGTGACCTTGGACAAGTCACTTAACTGCATCCACCATCATGTACTTAGACAGCAAATTCTCACCCAGGTGTCAGTGGTGAATCCAGGCCTTAGGAGTGTCCCTTCCCTAAGCACATTCCTATTTTCACTGAGTCTTTCAATGCCTTAAGCCAAAGTGAAGGTTAGCTTTCTCTGTTCTCTGTTTTAAGGACCCTTCGAGCTCTAACATTCTATGTTCTGTTTTCTAAAGTCCCATCTGGCCCAGATGTTCTGGGTTCTATGATTCTATGTTCCTTCTGGTTCTGACATTGGAGGCTTCCAGGCCTCTTGGTGTGTGTGTGTGTGTGTGTGTGTGTGTGTGTGTGTGTGTGTAAGGGAAGAGGTCAGACTCATCAGAGGAGGACCTGGGTCAGCCTGGGTCATTGGGCTCCCGGGATAATTCTGGCAGGGAGCTCAGGGGGAGAAGACTGCACCAGAAGTAAGTAGCCTCTGAGCTTTCTCTGCATGTTACTAAGGGTCCCATACTCAGAAGGCTCGACGTCTGGGGCAGGAAGGAGCCAGGTTTCTAGCTTCTCACAGAGTCTAGGAGATGGAGTTCTGTCCTTGCCTTCCATTTCCTACCTCAGTTCTAGACATGTCTGAAACAGGGTTTCTCTTCTCCCCCTCAGCTGGCCCCCACCCTTGGTTTTCATTCTCATCTCTGGGGGCTCCAAATCCCATCCTCCACCTAGGAAACTCACCCTGTTCAGAGATCTGGGCTGTGGAGGGTCCAGTTGGGGCTGGGGGCCCAGGAGGTCCTGGGGGGCCCCTCTCTCCCTTAGCCCCATCCCGACCTGGGCTGCCAGGTGGCCCTTGGGGTCCTGGAAAACAATAATGAGAGACAAAGGGAGGGAGGGGGTTAGAATCCTGTGTTAGGCATCTTGGGGAATGGGGGGAGGAGAGAAAAAATAGAAGAGCTCAGAAAGCTTACAGTTTAACTGGGGAGATGGGACTATTTAATTCAATAAATATTTATTGAGTTTCTCAAAATAATCCCTGACCTCAAGGAATTTACCCTGTTGTAACCCTGGTGGTGAGGAGGGGAGGTTTACAATATGTGCACAAATCAGTAAATACAAAGTCATATGAGAATGCTAATCACTGACTAGGGGTGGCACAACGCCTGGGGGGAATATGGAAAGTCCAAGAAGTGGGGATGGGGAAGGAGAGCTTTCCAGGAGTGCGGGACAAGCTATGCACATGCATGGAGGTGGGCAATGGCAGGTCAAGTATAGAGCCCAGTTTTGTTGGAATCCATGGGGAAAGAGGATGAGTTTTGGGTTTTTTGGCAAATTGAGTTTGAAACGTCCATGGGACATCCAAGTGGAGAAGTCCAGCTTGGACAACAGATAAATGAGAGGGTATTTCTGAAGAACTCCCCACAGGAATTGAATAGCTGGTTTTCACTTATTAAGTGCCTACTACATTAAGTGCTTTTGCACATAATGAGCACTCAATAAAATGGTTTTTCATCCATTCATCCATCCATCCATCCATCCATCCACCCATCCATCCATCCATCCGCCCACCTGCCCATCTGTCCACCCACCCACCTGTCCATCCATCCATCCGTCCATCCATCCATCCATTCATGCACTCTCAGTTTTTACAGTGTCTGGCACATACAGTCGGTGCTTAACAAATGCCTGTTGATTGACTACTGTGTGCAGGAAGAGAGGGATAATGGATGGAGTGCTGGACTTAGGAGTCAGAGGATGGGTTCAAGCCTTGTCTCCACTTACTAGCTGTGTGACTATGGGCAAATCACTTAACCCTCTCTAAGCCTTAGACAGCTCTTTAAGTCTAAAGTTATACCTTAAGTGTAGACTGGTGATCTGCCTTGTGGGGAGGGAGCTCTCACACCTTGGAAACCTTGGTCTTGATATGTTGACATACTCTATGTGTGAGGCTCTATGCTAGATACTGGGGGTGGGCAGAAGAGCTGACCAGGACTCGGTTGTGCCATCCCAACTCCCAATGCCCCATCTAACCAGGATGAGGTCCTTGTACCTGGCAGGACCTCCAGGGTCCCTGGCATGGTGTGCCCCACACTCACCTGGTGGCCCAGCTGGGCCCTTCAGCCCAGGCATTCCGGTTGGGCCCCGACTCCCTGCGTCTCCTTTGGGGCCAGAAGGCCCCGGTGGCCCAGGAACACCTCCTCGGCCTATGAAGGAGGTAAATGCCTGTCACGACCCAGCTAGGAGGCATAGGATGTAAGCCAGAAAGCGTTTGGGGGGTGAGGGGTGTGTCCTGTAGTTTCCTGGCCTCCATAGTTTCTCCCTTCCCCAGGATCCACCTAAAAGTCACCCCTCTCCCCAATCTCAAAAAGGCAAGAATACCTACCATCCCAGGTGAGCACAGTTCCCCTCCGTCGCTCTCCAGCTCCAGGAGGCCCTGGCATGGGGATGGAATGGAGGGCATATTCATCACTGCTCTTACTGGGCCCGGGGCAGGGGGCCTGGGAAGGCTGTACAGCACCAGAACCCCTTTGAATCATCAGCTCCCCTTCCCTTTGGCCACCCCTAGGGAGGAAGCCTGGACTGACCTATTCTGGCTAATTTCCTTCCCAACCCATCCTCAAAGCAGAACCCACCCCTTCCCCTCCGGATCTCCAGTCCTGGCACCTTCTACCTCTCCTTATACCCCATGAGTCACTTGGAGGGAGACATTTTTCAGAGGGAAACCACTCCCTTGCTCTGACTCTTTCCTTTGGCCCCTGTCCCCAGATAGCCTTACCTTTGGCACACTGGAGTCTACAGTGGGATTTGAATTCAGATCCATCTGCCTTTACTCACCTCTAGCTCCTTCATCTCCAGGGCTCCCCTGGGCAGCTGGCAACCCCCACAGCAGGGCTGGGTCCCCACTTCCTTTGGTCTCCCGTGGAGAACCAAGGGGCAGGGAGGCCGATGGCTCGGTTATGGCCAGCACTGACACCTGGGAGCAAGGGAGTGAGATGGGCAGTGGGTGGACAGGTGGAAGACCAGGCCCCAGAGGAGGGCAAGGAAGAGGGGTCGTTCTGGGTGGTAGAGGAGCAGGGAGAGGAGGAGAACCTTAAGTTCTATAACTAACTCAGTGTCGCCGAATTTTTGAGCTAGAAAGGACTTCCTAGGTCAGTTAGGCCAGCCAGGGCAGGACAAAGAATTCCCTTGACCATATTCCAAACATGTGGTTATCTAGTTTTTGCTGGGAAAACTCTGATAAGAGTCAGCCTACCACTCTCCAAGGCAGGCGGTGTGCGGTCCTCTTCGGGAGAGTGATCAGTGTTGGAGTTCTTCCTTACAAGGAACCTAAGTCTCTGCGCCCCTTTGCAACCTCTGGGGTCAGAGGTTAGCCAAGGCTAACAATCCCTCTTCCACGTGGCTGCTCTTCAAATGCTTGGAGATGATATATTTGGACTCTCTTTTTCAACTGGATCTCTTCCCAATCTGCATTTCGTATGAACTCTCTTCCTGGTTTCCCCTCTCTGGACACTTTCTAGCTTATCAATATACTTTCTAATTCACAGTACCCAGAACCGAACACTCTAGATGTGGTCTGCCCAGGGCAAATGACAGCGAGACTATCACTTCCCTAGTCCTCAACTTCTCAATGCAGCCCAAGGTGACAGCAGCTTTTTTGGCTGCCTGACATGCTCTTGACTCATCCGGAGCTTGTGGTCCCCTAAAGCCCCCAGATCTTTTTCAGATGAACCACCGGTTAGCCATTGTTTCACTTGTAAGTTTGATTTCTTGAACTCATGTCTATATTTATGCCAATTAAATTGGGTCCCACTAAATTCAGCTCACTTCTCCAGAATGTCATAGTCTTTTTTGGATCCTGATTGTTACTGAGCTATCTCTTTTGGTGCATGATATTTTTAAAAAATATTTCCCCCCAATTACATGTTAAAAAAATTGTTTTAAGTTTTGATTCCCAAATTCTATCCCTGTCTCCCTTTCTCCCCTTCCCCTTCCCTGAGACAGTAAGCAATCTGTTAGGTTGTACATGTACAATCATGTAACTTAGCTCATGACGTTAAAGCTTTTAATCTAAATCATTTATAAAAACATGAAGTAGTACGTGGCCAAGTCCAGATCCCTGAGCCCTCCAATAGAGACTTTTCAAAATAAAATGGATTCATCAAATGCTACTCTCTGAATCCAACCATTCAATCAAATCTAAATCCATCCAATTTTGCTTTTGTCCACTCCACACCTCTCTCAAAAGTATAAGTCAACAAATATTTAGCAAGTACTTACTTTGTGCCAAGCACTGTGTTAAGTGATGGGCTTTGAATAATGGAAGATGCCATCAACATTCAGCTGAGATCCAGGCAGACTGCCTCTACAGCACTCTCTCATCTCGTTCAGGACCCTCATACAGAAAAGAAGAGGATCTGTCTGGCAGGATTTTGTCTGCACGAAGCCACGTTGGCTTAGGTGATTGTTGCTTCCTTATCTAGATATCCACCAACCTTCCTTTTAATAATATGCGCTAGAATTTTGCCACGAATTAAAGTCAAGTTCATTCCCCTAGATTTGTAGGTTCCATTCTCTTCTCCTTTTTGAAAATCAAGACAATATCTAGTCTCTGTGAGATCTCTCTCTCTCTCTTTCCTTCCTTCCTTTTCCTTCCTTCTTTCTTTTTCTTCCTCCTTTTCTTTCTCTTTTCTTTCTTTCCTTTCTTCTTCCCTCCTCCTTTTCTTTTTTTCCTCTTTTCTTTCTTCCTTCCTCCTTTTCTTTCTTTTTTCCTCCTCTTTTTCTTTTCTTTTCTTTCTTGATTCCTTCCTTCCTCCTTGTCTTTCTTCTTTCCTTCTTTCTCTCTTCTTCCTTCCTCCTTTTCTTTCTTTCTTCCTCCTTTTTCTTCCTCTTTTTCTTTTTTCCCTTCCTTCCTCCTTGTCTTTCTTCTTTCCTTCTTTCTCTTTCTTCCTTTTCTTCTTTTTTCTTTCTTTCCTTCCTTCTTCCCTTCTCCTTTTCTTTCTTTTTTCCTCTTTTCTTCCTTCCTTCCTTTCTTTCTTTTTCTTTCCTTCTTTCTCTCTTCTTTCTTTCTTTTTCTTTCTTCCTCCTTTCTTTCTTTTTCCTCTTTTCTTTCTTCTTTCCTTCCTTCCTCCTTTTCTTTCTTCGTTCCTTCTTTTTCTTCTTTCTTTCCTTCCTCCTTTTCTTTCCTCTTTCCTTCTTTCTCTCTTCTTTCTTCCCTCCTTTTCTTCTTCTGTCTTCCTTCCTTACTTTCTTTCTTCTTCCTTCCTCCCTTCTTTCTTCTTTCCTTTTTTCTTTTTCTTTCTTCCTTCCTTCTTTCTTTCCTTCTTTCCTTCCTTCTTTCTTTCCTTCTTTCCTTCCTTCTTTTCTTT
>CM053594.1:11848434-11884768 GCA_028646575.1 Pseudocheirus occidentalis | reverse complement strand
AGAGAGAGAGAAGACAGAGAAAGGAGAGAAAAGAGAGATGGAAGAAGGGAGGGAGGGGGAGAGAGAAAGGAGAGAGAGAAGAGAGAGAGAGAGAGGGGAGAGAGGAGAGAGAGATGAGAGAGGAGGAGAGACAGATGAGAGAGGAGAAAGAGAAGAGAAAGAGAGAGGAGACAGATGAAAAAAAGAAAAGAGAAAAAGATAGAAATTTGGGAGGAAGGGGAAGGGAAATGGCTTCCAGTACCCCAGTCATTTGTCCATATCTCTGTCCAGACACCCAAACTGACTTGTACGGACTCTGGGGCAAGTCCAGCCTCTGTTTCATGGAGGGCATTCAAGGTTTGACACAATCTGGTTTCAATTCAGTCTGACAAACATTTATTTAGGGCCTCTCATGGTCAAGACCCCCATGGCAGATGCTGGGGTTACAAATATAAAAACTACCCATGACCTTGGCCTTAAAAGAAGGGCTTATGACCACCAGAGTGGGGGGTGGGAGGAAAGAGCTGACTGTTGGTGCCCATGTGGAGCCCAGAGCAGCCAGCTACAGGCAAAGGAGAGATCCAGCTTGAGGAAACTGAGAGAAAGAAAGGCCACACTTGTCTGGGAAGGGAATGGGCTTGCGGGGATCAGACCCACCCTGATTCTGCACTTCTATGTACCTGGTTCCCTTAAGTAAGCCTTCATTTTGAAGCTGGACTGGGGGGTTGGCCACTCCTGAATGGACCAGGTGCCAACCCCACCCCCCACCCTGAAAGTTTCTCCTTCCACCTCCTCCTCTTGCCTGGCCAGCTGCCTGTTCTTTAAGGTTCACCACACAGTTCCACCTCCCCCAGGAAGCCCTCTCTGACTACCCACCAAATCTGCTTCCCCTGAACTCCCATAATACCTACTGTCTGTGCCACTCACTGGAGAACTGAAATCAGGGGAGATGACTGCATGTAAGCTCACTATGTAAGCCTACAGAACTAGATTCCTCTGGTAAGACTATATGATTTGTATTGTATATACTAGTATATACAGCATATACAACAATTAAATACAGCAGTATAATGTATATGCTGAGACTACGGAACTTGTAGAAATGTCCGTCATTGCTATTAATTATTATATGACTGAACTCAACAAACATTTCTTTCCTGCTTGCCATGTGCTGGACACTGGCCATGCGAAAACCAGTGGTCCTTGACCTTAACACAGTGGAGGAAGTAACGTAAACTTCCTCCGATTGTTACTTACCTGGTAACAATCATTGAGTCGCTAAACATGTACTAAGCGCCTACTGAATGCTGAGGTCTTTTCCGGTATGTGTATAACCTGCCCAAAGAGACTAGAAGTGTCCTGAGGACAGGGACCACCATGGCATTGGGGGAACGGCAAGGGTTGATCAAATACTTCTTGACAATGACTGTCCTGACTGACTGACTGAAGGTGTCTATTTCCTTGTGAATAAATAAATGTGCCTTCTATGACTGAATGAATGAATGTACCGCCCTGTGAATGAATGAATATGGGAGAGTATTTCTGCAGGTGAAATGGCCAGGGTTCAAGCACTGACTGGATATGGAGCAGAGGGGAGTGAGAGACAGAGAGGTCTTGAGAAGGGCACCTAGGTGGTGAGCCTGGGTGACCAGGGGGATGGAGAGGAGGAAGAGGTCAGAGGCCTCTGTCCACCCTAAGGTGGGCGGCTGGGGAAGGCTTGGTATGCCCACTTGCCTAGCTCGGTATAACACACACACAGCCAGTGATTCGTAAACCCTCTGTTGAGGTTGAGACATGACAGTGGACTATGTCATATGGACATACAGACCTCAGGGTCCAAGGGCCAAGATTCAGGGATCCTGTTTCTCTTACCTGTTCCCAGAGCAGCTCATAGGCCACCGGCAGCTCTGTAGGACTCTTTGCAGGTAGGTGCCATTCTGGACATGGCAGGAAACAGTCCGGGTCACTATGTACGAGCACCAGTTTCTGAAAAGCAGACCACAGTAAAAACATCAGGTCCTGCTCCCTGCCCCCCATCCCCCACCCCAGCCCAGCCCTAGGTCCCAGCATCCCTGCAGGGTCTGGGGTCCATCTACCACCACGGCCACCTCCATTTTTTTTATCCTCTTGTGATCATGACTTGGGAATGCCCAGCCCCTTCCCCCATCTCACGTGGGCTTTTGACTGTCCGAGTCTGTCTTGGATTCCCATAATCCCTTGGGGGCAGAAGTAGAGTCTCCCAGAGAGGACAACACACAGATCCCGGGAGTGCCCTAGACGTGCAGAAGCCCACGCTCCCTGGCCAGCAGCCTTCTCTCTACTCCCTATTTACCAGAGCAAAGTCCCAGCTCTCACGAAAACCAGATGGGCTGGGCCTGTGGAGTGGGAGGCTCAGCTCTCATTTTTCCTCCCTTCTCCAGTGAACAGGGCAGGGCCCCCGACTCAGAGAAGGTTGAGGTTCACTGAGCGCTAGGAATGTCCTGATACAGCTCACCAGGACACAGACGCTCAGTCGGCCACTGGGGAGGTAGCCCTCAGCCCTGCCCCAGCCTGGGGAGGTAGTAGAGTGGAAGACAGCCAGGACCACACTAGCCTAGGGTCCAGCGGCATCCACTGACCACCCAAGGGGCCTTGGGGAAAGTCACAGACCCGTTCTGGACCTTAGCAGTGACATGGAGTGAATATACCTTTCCCTTGAAGGGTTATTATGAGGACTGAATGGCAAGAAAGAGACTTGAAAAGAAGATAAAAAAAATGAAATGGGTATTACTGTGACAAGGGGACGTGAGCTACCGTCCATGTGACTGGTGCAGACCTGGGGGCAAGGCCAGGGAAGTCAGAGATTCTGGAGTCATAGAACATGGAAGTCTGAGCTGGGAGGGGCCTTAGAACAAAGAACATCAGAATTGAGAACCCTAACAATCACTGTGGATTTCTGGCCATGACCGCCTCTGGCCAATCCCGGACATTTGTGCAAGATCAAATAATGACTAAGAAATCCAAAGAGAAAGTGGGACCAATGGCATCTCCCACTCCAGACCTGTACACAAAGTTCTTCCCAAGTCCACAAGCCCTATGAAGCAGGGTCACTACTGAAACCAGCCAAGTTGGCCCATGCCAATAAACCGGTGGCTCAAATACACTTGTAGCCTGCAAGGCTTTCTCTCCCAAGTTGCTGAAGGCCTCCTGAGAAAACTCTCCAGGATGGGGGACCTTGGAACCTTCACTAGGTGGCAATGACCAGCTCTAGAGCAGGGTAGCAGCTCTCAGACCCTCTCAGTTCAGGCCCAGGGGACAGCAGTGTCTTGGGACACTAGAGAGGCTTTGATGTGACCCAGTCCTCTGAACCTCAAAGACCAAAGGGGCCTAACCCTTGGAAATGAAGGTCAAAGTGAACCAGGAGGCTCAGGAAAAGACCAAACAGGGTCATCACTCCCCCCCAAAGGCATAGCAGAGGGCAAAACCCAGGGCCCTGTTACAAAGCCCCAGTTAGGAATTAAAACTGGAGAGACGAGTAAGTCAAAGAAAACACTCACCAATATCAAAATTTTGAAGAGCTAGATATTCTCCCTAGGGCAGCTGAGTGGCATAGTAGATAAGAGAGCTGGGCCTGGACTTGTTCAAATCTGGCCTCAGATATTTAGTAGCTGTGTGACCCTGGGCAAGTCACTTAATCCTACTTGCCTCAGTTTCCTCATCTGTAAAATGTGCTGGAGAAGGAAATGGCAGATCACTCCAGTAACCTTACCAGGAAAACTCAAAAATGGGTTCACAGTTGGACATGATTGTATCCCCCAAAAGAAAAAAATGAATAACTTCATTAACAACAACAAGCAAAGACTCAAAGTGGGGAATACAGGATATTCCACAAGGAAAACATAAATGCCTAATAGAAATAACAAGGGATAAAAAAAAATAAAAGTTATGGAGAGCAGACCTGGAAAGAAAAGAAACAGTTCAGAAGAAACAGTTGCAAACATTATCCAAGTAAATGAAAACTAGACTAGACCAAACCTAAATTAGTGCCTGCACAAGATAGCCAGAAATAATAGAATGAAATCAAAAGATTGGAAAAAATAGAAGAAAATGTAAGACACCAAATATAACTGATCTTAAAAACAAGTTCCAGGAGAGATGATTTAAAGATCATCAGACTCCCTAAAAACCTAAGTTGCTTTTTTAAAAAAAAGCCTGGAAATTCTATTTCAAGAAATCATAAGTGAAAAATACCCAGCTCTATTTAGAACCACAAAGCAATGTGAATATGGAAAGAGTCCACCAATCACCTCCTGAAGAAACCTCTAAAGAAAAAGTCACGAGAATGTGAGTCACACTCTAGAATTCCTATACCAAAGGAAAAAATCCTGCAAGGTCCAGAAAGAAGTTACTCAAATATCAAGGACTTATGGACAGAATCACACAAGAGCTGGTAGCTTGTACTTAAAAAGAGGGAAGATCTTGGAATGCAGTATTTCAGAAGTCAAAAGACAGAGGCTTACAATCAAGATTAACTCACTCTGTAAAGCTGAGTATTGGCATATAGGGAGAAAACGGATCTTTAATGGAACAGAAGACTTTCAATTATTTCTAATGAAAAGACCACAGAAACTTTGAAATGCAAATGTAGGAATTAAGAGAAATCTAAAAAAGATAAATTTGAGTAAACTGGAAAGGATTATATGACATTGCAGTGCTAATAAGCCTTGTTGAGAAAAGAGAAATGTGTTCCTTCAGAAATTTGGGGTCTTCAAAGGGTATTGGGGGAGTTAAATAAGAAAACAGAGGGCCTGGGAATAAATTCGTTCTTTTTTGAGGTTTTAAGGAGAGAACAAGAAGGGAGGGTAAGACCCGTGTAGAAAGGAAGAAAGAGGCAGAATTTGCTATTTTTAAAAGTGAAGCATGTGAGAAAATTTACAAATTTGGGAGAAGGGGTGGGGACAGGAGGCATCAGATGAACCTCATTCTTATCTGAAATAGACAAAGGGGGGTTGAACACTCATGCACACACATAGTTGGATGCAGAAATACATCAGACTCACCAAAGAAGCAATCACAGATGATGAAGGGAGGGTAAGGGAGAGGGTGGTACTAGGGAGGGAATAGCCAAGAGCAAAATAAAGTTCCTGGTTCTGAAGCAGGGATTAAAAAGGGAAAAAAGGGAGAAGCAAAGAACTAGAAACTGAGGGAGTGTCTGTCATCTGTGGAGTGGCCAAGCAAATTGTGGTGGAGGAATGCAGTGGAATATTATTGCACCATAAGAGGTGATGGGGGATGACTGCAGAGAGCCTTGTGTAGTATTAACTGATGCAGAGTGGAAGGAGCAGAGCCAGAAGGGCAGTTTATGCAACGACAACAAAATCATTAAAAAATAACTTTGAAAGGCTTAAGGACTCTGGTCAATGCAATGATTAACCTCATCTCCAGAGAACCCATGATGGAACGTGTTTTTGTCAGTAGAGCCAATGGATGCAGGGGGTGTGACGAGACATACCTAACTAGTTACAAGGCCTCCCCCTCCTTTCTCTTAGTTTTTAATGGAGGGGGTTGAGGGGAAGTTGACAATAAGGATACCTAAAGAGAGAAAGAGAAGGTGGAGGGAAAAGGAGGAAAGAAAGGGAGGGAAAAGAGGGAGGAAGGGAAGGAGAGAGGAAAGAGGAGAGAGAGAGAGAGAGAGAGAGGAGAGAGAAGGGGGAAGAGGAGGAGACAGAGGAAGAAGAGAGAGGGAGGGAAGGGAGAGAGAGAGAGAGAGAGAGAGAGAGAGAGAGAGAGAGAGAGAGAGAGAGAGAGAGAGAGAGAGAGAAAGAACACCATGGAACCATTCTTAGAAATCCACAGAAGGGAAGAAAAGGAAGCCCAGAACAACACACAAACAAGCAGGATGGTTTTGAAAATAGTGAGCATGTGAAATGGGAACCAGAGATTCTGCTTCATGTGCAATCTTCCCTTTGTGTTTTGTTGTGTGCATGGAAATATGCTATTTTTGTGTATGTATTACTTCATTTAAGAAAATTAAGTAATAAAGAAAAAAGATGGGTCTGGTCCAGTTTCCTCATTTTACAGATGGGGTAAAAACTGGCTCCCAGTCAGAGGAAGGCACTTGCCCAAAGGCACACAGCTAGCTCATAGGCACAGTTCTCCTGGCTTGGCTCACTGTTCTCTGAGATGACTACTCACATACCCATGGATGCCATCCCATGCACATTCCAGGCTCATTCACGCACATGGAAGCTCATGCTTGTGCATGTAACACACCTCCTGGTCCCATTCTCAGGTGTGACAATGGGCACACACACACACTCACTCATACACACATACACACACTCGCACACTCACTTTCACGGACATACACACTCACTCTCACACATACACACTCACACACATATACACACTCGCACACACACATACACACACAGACACACTCATACTCGCTCACACTCACACACATATACACTCACACACATGCACACACTCGCACACTCACTTTCACAGACATACACACACACACTCTCTCACACATACACACTCACAGACATACACACATACTCGCACACGCTTACTCGCTCACTCTTCCTAGGTCCCCAGCAGCTGGCTCAGTGGGTGTGTGTATCTATTCAGAATTTCCACTGTGGCATGTTCTCTCTTTACCAGAGGGGAGGAGAAAACATTTCTCCCATCTTTTCTTCTGTAATTAAAATCATACCCGATGTGCCGCCCAGGCCTGCGGCTTCCTTGTTTGTTTTCTGGTGAGCCAGGGTTCTTTGAGATCAACTCTTTGGGACCAGAGCACAGCCCGGCCCATTGGCACCCACCTCCTGGAGGCTTTGTTCTGGGTTGGGTGGGGGTGGGGAGCCCTCCAACCTCCTATAGATCCGGGGGGGGGAGTTTAGCTGCTCTAGCTCACCCCCTTCATTTCACAGATGAGGAACCTAAGGACTGAAGAATGTCAAACATTTGTTCTAGGTCCTGCACAGAGAGGCTCAGATCTGAGATGGGATTTGAACTGGGGTCTTGTGCCTTCCATTTCCATACTGCCCTGATTCCACTGGGTTTCACCCAGGATAATACAACAGCTCCACTGGGAGTATCACAGGGGCCAAGGGGGATCTAGCTAAAACCTCTATTCTGCCATCTACCAGCTGGGGGATGGAGGGCAACAGGGCCTCAGCTTCCCCACTTGAAAGAGAGATAACAATCTTTGTACTAGCCCTCTTATGGGGCACTGGAATTCAGCTATTCAAATGCTGTCTTCTCCTGAACCAAGTAATCCATCAGTGAGTGCGTACCAAACACCCACTATGTGCCAGCCATGTGCTAAGAAGTTAGGGGCCACGAAAGGTAAAAAGCCCTTCCTGAACCAGCACCTGCCCTCAAGAGGCTTCCACTCCATCAGGGAAAACAAGATGCATACTCCATACGAGGGGGTCTCCAGCAGCTGGAGACCCAAGAAGGACCTGGAGTGTAGGCTTCATGCAGGTAAGGGCTGTCTGCTTTTTTATTTGTGTCTCCAGGCCTTAGCAGAGGGCTCAGGGTACATGAAAAGTACTTAACAAATAGTTTTCCATTCATTCATTCATTCATTCATTCATTCATTCATTCATTCATTCATTCACTGAAGCAGGCGGCACTTGAGTCCTGAAGGAAACCAGGGACTACAAGAGCTGGACATGAGGGATGGCATTCCAGGATTTGGTGGGGGGACACAGGCAGGACAAAGGTGTGGAGATGGGAGATGGTGAGTCACATATGAGAAACAGCAAGGGATAATAAGGATCACAGATGCCCCGTGTAACCTCAAAAGAAGGAAGCTCAGCTCTTTTGAGCCTCACCACGATCTTGGGCAGCTTATTATTTCCCCCATTTTAAAGTTGAGGAAACAGAAGTGAGTAGAAATTGTGACTTGCCCAGGGTCACGCGGCTAGTGAGTGATGGATCTGAACTCAGGTCTTCCCTACTCTAGGTCCAGGGCTGGATCCACTACGGCGCCACCTAGCTGCCCCGTTACTTAATGGATATTAGTATTTTGTACATTTCGCGCATTATTAATACAGATGTTAGTATTCAGTCTTATGTGTTCCTGGCATTCCCCCGCTGTAGATGGTAAGCTTCCTGAAGATGGGCAATATTTCATTTTTGACTCTGTATCCCCAGCACTCAGCACAGGGCCTGGAACTCATTAGGTGAATAATCAGCATAATTAGAATAATCCTGCAGCACAGGAATCCCTGTTACACTTAGGACCCAAGATTTAGATCTAGGAGGGGCCTCAAAGGTCAGCAAGCCCACCCTCCCCATTTTACAGAGGGGGAAACTGAGGCCCAGGGAGGTCTGGTTCCAGAGTCAGGGCTGTTTCCTCCCTATTTGATCCCACGCAATGCCTTAGGCACCTAGGGAAACCATGTTAGCTCAGGCCCCAAAGAGAGCCCGGGTGTGGAGCACAGGCCACCAAGGTGCCCAGATTGGTGCCTGGTGGCATTTAACTTCCCTGCCATGAAGTGTTGGGGTAAGGGTATTTGTTTTGGCCTTTTTAGAAGAAGGGATGCTTAGCAGCAGGCTGCTAGAGGGGTGTCTGACCTAAAACAGGTTGAGCCCCTCGACCAGATGCTCATAAGTTCATAGATTTAGGATTGTAAGGGACCTCAGAGGACTAGCTCATCCTACCCCTTCATTTTACAGATGAGGAAGCTGAGGCCCAGAGAGTTTAAGGGACATTCCTTCCCAAAGTTCGGCAGGGAGAAGGTTTTAGAGCCAGATTATGAAGCCCCTTCCTCCCTGTGATGTGAGGGTCTGGGGAAAGAATCCCACTCCCCACCCCACCCTGCCTTGAAAGCGAACAGCTGATAGGAACAGATGTACTGAGGTCAGTGATAGTTCTGGGTCGGCCCCAGATGTTCCTAGACATCCTGCCCATGGAACAGCATCTGCTGCTCACCCAGAGTTGGGGAGCTGAGCTCGGTCTTTCCCCTAATCTTCTGATCTCAGTGGGTTGGAGATGACCATCCTATTGGCGCAGATCTGAGCACCTTGGCATCACCCATGGCTCCCTTGGGCCGGGGCTGGCAGGGGAGTGGGATGGGGGACTCCAAGTGAGGTAGTGTCTCAGAGAGCCTTGCTGAGTTGAACTGCCCTATGAATACAGTACAAGCCTTTGGGGATGGGCCAGGGCATAGAGCTCCCTTGGAGGGGAGAGGCGGGAGGAAGATTCCTTTGCAACGAGGCAAATGGGGGACCAGGATTGGGCCAGATGAGGGTGGCAGAGCCAATCTCAGCCCCTTTCTCAGGGCCTCAGCTCCCACTCATGTACCAGAGGCTAGTGATGGTGGCTGATAAGACTGGAAGGACCAGTTGGCCTGGTATCCACGTGCCACCTGGCAGGTCTCCTGCCCACCTCCCCTAGAATGAGTGGCACATGGGATTTTGGCAAGAGAAGACCTGTCTCTCCTGGGACCCTTGGGAATGGGATCCCAACAGAGGCCTGGCCCAGGGCTGAGATCTGGAACATTGATATGAGCTAAGAGTAGAAGGAGGCAGCCAAGGGGCTGGGGGCCAAAACCCATTGTGAGAAAGAGAGGAGGGATGGAGAAGTCAAGCGCAAAGTTGGGGGGGGGTGAGGGGACAAGCCCACCCTGCCCGTTGACAGCTGGTATGATTTAGAGGCAGAACAGGCCCAAGAGGTCGCCTAGCCCAGACCCTTATTTTCCAGAGCAGAACACAGGCCCAGAGAAGTTGAGGAATTTGCTTAAGAACACACAGCTGGGAAGACGCAAGGAGTCCAGGTTCCATTTTTCGGCTGTTCTAGGCTAACTCTGAGTCAGAGGTTGCCAGAATCAGAGGGCAGCTCAGAAAAAACAGGCCTTCGGCTGAGGAGTAGAGTCAAAGGCTGGATCCTCCGGTCCTGACCACCACCAGGGACCCAGCTGGCAAAAATGTGCTAGGCAGCAGAGGGAGACCTTTCCCTGGGCCTGCCTCCTTACCCAGTTTCCAGAGGCCCCCAGGGAAGAATGAAGGTTCCCCACATGCTGAGGTGAAAAGGCTCTCCTGGAGGATGTCAGGAGACCTAAAATGCCCCACTCAGGCTGGGCAAAGTGCCCTCCCTGCTCTTTGGTGTTCCTCCCTCTCAAACGGGGCTAATCCCTCTTTCCCCCTCACAGGTTTCTGGGCGGATCCGTGAGTTCACAAATGACAGTCCAAAAGCTTAGTGTGCTCCTGGGTGCATGGGGAGTGTCCTGGGAGAGTGAGGTATGAGGGCTGGTCCTTTCCTCTGGACAGACCACCCTGGAGTTCTGCCTTCAGGAAGAGGAGCCATATTTTAGGGAAGACATCAAGGAATCACATTGTAATGGTGGAAGGGACCTCAGAGGTCAAACAAACTCCCTCATTTTACATACAGGTAAACTGAGGCCCGGGGATAGGAAATGTCTTGCCCAAAGTCACTCAGGTGGTACATGACAGAGGTGGGATCTGAACATATTCTCTTACTGCTTCGGGGTTTCCCCCACTTTCCACACTAGCACACTAGGACATCTGTCTGGTAAAGGATCCTTTAGCCTGGAGGAGAGATTTGGGGGAAGGGGACACATTGGCTCTTTCGGATTCTTTGAAGAACTGTCACATGGAAGAAGGATTAGCCTTTTTCTGGACTTGGGTCCCAGTAGCAGGCTGAAGTGGGAGAGGCAGGTTTAGACTTGACGTCTAGGGGAGAACTCACTAACCATGAGAGCCTGTCCCAAAGGGGGCCAGGAGGCCACAGGTTCCTCCACCCTGGAGGTCTCCAAGCAGATAGGGGATACCCACTTGCCCCCCACCTCACAGTACAGATACCTTCAGTATATGAGCTGGATGGACTGGCTTCTGAAGTTCCCTCCATCTCAGAAACACCCATGAGCATTTCTGCCTAGGCTCACATAGCAAGTCCTTCAGAGGCATGAGTGGGCTGCAGTGGGTCAAGCTTGCAGGGGTCGTGGGCAGGGAGGGAGCAGCTTCTTGGGTTCTCACTTCCCACTGGAATTCATTCTGGTTCTGCCCACAGAGGACCTGGCACTCTCAGGGGGATGGGACCTACCGTTATGGTTCTCACATTCCCGGCATACTCCTGGGGCAGGGGGCAGGGGGCGCAGCCCCTCTGGGCGGCTGGAGCTGCTCCCAGGCTTCCCCTTCCCCTCGTACAAAGCTTCTTTTGTGCCCCTTATCTCGGGGCCCTGGATGGGCGTAGGAGGGGCCGGAAGATGGGGGGAGGTGGAGGTGAGGACCCCATACTTCTCTTTCCATTTAGACACGAAGGCTCTAGGCTGTTCATCTGGAGGTGGAAGAAGGGGATGATGGGCCATTCCTTGGAGCATGCCAGCTTGGGAATGCCAGCCTCTGACAGTGAATGACTGAAATTCAAGCTTCTTTCCAGAAAAGGAAGCTGACTGAGGCAGTGATAGGGACTGAAAATAATAAAAAATAATCATAGCTAAGGTTTCTCTAGTGTCTACCACATCCCAGGCACTCCCTAAGCGGTTACCAATTACTGTCCCACAGGAGCCTCACAACACCCTGGGCCACAGGTGCTATTCTTATCCCAGAGTGAAAAGAGCCCTGAGCAGAAACTCAAGAGACCTAAGTTCAAATCCTCCCTCTGCTGCTGTGTGATCTTGGCCAAATCACATTCCCCCAGGCTCAGTTTCCCTGCATGTAAAATAAAGTAGCTGGTATTTTAAACACAGCTTTATTTCATTTTAGCTTCCTACCAGCTCAGTGCGTAGGTAGGACCCCATTTTACAGTGGAGGAAGCTGAGAGCAGGAGAAGCAAAGTCATTTGCCCAATATTAATGTCAGGAATTAGATGTAAACTCAAATCTGGTCTGAGTCTGGGTCTATTTTTTTAGTCAAAGACCAAAGTGACTCAGGGGAAGTTAAGCAATGGGTCCAGTAGCCTAGAATGGCCTGGCTCTGGGTGGGCAGCTTGACCCCCACAAAACCTTTCCCCCAAATTGGACAGCAGGGTGGCTAATTACCTCCTGCCACCCACTGTTGTGTCCCCCAGATATGTTCAGAGAGGCTATTCCAACCCCCAAATGAAGGGATTGGTCTCACTGATTTCTAGGGTCTCTTCCAGCCCTATCTCCCATGACTGGCCTTGGGCTTCCCCATCTGTAAAATGGGGGTAATGTTTCCATTCCCTGACTCACAGACTACTGTGAGACAAAGACTCTGGGAGCTGAGAGCCTGTGGGAGACAGTTTAAAAACAAACACATAAACATCTGGAATCCTAGCCTCAGTGACCGGGTGACCTTACAGGCCATCCTATCATTTTAGGACTGAGGAAGCCGAGGCAGTATGTGATGTGCCCAGAGTCACACACTAGGAAGCATCAGAGGCAGGATTTGAATGCTGCTCCTCTGACTCCACCAGAAATCGTTTGAATCATGTTATGGCTGTGGGCCTCAGTCTATCGGTAAGGACTAGATCATCTGGAAGATCCCTTTCAGCATTTATTTATAAGTTGACTGTCTGGAACCGAGGCTTGGTTCTGAGTTGATGACTACATCTACTGTTGTGTGACCTTGGCCAATTAATTTCCCTCCACTTGGCTACAGTCTGCTCCTCTGTGAAAAGAGGAAGTGGAACCAGACAACCTTGATGCCCTTTCCAGCTCTGGTGTGACCATCATGCACGTTCTCAGCCTTATGGCCCCCTCACGCCACATGGGCTGTGTCCTACATACCCTTCGCCTTCCCATGATCCCTCCTTCCTCCTCCTTATCCCCCTCCGTCTCTAACAGATCTTGAGGAGGGGGCCCTGTTTGCTCGCAAGGGAAAGGCCTTCCTTTGAAAAGGAGAAGAGAATAGCATCTGTGGGGGGTAGGAGGGCCAGGGCTGAACCCTTTGACTAGGGGATGAAAAAGCTGGGAGGAGGGTCAGTCTCATTGTCTAGGTGGCTGTAAGGGACCCCTGGAGAGAAGAGAGCAGGTGAGAGATAAAGGAGCAGGGCCAGAGATTGCTGAGAGATTATCTTTCTGGGCCACAGGGCCAGGAAGGAGCGCCCAGGCCTCTCCCGTCAGCCTTCAGTGGGGAAAGGAGCACAGGAGTTGGGTCAAAAGACATGTAAAGTGGTCCCAGCTCTGATAAGCTCTAACCACATCTCAGAGAATGCCTGTGTTTAGTCTAGTGTCTTCTTGCAAGATCAAGCTGGGCTCCATGGAAAGAGTCCTGGCTCTGTCACCCCAAGGGCCTGGATTCAAATCCTGACTCTGCCACCTAAATCTCAGTTTCCTCATCTGTAAAATGAGAGGTTCAGATTCAATCATCCCTAAAGTCCCTTTCAGCTAGAATCTCACGGGAAGCCAGGGTCTGGGTAGGGCTTCCTGGGCTGGATTCAGGTCGGACTTTTGGCAGACAAAGATTCTACAACATCACAGTTCCCAGGGGGCCTGCAGGCACCTGGCTCTCTGGGCACCCAGAGAGAAGGCTTTGAATTTGGGGTCACCTGGTCTCACCTCCCCACTCAGTTCCACCATCAGCATGGGAAAAGTGTAGTTCCTAGGAGTCATCTGGGGTGCTTAGAGATCTTTTCTGCACCCCAAGTATCAAAAAGGCCCCTGGGCCTCTCGACTCAGACTTGTGGGAGCTGCTTTCATCCCAGCATCCCTGCTCATTGCATTCTGAATGCTCTTCTTTGCCTCTCCCCATAGAAAAGTCCTAGAAACGGACCTGGCAGGACGTCGAAGGCTAATAAATTCAACTTCTTTATGTTAGTTGAGGAAACTGAGTCTGAGGGAAGTGGAGGGGCTTGCCCAAGGTCACACAGATTCATCAGAGCCAGGTTCTGAGGCCTGGTCCTCTAACTGGAGAGCCAGCATTCCTTCTACTGTTTCATCCTGTTTCACTCTGTCCAGCCTCTGAGAACCCAGGCTCAGTCCCACGCTCAGATGACTATAGTGGAGGCTGTAAGATTTCTGTGATTGTGGAACCATTTAGAATTGAGAGACACCTTGGATCTCATCAAGTCCAATTGTTTTTACAAAAAAGGAAACCATGGTCGGGAGATGGGAAGGGACTTTCCTGGGGTCACCCAAGTAGGACTATACTTCATTCCATAAGCATTTTACCAGTCATTTGTATGCACCATGCTTTTTTGGGGGGGTGGCAGGATGGGGACTGAACCTGTGACCCCCTGGTAGAGGGAGGGACCTCCCTCTACCCAAGGAGACCAACACCTCATAGCCTTAGGATGTTAACTGGGGCCCCCTACTTGCCCAGGGTCTCCAGAACCCAGTTCTTTCAGACTCCAAGCCTCCTAGCCACTACTCCACACTGCCGTTGTCCACGCACATTCATTATTTCTAGTCTCCAACCCAGGCTGACTCATTACGTTTCTTACAGTAAAGAGAACTCCTCTCGACCTTCGGCCCATTGAACCAGAGTGGCTTCCAGGATGGCGGGGTTCACTCATGTCCACATTAGTCATGCTTCCACGCAATGCGTTTAAAAGCGCAGATGTGCACTGAGAGGCTGGACTGTGCAATGGTCAGTACCCTGGGTTGGGAGTCAGGGGACCCATGTTCAAATCCTGCTCAAGGATGTCTGGTAGAACACTGGGCAAATCAGGCAACTTCTCTGGGAGGGAGTTTCCCCCTGTCTAAAATGAGAGGCTATTCTGTCTATTCTGTTTCTGAATCTATAATCCTGGTCAAATCAGGGATGGCGACTGGAGCCCAGGTGGGCAGCTCAGAAATACACGGGCTCAAGGATGCCTTCCTCCCCCTTCCCCCCGCCCCAGGAAAAGAAAGCAGGGGCTGGGGAGAGCAGGCACAATTCTAGTTAATCAGGGAAGGTTCTTAATCTACCCCCCCCCCCTTTCCCAAGAAGTACAGAGGGTCTCCCATACCCTCCTCCCCTGACTCACAGTCCTGACTGGATGGGAGGGTAGAGGAGTCAGGAGACTGGGTTTTGGTTCCAGCCTCTGCCAGTCAGTGTTGGATCTTGGGCATGGCCCCTCTCCCAGCCTCAGTCTCTTCAACTGAAGAAACAGGGAGGGGGGATGGGTTAGAAATCTCTGAGGTCCTGGCTAAGCTCTTATGACCTATCACCTCTGGTCCTGTTTCCACATCTCTGGGGAAGAAATCCCTCTGTCCAAGGTTGAAAATAATAGCAAACCCCGGGGGAGGAGGGCACTAAGGGAAGGTCCCGGGCCTTGCAAGGGGAGGAGGGAGCTGATAGGACCCAGGGGAGGTGGCCTCCTCGGGAGGTCACCACCAGACATTTCCCACGATGCAGGGGAGCAGCTGGACGGTTGGGGCAGGGGCCCCACCAGCCCCTCTCACTTTCCACTTCCAGAGGAACTGACCCATTTCGGGTCCTTCCTATTCTGGCCCCTGAGCCCCTACAGGGCGTCTGTCTGCGTCTCTGCGTGGGGGAAATCACCTTCTCCCTAAGACACCCACCCGATTCCCATCTCTCAGTTCCACCATTCGAATGGACAGTGGGAGTCTGGGGGTGTGCAGAGGGCAGGCACCCATAGGGCTTGTGTGAGAAGGAGGGTCTCTAACCTTATGACGGCTAGAGCATCAATTTTCTCCCCACTTAGCTGGGGGAGGGGCAGAAAGTAAGGCTGGGAATCTCTTAATCCAGCCACAAGTCTCAGTCTGGTGACTGGGTTTTTTGGGGGTGGGATAATCCCCACTTTGAGAGCCCCCCATTAGTCAGGAGTCCCGCTGTTTTTAAGAGGGGGGGGTCTGCCCTGCCTCCTGCTCTCCCTGCCCGGGGTTCCTTCCGTTCTCACGCTCCAGCTCCAGCCCTGGGAGAGTCGGGTGAATGGGGGCCCCGAGCTCTCCCTCGGGGGAAGGAAAGGGTGGGGGCGGGCTTTACCTGCGGCGGGAGAACTGGGCGGCTCCCCCGAAGCTCCAAGAGGTGCTGTGGCCCCCGGGGAGCAGGGCACAGAGGCAGAGCAGTGCCCAGCCCCGGGCGGCTGCCCCCGAGGCAGGCTGATGCCGCCCACTCCTCATGGTGCCCGTGCCCGTTCCCGCGGCTGCTGTTGCTGCTGCCCGCGCGGGGGGCATCCGGGACGCGGGATGCAGGAGCGAGCCCTCCTCCGGCCGCCGCGGCCCCGCAACCCTCCTGCCCAGCCTCCCTCCGTCGCCTGCCTGGCTCCCTGCCTCGCTCGCTGCCTCAGCCCCTTCCTCTCCCCCGGACGTGGCCCGATTTCATCTTCCCAGCCCCCCGGAGCCCAGAGGGGGCGGGCAGCTCCAGGGGGAGGGGACGGACCAGGGGGACGGCCCCCTCGGCACTGCCCACCCCCGCCCCCCAGCGTCGCCGGGGCCGCCCCAACCCGGAAGGGGAGCTCCGAGGGGCGGCCGACTCCCAGGCCTGGGGGTGGGGGATGGCACAGGCTGGGGGGACCCCCACCGTGCCCGGAGAGGGGGCGGAGCCTGAGCTGCCCGGGGAGAGCGGAGGGGAGAAGCGAAGAGGGCGTTCGGGGCACATACCCCTTCCCCCCTCTATTACACAGGAGGAAACTGAGGTTTGGGGACGTACGGAACCTCCATGTGCCCGGTGCCCTCGTCCTCGACCTTTCAGTCTTGGCATCTCATGCGCGCTTTTCACAGGCTGTGGACCTGGACCTGCCAGATCCCTCCTCTGACCCCAAGCTTGTGGCAGTCAAGTAAACTGAGGCCTCCAGAGGTTGATTCTCTCAGTGACGATCTCAATAAGTAGAAGAATTGAGAAATGAGCCGGCATCATTGGACCCTGGAGCTAGAGCTGGAAGGAGCCTCAGAGGACACTGGGGCAGAGTGGTTTAAAGCCTCCTGGATTTAGGCCAGCAGAGGCGATCTAGCCCGATTTTACAGAGGAGGAAACTGAGGCACATAGCAATAAAATGACTTACCCAGGACCACACTGCTAGGAAGTGTTAGAGGCCGGATTTAACCCAGACCTTAACAACTCCAAGACCAGCATTGTCTCCACTAGGCCTCTGTAGTCTACCAAGTTCTCTGATTCCAAATTCAGGGCCTTCGTTGCCTCTGCACTGAAAAAGGAGGGGATCTGATGAAAATGGCCTCAGGGGTCCGTTCTGGTTCTAGAACTAAGTGGCTGTGGTTCCTCTCTGCCACCTCCCCAAGTGGTCATCAAGGAAGAATGGCAGAAGACCAACCTCCCTGGAGCTAATTCAGACCAAGTTCTCCAGGTCCAGTACCTGTCTGGAGGCAGATCTGACAGGCAGACACTCTGTGCATCTCCCCATCCTCCCAATATGCCAGGATCCCCATCAGCAAAATGAACCTACACTGCCTAGAAACCCCAAAGGCAAGGCCTTGAGGGAAGAACTGGCTTCTTTACTCCACAGCCACCTCTTGGCTACTCCCCAAGGCCTCTGTGGTAATAGTAATCATGATAATATTAATATTATACATTTTACATATTAATATTGTATAATATAATTGATCATTAGTAATAGCATCTCTGTAGCAAATTAAGGCTTGCAAATCACCTTTCATGTATCACTTGAAGCTCACAACAATCCTGGGATTATATATACATGTCCATTTTGCAGATGCAGGAAACCGAGGCAGACCAGTTCAGTGACTTGGCCAGAGTCACACAGTAACCTCTGAGACAGGATTTGAACTCAGGTCTTCCTGAGTCAGGGGATTACCAGAAGGGAACAGCAGCAGCAGCAGGCTGGAGCCATGCTGCTTGGTCATGCCACCCAAGACGAGGGGGCAAATTGTCCCTCCTGTCATCCATGTGCCTTTGCCCTTAATTTTCTTTGTGTTTGCCTTCCTCAGCCCTCCCCATCCTTCGAGGCCCAGCTGCAATCCCACTGCCTTCTATATTTAGTCTGAGTATACTTGTGTGTCACACACACACACACACACACACGTCCAAACTCTCACCATATATTGCCTTGTATGGTTTGTTATCTTCTCATACGTATATGTTTCCCTTCCCAGCTGAGTCCTTCTGTGCAGATCCTTGGACCCTTTGGCCACAGAATAAATGTTTGTTGATTGATTGATTGTGGGATCTTATCCTTAGCCTGCCTCCAAACACACCCTGAGTGTGAGTAAGGGTCCTAATCCCAGCTCTCTCCTTTTTGCTTTATCAAATCCCAGTGTCAGAGTGGGAGAGAAGTGGAGGTGTCCTTAGAATAGGGGATGTCAGAGCTGGGAAGGGCCTCAGAATAGGGGTTGTCAGAGCTCAGAGAGGCCTTAGAGCAGGGAATATCAGGGCTGATTGGGCCTTTAGAACAGGGGATGTGAGGGCTGGGAGGGGCCTTAGAACAGAGAATGTTAGAATTGGTGAGGACCTTACAATGAGGACATACATGGGTTGTAAAAGCTGTAAAAGACCTCAGATTGGACCAATGAGATGGGTCAGGGCATGGCCACAGGAGGCCTGAGTTGCCCTGTGGTAAGACTGGTGAAACTGGAGCTTGGATAGTTGGTTTGTTGACTGTCATTTTCAAAGACAATGAAAATGGCTTCACTATATTGGGGTAAAGGTACCCATCCACTGTGGCTCCTCAGACCAGTATGAGCTCAGAAGGCTCCACCTCGGGTCAGGCACAACATTTGGAGTGGAGATGTCTCTGAATTTGTACATCTCACATGTTTTTTGAGCTACTACAATTCTACTTGGCTCATAGAGCACAGAGCCTTCTTTGACGTGGGCACACAACGCTGGGTGGCTCTGTGCCACCATCTCCAGCATCTCATAATTGATTCCAAAGTTCTACAGAGAGACCCTAAGACTGTCCTTGTATCACTTCTTCTGACCTCTGTGTGAGTGCTTACCCTGTGGGAGTTCTCTGTAAAACAGTCTTTTAGGCAAACAAATGTTTGGCAGTTTGGCATTTGAACGTTGGCCAACCCATCAGAACTGTGCTCTCTGCAGTAGAGTTTGAATGCTTGGCAGTTTAGTTCGAGTAAGAACCTCAGTGTCTGGTACCTTAATCTGCCAGGTGATCTTCAGAATCTTCCTAAGACAATTCACGTGGAAGCCATTCAGTCTCTTGGCCTGGTAGACTGTCCAGGTTTCCCATGCATACAACAATGCGGTCAGCACCACGGCTCTGTAGACCTTCAGTTTGGTGGGCAACCTAATACCTCTTCTGTCCCACACTTTGCTTTGGAACCTCCCAAACACTGAGCTACCTGTGGCAACGTGTGTCTCAGCCTCATCATCTATGTGGACATCCCTGGAAAGTATACTGCTGAGGTAAGTGAGCTTGTCCACAGCATTCAAAACTCCATTTGCTATTACTGATGGTTTCATGTATGGATGGGCATGGTGCTGGCTTTTAGAGAACCTGTTTTCTTGGTGCTAATTGTTAGGTCCAAATTAGCACAAGCAGCAAGAATAAATCAATACTTTGTTTCATCTCAGCTTCAGAGGCTGCATGGTGCACAGTCATCTGTGAACAAAAGTCATGCACCAGCTCTTCCTCCACTTTAGTCTTGGCTTGTAGACTTTTCAAGTTAAATAATTTACCATCAGTGAAATAGTTGACATTTAGGCAAAGGTGAGTCACAAGGCTTTTAGGAGTTTTCCATCTAACAGGTCACAAAGATGGTAGGATTGGGACTGCAACTTAGGTAGGGTATGACACCAAAATGGGTATGCCAAAATCATGAAAAAACATCTCAAACCTCATTAATACTAGAGGCAGAGAAGGGAGGGAGGGAGAGGGAAGAAAGAAAGGAAAGGGTGAGGAAGAAGGGAGGGACCCCCGATGGTTCTCACCTGCCACCTCTTCTCTCCTCTCTACTCCAAGGCCAATGGCATTCTCTGAGAGGGCAGAACAAGAAGGCTTCTGCGATGCCTCCAAGGATCACTTCTTTACCTTCTTTTCACCATCAACTCAAAGATGCAGAGAGCCTCAGATCTTCTTTTTCTTCTTTGTGTTCTTCTTTCTTCTTCTCCTCTTCTTCCTCCCCCTCCTCCCCCTCCTCTCCCTCCTCCTCTTCCTTCTACTCTTTCTTCTTCTCACATTTTGGTCATGAAAAAGCACTTCACGTGGTAGGACCACATGCTCCTTTATAGGCTATTTTACAATAAAGTGCCTCTTCTTCATACATCATAGGATCATTGATTTTGAGCTGAAAGGGGCCTTAGAGACCATTGAACCCATTTTATAGGACAGAAAATGGAGGCATAGAGAGATTAAGTAACTTCCCCAAGGTTCCACAGCTGGTAAAGCATTTAAGGCAGGATTTGAATTAGAGTCTTTCCAATGCTAAGACTAGCATCCTGTCAACCCGCCAGCTTCCTCAAAGTCATTCAAAATTCCTTTGGAAGGTGTAACAACAGAAATAACCCTGTTCCCCAACCCATTTGATCATAAACCTCAGGCGAGGCAAAAAAAGGGGGGGGAAATACTTGGTCGACAAAGATATTTGCTGTTATAATAAAAGAGAACCAGAGTTCAGGTCAAAGAATTCTTTCTTGTGAATGGTGAGGGACTCTAGATACTCTATGGACAACATTGGGCTGATTGCACCAGACCTGGAAATATTGCAGAGTCTCTTGGAACAGAAGTCTGTCACCATTCAAAGGATTATAGCCTGACCATCCACATAGGAAAGACCAAGTGGATGAAAAATATGTGTCATGCAGTTGGATGGATACCCTATCCAGACAGTTTATCCATCAGTATGTATATTGGGGACAGAAAATTTAGACAGATAATTTGGGCCCAGAGCTAACGAAGAAGAAGATGGATCACCTTTTGAGAAATTGGAAGTAATTTTGTAAAAGTTTATAAAATGAGACGAAATGATGCTATGCCCTAGGAAACAGCCAAAGTCCTTTGGTGATCCAAGCTTCCCAGGAAAGGAAATGGCTATTTTGAAAAATACCAAGATTTTGTCAATGTTTCTGTTTGGAAGTAAAATATAGGTAAATACCATGGGTAGCTGAACTATAAATAAAAATACCCATGGCTCAGTGGATAGAGTGATGGGACGACAATCAAGAAGATCTCGAGTTCAAATCCAGCCTCTGACACTAGGTAAACCACTGTAAAGTGGAAGAAAATTTATTATCCACCTCCAGAGATAAAACATTCAGTGTAGGGCCTGGCATAGCGTGGGGGCTTAATAATTGCTTATTCCCTTTCCTTCCCCATCCCACACCCAGCCTCTGTTAAACAGGCACATTTATGCCTTGTTGGTGGAGCTGCAAATTGGTACAGTCATTCTGGAAAGCCATTTGGAAATACACCCCAAAATCTTTTGACTCAACTTGGTCTAAACTTCCCAAAGAGATCAAAAGAAAGAGGAAAAGCCCCATCTGGGCAAAAATATTCCAGGCAACTCTTTTTGTGGTGGCCAATAATGAGAAACTGAGGGGATGCCCATCAGCTGGGGAAGCGTTATATAAATTATGGTATAGGAACATGGTGGAATATGGAATACTTCTGTGCTGTATAAAATTATGGAAGGGATGGTTTCAGAGAAACCTGGAAAGAGTCATATGAACTGATGTTTGTATATTGGAAAAAAATAATCAAATGATTATTTAAAAATTCAGCTCATGGGGCAGCTAGGTTGCACAATGAATACAGTGCCCCGGCCCTGGAGTCAGGAGGACATGAGTTCAAATCTAGCTTCAGATACTTGACACTTATTAGCTGTGTGACCTTGGGCAAGTCACTTAACCCAAATTGCCCTGCCCTCACCCCTCCAAAAAGCAAAAAAAAAAATACTAAAAGTCACAAAACTCAGCTAATACACTACCTTCTACATGAAGACTCCTGATTCCCCCAGGAGGGCCCTCCCTCCCAAGTAACAGTCTTAGAGGGAGGCAGGGGTGGGGTCTAATGGAGAGAGAGCTGAGCTTGAAGCCTGCCTTTGTGACCCTGGGCAGGACGCTCAATGCCTCAGGTAGCTCTAAGGCTAAAAGTTTCAGAAGACTGATCACCTTGTGTGGGTAGAGAAGGCTTCCTTTCTTGGAGACTGGCCTCTGTTCCTTCTACTCCTGAACTCATGGGCCCAGTCCCTATCTCTTGTACCTGTTTACTTATCTGTTTGCTTAATTTATTCCTTAACTTACTTATTTACCTATTTGTTTATCTCTTGAGTGATTGATTTGTTCATGTATCCATCTAGTAATCTACTGCACTTTTTTCTTAGCAGCATCATTAAGGGCCTCTCTAAGGAGATGAGCCAAGTAGAATGAGCCAAGTAGAATAAGCCAGGCTGACCCAAACCCAGATCTCATGGCTCCAGACCCCTTTGCCCCTGAAAGACTCATACCCAGGTCTCTAACTCCAAGGCTGGCTGTCTATCCACTCAGGAGGCCACGTTGCTTTTTATTTATTATTAAGTAATTCATTTTATTTCCACGTCTCTATATCCCACAGATTCTGAAGACTTGTAATGCCCAGTAACCCGAGAAATAATGGAGAGACACATGGTTGGCATGGGTGGTTCTCAGCCGCTTACCTGTCATGATTTACACACAAGAACTGACCTGTGACTGGGAAAGGTTGGGAAGGTGGACGCCTGAGTGCCCTGATGCCCATAAAAACTCAATAATAAGTTAATTCACTAATTACCCACTATTCACCAGGAACTATGCTTGGGCTTGTGGATACTGAGCCAAAGGAGAGACAGTCCCTGTCCTCCTACCATGGGTAGCTGAGCTATAAAACTGGGTCGAGTTTTCCACAAAATAAGGGATTTCCAGAGGCAGAGGTGAGGCAGGAGACCTGGGGGGAATGGCTCATACTCCTCTGTTACTATGATGCCTACTGGCAACATGACCTTGGATGAACCCTCAATCTTCTCAGGGCCCTTAAGACTTTAAATTATAGGTAAGCTGCTGATGTGCTCTGGGGAGCTCTCCACACCCATGAAATTACAGGTGGGGGTGGGGAAGAAAACCTGACATTTCACTAAGACTTTATAGTTATACCTGCTTGATCCTCCCATACCCCCATGAGGCAGATCATGTGAGTACCATTAGACCCAATTTATGGAGGAGCAAACTGAGGTCCAGACAGTTGAGGAGGCTTGTCCAAAGTCTCACAGCCAGTGAGTGACCAGGAGTCCAAGTCACCCTGGAAGAGTGGGAGAGTTCTGGGCTTGGAGTCAGGACACCTGAGTCCATAGCCCAGGTCTCCCTGCACACCAGGTGTGTGTGGCTCTGGACAAGCTGTTTTCCTGCCTCCTCAGGGTTTCCGGTCTCCTCTTTTTTTTAATAGGGGCCTAAGGCTGCCTTGCACTGCCCACCTCCCAGGGTTTCTGGGAGGAATGAAGGACACTATAAACCTCAAACCATAGCTATGTAAACTCAGATTGTTCTTGTTCTTAATACAGTCGCTGCGTTTATTTTGAAAGCCAGCCTGTATCCACAGGCCCCAGCCAATCCCCAACAGGATGAAGACCGGAAACTAGGGGTCCGGGCATCTGTTCAGATTTTTTTTTTTAAGCCAGTGGGGAGGGTGTGGAGACCTTTGGATTTCTTTTCAAGGTCTTAATTTCCAGGAAATGTCTCCCAGATTCTCTCTGAGATCTAAAGGGACCTCCAAGGCCGTCCAGTCTAACCTCCATTCTATAGGCCAAAGAAGCCGTGATTTACTCAGGGTCAGACTGGGGATTTGAACCCAGATCCTCTGACTCCAAAACACATCAGTCTTCCCATGGTATCGCTTCCTCCTTGGCCCTCTCCCTTTCTCCACCACTTGATATTTTGGTAGTCGGTGGGCTGTAGCCAAGCCCCTGGGCATCATTGGTTAGTGCCTGCCTCCCCTCCCTTGATCCTCTCCTCCCCCAGGCTCTGGATGCTGGAAGAGGCCCTTTTGGCAGCTGGTTTTGTCCCGATGAAAGGGAGTGAGGCTTGTAACTCGCAGCTCCCTTCAAAGCCCCAGGAGGGGGGTGCCAAGACAAAGGATGGAGAGGAGAGGGAGGCTGAGTCTCTGCCCAGAGCTTCCAAAGAATCGCCTCCAAGCTTTCTTTGATCCAATGAGCTCTAGGTCTCTTCATCTCCAGGAAGCCAGAAGGGATGATGGAAGTGGGAGGGAAAGGGTCTCGATGGGATCCTGTGCCCTTGAGGCTCCTGGCCCCCTCCCAGCAGCTCTGCCCAGCCAGACCTAGACCATGCTGCTGGGAAATGACATCGGCATGCCTGGCTGCTGGGTCTGAGGTTATTTATGCCCCATGGAGCTCACCCCTCCTCACCCCTACTAATACGTTCCTCCTGTGTCTCCATTTGGGGTCTGGACCTGGGGTGGGGGGATACTGGGAGGGAGGGGATGTGGAGGGGAAGATCTGAGGAAGGAAGCTTCCGCAGAAATCATAAATCAGCAATGAATAATAGCAGTCATCACAGGACGTTTCTGTCCTGTCCCAGGGGTTACACATCCGTTTGTTATCATTTCATTACAGATTCACAACCTATTATTAGATGGGCAAGGCAGGCATTATGGTCCCCATTTTACAGATGAGAAGGCTTTTCTGAGAAGGGAAGGATGGATCCCAGGTCATACACACACCTAATCAAGTCAGTCGACTAACATTTATTAAGGACTATGTGCCAGGCATGAATCTGGCATCAACCTGCCTGAGATCTCATCCTGGGACCTTAGAGGTCATCCAGCCCAAATCTTTTGCCTTATAGATGGGTAAATTGAGGTTAGGGAGGAAGTGTCCATGGTCAGATGAGTAGGAAGCAGTCAACACAGGATTAGAACCCATGTCCTTTGAAGCATATTATTCCCCTTTGAGAGCCAGACAAACTGGACTTCTGTGGTCTCCCTCCCCTCTCCTCTCTATTCCTCTGCTCAGACTATCCCTCTTGCTTGGAATGGACTCTTTGTCCCCACTCTAATCTGCACCCTTCCTTTCCACGTCTCATTCTATCTCAGACTCTCCTCATCAAAGGCTACCGGGGCCCTCCCCAAAGCAGTCTCTCCTGCTTCCACTTTCTCTCAGGAATCATCTGAATCTTTCTTTTCTTTCTCACCACTTGCCTGGCAATACATTCTTCTGTGTGATTTTCACGGGCTTTCCTGATTAAGTCACAGAAGGCAGAAAGCAGGTAACAGAGACAATGAGGTGTTAAGGTCTTAAGTAAAGAGATTTATGTTTGCCCTGTGTTAGCCCTTTACAAGGAATGAAGTCCTCCAGTCAAAGTTGATGCAATGAGAGGGTAGTTAGCCATTGGTTGGTCAAGTATGGGTTACAAACCTGGTGGCCTTTTAAGGATCAAGACACACTTTCTAAGGAGTTTGTCCAGAACTGAGGCTGGAGATAACTCTGAAAAGTGCGATCCCTGGCAGCAGAAAAGAGAGTCAACTATGGAAGAAGAGCCCAACTCATGGGAGGAAACTGCTCTTTGTCTCTGAGGAGGGAGAAGATTGTTCTTTTCTTCTCCCCTACTCAACCCATCAGCCATATTATCTTGTAAGTGACCTACTCCGTCAATAGTGGACATTGTACCCATCAAAGAACCATCAAGAGTCAAAGCAGGAGACAGTTTTGAGGAGTACAACTTCTGTGAGTGAGAAGAGAGCCAGCTCTCACCACTGGCAGCTGGGCTTTGGAGAAGAACAGGCCCAGAAGCCCAACAGAGATGCTGTGCCCAGGGAAAGTAGTAAAGGGATACTTCAAGAGGAGAAAGGACACTGGGACTCTGAAGTCCTGGAGGTGTGAATTGCCTTGGCCACATGTATGGGATCAACTAGTATACTCTAAGTGTATTTCCACTTTCCCACTGACACTGTGGGTAGCTATGGGAGGTGGTACCCCTGGGTTCATGGGGAAAATATTTTGTTACTCATTCTTATGATGCCATCTTAGCAAATACCTTTATTTGCTTTGAGCTTATGTACCCTCTGGTTGACTATTAAAGGTGAGCGCACCAGTGAGGGCTTGTAAGTTATAGCTTTAAGAGTGCAGATCCACAGAGTAGTTTGAAACCTAGGTAGCTGCCATCTGGGAGACCCGAATGTGAGTGAAATTTGGGGGTTATTTCTGGAAACAGTGCTGCATGTGTACATGCCACACCCTTTCAGAAGACTGGGAGATCTTTGAGGACAGGGACTGGCATTTTTATTTTTGCGTCTAAAACAACATCTTAGGCAATTTTTCTCTTGTTCTGAGTTTGTGCTTTTTAATTAGTGTAGAGAACTCTCAGTGTGGAAACTCCCTCCACTTGTGCTGATCAGCAACAGTTGTGAAACTTATAGTCTTAGAGATTCAGTGAGAGGTAAATGGATCATTTATTCAGGGTTACACAGCCAGCATGTGTCAAAGGCATTGAACCTCAGATCTTCCAGCCTTCCAGGTCAACTCTCTATGCATTAATAAATGTTTACTGAATCAAATTGAGTCAATAAGTGTCAGAGGAAGGATTCAAAACCCAACCTTCTGACCCTAAGCCAGCTTACTTCTTGGGCAAAGATGACATAAACTGCCTAATGTATCCTTTCCACACGGTTACTATGCCATCAGACCAAACGATATCATGGAGACAGTTCTAGTATTACAAATGGGTGATTGAATGATGCTACAATGAAGTTTGCTTCTAATTCATTGGTAGCATCTCCTTTTGGTTACTCCTCCAATATAAACTCAAACTCAAGGATTGGATCCTCAGAGGAAGGCTAACTAGTGGGTCCAGGATCTGATGCCTCCTGTTTATGAACCCCCACTGGTGTGCTCCCAATTTTCAGTCAGTCAGTAGACACAATGAGATCAAATTAAAGGCATTTATTAAAACAGCATAGTAAGAACGGTAGCTATAAAACAATCTCCTTATATATATCTGAGGTTCACTCACAAATTCACATTCATTTGTGGGAAGAGTGGGCAGAAACTCTGAGTACAATAGTCGTGGGACACTCTTTATACCTCCAGTACATTGTGAAGTCCTCTGCACAGTTCAACTGTTAATTTCCAAAGTTATTTTCCCCTTGACTCTGTGGTTGGCTCTCTTCGCAGCGGCCAGGGGAGCCATTCTCAGACACTTTCTCTTTTGAGTCAGTGTTTCTATGTCTGTATCTAACTGAATACTGTGTACACTATGTTTAGCCCCCCAGAACTGTGCCTTGCCTCAAACACCATTGAACTGCTCAACAATGCGGACAAGGAGGTCACACTCCACATGACTACTCTGAGCTTGGGATTTAGCTTTATACAAACTGTTCCATTGTCTTTGGGGTGGGGATGGCCAATATATTGCCCAGCCAATGCCCAGGCTCCCCCTCTAATTCATTTGAGGAACTTGTTCACAGTTCATAAAGAGATATCTGTGGTTGGACCTTCAGAGTTAAACACCTTGCAATCTGCCTTTTATTTTCTGTGGCTACATCTGGGGGGGGTAGCAATAAGTTGGTCAAAAACCACCCCCCCTACATTAAATGCAAAGACATCAGGCCAGGATAACGTTATTGGGGGGCAGGCTAGCATGTCTGATCCCAATTGCTAATGGCTCGGGCTATTAGCCTATTAGAAGAATATGTTTCTGACACTTATACTGAAGAGTGAGTGACTGATACCAGTATAACATATTCAGATTCTATCAAGGGGAATCTTAATTTGGATAAGCCTCTGCCTCAAGGGAGTGTTCTGTTAAGGAAGATAATGCGCAGGCAGGGGACCTTCTTTCCCCCTCAGAACATACAAATGCTTCCTAGGCATGGACTCTGCCCTGGTCTGAGGCAATGTCCTTTTGGGAAAGAGATCTTACTTTCCTTGCCCAAAGATCCTGGGCTTTCTGGGCTCAACCAGGCAAGGTCATTGGGAGGCTGCCATGTCTGCAGCTTCTTTTAGCCAAAGTAGAGGAATGAGTCTAAACTCGTGTGCTGACTCATGCTGTTCACCAGCAAAGGCAAACATCTACTAGACAGCCAGCCATGGGGGCTAAGGCTCAGCTCTGGGGTTCTCAAGCTTCTTCATCCCAAGCATAGGACTTACCTTCCCTCCCCCCAAGTCCCACCTCCTCCTTCCAGAACCTTAAAGCTGTCAGGGGCCTCTGCAGCCAAGCCCATCTAGCCTGGCATAGGGTATATAGTGGGTACGTAATAGATATACTATGGTTGGCTGATTGGCTAATTGATTAATTGAACAAGTATAATTTTTCCACCTGAGAGCCCTTCAAATGTTTGAAATGACCACCACATCACTCCTGAATCTTCTCTTCTCCAGGTTAACCTTTCCTGGTTCCTTCTACCAATCTTCATATGGCATGAAGACAGATTGTATCTGGGAGACTTGAAAACTGGCCTCAGCTACTGCTTCATCCTGGCATTTCCCTTTGTGTCTGGGGCCTCCTTGTCCTGGAACACCCAACCAGTCCTGCTGCCTTCTCACCCTGGATTGTCTCTCTTCCATGCCGGCCCCCTCCTCCCATTGGTCAGCCCCTCTTGGGACCTCCATTTTGTGGAGGGCATGAGGTCCCTTCATTCCTGGCCCACCTCTGCTCCTGAGTCTTGGACTTCAACCCCTCCTGTTTCTACCAAGAACTTTCATCTCCCTCCTGCTTTTCAGTTCCCCTTTGTGCTGTCTTCTCCTATTAGAATGTAAGCTCCTTGAAGGGAGGCTCTCTCTTTGTTTTTGCTTGAATTTCTATCCCTTATGCTTAGCACAGCACAAGATACACAGTGTGATAAATGCTTTCTTTCCTTCCTTCCTTCCTTCCTTCCTTCCTTCCTTCCTTCCTTCCTTCCTTCCTTCCTTCCTTCTTTCCTTCCTTCCTTCCTTTTACTTGAAGGCAAACATCATTTACCACTCACCCAATCCTCCTCTAGGATGACCTCTATCTGGTAGCTTGTTTGTATCTAGATGTTTGCATGTTGCCTCCACCATTAGACTGGGAGCTCCTTGAGGGCAGGGTCTGCCTTTTGCCCTCCCTGTGGCCCAGCCCAGTGCCAGGCACACAGTTGGCATTTAATACATGCTTGCTGACTTGACTCAGCTTCTCAGGGATGAGCATTCTCAGTTCCTCAAATAGCTTGAATTGCTAGGAAAATTGTCCTTATATCAAGCAGAAATATGCCTCAAACTAGCCATTGATGGCTCTGATGTGTGATGCGGTCACACCTCCCTTTTTTTCCTCCCTCCGTTTCCTGCTGTCCTTTCTCTCCCAGGCTTAGCCTCCCAAGGTGACCAGGAGCTAACCCAGTCACGCACTGACGGAGACTGCTGTAGAAGGCCGTCCGTGCTTCTTAGAATGAGAGCCTTCTGCAGACAATAAAGCCTCAGGATTCTCTGTAGTGTAACTTCAGCTCACGTCAATGTAGCCGATAAAATGTTGGACCTGGAGTCGGGAGACCTGAATCCACATTTGGCCTCAGACCACAGGTCAGTCACTTAGCCTCTGTCTGCCTCGGTTTGCTCATCTGTTAAATGGGGCTGACCGTAGCACCTGCCTCCCAGGGTCGTTATGAGGACCAATGAGGTCAGATGTGGAAAGAGCTTTGCAGACTTTAAGTTGCCATATAAAGGCTAGCTATTATTAGCTCTGGTTAATGCTGTCTTTTCTATAATCGTAAGGCTTCCAAAGTGTTTTCTTCACAATTTTCTCCTTTTTAAAGACAGGGAAGCTGAGAATCAGGGAGGGGACATCTTTTGTTCAGTTTTCTCCACCTACTCAGTGTCAGACTTGACATTCAAACCCCAGTAATAATAGAAATGTGCAGAACGGCACAGAGGAGGTCGGGGTGCAGAACGGCACAGAGGAGGTTGGGGTGCAGCCTCTGATTTAGAACAACATGAGCAGAGAGGAGGCCTCAGTGCTCAGTGACAGCAGCTGCTGAGTCTGGGCAGGCTTTGGCCTGGGTAAATGAAGTGACTTGTCCAAGGTCATGCAGGCAGCAGAGCTTAGTCTAGAATCTAGTCTTCTAAATTGGGTAACTTTCAGCAAGTGTCTTTTCTTCTCTGGGCTGTACAAGGAGAGAGTGGTGCTTTCCCTATCCTAGTGAACAGGCATAGAACCAAAAGGAGCATAGCAGTGGTCTGGTCCAACTCCCCCATTTTGCAGATGAGAAAACCAAGACAGACAGAGGCTAAGTGACTTGCCCAGGGTCACACAGTTACTAAATGTCTAAAGTGGGATTTGAACTCTGTTCTTCTTGATTCCAGGCCCAGTGTTCTATCTACTGCACCACAGTTACCTCAGCTAGGATGTGATAATAGGTGATCTTTGTAGTGTTTTACACACAGTATTATGAGACTCAAATAGTCTCATAAAAACCCTAAGGCACTAAGGGCAGGCATTCTTACCCCTGTTTTACCATCTGTAAAATGGAATGGGCTCAAAGAGAAGTGACTTGCCCAGGGTCACTCAGCTGAAGGGCTCTCTTTCCTTTGTACCACACTGCTGGTGTGGCTCTGGTAAAGCCTGAGAATATTTACACCCCTCCCAGCATCTCCCCCAAAGGCAATGCTGCGCCCTGCCTGCACTTGGCCCAGGGCTGAGCTGCCCCTACCTCTAGCTGGCCACATCTGGAACAGCAGTCCAGGGCCTTCCCAGGGAAGATGGATGGGGCAGGGGCTTTAGATGGGGCGAAAAGTGAGAGATGCGGGAGCTACCTTGATTGACAGGCTGGCTTGTCTGTATCCTCCTCCTTGGGGGGGGGCAGCATCTGTCCGTGACCTCAAACCTGTGTGCCTCGGACCCGGTCTTGACACAGCCCTCAATTGATGGATGCTTTCCTCCTTTGCAGGGTGGGGGAGGAGGTTGTAGGAAGGAAGCAGGAGAGGGGGAGGTGGCCCTTGGGAGAGGATTCACAGGCTCAGTGAGCTGTCACTTCATCTAGTCCCTGAGTGGCACAGAACACACACACACACACACACACACACACACGCACATGCACACTGGAGGAAGAGGTGTCAAGGCAGAGAATGAGCAGCAAGAAGAGGAAGAACAGGGGAAGGGGAAGAGAAGGGAGGAGGAGAGACCTTGGGTGGTATGGCCTATGTGGCCTGTGCACATATCAAAGCTAGGAGCCCATTTCCCCTCTTTATATCAAGGACCATCATAGAAGGTTAGTGCCAGCGGGGACCTTCGGCCAAGTCTGGTATAGTTTCCTCTGATAGAAGAGAAAACTGGCAAGGAGTACCCGGTCAGGCTTCCACAGCCGGCTGGGTAGTCCCAGAGGTGGGACTACCACCTCATTCTTCCTATTCTCGGGAGCTCTGTGGGGGCCCCTCTGGTGCTGCGCTCAGATGGATCCAGTTCACTCCCCAGAGAGCCTGATTCCGGACAGAGCTCCGGGCGATCAGGCTTCCCTTGGACCCTCTGGCTCATTTTTCCCCCACTCAGGACTGATGGGGAAACTCTTAAAATTTAGGGATGGCTTGTGTCTAATGTCTCTTCTGCTGGGGAGCAGGGCCCATTCTAGACCAGTGTATAAAATAGTTATCAGGTATAGGGCAGCCATTTATTTTTTCTATCACGTAAGAAATATTCGAAACATAAGACTCATGCGCATTGGTTAACAAATATTTAACACATTAACCAGTCTGTCAGTTACCGCACTCTTCCAAAAGGTACTTTATGGGGATACTGAGAAGGGATTCCACTTTCATCGTTGCTTTCTGCTGTCTGTGTAAGCCACAAATCTGGACCTCCTCATCAGCCGAGGCAAAATTTGGGTTTTCTTAACCCTTGCAGCTGTAGTGTCCTAGTGGTGCTGTCGTTTGGGGAGAGTACATTCAGTCAGTCAGTCAACAAACACGTATGACGTGTTATTATTATGAACCTTATATTATATTAATTATACATATTATATTAATTATATTGGTTTATTTTATATTAATTATATATTACACTATATTATATTATATTATATCATATCATATCATATCATATATCATATCATATTATATTATATTATATTATAACATTACTTTATATTATATTATAATAATATCATGTCATATCATTATAAAACTTATTATAAACCTGTTACATGCTCAGGCACTCTGTCAAGACTGAAGACACAAATCCAAATAAAAACAAAGACAGTCCCTGCCCTCTAGGAGCTTACAGTTTTATAGGGGAAGATGACACACAGTTTCTGGAACAGAACAGTGGGAATTCAGAAACCTTCCAAACTTACAAGACTACTTCAGGGCCACAAACGTCACCTCTCAGGACTGATTTCATGTGATCCAGCCTCCTGGAGAGAAATGGGAAGCAGAAGAGGCAGCCAGAGACTCGGCGTCCAGTCTCAGGATGAGAGGCTCATGGTCTCTTTGCTCCATTCTTGTAGCCACTGAGGCTGAAAAGGTTGGAGAAACGTATGAGTCTTAGACGGTTCCTGAAAAAGAATCAATGGATGAGAGTATGCAGTGTATGAAGCGATTGCTATGTGCTAAACACTGTACTAAGCTCTGGGAATACAAACACTTTAAAAGAGGCAATTGCTCCTGTCCTCGGGAAGCTTCCCACACAAGGGCAGACAACACATACAGGGGAGAAGTGAATGGGAAGGGGGTTTTGTTCCGGAAAGGTGGAAAGTCGTGGGCAGATAGTGAGATGGTTTGGGTAGGTCCCTGAATGGGATGTGAAGTTAAATGAAGACCACCCCCCAACTAGAAATTCAATGGAGAGGGGCAGCTAGGTGGCGCAGTGAGTAGAGCATCGGCCCTGGAGTCAGGCGGACCTGAGTTCAAATGCGGCCTCAGACATTTCACACACTAACTAGCCGTGTGACTTTGGGCAAGTCACTTAACCCCAATTGTCTTCCAAAAAGCAAAACAAAAACAAAAACCCAAAACAAAAAGAAATTCAACGGTGAGCTAGTATTGGTCATGTCCTAAACCAAGAGAGAAAGGACTCGGTTTATTTTCCCTTCTCATAATCATAGAATGGGTCTTCCTGGCTCAGTTACCAATCCCCTTGGAACCAGTGCCCAGGTGGCATCATTCCAAAATGCAAGCCGTTTTGCCCCAAGCCAGAACACATTCAGGGGGGTATCGTCATAGTTAATGCTCTTTTCATCATGTCAGGTGCCTTTGATTTAAGCTCTCAGCTTCCTACACCTTCTTCCTAAACCTTACATCCTTCAAAATACTCTGCACCCAGTGACACTGGCCTCTGTGCTGCTGCTCCCACACAAGGGAGGTCATCTCTAGACTCTAGGAATTTTCACTGCCTGTCCCCCATGCCTGAAATTCCATCCCTCTTCATTGCTTCCTCCCAATTCCCTCCTTCATCTTGCTTTTATGTGTTGTCTTCTCTCATTAGAATGTAAAGTTTTTGAGGGCAGGGACTTTGTTGACTGTGTGACATGGGAGACATTGGCACAGGTCCACTCAGCATGGTATGCCCTCATCAGAGAAGGTGCTGTGCTCTATGAGCAAAATAGAATTGGAGTAGCTTGAAATAAAAGTTAGATGCACAGATTTGGAGAATCGGCCCCAAATGTTCACTTGGACTATTTGTGCCCCACCTGTGGTAGAGCATCCTGAGTTCACACTGGTCTGATCAACCACAGTCGGCTTGACTCTAACATAGCAACGTCATTTTTGTCTTCTTCCAGAACAAAGGACAGCAACCAACCAACCAATTTGTAGCCAAAATACTTCACACAGGGGTTGGTATGTACTAAGATAAGTTTAGCAGATATTTGCTGATTCCTGAACAAGAACCCTCCCTACAATTATGCTCAATAGTTGGGTCATCTAGCCCCTCACAGAGGATCTCATTCCAAGTGCCAGTGTGGGTGATCGGGGATTGTCAATAGACTCCCACCTGAAGGTATCTAAAGGGCACCTTCCCAAAGGTAGGAAGATATACTGATACTCTACAGAGAAAACACAGGGAACTCATCTAATTGGGTCCTATTACAGTGACTAGTCAAGTGGACATACTCCTTTTGGAAGAGCCATCCATACTTTATGGTTTATAAAAGAGCTGGGTGAGCTTTTCTCTCTCAGACTTCAAGCCCAGAGTACAGCAGAGTGAGCCTTATTTCAGAGGGTAAGAAGGGAACAGTTTCTAGGTTCCCCTGCCCAAGAGTGGCAATTCCATGGCAGAGGTAGACATGTACTCCCACACTTGCCTGGCAGCAGAGAAAGACTGAGAGAGAACTTTCTAGTCTTATGGGCCATCTTACAGGGAATCCCACATTTGACAGTCTCTAAGTTCCAGAGTTTGGGTGCTAACCTCCCAGAGGGAGATTTGCTTAGCAGCAAGCTTCTCCGAGAAGGAAAAGGACCATTGATAAGGACCCTATAGCGGGAGGACTGATCCCAGGGTGGGGAGAGGGGTGGAGTTGGAGATCTGGATCTTGTTTCTCTGTTATTGTCCTGAGCTGGTCAGGTAGGAGAGATCTAATAAGAAGGGAATGTTTCTTCAGAAGCCACAAAGTATATTTTCTATGGAGAGTTTTATGGGTGGGGCTTTATGTATTTCTATATCTTTTTTCTATATCCCCCTCTGAGTTCCTTGTATTTTATGCATGGTAGTACCTGGGGGGCACCCCTCTACTTAACACCGAGTCGGGTCCTCCAGTGGAAGGCTACACCAAGTTCAAAGTATTTGTGAAACCACATCTAAAAAAAACCATAGCCCACGAGCCCTCACCAGTGTGTTAACTTTTAATAGAAATAAAACATTAGTCCATAAACTTGGGGTACACTCACAAATCAATGGAAAGAGCACACTTATATGTAGAAAATACATGCGGTGGGGGCATGTACATAAGCAAAATGTGCAACTGAGGCGAACATTTGGGGGAAAACATGCAGACAGGGGGCATATGGACAGGGGTCTCCAACACAGGTGATATCTTCTGGTATCATCCTGCTTGATTCCTAGTGTCTGCTAGACACAGAGTTCTGTAGGACACATCGTCTCTATTTGACTGGAAATTCTACCACCAACCTTCCAGCTCAGCTATAATCCTTAGCTAGAGTGCTTCTGGCTCTGAGAAAAGGCAGAATAACCCTTACTCCCATAACAGCAGAAAGCCTCCCCTGTTTTGTTACTTCAGTTACTCGTGAGTATTTTATCTCTCTAGCAGGAAAGTCTGAGGTTTAGCTTAGGTACTAAGTTCTTGAGAACAAAGAACAGCTTCAGCGCAGCTAGCAAGGGCCCTTAGAGTTAGTCTTTTCATTGGATTTCACATTCTAGGGCAAGGACTTTAAAAGCCCTTCAGACAGAGCACTCACTCTAGGTTACACACTACACAGACTTCACAAATTTTCATCAGCAAAAGGTAGAGTGTGAACTATTTAAGGATTGTTTGCTCAATAATTACCAAGCAATCTGTGTGTATGGGATTTCTCAGTTTTAAAAACAGATCTCTTCCATCCTTCTAGGTGGATAAATAGGAACAGAAAAGCATGTAGACCTGGGGCAGCTAAGTGGCACAGTGAATAGAGCACCGACCCTGGAATCAGAAGGATCTGAGTTCAAATCCAGCTCAGACACTTGACACTTACTAGCTGTGTGACCTTAGGCAAGTCACTTAACCCCATTCGCGCTGCCTTCCCCCACTCCAAAGAGCAAAAAAAATCCCAAACAAAGAAAACATATAAACCCAAGCAAAACCCAGAGAGACAACATCAGCCACAGGGACAAACATGACTATCTCTGCTCCTGACTCAATTGAATTCTTGGCCCCTTCAGGGGCACATGTACCTACTCAAAATCTGAAAGGAGCTTTGCCCCACACTTTCGCAGCATTTTCTATGGGGCTGAAATAAAGGTTGTTCTATATTTGAAATGCATATAGAACCTTGAGTGCCTGCTCAGGAGTTAGCTTTGTTGTTATCTGCATTTGGTAAAAGCTAGATAAGTGCTAGGGCAGCTAGGTGGCACCATAGTGCACAGAGCACCCAGAGGTCTTGAGGCAGCAATATTCATCTTCCTGAGTTCAATTCTGGCCTCAGACACTTCCTAGCTGTGTGACCCTGGTCAAGTCACTTAACCCTGGTTGCTTCGGTTTCCTTTTTTGTAAAATGGGCTGGAGAATGTAATGGGAATCTGAAGCTCTTTCCTGTCCCTAGCCCCTTTGCTTAAGTGGCTCCCAGAATGTTCACGTAGAGCTGAGAAGCTTGTTTTTTTGGGAGGAATGGCCACACCTTGTTGCTTTGTAATTGGACAGTGGGTCAAGAAGGCTGACCCAGGAGCAGCCCTGATGTGAGGCTTTGCTTTGGGGCTCACTTTGAGAAGAGTTGTGTGATTTGGCCAGATGAGACTCTGGGAAGCCGTCAAGCCCCCGGCTTTGAAAAACCCAGATGTTGGTGCTTCTCTCTTTGGTAACTTGAATAGGTAATGGATGTGATGGTCAGATGGTTGGAAACCCATCTGCTGATCTGTTTCTTGGTCTGTTTGTAACTTGTGTTTGTAACTTGTGTTTGTAACTTGTGTTTATATTCTCTGGAGTTCAGGGTGCTGACTTTTCCCCCTGAAC
>CM053594.1:11825884-11847934 GCA_028646575.1 Pseudocheirus occidentalis | reverse complement strand
GGTGTACAGGGGGCTTAGGGAACCTGCTGGTGCCTGGGACAGGAGAGGGAGAGGAGAACCTTGAGGAGCCCTAGAGCAGGGAGCCTCAGCACTGGAAGAACAGGGGAGGGGCCTGAGATCAGGGGATGTCAGGGCCTGGGAGAGTTCTTAGAACAGGGGAGGGCAGGGCTAGGAGGAGCCTTAGAACAGAAGATTGCAGGGATGGGAGAGCTCTTAGAACAGGGGATGGCAGGGCTGGGAGGGATCTGAGAACAGGGGGTATCAGGGCTGGGAGGGGCTATAGAACAAGCCATGGCATGGCTAGAAGGAGCCTTAGAACAGGAGATTGCAGGGATGGAAGAGCTTTTAGAACAAGGGATAGCAAGGCTAGAAGGAGCCTTAGAACAAGAGATTGCAGGGATGGGAGAGCTGGGAGGAAAAGGGGGATGGATGGCAGGGCTGGGAAGAGCCTGAGAACAGGGGATGTCAGGGATAGGAGGGGCCTGAGAACAGGGAATGTTAGGGATGGGAGAGCCTTTAGAACAGGGGATGGCAGAGATGGGAGAGCTCTTAGAACAGGGGATGGCAGGGCTGGGAGGGAAAAGAGGATGGATGTCAGGGCTGGGAAGAGCCTGAGAACAGGGGACATCAGGGATGGGAGGGGCCTGAGAAGAGGGGATGTCAGGGATAGGAGAGCTCTTAGAACAGGGGAGGGCAGGGCTGGAAGGAGCCTTAGAACAGGAAACGTCAGAGCTGAGGGGAGCCTGAGAACTGAGCATGTAACCTCAGCATTCATTAATGCCAAAAGAGGAAATAGAAACCATGACCCCATTGTCCTTGAAAAGCAGATAATCAGACTCACTACACAGGAGATATGAAGAATTTTCCCTGAATAGCTTAAATTCTTACTTCATGAAGGGAATCTGATTGCCCAATCCAGGACCTCCAGGCTAGGCAGGAACAAAGGAGATGTGGGCACCTCCCAGGTGACTGAGCCCAGCCTCAGACTCCTGAGACCTAAGGGGAAGCCTCCTCAGAGAGAGCACAGATCACATCTTGGGTGAGATGGGCAAATACTCCCCTCTGTCTTTCTGGTTTTAGCACCAGTCTTAAGAGAGTCTCTTATTTTCCACAGTATGACTCCCTGGATGTGAACCTTCCTGGGTGCCAACCTCCCTGGGTGTGAAGCCCCATGAGTGTGAGCCTCCCTGGGTATAGATACCTCTTTGGTGTGCTGTCTCTCCAGCAGGTTTTCTCCTTTGAGTCTGATCCAGTCAGAGAATAACAGGGGGTTGGTATGTCCTCAGCAGGCAGGGGAGTGGTCTGGGGGCAGAAGGCCTGCCCTGGCCCCCAAATTTAATGACTTTTCCAAATGTCTTCCTTACCCCTTCGCCGTGAGTAGTTGAGGGTCTGGCAAATTCTTTTCTGGGCTACCCAAAGGGAAGGAGGCCTCGTTTTCCAAATCCTTAGCTGTCTGGTGGGGATCTTGAGGCTCGGGAGGATCTCCTGCTATCTGGTTCCAGAGCTGTCTTTATAAGGACAATGGGTCACAGACTCCTTGTTCCTTTTGATATTCCCTGTTCTAAGGGCCCTCCCAGCCCTTGTCTAAGCTCCCTCCCAGCTCTGACATTCCCTGTTCTAAGCTCCCTCCCAGCTCTGACATCCTTTGTTCTAAGCTCCCTCCCAGCTCTGACATCCCCTGTTCTGAGGCCCCTCCCAGCTCTGACATTCTTTGTTCTAAGGCCCCTCTCAGCTCAGACATTTTAGGCTACAATGCCTTTCTGAGATCTTACACTTTTTGTTCTAAGGCCACTCAAACTTCTGACATTCCCTGCTTTAAGGCCCCTCCCAGCTTGGACATCCCTGTTCTAAGCTCCCTCCCAGCTCTGACATCCCCTATTCTAAGGGCCCTTTCTACACAGTCCAGGTATTTTCCCCCATCTTACAAGGGAGGAAATTGAAGCCGAGGGGCCAAAGTAGGATGAACTTGACCATAGGATCAGAGTTTGTCGCTGGAAAGGACCTAGAGGCCATTGAGTCCATCCCCCTCATTTACAGAGAAGGAAGCTGAGGCCCAAGACCACCCAGCTGGCCAGCAGAGGTTCTCGACTAGTAGGCCCCGAGCTTTTCCTCACTCCCTCTGGGACCTCAGAGCACGGGTCTTCATCCCTCTGCTCGGTCAAGATGCCCCAGGAGGGGGTCCTCCCAGCAGCCTCAGTCCCAGGGCCCTCTCTGGGCAGTGCAGAAAGCCTGGCTGCACTTCCAGCTCCGCATCCATCTCCCAGGGGCAGGCCTCCTGCCAACCAAGTATCTCCTCAATGAAGGAGACTGAGCACAGTTAGAGCAATGAGCCATTGGCTGCAGAGGCTCCTGAGAGGGGATTCCTTCAGTACTTGAGTCTGGACTTATCTGACAGGTGAGTCAATTGAGTCTGAGTGCATTCAGTCCATTCAGGATCCACTACATAGGATCAGCTATTCAGGTGGCCCAGGCTTGCTATGAGGGCCTGGCACAGGCCTGGGCACACAGAAGCTACCCAGCCAAAACTCTAGAGACAAGGGACAGTCAGAGTTCACCTAGTCACAGAATCTCAGACCTAGAAAACTTCAAAGGCCTCCAGGTCCTCCAACTTGTGCTTAGATACAACTCCCCTCCAACACCCCCAGACAAGAGATGTCAGTCAGCTTGTGCTTGAAGGCCTCTGGTGATGGGGAACTCACTACCTCGCTAGGAAGTTTTTCTTGACATCAAGCCAAATCCACCTCTTCATGGTGGTCCTGGTTCTACTCTCTTGGGCCACAAGTCTACAAATACTTGAAGGCAGCTATCTCACCCCCCCCCCTCCCGCCCGCATCTTCTCTGCCCCAGCCTAATCGCCCCCAGTGGCTCCAATGGCTCCATTCTGGTCACTGGGACAAGTGCCCGGGGGAGGGAACTGTCCAAAATCCTTCTGTCTTCAAGGTGGAATCTGATGTCCAGAAAAATGAAATGCTTGAGGCAGAACAGGCATGTGGAGTCTTGCTTTAAAATGGGGATAACACTGGCTCTGCCTTGGCCCTTAAGACGTTAGAGAAATCAAGAAATGGAAATAGGAACTAGCAGTAGCAAGAAAGGGGGACCCAGGCCCTCACAGCTCAGTGATCCTAGGAGAATGTGCTTGGAATCCCGCCCCCCCCCCCAGGTTTACCAACAGCAGGGCTCCAAATGTACATTCAGCGAGCACTGGGCAGTCTCTCCCTGCTGGCCTCTAGTCTTGAACCTGCTGGAGGTGGGCTCAGCAGACCCCCAGGGTTCTCTCCTCCGGTATTTCCTCTGACTCCTCCCCAGGACTCCTCTCCCAAGTGGCACCCAGATGAGGGACCCGCTGGGAGACCCTCCCCGACAATGGTCCCGGATTGGGCTGACGTGACGCTTTTTCTCTTGCCTTCTTCTGGCAGAACCGGACCTTGGCTCTGGAGCAGGGCCCCCCAATGCTGGAGCGCCTGGCTTTCCTCGGGGCAAACGGGCAGGAGGACCAGCTACTTACAGGATCGTCTCCCGTCTCCTGGCCCAGGGGAGTGAGGACCAGAAGGACTGAGTCTGGTCTGCTTGGGCACCAATCGGGGCTCAGGATGGAACCCCTTCCCACCTTGGACTCCTTCCAGGCTCTCATCCCACAGCCTGGTCCCCAGGGATGAGCTATCTATTTATTGGAGTGAGCGCCATGCCCAGGAGGGCAGACTGCTGCCTGTCCAGCCCAAGTGGTACCTGGGAGACTACACTAGAACTGTCACCTCTGGCCATCTGAATGTGGCCCAGAGCTGGGGGGCTGGCCTCTTCCCTCCTATGTCCTCTGCCTAGCAGGGCTGCCAGAACCACTAAGAGATTCACCCTGGGCCCTGGGCAAAGGGACCATGGGGACAGAGGATCCAATCCCAGGCCTGTCACCAACTTGCCCCCTTTGGGCCTCAGGCCCACGTCTAGCCTGGGGGGTGGAGTCTCAAGAGCTGGAAAGGACCTTTCTGGAGCAGATTTATACCGTGTGCCCTCATTTCATCTAGCCTTCCCCCCCCCCCCCATCTTCACTTTACAGGGGAAGAAACTGAGACCTGGAAGTCAGGGGAACGAACACAGGCCATAGCTCTGAAGCTAGAAGGACCCTTACAGGCTATGCAGTCTAACCCTCCTCCAGAAAAGGGAAGTGACTCTCCCAGGATCACCCAGGCAGCAGCCCAGGCTCCAAACCCAACATTCTTTCCCCAGCTCCAGGCTACTTCTGGGGGGAGGGAGGGTTACAGAGATACAGGATTATTGCAGGGAATGACTGTGGAAATGCCGGAGCAGTTCTGGGTGGCTCCCTCCCTTGGGCCCCAGGGGCTACCTCCAAGGGTGGCTGCCCCTGGCCCAGGAAGCACCACCCCAGCCCACCCCTAATGAGTTGGCTGGTCCCCACCCGAGTGAGCTCCTCACCCACCATCTCCCCTTTGTGACCTGCTAGCAGTGACCCGCTTTCAAACTGGGCTTGGTGGGCGACAGCTCACCAGAGCTGGCAAGGCCTTTGGAGTCTGCCTACCCCAACCCAAGCCCCTCATTATGCAGATGAGTAAGCAGGCTGAGCTCTGTGCCCAAGGTCACAAGCCTTCTGGGCCCGCTTCTCCTCCCCCAAAATGTGGTGCTGACCATCCTCCCAACCCCCCCATTTGGTACTTGTGGTGCTATAATTCCCCCCCAAAACTGTAAGGTCAAGTACCAGCTATCATTTGACAGTAGAGGCGGGGCAGGGTAAGGGGCCTCTTACGTATGACATGGGAGAAGGGTTCGTCCTCTCCAAGACCAGGGAGCCCCTGGCTCTCAGACACTGATCCTTTACACATCACCCTGTGTAGTCCCCAGGGTGCAGGGGTCAACAGCTGGGAGAAAGGGGTGGCCTTCCTGTTTTATAAGGCAGATAGATGGTCGTGGCCATTATAAGCTGGGGAACTTGGCAATAAAGGTCCCTCCCCCTCTGTCTGGTCCTCCTGGGGTGGACGGGCTCAGGGAAAGGTTGCTGCTGGCAGGGTGGGCACTGTACCATAGCTTGGGGGTGGAGAGAAGGAAGAGACTGGGACCCCAGACTCCTGGCTTCTCTTCCATTGCCAGCCATGACCCTGAACGCCCTTTCCAGAAAGAGCTTCTTCATAATGGAAGCAGGCTATCCCAAGTGGTGGGATGGGCTGCCTTGGTGTGTTGTAGGGGGAGCCCTGCTCAGTTTTGCTGGATTGACCTGAGGTCCCAGAGGAGACAAGAACTAGAACAGCCCCTGGCATTCCCCCCTCCCTCGGTGGTTACCCAGAGGCCTGTACGCATGGCTGGGTTTTCTGCTTTCTTTCTGGCCTTGAACCCTGGCTCCTAGGCCTTGGTCCACCTCCTTCTCCTGGCCTCAGTCCTCAGGGGGCTGTCTTATTTCATGGCCCAGCCTGACAGATTGTTCCTGACCAACTTTACCTGGATCTTTCTTAACTGACCAGATGTCATAGCAAGAAGGCCAGATTTGGAGTTGGGACCTAGGTTCAAATCCAGACTCTGATCCTTTGTAGTTGTGGGATCAGGGGTAAAGGACACAGGCTCGGTCTCCTCACCTGTAAAATGGTCCAATGACATCCAGAGCCATAACTAAGGCATGTGCAACGAGACTGCCTCAGGGTGCTGAAATCTATGCCAAGAGCGCCTGGGGACTCAGGACTCCAGCCTGTTACAGCTGGAAGGGTGCTTGCCCACCCCCTTCAGAAACCAAGCATCAACTTTTCTTTAAAGATGAAAAGGATTTATTCAGCAGGGGGATGTGTGTGTGCGTATGTGTGTGTGTTGCTGAGAGCTGATTGGGGTGGCCTCTGAGAGCAGCCTGCCCCCTGACCCTGCCCCCATACACTCCTGGGCTGCCCCCTGTCCTCGCTCCAGTGCAGCCCTCGGGGATCACTCCTTAAGGCCTGGCAGGCTCCTGTTTCTGGGCAGGTGGAAGGGGGCCCTCCCTGGGAGGCTCACTTCTACCCGCTGGGGTCACCTGCGCTGCATCGCCCACCTGCCCCTCCACTAGAAGCGAGACGGCCCCTTCCACACGCCCTGTGGCTGCAAGCGCTACCACCGCCTGCTCCATAGAGAATCCCATGCGCTCCAGCTGCTGTAGTCTGTGGGGAAGAAGAGTGGATATCAGGTGCCAGGCCCTAGGACCCCACTCCGTGCCCCTGTTCCTTGCCGCCATGCCCGCTGCCACTTTACCTTAGGGAAGAGACAGATGACTTGGACAACCTCAGCTCCTCAGTAGCCTGCAAGGATTCATCCTGAAGGGAAGCTTGGATGGCGGCCTGCAGCAACTCATCATTCAAAGCATCTCCCTGGCTCCAGAGTGGAGTCTCCAGAGGGAGGCTGGGGGCATCCCACGATGGGGCCCCTTCAAACAAGGAGGGCCCAGCCCCCAGGCCAGGAGAAAGGGGGGCCGACACCGGGGGGGAGGCCCAGAGTCCTGGCACCAAATTCCCAAGAGGTCCAGGATCTGAATGTCTGGAGGAGCAGGAGACCAGGCTCAGCCTCTGCCCCAAGCCCTCCAAGGAACCCCCAGGGAGCCAAACCACCCCCCAGGCCAGGGGCTCACCTCAGCCCAGCAGGATGCAGGATGGGCAACTCCAGTGGGCTGCCCGGGGCCGGAATGAAACATAGCAGGCAGCTCCCCTCCAGTGCCTTGCAAACACCAGCCCTTTGCAGGGCCTGGAGCCGGCGCTCGGAGAGCTCCAGCCGGCGGAAGACCCCAGCAGAGTCTGGTCAGCCCCCAGTGGGGAGTGGGGAGGCCAGTCAAGGGAAAAATTCACCAGGAGACCCCACAGCCCCTCGCTCTCCCACCTCTGCACCTTTGCCTGGCTGTAGGGCCTCCCTGCCCACTAGACTCCCCTGCCATTAGCACACAGGTCTGGAAGAGCCAGTCAGATGGGCCAACTGGCCGGTCTTCCCTGAAGACTTTCCTCCTGCCCCTCCAGACCTCCCCAACCCCTCAAGTTCTGGCCTTCATCCTTCTTCCCCTTCATCTATCACCCTCCTCCCCATGTTCTCATCTCCAAGCTAAATGATGCTGGTGCCCCCAGCGATGCCTCAGCACTCTGGGCCACTTCAGGACATTCCCCGGCGAGCCCTCCTAATCTCTAGTACCCAGCCCTGGCCCCACACTCCAAGTGTGTCCCAACCAGCGCAGGGGCCAGTAGGCCCAGCCCCAACACCCACCAAAAGATACAGGCCAGGCCGGTGAGGAGGCCACAGAGCTGAAGCAGGAAGGGGGGCTCGGAGCTCACCAGGTGCATCAGGGCCAGCAGCAGCAGGGGTGGGACCACCCCCCCAGGCAGCCTGGTCCGGCTCCGGTGCTGGGCTGCCAATAGAGCCAGGTGGATGGGCGTGTAGCCGCAGCCCCTGCTCCCCGCTCCAGGCACCCCGAGGGCAGCCAGGAGCAGGTAGAGCAGCCCCACAACCAGGGCTCCCAGGGCTGAGGCATGGACGTAGCGCACAGTGCCCAGGTGGCTCTCCTGGTACCAGCCCAAGGTGGGGAAGAGGAGCAGGCTCAGCAGCAGGGCCGGGAGGGCCGTGTGGCCCAGTGGGAAGGTCAGCAGGCGGTACACTGATGAGACAGGAGGCAAAGAGTTAATGGGAGGAGCCCCTCAGCAGCCCTTATGAAGCGCCCACTGTGTGCCTGGCCCTGGGCCAGGCACTACAGCCACACACATAAAGTGCAGTAATGGTACCAGTCAGCACATGTAATCCTGAGTTTCAGAGCTCTGTAAACAGTGTCTCATTCTGGAAACCACGGCAGGCAGGTGCTGTTATTATCCCCAACCATTTTACAGTTGAGGAAACTGAGGCAGAGAGCAGCAAAGGGAACTGCCAGGGTCTGCACCAGGATTTGAACTCGGGTCTCGGCTTCCAGGCCCAAAGCCCCATTGCCCTGATGCCTAAACAATCCCTGCTCTCAAAGAGTCAGCATTTGAAGAGAGAAGGCAACGGGCACCGACAGATATGAATATATAGAGAATAAATACGCAGTAATTAAATACAGGGGCCACAAGGTGGCGCCACTTCCCACAAGCACCGGGCCTGGAGGCAGGAAGACTCTTTGAGTTTACATCTGGCCTCAGAAACTTGCTAGCGGTGTGACCTTGGGCAAGTCACTTCACCCTGTGAGCCTCAACCTCCTCATCTGTCAAACGGCCTGGAGAAGGAAACAACAGACCACTCCACCATCTCTGCCCGGGGACCCCAGAGGAGGTCACGGAGCCCGGCTTCCTACAGAAAGTGGAGCTTGAGCAGCCTCCTGAAGGAAGGAGTCTGCCAAATGAAGCTGAGAAGGGAGGGCATAGCATAGGAGCCAGCCAATGCAAAGGCCCGGGGGTGGGAGATGGAGGGCTGCATGTATGAAACAGAGAAAGGCCGAGGGAACCAGACTAGGCCGCAGGAAGGGTTGATGCAGAAGCTGGACAAGAGCCCCAGAGTTTACTGAGGGCAAAGGGAACTGGAACCGTTCAGGAGACTCGGCAGCCGGTCAATGGTGCAGGCAGAGAAGAGGAGGCCCGAACCAAGGCGGACGCCCAAGGGGTCCAAGAGGAAGGACTCAAGGACTGCTCAGTCCAAGTTCTGCACTGACGGGTCCCTTAACAAGTTGAGTGAATGAATGAACAGGCCTGGTCAAGGACCACCCTCCCCCCAAAACCTACAGCTTTTCTTCCTTAGTCTTTATTAGATGCTGTATCCTAAAACAAAGACACAGAACCAGTCTCCAAGCCGGAAAAGACTCTGGAGAACTGTCTGACCAAGAAGCCTTTCTCCACCATCCCGAGAGAGCGTCTGCTTGAATACCCCCGTGATGGGGAGCTCACCCCCTCTCCCGTTGGGACGCTGTTAGAGGCAATGTGGCAGGTGGGAGGAAAGAAGGCGTTTCCTCTCCTGGGAGCTCTGCAAGGCAGTGAGACCAAAGGCCGCTTTGCCTGCCTCAGTGTCCCCATCTGTTTAATGGGGACAATGACAACACCTTCCCCCCAGGGTGGCTATAAAGCACTTGACACAGGGCAAGCTGCATCAGGGCTCGGCACCATCAGCCTTATTAAAACCCAACTTCAGACGCTCCCTAGCCGTGTGACCCTGGGCGAGTCACTTCATCTCACTCTGCCTCGGTTTTCCCATCTGTATAATGGGGACAGTGACAGCAGCTCCTCCAGGAAGTTGTTGTGAGGACCAAATGAGCTCATATTTGTAAAGGCACACAGTAGGTGCTGTATAAATGCTGGCTATCGTTCCTAAAACCCAGCCTCGGCCGCATCCTGGCCGTGTGACTTTGGGCAGGCCGCATCACCTCTGTCTGCCTCGGTTACTCCGTCTACACCGTCTACAAACTGAGAACCCTAACGGCCCCGCCTCCCAGGGTCACCGTGAGGGTCACAGGAAATCCCACTGGTAAAATGCTTAGCGCACTCAGTGCATGGAAGGAGATACAGGGGCTAGGGACCATTATTGACCATCAATCCCTGGGAAGCTTTTGGACACCAAGCCCCTGTCCCCTGTGGGCTGGGCCCTGAGGACCCTCCAAGGCTTGGACAGCTTGGCCATGTGTCCTCCGAGGCCTTTCTTCCAGGCTCCCAGTTCCTCCCACTGAACCTCCATGATATGATCCCCCAGGACTACCGCTATGGGTCTGGGAGAGAGCCTGGAGACCCCCTGGCCTGCGATGGAGAAAGAGACCAGGATCTGCTGTCTGTGGCACAAGCAGGCCGCCTCAGTCCGAAGCCTCCAGCCTCCACCTCAGTCCGTGGCCTCCGGCCTCACCTGTCATCCGCAGCCTCCGGCCTCCACAGGCCCTTCCCCTCCTCTGACTGCCCTCCTCTAGCCAAAGTCACAGGCACAGATTTAGGGATAGGGGGCCTCAGCAAGCCCCCAGTCCAAGCCTTTTCGTCCCCTGGGCTGGGCCAGGGCAGAGCCGCTGGTCTTCATTCCCACTTGGGTGACACCTGCTTGAGCTGCTGACCCCCTGACGCCCCCTCAGTCCAGGGTCACCACCATCCTCCAGTAATGAGAAAGGAGACATCCTGGAGGAGCTGAGTGAATAACATCAGGGGGCTAAAACCATTCTCAAGTCTCTCCCCTCCCTAATCTACCCTCCACCCAACTTCCAAGCCCATTGCCCTTAAGCCAGGGTAGTGGGTCTGACTCACAGGCCACACCACATCTCCAGACTCCAGGCTTTTATGCTGGCGGGGCCCCCTGCCTGTAATGCCATCCCTCCTCAAACTCACCTCCCAGATTCCCTGCCTCCTTTAAGTGTCAGCTCAAAAACTACCTTCTACCATCCTAACCCCACGCCAGCCTTATCTTTCATCTACTTGGTATAAATCTGGTCCATAGTTATTTACATTAGATTAGACCGTAAGCTTCTTGAGGGCAGGGTCTTTTTGTCTTTCTTTGTATCAGGGGCACTTAGTAGGGTAACAGGTATGTGGTAAGTCTAACAACTTACTTTAACGGACTGACAAAGTGAAAGGGCGGTCGCTCCTTCTGTTAACGCTTAGAAGAACACTTTGGGAAGGACTTTCTTTGGAAGTCAGTTGCTAGTGTCTATTGTGTCGAAATGATGTCCTGGTACTTTAAAGTAAGTCAAATAAAATATAAACTTTAAAAAACAATTTGTGTCTTTACAAAGCTGGATCAAACGTTAACAAAATGCATTTGAAGGGACAGAATGAATGAATCTAAGACAAGAAAAAGCACTCAAATAGAAAAAAAATGGTCTCAAATTTCTCAGATAAGAATTTGATGTTGAAGACGTATAGACAATTTTTAAAATTATTGTAGACTAAGATCCATTCCCTAATAGAGATGAAAGGATATAATGGTTCTCAAAAGAATATAAACTATTAACAACCATATTTTTAAAATGATCCAAATCACTAGTAATAAAAGAAATGCACATTAAAAAAAAAAACCTGAGGTTTCACCTCATAACCAGAAAAACGGAAAAGATGACACGAGATGGGAATTGTCCGTGCTGGAGGTGTTGAGGAATGACAGGCCCACTGGTGCATTGTTGGTGGAACTGTGAATGAACCATTCTGGAAAAGAAGTTGGAACTATGCGAATCGAGCGGCATAAAACGTTCATACCCTTAACCCAAAGATAATATTTCTAGGTCCACATCCCAAGGACGTGGGACCCACATATACCAAAATACGTACGGACGTACTTTTTTGTGGTAGCCAAGAACTGGAAACAGAAGGGGGTGTCCAGCAAGAGGGAATAAATGAAGGCTAAATGAATGGTGGTACATGAATGAAATGAGGCGGCGCCACAGCGCGCTGAGCACCAAACCTGGCATCAGGAAGACTCATCTTCATGAGTTCAAGTCCGGCCTCAGACACTTCCTGGCGGCGTGACCCTGGGCAAGTCACTTAACCCTGTGTGCCTCAGTCTCCTCATATGTCAAATGAGCTGGAGGAGAACGTGGCAAACCCCCTCTGGTATCTCTGCCAAAAAAAATCCCAAACGGGGTCTCAAAGAACCGGATGCCACTGAACAACATAACACCGTGTTACTGGGCTGTCAGAAACACGGCGTGTGACGGACATAGAAAAGTGCCAACATTCATATGATCGGACGCAAAGCAAAGCAAAGGGAGTCGAGCAGTCAATGCACATGAGGCCCCAACAACGTGAACAGAACGGCCACACATGAAACAAAAGGGCGGTGCCAAATGACCAATAATTCTGTCATTCTTTGCATTTGTTTGCCCCTGTGCCCCGCCCCTTTGTAGATGCCAGAGCACACAAGCGGGGATCACTAGTGTATTATCAGATTCGTCCCAATTTTGTTATCAGTTTTGCTGGGGGAGTTTTTTCCTCTTCATCTTTTGAATTCAAATTTTCTTTTACCTTTTTTTTTTTTAAAAAAATAATCTTTGTTATGGGAGGGGGCAAGGAAGAGATATAGGAAGAAACATAGGCTATGTAATAACCCATGATATCATTTTTTTTTATTTTAAAGAGCTGTGAAGATGCTCCCACCCCACTCCTTTGCAGGGATGGAAGATATGAGGATCTGAATATACCGTAACATTTTTTTGCGGGTATGGATTGATTTTCCTTATTTTTTCCATTTAAAGTATTTTTTGTGACATAGCACGGTCCTCTGGAAGGAAAGGGGGGATATTTTTGGAAATGTAAAAAAAAAAAAAGCTATAAACAGAAACTAATTTTTAAAAAGAAAATGAATGTGGCAAAATCTCAAAGAACAACCTTGTAAATGCAGTTGAAAAATAGAAGCAGGAAACCAAGAGTGGGAGAATCTTTGCAACAAGTTTCTCTGATAAAAATCTAGTTTCCAAGACATAGAAGGTACTGATCCAAGTATAAAACTAAGAGCTATCCCCACAGGTCAAAGGAAATACGTACTAGGCCATTTCAAAGGGAAGAAGTCCAAGCTATCAACAACCACATAAAAAATACTCTTCACTAATACTCAGAGAAAGGCAAATTAAAGCAGCTTTTAAGGATCTGCCTCAAACCGATCGGTCTGGCAGAAATGGTAAAAGAGGAAAATGACAAATGCTGGAAAGACTGTGGGAAAACAGACACATTGTTGGTGGAGCTGCGAACTGGTCCGGGCATTCTGGAAAACAATTTGGAACCATGCCCCCCAAAGTCATACAACCAGGTCTATGCGCCAAAGAAATCAAAAAAACTAAAAAAAAAAAAAGGGTGAAATGGACAGTTTCAGCATAAACTGAGAAGACGCCTATGAACTGACGCAGAGAGAAGTGAGCAGAACTAGAAAGATTTATCCAATAACATCCAAAAAAAATCAAATTTTAAAGATTCTAGAACTCTGATCCCTGCAATGAGAAAACATGAATCTCAGACCCTCAGCAATGCTTCTTAAACTGTGGGGTCTCAAAAAATTTGGCAACAGTAAAAGGTTTCTGACCGTGCAACAACCAAAAATTAATTAAAAATCAAACTCCTAACGAACCCCGGTTCTCCCTGGCAGCGCTTGCCTGTGCTGTACCGCACAATTTCACTTCAGTCTTGGTTCGGAACACAAAGCACACACACTTTGCACTGTGCGTGCCCTCGTGCCACACAACACTAGCAAATACTGTGGAAACACAAAGAGGGGTCACGAGCGGAAAAAATTTAAGAAGCCCTGGTCTAGAGGACCCACCTCCAGCCTGAAAGAGACATCATTCTGGACATCACTAATGCAGGCATCTGTCTGGCTAAACTACATATCTATGTCCTGGGTGATCTGTTTTTCAGGGTGCTATTTTTAAAAATCTTCTCAATCAGAGAAGTAGTGGGATGGGCGGATTAATGTTTAAAATACCTGTTATTTGAAAAATAAAAATATACAAACTTTTTTAAAAAACAGCAAACTTGACTGCAAAGAAGGGAATGAGAATATGTAACTTCCCCACTCTTTTGCAAAGGTTGGGGTCCACAGGTACAGAATGGGGCCTATACAGTCAGGTTGTCATTGTATTCATCAATTTTGTTGGGATTTTTTCAAAATCTTTTTCGTTTAAAGAAAAAATCCTGGGATAGCTAAGTGGGCACAGTGAATAGAGTACCGGCCCTGGAGTCGGGATGACCTGAGTTCAAATCCGGGCTCAGACACTTAACACTTACTAGCTGTGTGAACTTGGGCAAGTCACTTAACCTCAATTGCCCTGTCTTCCTTACCCCCCCCCCCCGAAAAAAGAGCAAAAAAACCCAACAAACAAAAATCCTTTGTTATAAGAGATGGGTCTTGGGAGGAGGAAGGGAAGGGATATAGGGAAAAAAATCTAAGTGATATTTAAAAGAGAGAAAACCATTAAATAAAAAACAAGTTGTATCAGACACTCACCCCCCAACTACTTTCTTCTTAAACAGAGTACAGGGAGTATGATTTAGTCTTTCGCTAGGATTCAAAATTATCATTACAAAAACTAGGACTGCAGGCTGTGTCCTTACGGGCCGGGCCGGCTGACTCAGTTCAGCTCTGGCCTGAACAGCCCCTGGGCTGGGCTTCTGATTTTGTTTAACTAATAGCTTTTCTCTGGGTGAGAGCAGTCATGTCCCTCTGTGGTCAGTGCAAGTACCTCTAGTGGCCTCCCTCCAACCCACCTAGTCTCCCAGTGTGTCTCCTCTAAGAGTCTGTATTCTGAGAAACCAAATCACCAGGCTAGTGAAAACAGTGTGTAAAGCAAAAGTCAAGAGGCTCTGAATGAGGGCCATAAGTAAAGTACATGAGTTTAGCATACAGATATGGTATTGTATAATGTACCAGAACCTGAGTTCAAATTCTGTCTTTGCTATTTATTATCATGACAATCTAGTTTCCTCCTCTGTAAAGCAAGGGAATGAACTAAGTATTCTCTAAGGTCTAAGCCTGTGAAGCTTTTCCTCCATCTCTAGCTCTTGGGCTTAATTCAACTAAAGACATGTATCAACCTGAAAAATGAGCATTAAACATAAAAGAAAAAAGGTAGTTGTACTTATAATTTTCATTTTATTTTATTCATATTCATATCATATAATAGTTTTTGTTTTATTCCCATATTATTTTATGTAGCAATAGTTTTTATTTATAATTTATATTCATTTTAAATTTATATTATGTAATAATAGCTTATTTATAATTTTGTTTTATTTTATATTATTTTATATGACAAGTCTTTGTTTATAATTTTATATTATAACACTGCATATTATTTTATATTGTCTATTTTATTTATTAAAAACAAAATGTTTTTTATCTGAATTTCACTAAATATAAGTACATATATGCACAAAACTTTCTATGTATACTGTATTTGGTTTTCTGCGTACATGCTGTGTCCTTACATTCAACAGAATGTAAGTTTCTCCAGTCGGCCTGTGCCCTTTTTGTCTTTATATACTCAGAGCCTGCTTAGCACATAGCAGGTACTCGTTTTGTTACTGCAAAAAAACTAATACCTAATTAATGAATGAAAGGGAAGAAATTTACATAAAATACATAATTTCCAAAAGGAAGACAATGAAAATTAAATGTTATATATTTGGTATTTAATTTTCTATGTAATAGATAAATAGCTCATCTAATTTAACAAGAAAGGAAAATCAAATTGTTCATATCAAAAATGAAAAAGAAGTCACAATCAAACAAAAATAAAGGAAATGACTTGAAACTATTTTGCCCAATTATATGCTAGCAAAACTGGTAAGTTACAGGAAATGGATGAATACCTAACAAAACTGAGAACAGAAGAAATGAACAAAATTATACGTTACTCAGATTTTTTTTAAAAAAGAAAAAATATCATATTTAAATAACCAGCATTTGGGAAAAAAAAAAAAGAATTTGAACAAGCTATAAATGAATTCCCAAAGGAAAAAACTCAAGGAGCTGATGGATTCACCAGGGAATTCTATCAGATATTCGAAGAACAACTGATTCCAATGCATACAAACTGTTAGCAATAAAAACAAAGGTACCCTTCTAATCTCTTTCAGTGATGCAAATATAGTCTCCATATCTAAACCAGGGAGAAATAAAGGAGGAAAAAAAACCACAACATAGACCAGTATCTCTAATGGGCCTTGATGCAAAGAAATGTTAAATAAAATTTTAGCAAGCAGGCTCAACAGCATATAAGAAATTTACACTCTGACAGGTTGGGTTTGTACCAGGAATGCAAGGATGCTTTAACATAAGACTATGAACGTAATAAATAACGTTATTGACATAAATAATAAAAACCACTTTATTATATCAGCCAAATGCTAAAAAGGTTTTAACAAAATCTAGCATATTTTTCTATTAAAAACTCTAGAAAGGAGACAGCTAGGTGGTATAGTAGATAGAACACTAGCCCAGGCATCAGGAGGACCTGAGTTCAAATCTGTACTCAGACATCTGATACTTTGTGACCCTGGACAAATCACTTAACCCCAATTGCCTGCCCCCAAAACAAACAAAAACACTCTAGAAAGCATAGGAATAAATAGACCTTTCCTTAATGCAGCAAATGATATCCATCTAAAATCCATCAAAAAAACAATGTAAAGCACCTACTATGTGCCTGGCACTGTGCTAAGTGCTGGGGATACAAAAAGAGGCAAAATTCAGTTCCTGTCCACAAGAAGCTTACAATCACACAAACAAATTTATACAAGGCGAGCTATAGATAGGATAAATAGCAAATAATTAACAGAAGAAAGTTACCAGAATTAAGAGGGCTTAGGAAAGGCTTCCAGGAAAAGGCAGGATTTTAATTGGGACTTAAAGAAAACAGGGAAGTCAATGAAATAAAAACAGTATGTAATGGATATATGTAATGTTAAAGGAATCTGAAGATCTCCCATGCCCCTTTGTATTGGCAAGTAAGCAGGTACTTTGCACCTTGTTTCAAGTTAACACCTTGTTTAAGCTATTTAATTAACACAGAAGTAGTTAACACTTTGGGAGGAAGTTGCTGATGTAACAGGAAGGGGCATAACAGGGAGGAACTAAGGAACATATAAGGAAAAGCCCCAGCTGAGAATGGCAGAATTTCCTGGGGTAAGCATCTGGAGGCTGGAGCTTTTGCTGAGATTTTTCCTTTGGGAATTTCTGTTGAGAACTTCTAAGAACCAGGCTGAGGAGCTACCATGAGTGAGGAGGATTCTGCTTGAGGGAGCCTGTTCTGTTGTAAAGGCTTAGGAATGTGGGTGTTCACTGCATTAACCATATGTACCAACTTCATGGCTACTGTAACGACTTTGGCTTTCTGGTTCTGGGACTCGGTTTTCTGGTATTTGAATAACGGCTTTGGTTCTGCCTTCCATGTGGAGAGTCTGCTACATTTTGTGATTCACAACTATACCAGCATATTCATAACCACCATAGGTGTTCTGAATATTGCATTATTGTTACAATCTTTCCAATTAGATGTAGGGTAAAGCAAGTGGGTCTAACACTGCCCATCCTCACCTCTAATATTTAACATAGTACTAAAAATGCTAGCTGTAGCAATAAACCAAGAAAGAAAAATGGAGGGTATCAGCATAGGCAAAGAAAACATAAAATTATCTTTTTACAAATGATACAATAGCTTAGTTATTTTAAAAATTCAAACAATAAATTCATCAAAGTTTTAGGATATAAAAAACATTAAAAAACTAAGTCAATATAAATCATTAGCATTCCTATTTGTTACCAACAAAATCCGAAAGAAGGTATCTAGAAAGAGAAATTCCATTCAAAATAACTATAAAGGCTGTAAAATATTTGGGAGTATATATATCTACCCATCTACCTATATGACTCCAATTATAAAACACTCTCTATAGAAATACAGACCTAAATAATTGAAGAAACATTCATTGTTCATGGGTAGGTCAAACCAATATAATAATAACAAATAATAAATAAATTTTAAATAATAAAACTGGCTAAATTAATTGATTTATTCACTCATACCAAATTACCAACGGAACGTTTTGTAGGTTTTAACAAAATAACAGCTAGCATTTATATAATGTCCAAAGTATTGTGCTAAGGGCTTTACAAATAGAATCTCATTTGATTCTTACAACCCAGAAGGAGGTGTTATTATTATGCCCATTTTCAGGTGAGCAAACTGAGGCAAACAGAAGTTAAGCAACTTGCCCAAGAAGCTAGTAAGTGTCTAAGGCTGGATTCAAACTCAGGTCTCCTGACTACTACCTAGCAAAATTTCTAAGGGGGAAACGTGAGGTCAAGAATATCACGGGTAATAATAAAAAAAAGGGAGAAAGCAGTGGGTCTGTCAATACCAGACCTCACAATGTACTACAAAGCAGTAATCATTAAAACAACATGATATTGGTAAAAAAAAATAAAAATAAAAGGAAATTAAATTAAATTAAAAATAGGCCAATCAGTGAAACAAATTAGGTTTGAAAATTAAAAATACAGTAGCATGGTTTTAGATAAACCCACAGGCCCCGTTTACTAAAGAAAGGACTCACCTAATCCGATAAAACTGCCAGGAAAACTGGACAGCAACGTACCAGAAATTAGGTTCAGACCCACATCAGTGCCATCCATCAAGACAAACTCCATGGGGCTTGTGTTCATAGTTACACACAGTTGTACACAACTGTCTGCACGTTTTCTCCCCTGTTAAGACTGTCAGCCCCTTGAGAGCAGGGAATCTTGTTTCTTTGTATCCTCAGTGTTTACATTGTGTTTACATTGTGTTTACACAATGCCAGGCCAGCACATAGTGACCAAAAAATGGTCCAAGGATATAAAAAGGTCATTTTCAAAGGCAGAAATCCAAACTAGCAACCAAAGAAAAATAGTAATTAAAGAAATGCACGCTGAAACAACTCTCAAGTTTCACCCCACATTGGTCAGATTGGAAGCACTGAGGGAAAAGGGAACATGGATGCATCGGTGTTGAAGTTATGAACTGGTCCGGCCATTCTGAAGAGTAATCTGGGTCTACGCCTCAAAAGTTACTAAACTCTGAAGAGCCTTTGGCTCAAGTTTACCACTATGGGGTATCCCCCAAAGGGATCAAAGAAAGAAAAAAAAGACCTCAGTCCTTTTATAGACAGAAAATAGAAATACACAGGGAAAAGACCTAGAAATTACAGAGGACATAGATTTAGATGTGTTTATATATATTTGTGCTTAGTATACATTTATGTGTATAAGATATGTCCATCTGGACAAAAATATTTACAAGAGTTCCTTTCGGTGGTGGCACAGGCCTGGGAACCAGAGGGGTTCCCATTCCTGCCGGGCAATGGCTAAACAAAGGGGGCACATGAATGCAGTGAAACCCTAGGGTGCCCTGAGAAAGAGATGAAATGGACAAGCTCAGAGGAGGAGCTGGGAACATTTCCATGAACTGATGGATGCAGAAAGAAGGGACTGACTTCTCCAGTGATTTAGAACTTGGGTCACTGCAAGGACAAAGCAGGAGTCTAGAGGCCACTGCCCTTCTGCCGGGGTGAGGATGAGCCCTTCGGGTGCAGCCCTGGCAAAGGCTGGGATCTGTTTTCCTGGACTATGCCTGTTTATGATGAAGATTTTATTTCGGGGTGCTTTCATGGCTGTTGTTCAGTGTGGGGAGGGCAGAATGCATGCCGAAATAATTTTCAAAAAACATTTATACAGTTTCCTCCAGTAGAATGGAAGCTCCTCGAGGGCAGGAACTATGCTGTTTTTGTCTCTGTCTCCCCAATACCTGGTCCCAATGTTTGCAGAATTTACCTGAACGCCGCAGATGGGAAAACAGGACCAAAGACAGCAACTGAGTTTTTCTTTCTTTTTTTTAGAGGGGGGGGAGACAAGGCAATTGGGGTTAAGTGACTCGGCCAAGGTAACACGGCCAGTTAGGCCGCATTTGGACGGGGGTCCTCCTGACTCCAGAGCCCCGGCTCTATACACTGCCACCTGACCGACCCGACCCCCCTTCCTGAGGTCCAAAAGCAGGGAGCGACAGCAGGGTCCCGGGCCAGGCATCAGGCTCCACCCCCCCCCCAAGGCAGGAGCAGGATGCTCGGCGGGATGCCCCCCCCCCCAGGACGGAGCCCGCTCTCACCCTGCCAGTGTCCGAGCAGCAGCTCCGGGTCCAGGGCCAGGCTGGGGCCGGCGCCCAGCACCCACAGGCAGCAGAGCAGCAGCAGCAGCAGCGAGGAGGCCAAGGGCAGCCCTCGGGCCGCGGGGCTCACGGGGCCCCGCCCATCTCTGCGGGGAGCCATGGCCCCTCAGGGCCTGGCGGGCCCCCGGGCCGGCTGCGGGAGCAAGGAGAGGGGAGCCTCAGTCTGGGACCGCCCGCGCCTGCCTCGGTTTCCGCCAGTGTAAAGGGAGATGGCTGGGAGGGGCCGCCCCCGGCGCCTGCGGACCCAGCACGCGCTCTCATCTCCGTGGGGACGGGGACGAGGCTGCCCGGAGGCCTGGGGCCCGATGCGGGGGAGGGACCCCAAACACGCCGCCCCCCACCCGACGCCAGGGTTCCATCACATCCCCGGGGGAGGCCCACTACGGGCTCCGGTCCACCCTCCCCGCCGGGCTGCCCGCCGTGCCGGCCCAGGCGCTCCGGGCCCCCGCGCCCAGGACGCCCCACCCCCCGCGCGCGCACACACACCAGCCATCTTGCCATGCCGCCCGGCAGGGCCCCCGCAGAGCCGCGTGGGGGCGGGGCGCGACGCGCTCGGCTTCGGGCTCGCCGGGGAGCGTCTGCAAAGGGCGGGCCGGGAGAGGAAGGAGGAGGGCGGGGTAGAGGAGGGGCAAGAAAAGAGGGAGAAGGGAGGGGGAGGAAAGGGAAGAGAGGAAGGGGGAGAAGGGAGGGAGGGGGAGGGAGGACGGGGAGGGGCAGAATGCTGAGAGGGAACACCAGGCGGCACCAGAGAGGAGGGAGGGGCTGTACCTGGCCCTGGGGAGCTCTGGGGGTTCTGGGAGCCAGGAGCCAGTCCCAGCGAGCCCAGCCCCGCGGTGACCTTGGGCCTGGCTCGGGGTATCCTTGGGGACCCATGACCACTGCCTCCGGCAGGAGGAATGTTAATCCTAAGAAGAGGCGGGCGGGGCCAAGACAGAAGTCTGGAACTCCTCCCCCTCCCCTTTCCCTCCTCCCCTCTCCCTCCTTTCCCCCAAGAGATTCCCCCCTAATTCCCCTTAAAACAAAACAGAAAACCACTTGTATTCAACCCTCCAGCCTTCTGATCCCGGTGCAGAGGCCCCCCCTTCCCCCCTGCCTCCTCCTGGAAGCCTTCCTGGACCAGCTCAACCCAAACTAAAATCACAGAGCCAGATGGGGAAGCAGCACTGACTCTGGAAGGCCGGGCTTCCACTCCTACCTGGGAGGCTCACTACATGAATGGCCTCTGACCTTCCTTCTAGCTCCACATCTGTGTTCTCTTGAGCCGTGAGCCCCAAGGCCCAAAACCATCATCCCCAAGAACCCGATTTATTTACTAATAAATTTGTATTTAGTAATTGAAGACCTGAGAAATCTGGCTCTCTTAAGCTGAGAACCCTCCCTGCCCGGGGCCTCATGTTTATTTTAAGGGTACCAATGTTTAGTTTCTAGAATGATGGAGCTGGAAAGAACTTTGGACGTGATTTCTAAGGTTAGGAAAAATAAAAGTCAGGACAAAGTGACAGAAAAAAACCAGGAGACCCGAGGTCTAGTCCTGACTCTGACTCTGTGACCTTACCCGACCTTCAGTTTCTTCTTCTGTAAAATGGATATAATAGTAATAGCTTATAATACCAATCAAAACATCAAAGGGATACTTTGTAGAATTTGATAAAAATAGTAATAATTCATTTGTAAAAACAAAAAATCTAGAATATCAAAGAAAAATGATGAAAGGAAGTAGGGCAGGGGCGGCCAGGTGGCCCAGTTAATAGAGCAGCAGCCCTGGAGTCAGGAGGACCTGAGTTCAAATTCGGCCTCAGACACTTAACATAAAAACTAGCCAAGTGACCTTGGGCAAGTCACTTAACCCCAACTGCCCTCCAAAACAAACAAACAACAAAAAAAAGGAAGCAGGGCCAAATAGTGTGGAATAGCACTCCCAGACCTCCAACTATACTATAACACAACGGTCACCAAAATGTCTGGTATTGGTTAAAAAAACAGAAAGATAGATGAATAGAACAGATTAGACAAGGGAGAATCAGAAGCAATAGAACTCAATAAGACCGTTTGAGAAAGTGGTATTTATTATTTAGGAAAATAAATAGGGAAACATAAATTACCTAGGGGGAAATTCCCTATTTGATTTTTTAAAATCTGCAGGGAAAACTGGAAAGCAGTCTGGCGGGAATTAGTTAGATCAACACCTTATACCATATTTCATAGTGTTGTTCCTGGGTCTTGTTTGTCCTTTGTTTTTGAAAAGGGTCAACATCACTTGACTTGTTCCTGAATTGGATTTAAGTGAGGCAGAATTTCACAAAGTTTTCAGCCTCACTTACTCTTCCAAAGTCATTGAAGTCCAGTGGCAGGACAAGGTCAAGATGCCCAGGATGCAGTCAATAACCTTGACATCTTCAGCGTCTGACCAAGCACCTACTTCATGCACCCTCATGGCC
>CM053594.1:11772488-11825784 GCA_028646575.1 Pseudocheirus occidentalis | reverse complement strand
CACACCAGAAATGCTATTTCTCCCTGAACTCCCCATACAGGACATATTCCACAATATAACCCAAATGGATACATGATCTTAATATTAAAGCATATTAAAAAATCAGAAAAGAAATATCATATCCCTCTCACAGCTATGAGCACCTACAACAAGGAGGGAAATGATGGAATAGAAAAATAATTTTGCATCAAATTTCTCTGATAAGGGTTTAGTATCCAAGATAGATAAATAATTAATATATGTATACATATATATTATACATGTATATGAGACTAACAGTCATTCCCCAATAGATAAGTAGTCAAAGGATATGAACAATTCTCAAAAGAAGAATTTCAAAGTATTCCCAACGATGTGAAAAAATGCTCTAAATCAGGAAAAAGGAAAATACAAATCAAAAGAAGCCTGAGGTTTCACCTCACACCCCACAAATTGGCAAAGATGACGACAGACAGGAGCAGTCAATGTTGGAGGGGTTGTGGGAAGATAGGCACACTGATGTATGTGTGATGGTGATGGTGTGACAATCTTTTTGGAAATCCATTTGGAATTATACAGATAAAAGTATTTCCTAAAATGTCTCTGCCCTTTGACATAAAGATTCTATTACTGGGCTTTATGGCTCAAGGTATACCGAAGGGGCCACTGATAATAAGAAAGTCATCATGAACACCAAAATATTTATAGCAGCACTTTAAACAATAGGAAAGACTCAGAAACAAAGAAGATGCCCATCAACTTGGCTAAACTAGTCTATCTGTAGTCTTAGGGAGCCTGGAGCTGAGGTTAGCTGAGAGATGGGGAAACTGAGACCCAGAGAGGAGACAGACCAGCCCATGCTTGATGAGGTACAGGCTCTGGGAACCCTCTGTAATGGTAATAGAATTTAAAGATGCTCCTGTATTGGCTTGGTTTGGGGGCTGAATGTTAAAACCCAGAGCTTGTGAATCCCGCTTGTGGGATGGACTTGTTGACGTGAAGGGAGGGGGCTGAACTGGGAGGAGTCGTGAATCGGGAAGAAAGGCCTAAGCAGAGAGAAGGCACAAGAAGAGGAAGCCAGAGTTGCTGAAAGACTTCTGGGGGCCAGTTGGAGCTGCCCAGGACTTTTGAGAGCTGCCACCCGGAGTAGCCGAGAACTGAGGAGAAATGGCTATGATGCCGGTATTTTGTCTGTCTGTTTTGATGTTGTTTTGCCAGACTCACCTGCTGGTGAAGGACAGTGCTGCTGTCGTAGAGGTCCTGGGATCTGGCTATTGGTTCAGAAGCCCTGAAGGAGGATTTTCTTGTTGTATGTTCACAGAAATCCTGGAAGTGGGTCTTGCTGATGTTTTCAGGGGTTCTGGAACTGTTCTGCAGGCAGAGAGTGACTCCATGAGGACACTGGCAATGGCTTTGTTGAGCTTTGTCTCCCCAGGAACAGGGATTGCTGAGGGCTTGCCTCCTGTCAAAATGAAGACAGGACTTCTCCTTGGGCATCGAATGCTGTGATGATATCTTAACCTTGTTGTAGCTTAAGGGTGGATGGCCTTTTGTGCTCTCCTGCCCCTTCTGAGAAAGTGCTTGGTGTTAATGGATGGTATTATAATTCAGTTGTGATCCAGGGGTGGGAAACCTTTGACTTTTTGTGCTCTGTGATTGACCAAATGAATGTACCTTGCTTATGATTGGAAACTAATCTCCATTTGAGAAGAGACTTTGACTAAATGAATGTACTGCCCCGGAGTGGGCTACTTTGACTAATGTACTGGCCAGGGGTGGGGTACTTGGACCTTGGTACTTTACAACTGAATTGAGAACTTACTTGCTAAATGAATGAGTTACACTGTATTTTCATTTTCTCTGCTCTGTGAATGTTTGCCTTAATCTGTCACTGAATAAATGGGGTTTGCTATGCTGGTAATTGGAACCTTGGAAGTTGCCTTTGCTTGGCATTACACCCCCTTGAGCTGTGCTTGAATCTTTGAGGTACAGGCTCTGGGACATCCCTTGAACTCTGACTGAATCTTCCCACTTGATGAGGCATTTGCAGAGGCCATAAGCTTTTTCATTGTGGTTCTACCCAGACTCTCTGTTACTAGCCTAGCCCTCCATTGTCACTCTACTTCCTACCTTTGAGCCTATCAAAATATCAATCCACCGCTGAACTGGCCTAGCCCACCATTGTCTGTCTGCTCCAGGTAGCCTTCAACAACTTCCCACCCTTAATTCCCACCCTCATTGACCTCCTCCTGAAGACCTTCCCCAGACTCCTCTTCTAGACCACCCCTAGATACCTCCCACAACTTTCCTGTATATAAGATCCCTTCTTGCCCCAGTGTGTGAGAGCCCCATAGAATGACCTAGCACAGACTTGCTCTGGCCCGCTTGCATTGGACAAGCGGCACAGATACCTAGGCTCCTTAAGAGTCTACCCAATATGGCGAACTTTTAATAAACTTTGCTTTTCTTTGGCTTGAAGTAAAAGAAGACTTGAGTCGAATTCATTTGGCAGGACCCAGTGTGTTGGTATTTTGGGGTCTCCAGAGCAACCCTAACCACATCAGTGGCTACACTGAAGCTACTTTAAGTCCAGTGCTCTTGCCTACTACACTGGGAGGTCACTCACCTGACTGGGCCAGTTTTCCCAGGAACACAGTCATGCTAAGTAATCACTTGTTTTCTCTGAGTGTTTTTGCAGATTTCACCCACTGGCAATTAGCTTTCTTCCAACTTGTTCACACTTCAAGTTCAGGAGAAAGTGGTCTTAGAGCAGACAATATGGCAAAAACCTAATTCCCGGTGGTTCCTCATTGCTGGACGTTTTTTTTCATGGGATACTCATGACATTTCCTTTAGTTATGTGATAACTTTTTTTTTCTTGGCTTCTGGAAAAGCACTGAATCTGCCTTTCTTCTTGGAGTCTTGGCTCTAAAGGGTGGCACACAGCCAGCGGACATTGCTGTCCTGGCATACCTCTATTAAAGTCCCAAATCCTCTGGACCTTCAAAATTCACAACATTCTCCTTTGTCCCAGCTGAGGCTATCTCCTCCCTTCCCCCAAAATCATTTCTTCCCAAATGTTTTGCTGGAATAAATCTCTAGGTCTAGAAATTGGGAGGGGACTTTAGACACCAATCAGCACTGGATGAACATACCAATTAAGAAATGAACTAAGTATCCACAATGCAAAGGCAAAAAATGAAAGGCCTGCGCTCAAGGAAGTCACATTCTGCAGAGAAGATACAACAATTTCATAGACAAGTGAATACAAGACTTACAAAATAAATACAAAGTAATTTTGTCAGTCAATCAACAAGAATTTATTTATCAAGTACCTACCATGTTCCAAGAACTGGGGATACAAGAAAAGGAAAATCATGTCCCTTTCTCTCAGGGAGTTCATATTGGAATGGAAGAAGCATCATTTAGGCAGGAGTTTTTTAGCTTTTTTGTGTCACAGACTCCTCTGGCAGTCTGGTGAAGCCTGTGGACCCCTTTTCTGAATCATATTTTTCAAGGCATAATATACATGACATTACAAAGGAAACCAATTATACCAACTAAAAATACAGTTACTAATTAAAAATAAATTAAGAATTCTTCTCTTAGAAGAAAGGTGGTAGGGAGTGAGGTGGGGAGGAGGGGGGGAGAAACAGGAAAAGTGTCCAGCAGAAAGTGAGCTCAGTGTGAAGGAAGCCAGAGAAGTTAAGGGAGGTGATGGGAGGCAATGTATGCCAGGTGTGAAGTCAATAGATCAGTGATTCTCAACCTTCCTAATGCCAAGACCCTTTAATACTTGTATGTGGGCATATCTGCATGTGGGTGGACCCACCTGGAGACAGATAGAGGAGTGGTGTCTCGGTTCCTAAGACCATGGGAAATAAGTGTTTTCCCATGGTCTTAGGCAACCCCTGTGAAAGGGTTGTTCAACCCCCAAAGGGGTTTCGACCCACAGGTTGAGGACCACTGCAATAGATGGAGTATGACCTAGTGGCAAGGTGAGGCAGGAAAGTTTTCTTGAAGTCAGAGGCACTTAAATGGGACTTGTGAGGCAGCTAAGGATTCCAAGACATAGAGATGAAGAAGGAGAACATTCCTGTTACAATAATTTTAAGCCTAGGAGCCAATAGAGTGGCCACTAAGGTGAATCTGATCCTCTCCTCTTAAATTTCAGTAGGTTTGTTTTAGAGGACAAGTTCTGAGTTTAGTCACAATTACTCTGAACCTCCAGTTCTGAAAATTCCTAATATCCTGGCAGAGGCTACGTAGAATCCTCATTACTCTTCAGGAGTGCAAGGGAAATGTCACAGTGTTTTAATCTCTCCAACCCAGACTCTTTGACACTTTTCCCTCCTGGTTCTGAGATGGTTTCTTTCTTTTAATGCACTAAGACACAATGGCTTTGATTGAGGTGTACAGATCCTGTTAGCTCTCTCTGATTCTTTCTTTTTACTTGCTTTTGTTGGTCTTTGTATCCCAGCTGAGCAAAGTACCAGGCAAACAGGAAGCTTTAATTAATGCTTGTTGACTGATTGGCTGAATCCTTTGATTCAATCCAAAACTGTTCCAATGTAACAAAAGTAGTTACTTTCAAGTGGGAGGAATGCCTATTGGAGTCCTTCCCTATCCACAGGCAAGCAGAGAGGTATAGGGGTGTGAGATAGAAATCATAGATGAGGAACAACAAATGGGCTGGTTTGCCTGGAAAGCAGAGTGTGAGAGCGGGTGAAATATGAAATATCTCTGGAAAGATAGGCTGGAAAGCATCAGAACCCAAATTTGAACCTAGACTTCTCTTACAATTCAACAAGCATTTATCAGGGACCTACCAAGTGACAAAAAGTCCTGGCCTCAAGGAATTTACAAGTGTCCTGGGAGGACAAAGAAGGCCTCCTAGCTGCAAATCCAGCCCTCTGTGGGGTACTATTTGAGTTCTCTTTTATCTCAAACTGGGGTGCCCTTTACCTTTGAACTCATTTTCATTTTCTAAATCAATACTCAATATCGGTTAATATCTACTATTCCAGACCCTGGTTCTTTAACCCGTCCCTTCTTTCTAGCTTATCTCAGGCTAATTATTTTTAAATTTGGTGGGTAGCAGTGAACCCTCTGAGACTTCAAACTCTTATATCTTGCTCTCCACATTGGTTGTTATTACAAGGCATGGATCTCTGGAGAGAGGAAGGCTATGGGAGAAATGTAGGTGATGGAAAAACCAAAAGATATCAATAAAAACACATTTTAAAATATGGAGAGAGCTTGCATCTCTCAAAGGACTATTAATACCTCTAATTTGTTACAAGGGCTTTCTTTTTCAATAGGGCAGGAAACAGAAGGAAATTTCTGCTCATTGAAAAAATTAGATTTTACTTAAATTAAAAAATTAAGACACTTAAGAGCAGGAAACAACCCCAGAAGGCATCTAACCCAATTCTCCAAGCTACCTTTTACAGCTGAGAAAAGTTAAATGATTTGGGAAGGTCACACAAAGCACTGTGAACCCAAGGAATGAGACTTCGTATTATACTGCCACCATTGTACCACGTGGATCAAAATGTGTGTCAAGGGAAGAACAAGGTCCTATTGATCAGCTATGGGCTCTTGAGGCATTTCCTCTTCGCCAGTCCTCAGTTCCCTCATCTGTAAAAGAGGTCAACGCTCTCAATCTTTGAACCCAAGATCAAGTAGAAGATCCATGCATGTGGAGATGAGCTGGGCTGGGGTCTGAGTCCAAATACTGACTCTCTTCATTACTATGCACATAACCTGGGTAAGTCACACTTCTAGTGCGTTTCCTCTTCTGTCACAGTCGGCTCCATGGGCGAACTTGGGCAGGTCCTTTCTGGGTCTCAGTTTCCTCATCTGCAAAATGGGGTATAGACGGGACAGCGCTTCCCAGCTCCAGCTGCCAAGGTCAGCTTTCCAGGAAGGGAGTGGTCTCTGTGGTATCGATGCTCCTTGGAGGGGCAGGAGGCTTGGGGCCAGGACCCCCGGCGGTCACACCCAGACTTCCAGAACCAAGGGCACAAAGACCCGGGAGTGCCTGACCCTCAACCATTTCAAGACGCTGAAACTGATTTACAAAGTGCAACTGATTGAAACCCGGGCCAGGCACGTGGCTCTCTCCCGGTCCCCGCCGGTCCCAACCGGGTCCCCCCTCCTGACTTCTCCCTCCACGATTAGTCAGCAGTTGTGCCACGGCCCCAGGATCCCTTCTCCCAATGCTCCCGCTAGTCTTCGTTTTTCTTCAGGGAGGACTATTGTGGGATGGTCCCTAACAAACCCTGGACGGAACCACTCTCCCAATCTACGCATGGTTGGGGAGAAGGATCCGTGACCGCCCCACCCCCGGGAACAGTCCTTAGAGGCGGCTCGTGGCGCTTCCGGAGACACTTAGACGCCCCCAGCCTCCCGACCCCACCCCCTCCGGACTAAGGAGAGAGTTGGGTCGAAAACCCCTCCCCTCTCCTCGCTCCGCCTCATTCGCCTCTTCCCCTCCCCCCTGCGGACCAATCAGAGTGGTAGAGCCCGAGGTTGTGCGGTCCGCGCCTGCGCAGTGCGGCGCCGAGAGGGCAAGCGACCGAGGGAGAGAGAGACGGACGTTGAGAGAACGAGGAGGAGGAAGGAGAGAAAATGGCGTCCACGGGTGAGTATGGCGCCGGGCCCCCAGGACCGGCTTGGAGGGCTTGGGACACGTCGCGCCGGTGGCCTAGGGAGCCGAGGTCGTCGGGGATGGGGGCACCACCGCGGGGGTCTTTTCGGGGACTAAGAGGCGACGGGAGGCGGTGGCGCTGCCTGGCGGGCCTCGGGGCGAGCTTGGGGCCTACTTTCGCTCTCCCCTCCCCCCCGCGGGCGGGTGGGATTCTGGAACCTTCCGCCGCCCCCTACCCTCTCCCGGCGCGCGGGTGGGTGGGCGGGGAGCGGGAGGGGGGCTCAGCTCGTTTGTGGCGGGGGCGGGGAGGGGGGGGCGCGCGGCGGCGGCGGGGGCGCGCGGCGGGAGGGAGAGGGGGGGGGCGGCCGTGCGCGCGCGCTCCCGCGCCCGCCGCTTCGCGCCCGGGCTCGCGCTGGCCCGGCCCGGCCGCCGTCGTCCGCCCGTCGCCGCCTCCATTGTGTCCCCCGGCGAGGCCTCCCCGCGCGCCCTTCTCGCCACGTGGGCCGGGGTCCGCAGCCGCCACACCCTTAGAATGGCAGCTCCTCGAGGGCAGGCGCCCCGTTAATGCCGGGGAAGGCCCCTCCTGCTCCCTCACCCCCCCCCGGGAGGGCCGGGCCCGGTCGTTGCCTACCCCCGCGCTCCCGGCTTTGGCTCTTTAGCGGAGGCCCCCTCACGCCCCGCTCCGCGGGGCCCAGCGCTCGGTTCCGTTATTGTCAGCGGAGGAAACTGAGGCGGCGAGGCCTCTGAGCAACACCCGGGGCGGGGTCTCCCCGAGACCAGGCCCGGCCGGCGCCTTTGTCTGCCCCTGGGGGCCGGAGGCAGTGACCCGCACAGGCCCCCCCTTGGCCTGCTAATCCTCGTCTGCTGGGTGCCTTTTAGAAAGGGGCCGGGAGGGCTGTGCTGAGCGCGCAGTTCTGGAGCCGGGGTTCCCCTGCAGTGATTGGGGCTCGAGCCTCCATATCCAGCGTTTGCGGGGCCCAGGGCTGGGCAGAAACGAAATGACAGGATCTCTTGGGCTTCCCGACCCCGCTGGCTTGGAGTCGGAAGGAACCGGCTCGGAAATCTTAAGCTGTCTCCATAATTTTCCATTATTAGAAAGCTTTCCGTTAGCTTCTCAGCTAATTTGTTTTAAAAATTAGCGCATTAGTAGGTGGGTAGGAATCCCCGAAGCTAAGTATCTAGGCAGCTCAACTTATTGGCGTTTCCCTGGATTTTTTGGAATCTTTGACCTAAAAAGAACAAAAGGCAGGGCTTATCTTGAATTATGGTTAAGGAATCTTTGTGTTTTTTGGCCTCCAAGATTGTTGGAAAACCTGGTTGATTCGAAAGAATCTTTTGGCTTGCTTTTGGGCTTAATGAAAATTGTTGACTTATTAAGCTCGATGCATTAGTTCAAATATAATTGCAGTGAAGGATTTCACACACTTAAAAATAAGCCAACTCCAATGTAGTGATCCGATCCCTCCAAATTTCAGTGTACTTTTGGCCTCCTAAACTTAGTGGCAGTGGGAGGGGAGAAGGGAGAGAACTTCACCCTGCTTGGGTCTTTGCCCCCCGCACTAGACACTGCCCTGAGGCACTCTGGCTTCTTGCTTCTGGCCTTAGGTTCAACAAGTAAAACCTGGGTCTTAGAGACCTAAGTAAGGTGCGAGTGATTCTGGAGACACTTTTAAGTGAAATGTACAAAGAATAGTAGGGGGGACCCTGGTTTTCTTAGCACCCTTTCTGCCTTTATGCTCCATGACTTTGGAAGAGGAAGTTCTTCTGCCAAAGCCTAGAGAAGGTGGAAATCGATTTTGAAAACTTCTCCCCTTTCCCAGCATGTAGTAATAAGATTTTGATAGCTGATCAGAAGATATCCTTATATTTTGATTCAGTCAGTATAGGAGCAGTGGGTGAGTAGTGGCTCCATGAATACTTGTGGCCATTAACTTGTTTTAGTCCTCTCCTTTGCTCTACTCAGTGGGGGGGGGAGGGAATATCCTCTGCTAAAAATTTATGATTTACCTTGTCTGACTACTGTTTTTATTTTAATAAAGTAAACTGAATTAAGACTGATATATTTTGTCCATCCCCAATTTTATTGTCTTCTGCTATGTGAGCTTGAATTACAGCAGAAATTTTTTGCCTTTTTTTGGGCTATGGTGCTGGTCTGAACTTTGCATCCCTTCTCAGAATGTTATTTTAAATGCATAAAATGAAATACAGGAAGTCAGTTATAGTTGTAAAAAAAAAAAAAGTCTTATGTATGTGGACCCCAGATTAAGGACCCTGTGTTTTCTTTCAGTTCTGAAGTAGTGTTTGCATAGACATGATTTTCATCTTAAGACTCATAAACAGTAGTAATAATAGTTAGCATTTCCATAGTGCTTCTGTGTGCCAGACACTATGTGGAGTCCTTCACAAAGAATGCTTCATTCGATCTTCACAACAACCCTTCCAAGGAGTGGGTAGGTGCTATGCTGGTGTTACCCTCATTTTATAGATGGAGCAACTGAGGCTGAGAGGAGCTAAGTGCCTTGGCCAGGGTCACACAGCTAGGTTTAATTTGAACTCTGGTTTTCCTGACTTGAGGCCTAGTGCTTTAGCCACCTAGCTGCCTCACCTTGTTGTAAATAGCCCATTGTCTGATGACACTAGAGAGTTTGTACATTTATGGCAAATCTCAAAGCCTCTGTAGATTTGATTAGTATATAATACAATTAGTACGTAACCACAGTAGAAGCTGTGTAATATTTTGTGTTTGTGATTTTTTGTGCCTATGGAGAAAACTACATTAAATACCGTGGGACTTGACTTTTCAGCATGTTTTTGCTGAATTTTCTTAATGAAAGTAGAGAACGTTTGATGATACTCTTAAGATCTTTTAAGACTTCAACAATAGCTTTGTTAATTTAATGCTTTGATAGAGATGAAAAGCCTTACTATGCAAAAAAAATGCACTTGTGAAAATATAATTGAAATATTAGTAATTTCCACGTGGATGCTTTGGAGGAGATCACAGATCATGCAGTTAGTTTTAAATATAACTAGTGAAAATGTTTGATTTTTAGATTATTTTGTTTGATCAAATGGAAGAAAGTTTACCTTAGGAAGGATAATTGATAGAGTTATTGGAAATGCTTGAGATTTTACTGAATAAATTGATTTCTATTGTAGATAGCTTAGGCAGATTGAAGAGTCAGGGTTTCTGAAGGAGTATGGGAGAAAAGATTAAAAGTTACATATTATTTACTGTAAGATAAACAGACTTGAAAGATGCTGAAAAACTTGAGAAATATTTCTTGATCAAGGCAGAGGATTTAGGCAGACTTGAATCCACGAAGAGCAAAACTGTTGCCTTTGAAAGAACATATCTGTCTTTTACAAGAGTAGACTCTTTTTGTTTCGGTTCCATTAGCTGCACTCTCCTTAGAACAAAATGTGCATTCTTCCTTGTTGAGGAAAGTACTGATTTGCTTGACTGGTTGTTTTGCAGTAGTTCTTACACTTTGCTTATTTTTAAATCCATCAAACTCGTAGTTCCCACCTTTGTTTTAATAGTCCACTTAAAATTTATTAACCCAGCCTTTCTATTTTTTCCCCTCATAACCTCCCCAAGACAATAATTTCTCAATAGAAATTACTTTTTCTTATTCCACTGCTTTGCTTGCTGGTAAGGCTGGAAAAAGAATTGCAGATTGCCATTAACATTGGTGGTCTTTGTAAGCCAAGTTCCAGTGGTGAGGAGTGAGACAGTTGTCTGTCAGAATGAGACGTCCCTCTCTGAATTCTTTGAATTACCTACATGATTATCTCTAGACTATTTACAATTACTGGAGGTTAGTTTTAGTTTTTTTTTTAAATATTTCTTTCCTCCCCCCCAATATTTACGTACTTTAGAGGATAATGGGGATCATCTGTTAGGGTTGTGGATTGGGTTTTTGTTTTTTGTCTTTTTTGGAGGAAGGAGGGCAGGGCAGTTAGGGTTAAGTGATTTGAAAGTTGATATAAAAACTTGTCAAATGAAAATTGTGATCTCTTTGCTTCCCTCTCTATGTGCCAAGCCTGATGCACTTAACAAATACCTCCTTGCCTGAGGTTATGAGCAGGTTAGTGTCTGAGGCCTAGATTTGAACTCCCAGCTCTTATTCCAGGCCCAACAGGATCATGGGCTCCTAACTGAAAGGATTTTAGAGATCCCTTAGTCTCTTTCATCTGTGGGTAAGGAAATTGATACTGACCCATGGTCACTTAGGCAGGAAGCAGCAGACAGGAATTGAATCCATATTGTCTGACTCCAAATGCAGTGCTTTTTCTACTCCTTTCTGCCTCTCCTCACCTGCAGTTTGAAGGGCAGCTTAGACAGGTCAGTTATCTCAGACTCGGTTTCCTCATAATAAATACCTGCCTCCCAGGTCAAATGGGATTTGTGAAATGCTTTGCAAACCTAGAGTGCCATTTAAATGTGAGCTCTTAACTAGGGTCCTGGCTTTAAAGGTTGGTTGCTCTTACAGACCAGAGGTGTGCATTTGAGATCTGTAGTTAGCACTTTATCTTTCTAGACCCTGTGGCCTTGGCTTTAGAAACTGGTACTGTGTTTCATATGGTTGAGCTAACTCACTCAGAATTTTAAAATGTTTAGTGACCTTGATTTTTAAAAGCCTCTTAGTTAGTAATTGGACTCCACTTTTAGTGTGGCACATGAAAATGTGGTCATTTTGTTACTTGTTACTCTGGGTGAACCCTGCTCCCAGAATGGAGGTTTCCTCCTGATACTCGATTTCGTGCCCTTTTTCTTGTCTTTATCCCTACTGACCTTTGCTTTATTTAACCTCTTCTTTTCCTCCTTTTCTCCTCTAGACTATAGTACCTACAGTCAAGCTGCAGCCCAGCAGGGGTAAGTAACATTCATGTCTATATTACCATAGATGATAAAGAAGGCCCTGTACAGCATTGTCTTGTATTTTGTCCCCCTCGATACCCTGCCCTCCCTGGCTGTAATGATAGACTCTTGGCCTTTGGTATATTCAGTATTTGCCCTCTATCTCTCTTTACAGCTACAGTGCTTATGCAGCCCAGCCAGCTCAAGGATATGCACAGACCACCCAGGTAATCTTGACACCTACATATGCTTAGATGTTCAGGGTAAAATACAGAGGTCAACCTTCTTGGAATTCTTTTTACCAAGCTGTTTCACGATGGCAGACAGAACAAATAGACTTTGGATTTTACAACTGAACTTTCTTGAGACTGATTTTGGGGGGAAAAAATACAGTTTTTTCCCCTGGATTTGAAATATCTCTGTGGTCATCAATATATCTTGGAGTAATTTTCATCTGTAGAAGTGTTAAGATAATTGGTCTGCAACTGTGGGCAAATTACTAAACCTCTTTGAACCTCTGTTTCTTTGACTGAAAAATGGCTATCCTAATGCCGAAGAATCACAAGCTTCTAGAGCACTGGAAGGACCCTTAGGTACCTGACCAAGAGTCTCCTGTCCAGCATTCCTGAAAATTAGAGAAGAGAGGGAATCTTTCCCCATGACAGCCCTTCAAATATTTGAATGTTGCTATCTTGACTCCCCCTTCTCCAAGCTAAACAGCCCTGTTTCCTTCAGCCAGTCCTGGTACGTTCTGCTCTGGAGGCCCTTGATTGTCCTGGTCACCCTTTTCTTGGATACTCCTCGGCTTATGATCTCCCTAAAATAGGGCACCCAGGTGATAACAAGCAGGCATTTATATTGTTTGAGCCTCAGTTATTCTATGAATGGAGGAAATGTGAGAACATTACTCAGGATCCCAGCTGCTTTGGCCAAGGCAGAGTATGTCAGGACTGGCACCTTTCGGGGGATGCTATGCTTTTCTTCAGTCAGTTCTTAAGAGCGGGGGATGCTATGCTTTTCTTCAGTCAGTTCTTAAAAGAGCGCATTAGGCTTTTCAGCTGCCATAGCCCCCTGATGACTCTTTAAGCTTCAAGTGGTACACACACACACACACACACACACACACCTCTCTCTACCTCCTTATCTTCCCAGATGAATTGTGTCTAACTGTGCTTCTCCCATCTTACACTTGTGCCGTTGATCGTCTCAAATATAAGACTGAACATTTTATTAACTTCAGCACATGCTATAGAGGCAGTACAGTATAGCAGGTAGATTATTGGCCCTGGAGACAGATCCCTCATGGGTTGGGGGAAGCAAGTGCTTCACTTACAGGGTGACAGGTCCTTTTTGTAGTTGTGTCCATCCTTGACCTTTTGGGATCCTGTCAATCTGAGCTTAATAATCACACCTGTTACTCTTTGGACATCCAGGGATGATAACTCTCTTGGCAAGGCCAATCCAGTGTTCACTCACTACTAAGTTTGAGTTTCAACTCCTTGTTGGTCATTTTTGTTCTCTGTAGTCCAGAGACTCCTGAGCAAGGGCCTTCTCCCTCTCCTTGACCCCAGATCCGTCCTTTGGTCCTTTCCCTTTTCCCCAGTGTAATTATTGGGAAGAAGGGTGAGCTGTTAAAGTAACCACAAGTAAAAATGTCCACAAACAGGAAAGCTTGAGGGGTGATAATGTTACAGAACACTCCCTCCCCATATTTTAAAGTCTAGCCCCAAATTTGAAATGCCCGTGGCATCAGGTTAATCCCTGAGACTGCATCATGAAAACCTATCCTAGGTACAACCATGATGTACTTACTGGAAATTCTTGTATAACTGGTCGTTCAGATTAAGCCAGTGAAAATGGTAATGCCCAGAGCCAAAAGAACAGTTAATTCCTTGCCTATTTTTAAGTATTATTGAATGTTCTAGTTCAAAAGATAGTGCTCTTCCAGCTGACTCGTTTCAGTAGGCTCTAGCATGTTCACACTCATTTTCTTTGAAGTGATTGTAGCTGTTAAGAGTATGCTTTTCAATCAGATGCATGCCTAGATGACCAAAATATCCTCTGGTCAACTCAGACTCACTTTCATTCCCTCTCTGGGCTTCTCTTGTATCGTTTACTTCTGTCTCTGATCCGGCTCTGGCAGACTCACACCTGGGTCCTCCTTACTCTCCCTTTGGGCTCCTTACCTGTTTCAGAGTTAACTTGGAGTTTGGCTAATGAAAGAGCCAGGGCTTTTGACCTTAGGGACCCAGTTTACCAAAATGTAAGAAATTGAGTAAGGGGTAACAAATATTCATTCATGTCTGCCTTGCAAAGTGTGGATTAAATGATCGGGCTCACGTTCCCCCTGACAGCCCTCCCTCCTAGAGAAGAGTTTGTCTGAACTTTGTCCTTCTGTGTAGCAACTTAGAAACTGAAGAGTGGCCTTCCAGAGCTTGGCTGAAGCTGTGATACCTAACCTATGTGACCTTTCTTTTTGGGGCAGGCATATGGGCAACAAAGTTATGGAACCTATGGGCAACCTACTGATGTCAGCTATACACAGGCTCAGACAACTGCAACATATGGGCAGACTGCATATGCAACCTCTTACGGACAGCCTCCAACAGGTAAGTCTTGTCACATGCATCCTTTTCCTCCAGCCTCCATCCGTTAGTCTAGTCTTGGCTCAGGGCTTGTTAAAATTTGGGTCTTTGGTAAATGTTCAGGCTCAGGACCACATTGGCTTTTGATAAACTTTTGTGGTGGCTGGGGGGGAGAGCTTTTTTTTTTTTTTGTTCTCTATTCAAAACGTGTAGCTAAATTCTAGGGAAGAAAAACTTACCCTTTAGAGAGAGCATTTGGGGTGCTAGCTTGTGGCTTTGGGATTAGGCAGCTGTGCAGAGCTTCCAAGGCTGCAGTAACACCAAGGAGTAGCAGACGTCTGCTGATGCTTTAGCCAAGCTGGCGGCTGACTTCATCTGGTAGTGCCCCCCTACTTTGTGTTTTGTGCTTTCCACAGTAGAAGGGGCCGGTACAGATTTGACTTTCCTGCTCACACTTGCATGTCTGAGGAATGCTTTGTCATCTTGTCTAGCCCTGTGATGTTAATGAACCTTTTAGGTGTCTTCGTGTATTTATCCTTAAAACCTAACACCACACCACATCACTCACAGCAGCTCTAAAAAGTGTTCTCAGGTGCCATTTACAAACCTGTTTGTTTTCAGTTTGGTTTGGGGAGGGATTTCTTTTCTTTTTTCCTTCAATATAATAGTAGCTGCCTCTTCCCTAAGGTATTTCATGTGATGATTATCCAGCTGACTTGTATTCTCTAAATGGCAGACTGCATGGTTAGACATGTTGAGAGACTCAAACTACCGCTCTGCCTGCTCCTTGTTTGTGATTTCTAGTCCAGACATACGTTTAACTTGGTCTTCATCAACTCAGTGAGTTTAATTTTGGGTCCACCTTAAATCACATATGGCTGTTCAGGGGAACTAAAAATAAATTCAATAATTAGAACAAATTGTATCTTGACATGTTTGGATTAAAAGTGGAATAAATGAAAACTTGTGGTACAGAGTATTTGATTCTACCCAGTTTTGAGCTAATGTTTCTGGCTTCTCTTTTTTGTTTGTGTACAAGGTACTTAAATCCATAAAATTATTAGAGGCTTAACCTCAAAATCCATGCTGTGGGCCCAGTGCTGTTTCTTTGGGTATCAAAGAGAGTAACAGTTTGTAATCTGCCGGCTGGTGTGGGGCTGAAACCTCAAAAACATTCGCTGCCGTTTTTCCCCGTGATTGTTGCAGTTGGGGAAAGAACTTGTCTGAAATGGGATGTGTTTCCTGTCACTCTGTGTGCTTGAAGTTATTCGTTTGGAACCAAGTTTTATTTGAATAGGAATGGAAAAGGTTAGATTTGTTTTTATCCTCCATTGAGTCTTTATCTAGACTTCCTGTATGTTTATTGACTTGATGTGCCTAGCCCTGTGCCAGGCTCAAGAGTTACCAAGACAAAAGGGAAACAGTCCCCCCAAAGGAGCTGGCCTTCTGAGGGGCTAGTGTAGCATGTACACACATACACAAATCAAGAAGAATAAGGGGAGGGGGAGAGTGAGCACATGGGGTTCGGAAAGGGCAGTGGTTACAGGCAGAAGACATGTTCACATGGGAAATAGGGAGCTTTGGGGGTGGGTAATGGCTCGTAGTTAAGGTTGATAGGAATGAAGAGTTCTTGTAGGGGATGGTATGAATGTGAAGTCAGTCTGTAAAAGGTATTGGGGAAGGCCTTGAGTGCTCAGAATGAGGCAGTGGGCAGCCACCAGCTTTTCTCAGTGGGTCAGTGACAGGGACAGATTTCTCCTGTAGAAATACTTTTTGGCACAGTGCTCCAGAGGATGGATAGGAGAGGGCGGAGACAGGAATACCCAAGGACATAGACTAGTGAGGGGTGAGGGTAACAGAGACTTGGTCTAGAATCAGCGCAGTCAGTGGTGAGAAGAAAGGCAGACAAAGACTGTTGGAGACAAGACTTCCCTCTCTGCCACCCTCCCTCCCCCGAAATATATTTACAGTGTCTCAGTTTGGTACTTTTCCCCTTCTCTGTTGTCCTCTCCAGTAGAGAGTAAGGTCTTTGAAGACTGGTTGCTCTGAGTTTTTTCTCTCTGGCTCCATAGCATTTACTATGGTGCCTGGCACGTTGTCAGTGTTTACTATTTTCTTGTTCAGTTGAATACATTTAAATGGTGGGTGAGGGAGATTGAAGTGATAAACCTGGCTAGGCTATTTGATAAGATGGATGTACCCACTATAGAAATAGGCAAGAGCTCAGAATCATGGGCAGGATCAACTCTGTAGGTTATGAGAAGTTTGAGATCCCCTGTGGGACATGTAGGATGAGAAAGCCAGAAGGGAGCTAACAATAAAGAAATGGATTTCAGGAGAGACAATAGAGGTGGAGATACTGAAACACACTGGACAGATGGGATCACTAAGAAAAGGGGGGTAGTGATTATTGATTGAAAGGGAGCAGCAGTTGGACAGGTTTGATGCGAAATCCGGGGAACAATGTCCCCAAAGAAGGGGAAGGTGGGGAGAATGTCTAGGGAGGAGAGGGGGTGGTTAATTCTTGAAAGATAAGAGGGCTGAGAAAATGCTGTGGGCCTTGAGTAGCTAGATCTCTACATTTGGAGACCACTCATGGTCAGATGGTGAGACCAGAAGCCACATTGCAAGGGTTCAAGAAGTGGTTGTGGGTGGTAAGGGAAATGGATGTGGTGTACTTGATTCTTTTGGGGAGCATAGCAGAGACAGACTCAACTTAGGGACTGTAGGGTCAAATATAGGGCTTTCTAAAGAAGAGGTATAGACAGTGGGGAAAGAACTAATAAATTTGGGGGAGGGTGAATGACTTGAGGGATTGAACTCTTAAAAGAGATGGGAAAGAATGGAATTTAAGGGTCAGGGTTGGGGCTTTGCCTCAAGAAGAGCTACCTCAGAGACTCTTAATGAAGGAGATAAGAGAGATTTGGCGCAGAATGGGAAAGAGGAGGCTGCTCATAATGGTTTGATGGTTTCTACTTTGTCAGTCAAGTGAGATGCAGGGAGTTGGTGGGGGGAGGGGGAATCCAAGACTTGAGGAGAAGCCACTGAAAAAAGCCTCAATCATGGCAAACCAACCCAAGAATTTTGTGTAGCATCGAATGCCCAGTTGGGCTCAGAGAGTGTTGCATTGGACCCAACATGGCTGAATTGATAGCTCAGAAGAGAGTGCTTGTTAAGGTTAAGGGGGTGCTGTTGACAGACCTGGGGCCCCTCTTGTAAGGCTTAATTGACCAAAAGAGCACTAGGATGACTCTGTGCTCTGGAAAGGCTGAAATGATAGTCTTCTATAGAAATGAGAGGCCCCAAAGAACCAAGATCATAAGGCGTGGGAGAACTATGTAGAGCTCTTGAGCTTAACTAGTTATGGGAAAGAATGTGGGAATTAAATTAATTAGATGTGAATGGCTGTGCATAGCTGAGTTGTTTCTGGTTGGCTTTCAAAAGTTTTAAAAATTCCTTCGGCCTCTAATTTTGCTTCTACTTAGATTTAAGAGCTTTCCCTTAAATCAGTGACTTTTCCCAATCCTTCTAAATCACAAGATACCAGACTATTTGAACTGATTTTAGGCATGCTATGTAATAATTCTAGGATTTTATTTATATAAACAATTCTTGTGTTACAGGAGTTTTGGCAAATTGTCTCACCATTTTAATCTATTATTTTGCCTAATGAACCATGATTTCTGAGAAAACAATGTCTTATAGTGAAGATGGTGTTTTTAAATTTCTCCATTCTCCAAAATACAGAAAAGAATGCTCATACTGCCAAGGAAAGTGTTAGAGCAGAGTCTTTTAGCATGGGACTAAACAAACAGCAGGGAAAGGAAGGTTGGATATAATCCAGCATTATATCCTTTGATCCCACAGACCACTACTGGGTCTATATCCCAAAGACGTCACCCCTAAAAGGGAAAAGGACTGTTTGTACAAAAATATTTATTAGCAGCTCTTTTTGTGGTGGCTAAAAATTGGGGATCAAGAGAATACACCTCAGTTGGGGAATGGCTGAACAAGCTGTGGTGTATGATTGTGGTGGAATATTATTGCTCTGTAAGCAGGGATGAGCAGGATGATTTCAGGAAAACCTGGAAAGATGTACGCACGCTGATCCAAGGTGAAGTGAACAGAACCAGGACAACGTTGCACGCAGCAATACTTTCTGGCGAAGAACTGTGGATAATTTAGCTGTTTTCAACAATATAATGATCCAAGACAATCCCAGAGGACTCATGAATGAAGCGTGCTCTCTCCCTCCAGAGAAGGAAGTGATATTGTTTGAATACAGACTGAAGCAAGCTATTTTTTATTTTATTTTTTGAGTCTTGCACAAAGTGACTAGCATGCAAATGTTTTACATGATTGCACATGTATAACCTATATCTGCTTATTGTTGGGGTGGGGCAGGGGAGGCGAGAGACAGGGAGGCATATAATTTGGAACTGAAAATTTTTTAAAAGATTCCTAAAATTGTTTTAACATGTAATTGGGGAAAATAACATAAAGATAAAAAGGATAAAGCTATTTGAATAGATTTGCCACGTAGTTGTTGTTGTTGTTTTTCTCTAGGTGACTATTCTCTGTGCCAGTAAAGAATATAATCTCCCTCTTCACCTTAGTAGGTTTTTGTAGTTGTGACTCCCAAAACCCCAAACAAAGACAAACCATGCTGAGTGCTGTCCTTCTAGTGGCAGGGTCCTCCAAACTCACCGAGGTGGCTTGGTATAGTCAGTTGCTAGACTCATAATCCAAACCTTTCCGGTTTGAGAAGAGCAGCCAAAGTTTGTAAGTCCATTGGCCTAACTCAGGGTCATTTCTACGAGATACTGAAAAAGGATTTTCGTGGAAGATAAAAATCAGGGTTTTCTTAAATAGACAAGAGATTAGTAGCCTTAGTTTGATGGTTTTGTTAATGCACCTTATTTTCTTTCCCTCAAAGTCTTTTCGGTTTGTTAGTCTTTGCCGTTTCTGTTTCTGTGATCATTTTGCTTAGTTTTTAAAGATTAATAAGGACGATTAATTACCTTAGTCTTTTACCATAATCATTGAGCAAAATAAGGCACTGATTGCTGCTGTGCACTTTGGTGCAGTAAATTAGTCTCTAGTAAAATGTCATTTCTTTAGATTGCTTTCCTTAAAAATTTTGTAGAGGGCTTGTCATGGTGGGTGGGAATAGAGCTGTAGGAGTGAGAGGATAAGTGGAATTGTGTTCTGGCTAAAATGAAATCAGTTTTAACTTTATAGGATTTGATTTAGGACTCTCTGAGACCACAGACCTGATAAATTGATTATTATTAACATGTCAGCTTTATGAAGACCTCATGGCTTAGTAACTACCTTTTCCCCCCAAAATATGTTGCCACTGAACATCCTGGATCTCAGGGAATAATTGTGTGATTGGAGAATGGATTGTGTGTGTGAAAGACCCAGCAAGGGTAGTGACTGGGGGCTTTAGTGAGGCAGGTGCTGCAGAGTTCTTGGCAGCAGACCCATTCAGAGATAGGACATGGTTTATGAGAACAGAGAGCACCCCTGGGGTACAGGTAACTGAAGGCATGGAGGTCAAAGGATGACGGACAGGACTCTTGTAGAACAGAACATCACCAGAGGGGTGAGCTTTCTTGACGATTTGACTAGGAAGTGCTGAATTAGAGCAGCCTCAGAGAATTGAGTCCTAAGTGTTACTGAGCAGGAGAAAAGCCTGAATCCCAAGCAGTGGAGAGGAATAGTTATGTAAACTATTGGAATCTCAAACAAGGTTCATGTTTTTTTTTTTTTTTTTTTTTAATGATACCTGTTTGCCTTTTAATGTGTCCAGGTTTCAAATTCTTATTTAGAATCTTTGTCAGATTTCCACGTGGTTTGCTTTTACCTTTGGCCTCCCTATTCTAATATCAACGTATGTTCTGTTGCCCAGTTTTCTGTCCATCATTCTTTAGACTTGAGTTAGCCTTTCTGCATTTTTTTTTCCTTTTTGGAGTGGGGGGAGACAGGGCAATTGGGCAATTGGGTGACTTGCCCAAGGTCACATGGCTAGTAAGTGTAAGTGTCTGAGAGCAGATTTGAACTCAGGTTCTCCTGGCTCTAGGGTCAGTGCTCTAATTCACTGTGCCACCTAGCTGCCCCTATTTTTAATTTATTTATTTATTTATTTATTTTGGTCTGTTTTTATAATGTTTAAGTCTCTTCAGCTCTTTAACATTTGAGAGTAGAAAATTTGCTCTCTGGAATTTCCAGAATATTTCATTTAAAACTGCTGCTGTGGCGACTATTTGGCAGTGCTAGAATTTAAGGAAAGCTGTTAAAATGAAACATTATTACCCTCGTATATACATTTGAACTAGTGACTCAATGAATTCTCTATTTCTTTCCTCTCTAAATGCTTTAGAACGTGCTGTTACTTTCGCTTCTCTGGGCTTGGCATTCTTAAAGATGTCAGTGTTTTGGTGACTACTTTGCAAGGACAGAAAAGGCAAGATAGTCGAAGTGAAAACAGGCAGATTCTGTCGTTTCGAAGTGCTGCTGAGAGCTGTGGGGCTTTTTGTGTATCATCACTAGGGAGGAGAGAGTCTTAAATAATTCTTGTTCTCTAGGAATAGTTTAGGAGAAGACTTGAGAATTTTGTATTGAAACCCTCCCAGTACCCAGGATCCTTGTACGGAGCTCTGCACTTTCTTGTGGCCTTTTTTTTTGTAGTATATGATCCAAGTAACATTGTAAACCTTAAAACTTGGACACTTAGGAATTGCCCTCCACTTCAGTGGCCCATTCACCAGGTACGTTGTAGGTCATGGATCATCACTTTGGTGAAGGAGGGGCCCTTAAATGACCATTGAGCCCAGTTCGATTCACTTTGTCCATGAGCAAACAGAGGTGCCCAGAGTCTTCCTGACGCAAGCCTGCTGTGCCACGTGGGTTCTCTCGGCATTCTAGAAAGCTGACTTGGCTCTTGTTTGTTCCAGGTTATACTACACCAACTGCACCTCAAGCTTATAGTCAGCCTGTCCAAGGATATGGGACAGGGGCCTACGATACCACCACTGCTACAGTCACAACCACCCAGGCATCCTACGCAGCTCAGTCTGCATACGGCACCCAGCCTGCTTATCCCACCTATGGGCAGCAGCCAGCCACCGCCGCACCTGCGAGGTAACGACGTGCTTACCTGTTGGTAATCTCTCTGTAAAGCACCGGTTTTAGACTCTTAGAATACTGTGTGCTTTGGGGGTTAGAGAATAGACATTGGTTCATTCCATGGCCATTTTAAGTTTAACCCAGCATATGACTTTTCTTTTAGAGAAGTAGTCTCCCATTCATAGTCATGAGCACTGAATCCCTCCAGGGTATTATAATAGAAAGAAATGGCTAAGCCCTGTGTTCACTCCAAGGGCTTTTTCAAGTCTAGGTTCAAAGAAAACAACATGTATGCCATTGGGTAACTAAATTGTGTAGTGGTCATGAGCTAGGATCTGTCCTCGGTGACTTTGGGGGAGTGGGGTATTGATTCGGTTTACCCAGGTACATGATCTGGAACCAAGAAGAAGCCTATTTTGGGATGACCGGTAAAATTGTACTAGTAACCTAAGTTTGGTTTCACCAACCAGTGTGATGTGGTTTTCTCTTTTCTGAAAACTACTGACTGTGCAACAGGGGTAGTAGCATGTGACCGAGCTGTCTGAATACTACATCTCTGAGGTTTAGAAGGCCATGCTGTTACCTCCATTGGCATTTAGACTTACTTGGCAGTTAACAGTTTCTTCCACAAAGTATAGATGGGCCTAAATGCTAGAGACCCAAAGTCAGGTGTGGCATCAGCTGGGTACCATAGTACATATTGAACAGTAGGGGAAACGATTCCAATCTCCTGTGCCTGGTTAGCAGTGGGTAAACAGTATTACTTGTTGCTTAACAGAGGATTGAAGGTCTTTACTTTAGCCAGTGTACTTGGTGGCTGCTACAGCGTTGAAGGAAGTAAAACTGAATTGAAAGAAAAGCTTGTAGGGAATAAAGGAGAGATCGACTTGTAACCTAGACTTATTGTCTGCTGTAGAGGTAAGAAATTAGCTCGGGCAAAGACTGGTGAAATTACTTCTGAACCACACAGTGAGTAATGAGGACCAATCAGGGGGTCATCACAGTGGCTCACATTGGAGCAGCATGAGAGCCAGTTCAGTTTATTAGAGTTGGGTCTCCCTAGGAACCACTTCAAGTATCTGACTGGTGACCTATGGTGCCCCATTTCACTTGGCTTAAATGTTTCAGGCAATTTGTAATGTGCCATTTTTCAGTGTACTTTCTCATTTCAGTAAGTCCTTTGAAGCCAGATGCCTCACTCCAACCAAGAGTGTTTCCACCCTATCTCTGGAGTATCCCTGAATTGTGATGAGATCCATCACTGCCTCATTTCCTTCTTTGTTGCTGTCTGCCTTCATAGTTTCTCATTCCTGATACTTTTTAAAACAGCCATCGAAACAAAAACCAGCTTTTTTCCCCACCCCTCACCTCCTGTCTCCCTCTTCTCCTGGCAACCACTCCCCTTGTTCTGGGAACAGTGGAATGATTTCTTGACCCTCTGAACAGTCTTGGGGTTGCACTCTGAGCCCGGACAGGCCAGCATTTCACAGCCGCTCTCAGGCTTGCCAGTTGGCTGTCAGTGCCTGACTGTGGTAGTTTGACCCCATTCTCCCGCATCCCTAGCAAAAGGCTAGTATCGGGGCTGAGCGAAGAGCCGATAGAAAGTGCTGCCCTTTGCAGGATTTAAATTGGTTACTTAGCCCTTGTGAAAGATGGGCGAATCCCACCTGACCCGTGTTATTTTGTGTGTCCTTGGCTGGTAAACAAGTGCCTGTTTCCATGACTGCTCTAGAAGGACTTGGGAGAGACAGCCTTGCCCACAGTGGTAGTGCCATGAGGTGCACTTGAGGCAAGTTTAAATGACCATCAGCAAATTAGTATCTGTGTACACTCAACCTAATTTCAAATAATGGAATTGGAAATCCATTTTTTAAAGAGATATACTCCAACACTTTTGTTATGTTAGACTGTGCCAAACTTTGGACTTCCATAAACATAACTGAAAACTTGTAAAATCCACCTTCTCCCCATTGTCACTTCTCTAGCGGAAAAGAAGCCCTGTCCCCTCCAGACCGCGCCCCTCCCCACCCCAGTGAACCCTTAACAGCCTCTGTGTTAGGGGGAAGGGTAATGTGACTGAATCAGATCCATTTGGGAATGCTGCCCTCCCTCTCCGGAATACTCCCAGCAGAAGCGTTTATAAACTGGCTCTGAGAAGCCTTCTTATTTCCAAGATGGTCCTCAGGATGCGTGCTGCTCATGTTTGGAGAGTACTTAGGGATCTTAGTCAAGTGTGCCCATCGCAAAGGTGGCTTCTTACTTGGACATTTCTCCTTTTAGACCCCAGGATGGTAGCAAGCCTGCTGAGACTAGTCAGCCTCAATCTAGTACAGCAGGCTACAGCCAGCCCAGCCTAGGATACGGACAGAGCAACTACAGTTACCCACAGGTGCCCGGCAGCTACCCCATGCAACCAGTCACTGCACCGCCGTCCTATCCTCCAACCAGGTAACTCTTGGGATGTGGCCAGGCATCATTTGGCTCATCCTCAGGGATGGTGAGCTCTCTGAAGCTGTGAAGGATAAGTCCGACACACACCCTTGTGTCTGCTTAAGAAAGGATGATGACCTTAGTATGGGGTTGTAAAAATAATGACAACATTGGGGAATTGGTCTGGGGAGACAATTATCTGCGCAACCACACCAGTTAAAGAGCTTTGCTGGGGTTCCTGGCCTCCTGTTCTTTGGTTTGCCTGATTTTATAATTATAGTCAGAATGGACCTTAGAGCCCATTTAGTCCCAGAGCTCCCTTTGGGAAAGCCTAGAGACCCCTTTGCAGAATATTGCTTTTAAATGCATAAAGCAAACTACATAGATGTTACAAAGGAGGGTTTTTTCCCCATCCAAGTTCACAAAACCCCTAAAATTGAAATGTATCCGTTGACCTCAGGACCCCAGGTTAAAGACTACTCTAGACCAATGCTCCTTATTTTACCAGTGAAGCCATTGAACCCTGGGAAGTGAATGAAATCAAATAGTTTTGCTCTTTAGAATTCTGGTAAAAGATTTGATTGGGGAGATTTTGCCTCGAAAGGGGAAATGTATGTCTTTTTCGATTTTTATTTTTTTTTTTCCTCCCCTATATCAACCTAGCTATCAATGATGATTTAAAAAATCTTCTTTGGTCTTGATTTGGACTTCATAAGAGTGTTATTTTATTTGCCATATTTTCTTGGCATAGTTCGAGTTCTGTAATATGAAACTTTTAAGCACATTCAAATTTTTAGAGACAGAGCAGTGAGGGATAACTTTTGAGAGTGTTTGAAGAAAGAGATTTGGTTTTGTACCCCAGTCTTGAGAGTCGTTTGCGGGGGTAAGAGAGATGTCGGTCCACCTGGTGCTGGGTGTGCCCAGGCTGGACAGCTCCAGAGGCTGGCACTGCATCAGAGCTGGAGCTTGGTGCCCCTGGGTTAGCCTCGAGCTTGAGGCCTCCCTGACCTGGCCTCGTCATAGAGATGCTAGGGCAGTCCTGAGGTCAAGCTGGACTTTAACGTCCTCCAGATGGACTGTCCCTGACTTCCTTGGGAATGTGGTTGGGTTGTGGTCCTCATGAAGTAGGGATTTTCCCATTTGTTCCAGTAAGTGACACTCCTGCTTTCTTTCCTAAAAAGCTTTTAATTTTTGTCTTTCAGCTATTCCTCTACCCAGCCGACTAGTTACGATCAGAGCAGTTACTCCCAGCAGAATACCTATGGGCAGCAGAGCAGCTATGGACAGCAGAGTAGCTATGGTCAACAGAGCAGCTATGGGCAGCAGCCCCCCACTAGTTATCCCCCCCAAACTGGATCCTACAGCCAGGCTCCAAGCCAATATAGCCAGCAGAGCAGCAGCTACGGGCAGCAGAGTGAGTGATTTGGAGAACATGAGTGTCCCAGGGTTGTGTGAAATTCCTGGACTGGGCTGGCTATGGATGTTGGGCACTCAGGTAGCCCCAAGAACGGATCTGGTGCTTGTCTCCCATGACATCTGGAGAAATTCCCCATTAGCTCCTATGATGCCTTGCCAAGAAAGGGCAGAAAGGGTCATCATGACATCAAGTGTTTAAAGGAAACCAGCCTTCTTTACTACCTCACTTGGCCAGCACAGACATGGCATGGGAGAGTGGACTTTTATTTAGGAGGCTGGCAGTATTGATCAGACAATTTAGAGAGGGTTTGGGGAAAGTCCCCACAGTATTCGGATCACGTTATAAAAGGGGTTTTGTTGTTTGTTGGTTTGTTTTAGCATTAACATGAAGAACTAGTAATTCTTCATTTTGAAATGCCACTGCAAACTACAAATAACTCAGTATTTATTTTTGTAAAATACTTTTCTACCTGTACTTTTTGTCCCCTTAAAAGTGAAATTCCATCTTCATGAGTATTCCCTCTCCACGTCCTGTATGAATTCTGCCTATAGGCCAGCTACATAATTTCATCAGATATACTTAAGTGCTAGGAAATCCATGCTTTCCCTGTTGGAAGGGATGTGATTGAGAGTTAGGACTTTGACCCATATCCTTTGGAAATAGGAAATATCATCCTTTGTGATACCGAAGGTTGATGTTGGGATTTGTAGGGTTTAGAGCTGGGACCCCAGCTCTTGCCTCACCCTGTGCCTGGGGCTTCTCTGTCTTTGTTTGAAACACTGACTGCCTCTGAGGAAGGTCACTGTGGAAGTGACCCAAGTTGTGACTTTGCACCCTCCTCGGCTGGGGCCTGCCAACTTAGCAGGGTTCATCCTGGTACCGTGAGAGCTCCTAACTGGAGCGCTCAGCTGACACTACAGAATTGTGACAGTTCCCTGGCTCTAAAGAAAGGGCAGGGACCTGAAGCAGAGCAGGCAGTGCCAAGAGGCTGCTCTGAGCCTTACGGGTGTGACTTTCTCTTCAGGTGCGTTCCGGCAGGACCATCCCAGTAGCATGGGTGTATATGGGCAGGAGTCTGGAGGCTTTTCCGGACCTGGAGAAAACCGGAGCATGAGTGGCCCTGATAACCGGGGCAGGGGAAGAGGGGGATTTGATCGTGGAGGCATGAGCAGAGGTGGGCGGGGAGGAGGAGGAGGAGGACGCGGTGGAATGGGGTAAGAGCAAACCTTTTCTCCTTTTACCTAATTGTGTTTCATCCGTAGGATTTTCAGTGGAAAGAAGGGACTGAAAGATATAAGAAAAAATTTAATCTACATTTCCATGGACAATCTGTTGATCTCAAGTCATCTTCCAAAGCATGGAAATGGCATCTTGGTGGCAGAGATGGCAGTATGCGTTTATCCTGCCAGTAGAGCCCTTGGGTTGGGGAGGGGCAGCAATGGTTCGGAACCTAGAACTTTCAGTTCCCTTCATGGTTAACTACAGAGGTAACAAAATGTCCTCTGCGGGTACTAGAGCTCTGGGATGGAACACACACAAACCTTCTAACAATCCTAGGTCTAACTGATTGCCTCTGAGTGCCTGTCTTGAAATGTCCAATATGTGTGTGTAAATAAGTGTATAGAGATGCTAGATGCTGAATGTCACTTGTTTGAAACGGAGGTTTGTCCCCAACATCCGTTTGTGTTTAAAAAAATAATTATACAAGTTATTGAAGCACTTTTGGGTGAAGACCCTGGCCAGATAACTCATGCCGCTGAAAACGTGGCCGTAAGGTGAAAGAACCAAATGTCTGGAGATTTGGTTGGTCTCATTGATTTCAGGACAGCTCCCCATTGGAGCCTGGGAGAACCCCAAAGCAGTTGGGCTGTCTTGATTGATGGCCCAGTCTGATTAAGCAGAACTTGTTTGTTTCTCTCGGTAATGTTACAGCCCTGTTCCCCCTTCCCTCCCCTGTCCCGAAACCCACCCCTCCCCCTTATGGTGTCTGTGCTTTAATGAAGGTGAGGATGGTCCATTAATATTGGTGCTTAATGTTAATATACAGAAGGCATAGCTCTGTGTGTGTTCTGTCCCTACGTAAACTAGTTAAAAGTTATGCAGAGTGTCGTACAAAGTGTATCTTGGAGGCCGGCGTCTCTGTGCTGGCTCAAAGAAAAGTTGAGTTCTTTTCCAAATTAATGTAGCTTTCACAATTAGGAAAGATAAACACCTAATCGTTTATGCCGCACGTCTCAGTGAATAAAAGCCTTTATTAGAAGCTCATGGAAAATGTTGACCGTGGCATTCTGCATAACTTTAACAGAAAGTAAATCTGAAGGTTGCGGTGAAATCTTTATTGGAGGCAACAAATTGAGATTCGTGCAAACCCATATACGTTTTGGGGTGTTTCATTTGAACCCAAAGAAAAATTTTACCAATTGGCGGGGTGAGGGGATGGGACCTTGTGGTGGCCCATTGTAAAGGTTTCACTTCTTTGATGAATGTTTCTAAAGTAGACCTAGACACTTGAAATGACTATCATCACGTCTCTAATCCCCTAGAAACTTTGGTGCTTTTTTTGATTGCCAACAAAATTCTCAAGTTGTTATTTTTTTCATTTTAATGCTATTAGAAGTAAAGTAGACTTGACTAATAAAGGGAGCCCCTCTTTGTGGACGTAGTTTGTCTACGACCAGAGCCATAGAGCAGAGCCTGGCTTTCCCCACGGGTTTCCCACTAGACTGAAGCAGTCTGTGGGGCCGCAGGGGCAGGCTAGGGGACCTCCCCCCCTTTTTCGTGGTGTGGTGATGGCTTTCAGTGTCTTCTGCAGGTAAGGCACTCAATGTTGTTAACATGCCCTTTTTCATTGCCTCAGTATTTTGATATTTTCATTGGCTGTTAAACGTGGAAACTTTTTAACATGCTTTGTCGCATTTATATGCTACAGGTTACAAAGTGAGAGCCTTGTATACACTTCAATACTTAAAAAGTACCCGTACTCAGTACTCAGCCGGCAGCATAATGAAAAGTGGGACTAGACACGGTGTCCATATGGAGAGGAAAAAATATACATAGAATATTTTTAACAAAATGTATTCATTGTATAAATGGAATCCTTCTGTAACTTTGGTAACTGCATACTTGTTATTTGGTAATGAAAACAGAGGAGGTATAATACTCTAGAATTGTGTAAAATTAAAGTGTAAACTTTTGTGTTTAAAAAGAGAGAACATTTGATGGTGTGTATTTTTAAGAAAGGAAACAAAGCTGCATGCAACAGCTTGAAATTGTATTTTTAAAATCCTCCGGTATTAAAGGTGCAATACTGGCTAGAAAAACCTAATGAGAAGAATTTCTCTGCCCAGACTCTTTGTCTCCTCCTTCCCTTAATTCAGGGCGGTAACTTCAGACCATGCCAAATGTGAAGATTGGATTGACTGACCAAATGTCTGTAAAGCTGTACCCCCAGTCCATTGAGCCTTGGCTTTATTTGTAAACTCTTCCACAAAGACTGTTAAATCCATCAATAACCTGAATTGTACGGCTTTATGCTGAAGATTTGATGGAAGTGCCCTCTGATGTGTGTTGTAGGCATTTGATGTGGTTGTCTCCTGCTTTATTAAACTGTTAACTGGTTAGGGAGCTCCGAGGCTCAGTTGACGCTCCTCTTGGGAGAAAGTGGGGGTGCACCTTTATGTACATAGCAGAAAGAAGAGGGTTCAGCAAAAAGTTTCCCCACAGTTTCTTGTTCCTCCCAAGCTCCATTGTCCAGGCGATGATTGACTTTTGTCTTCCTTATTTGCCAAGTATTGCACTATTAATGCCCACCCCCAGAACTGAAAGGGCCAGCCAGACTGGCGTGTTAAGATCAGACAAGCAAGGTTGTGTATAAAGAGCAAGCTGAGCTGCCCGGAGCGAGGCCTAGTGACAAGCTGAGAGAGATGCATTGTTTGGAGATGGGGTTAGCCAGTGCCCTTCTTCCCACGAGCCCCCGGGGCTCCGAGCGGCACTGGCTTTGTAAAGGGAAAGGCCTTCATTTCTTCGTTTATCCCCCCAGCAGCGCTGGAGAGCGAGGTGGCTTCAATAAGCCTGGTGGTAAGTTTTTGAGTATTACAATGGATAGTGTTTAAAAAAAAATGCAGTCAGTTCTTAGAAAACTATGATTTTTGTTAGTTTCCTAAGTGGTTTTAAAAGTGGCCTATACAACAAGACTGTAATGGGTACTGCCGGCATTGCATTAGGGGTAATAAGGTTAACCTATGGTTACAAAACAAAGGGTAACTTGGAAGTATTGAGCGACTGCTTCTGTAATTTGGGGGAACAGACATTTTTCCAATTTGGTTTATTTGGAGGAAAAAAGTTAATTTAAACTTAACACTGATTGGCACGTTAAGCATTAAACAGGGTAATGATCGGTTAATGGTTTAAAAGCAAACTTGTTTTTAAAAAAGAAAAGCCCTAGCCCTCTGATCACCAATGTTTAAAAGGGGCACTGCTGCTTTTTGGTAGTGCGAGTCAATTGGAGTTTAATGAAGCCCCATCACATGGTGGTGTAGTAGATAGTGATGTGTGTTTGTAAGGTATGCGGCTTGCAAGGCGTGCACTAACGAGCCTCTGTGTGCTCTTTCCTGATTGGCAGGACCTATGGAAGAAGGACCAGACCTTGACTTAGGTAACTTGGACTCCTTGGGCCTGTTTCTACTCTCCTTCATGGTGCAGGGGTTAGTGGCATGGTGAATTTTGCTTCTGTGCCCTCAGGGCCACTAGTGGGTTTCTTAGCATCCCTTTGACTGGCTTAAGGCCTCCTAAGGAGTGAGAGTCAGACTTTCAGGGTTGGAGGGAGGCCTCAGAAGATCCAGTCCAGCCCCTCCCTGAGGCATGAAATCTTTGCCCATGAGTCTACTAGCACTGAGAATGCTTCTGCCAGTGCTGATACCTACTGGTCTGTCCCAAGTGTCAGTGAGAACTAGGTCTGCTGATGTGTGTCGGCTTCTTTACGTTTCAGGCCCACCTGTAGATCCAGACGAAGACTCGGAAAACAGTGCCATTTATGTACAGGGGCTGAACGAAAATGTGACTGCTGACGAGCTGGCAGACTTTTTCAAACAGTGTGGGGTTGTCAAGGTGGGTGAAAATGTGATCTCTTCCAGCTCTGCCTGCTCATCAGTGAGAAGGGAGCTTCTGATTCTCAGGGATGTCAGGGGTCTCCCAGAAGACAAGATCTAGGTTCCGATTTATCAGGAGCTGCTTTGGTCAAGTTTGGATTTCTGAATGCTGGAGTCTTGCTTATATATGGCTTAGTGCTTAGTATTGCTGTTCAGTGGGGATTTACTGAAAAAATGAATTCACTCCTTTAGGCACCAAATCTTTTTTTTTTAATGAATCTTTTTCTATTGGAAAATTTCCTGAAATACATTTTTTCTTTTTTCCTCTAAAATATATTTCTACCTTTCTTAATAAATTTCACCTTTTCCTAATTGGAGTGTTATCCTGAACACAGTCTGCAGCCCAGAGATTATTGCCTGAACTGCCTTTACATTTTTTCTCCCCATGTGTAAACTGGGGAGTTGGCAGTGAAGCCAGAAGTTCTGCTGAATGTTGAGGCCTCTCAGCCTCTCCAGAGAACAGAATACTGCCCTGGTTCTATGACAGCTGGTTTTGGGGGAATCCTTAAGGGTTCATAGTTGTATATGACCTGGATGAGTGAGTGTGGCTGGAGAGCACGAGTCTGGTGTATCTCCCAGGATGAGTCCCAGAGCCTGGGGCTGTAGTATGCTTGGTGCAGGGACTCAGCTCTCTGTTGAGCACAAATTTCCTTTTTTTTTTTTTTTTTTTATCAGAAGGGAGCTATTCAGCCACTGCATAGATGTTGTCTTGTTTGTCTAGATGAACAAAAGGACTGGGCAGCCGATGATAAACATTTACTTAGACAAGGAAACCGGAAAACCAAAAGGAGATGCCACAGTATCCTATGACGACCCACCTACTGCAAAGGCTGCAGTAGAATGGTTTGATGGTGAGGATGGAGGCCCAGCTTGGTGCTGTGGGTAGGCAGGGAGAGTTTGGGGCAGTGAAGAGAGGAGGCCATGGATTCAAACCTAAAATCAGATGGATACAAGTTAAGATTCTCTGTAGAATTGGATCCTGTAAATGGTCACCATGACCTCAGGCAGATGTTGAAAGGAGGTCTCACACTGAGTCTCCCTCCCATGGAAAGAAATCTTTAACATGTAGAATCTTTCTGAATAAAACCAAACATTTCTTGAAGCTTACTCTACTTCTTTAGCTCTTTGAGGCCTGAAGAGGAAGCCAGATGTTCCACTCCAGTGCGGAACCAAGGAGGGCTTTTCCCCAAGTTGTAGATGACAGCGCCCTTAGGGGTTGATGGTAGAATTAGAAAGTGGCCCGACAGAAGTGAGCAGTGTGACAGGCACAGCTCTGTTCTTGCTTGCTTTTTGTTGTATGCAAGGAATGGATGTAGTTTTTAGATTGCTAGAAGGCCTCATCGAAAGAGTGTTGAATGTCACACACACACAATTGCCTTTTTTTTTTTTTAGCGTGGGGTATTTGGTAATGTTAAGGTAGAGGGTGACTGACCAGACAGCTTTCTTCACTGTGAGGAAGAAGCAGAAGTGAACAAGAAAACACATGCCTTTCTTTTTATTTTAGGGAAAGATTTCCAAGGGAGCAAACTCAAAGTGTCTCTTGCTCGGAAGAAACCTCCAATGAACAGCATGCGAGGGGGCATGCCACCCCGTGAAGGCAGAGGGATGCCTCCTCCCCTCCGAGGAGGTAATGGGCTCTCCAAGAGTTCCCTGAAAGCTTCCTCGGGGGTCTTGGGCACAAGAGAGTCAACCTTGGGAGGAGCTTGTCCTTTCATTGGGGGAGGGAAGAGTACAGCAGCATCCTGCCCACCTCACAGTCTCACAGAACTGGAACGAGCAGCCATTTTAAAGACCACACAACGGCCTCGGTCTTGTGACTTGTCTGAGGTCACACATATCACGAATAGCAAAATCTCGAGTTCCATGTTGTCTCTACGGTGCCCGCAGTAAACAGACATTTGGTGGGGAAACTGGTGAGATTGGAATAGTCTGAGAGTGTTCATGGAAGAAGCAGCAGTGGCTGGGGTGAAGGTGGTGATGTCGCTACCCTCATTTTATCCAAATATTAGACTTTATGCTCAGAAATCTTCCTGTTCTAAAGGAGGCTTGGGCTCAGCATGGCCTTCAAGTCAGATATAAGGAGTTCATTTTCATTGCAGGTCCTGGAGGGCCAGGTGGGCCAGGAGGTCCCATGGGTCGAATGGGAGGCAGAGGAGGAGACAGGGGAGGTTTTCCACCAAGAGGACCCAGAGGTTCCCGAGGAAACCCTTCAGGAGGAGGAAACGTCCAGCACAGAGCAGGAGATTGGCAGTGTCCTAATCCGTATGTATTAAACTAAACCCAAGCTTGTATATATGTGGCATTAATAGTAAGTTAGTAGCCAGGTATCTGTGTGCCGCTGTGATGAATGTGTGGGGTAATATTTGAATGGAGGAGGTAGTCACCAAGCATTTATTAAGCACCTGCTTACTGTATTTCAGGCAGTGCTAAGTTCTAGAGATACAAAGACCAAGAAAGTCCCTCTTTTTAGTGCACTCCCAGTCTGATGGGGAAGACAGCAAATCCCTATGTGTAACCAAGGTCTACAGAGAGTAAATGGGAAGAGATCTCAGAAGTCACCTGAGGCTAAGGAGGAGTGGGAAAGGCTTCCTGTCAGAGATTCAGAGGAAGCACACGTTGGGAGCAAGCTGGGAAAGAGTGGCAGGCATGGGAAATGGCCACCAGCCAGGGGGTCTGGGTCACTGCATTAGAGTGTACAGGGAAGAGTTTGAAGGCCAGAACAGGATTTTATATGGAATCTCGGAGTCAACAAATTGGGAGCCACTGGGGTTGTTGGAGCTTTCGTGGCTGGAGGATGGGCTGAAGTGGCCAGAGATTGGAGGCAGGGAGACTCCCATACCTGCCTGCAGCTATTGTAAATGCCCAGTGGTGAGGGCAGCAGGGGGGAGTGGGAGGAATGTATTTGAGATGTTAAGAAGGTAACACCAACAAAACTTGGTGCCATCTTGAACATGTGATGATTCCAAGCTTGTGAGGCTGAGGGCCTGAGAGGATGGCAGTGCCCTCTACAGTGGTAGGGAAGGGAGAACGAGGTTGGGGGAAAGAGAATAAGTTTTGTTTGGGACAGAATTGTTGGGTTCAAGATGTCTCCTGGTATGTAGTTGGAGAGGTGAGATTGAAGGTAAGCAGAGATGGAGTGGAGCATCATCGGCCTAGAGAGGTGTCTGTTCATGGGATTTGAGGAAATGATGAGGGAGGAGAGGAGAGAGGATGGAGCCTTGGGATTCCTGGTGCGCTGCCCCCCAAGAGACTGGGCTGAGAAGCAGGGATTGGGTGATGGATGTTGTTCCGGCACTATTGGTGACTCAAGTAGAAGGAAGAGAATTTGTTCCTGTTCTTGGGTAGTTCTGTGCAGGATGGTCACATGCTCTCTTGTCACATGAACACCCAAGGGATTACCCAGATTGATTCTGCTGCTGGTTTGTTGGGTTTGGTTCAGTGAGTGGCCACACTATCTGCTGAGATTCTGATCGAGTGTTGTTATATGTGGTCTGCCATCTTGCTCAATGCTGCTGCTGATTTCTGCTGTGCCTCCTCCTTTCTCTGCAGAGGCTGTGGAAATCAGAATTTTGCCTGGAGAACAGAGTGTAATCAGTGTAAGGCCCCTAAGCCAGAAGGATTTCTTCCACCACCCTTTCCACCTCCAGGTATGTGCCAGGATGGTATTTTCTAGTTATCTCTCTGCACAGTTTCCTAAGAAGATGGAAATTAGTGTTAGGTTGATGAAAAGTATAAAATGGTGGGTGGGGATCTTAGAGCTTAGAGCCTGAATCTTCTGTCTCGGTTCCCTGATTTACAAAAAAGGAAACAAGTCTAGGAAAATAAAGGGACTCTGTTCCAGGGTACCCACCTAAGATTCAGACTTTGCTTGATCAATTTCCTCCTTCCCTGAATCCTTGTCAGGTGGTGATCGTGGCAGAGGTGGCCCTGGTGGCATGAGGGGTGGCAGAGGTGGCCTCATGGACCGTGGAGGGCCTGGTGGCATGTTCAGAGGAGGCCGAGGTGGAGACAGAGGCGGCTTTCGGGGAGGCCGAGGAATGGATCGAGGAGGATTTGGTGGTGGAAGAAGAGGAGGACCTGGAGGGCCTCCTGGACCTCTCATGGAGCAGATGGGAGGCAGAAGAGGCGGGCGTGGAGGACCTGGAAAAATGGATAAGTATGTTTGCAGTCTGGTAGGAGGGTGTGGTAATTAATGCCCAGTGAGCAAGCCTGGGCCATGTGGGGAAGGTGCTGTTCGTCTTGTGTGGCCCGAGATGCCCTCTTCCCTGTCTGGGAACCTGCCGTTGGGGTGCCTGGCTCCTAACAGCTCTCTCTTTTTGCCTTGCAGAGGCGAGCACCGTCAGGAGCGCAGAGACCGGCCCTACTAGACGCAGAAACCCCGCAGAGCTGCATTTACTACCAGATTTATTTTTTAAACCAGAAAATGTTTTAAATTTATAATTCCATATTTATAATGTTGGCCACAACATTATGATTATTCCTTGTCTGTACTTTAGTATTTTTCACCATTTGTGGAGAAACATTAAAACAAGTTAAATGGTAGTGCCCTGAGTTTCTTTTCCTTCTTATAAGATGGTTGTTTAACGAAGACTAATAAACCAATGAGAAACCATTGTTGTGAGCATGCTCAAATATCATTGTGTGGAGACCCAGGAGGAGAACTAACTGTAACAATGTTAATGGTTGTGATGTTTTTTTTTTTTTAAATAAAATTCCAAATGTTTATAAACTTAATATCTCTCAGCCTCTGTTCAGCAGTAATTTGCAGTGTCTCCCCCTGGATTTGAGCTCTGCATTTGTCCCTGAAAGGGCACAAATTCATTGCCACAATGGGAATTACCTGAGCTGGGCTCACTGCACTAAAGTATCATAGTTACAGGGTCACCACAAAGCTCGCACCTGGTGGGAAGCCACAAGCAGAATCTTGGGACTTGGACTGGAGCTTGAGGGTCCTCATGGCTCCAAACTTCTGCTTCTGGGGTGATTAATCTCCCTTCTCTCAGCCTCCCCCAAGATGTCAAGCAATCTGATACAGGTGATACGTGTGCAGTCATGCTAAATATTTCCACATTAATCATGTGAAAGATTGAGGACAAAAGGGGAAAACCGCGAGAAGAAAAAAATAACACGCTTTGCTCTGCGTTCAGGCTTCGTAGTTTCTTCTCTGGATGTAAATAGGATTTTCCTTCAGGAGTCCTGGAATTGTTTTGGATCATCACATTGCTGAGAAGAGCTAAGTCAAAGTCATTGCATGTGACTGTTACTGTGTGCAATGTTGTAGTTCTGCTGTCTTCGTTCAGCATCAGTCCAGAGAAGTCTTCCAAGTTTTTTCTGAAATCTTCCTGCACATCATGTCTTACAGCACAGTAGTATTCCATCACAATCATACACCACGACGCGTTCAGCCATTCCCAAATTGATGGGCAGCCCCTCGATTTCTAATTCTCAGCCACTGCATGGTGATTTTAAATCTGTCATGTGCTGGCGTTCATCAGCGAATAGGGAAACTAGCCTGCTGAGCAAGCAAAAACTTGAGAAATGAGTACGTTCTGGATCACTCCAATGGTATAGACCCCACTTTGTACTTCAAACTAGTTTTGTGGGCCTAAGAGTGAAAGACATTCCTGATGGACTCAGTGACTTGAATTGCCACTGCCTTGGCTTTTCTAGGACCAAAAAGAGGAGGGGGTGGATTTTGGAGTTTCTGCCTCCAAATATCAGTGGGAATCAAATATTGGAGACCCCAAAGTGAAGGAGGGAGGGAGAGGGAGAAGGGAAACTTGGCTCTTGTGTGGGACTACATTCAGGGCGGGGCTTTAGAAGAGGATCTTCAGCTTGAGCTTCCCAAGAAGCCCCAACAGAAGCTTGCCAAGTGCTGTTTGCATAGGTTTCGCCACAGACTGTCCAAGATCAAGTCACAAATCGGATTTTCCTGCCCTCCCTTGCTATCCTGATGTACCCATTCAGAGTTGTGAGCCTGGCCCAGAGTCCTTGTGGGAAGTGGCTATTGGCCAAGTTGCCAGCTGTTCTTACTGTCTTGGAAGTGGCTTTGTGGACAGATGGAAGTGGGAGTGGAACAATGAAAACCCCTCCTTGCGTTTATAAATGAACTGTAGGAAAGGGATGGTCAGTCTACAGCTCCCCCTGAGGTGAGCCTCTCCCAAATGAGCCAGTTGGAGAAAGTCAAATTCACTTAACCAGCATCATGTCTACTGTGTCAGGTCCTGTTCTAGATGTTGGGGACCCAGAGACAAAAGACCTGCCCTGTCAGGTATGTTAAAAAATAATTTTAGGGAATTTACAAAGAAGTGTCATTCTGTGTGACTTCACTCAGAAAGAGGATTACTCTGGAACAGTCCTCTGAAGTTTGGGGCAACCCTAGGCCCCAACCACAATGGTGGATGCCAGTCAAAAGGGAAAGTTTGAGTGACCTGAAAACATCACCCGGGCCCCCTGCCTCTGATTTCACCTTTGATTCACCCCCTTTTGCTGAACACTAAGGGGTGAGTTCTCCCAGTGCTGAGTTCTGGCCTCTTATCATCAGTTTTCCATCAGGCTACCCCTAAAATTGCCATCATTTGGGTAACTGCATTCAGGCTCAATGAACTCTCGCTCTCTCCTAAACTAACACAGTTCTTTGTTGATGGCTTACCCTGTCATTTAGGTTTGAAAGACTCATGTATACGCGACTGAGAAAACTTTTTATAGGCACTGAGCTTTTCTTGTCCTTGGGGCATCTGGTTGCGTGATCTGCCTCTTTGGACCTCTTTCAAGGGTTTAGCAAAGTGTGTAAAAAGAAATGACAAGTAGCCAACACTGGAAACTTTGGGGAAGAAAGAGACTTTGGTTCTTACCTAACCTCTTCCCGAGATGAGCTCTTTTTAGGGACCAGCTAAGGATCTCCCCTGAAATCTTTTTCTTAATGTCGAAAGGGATTTGGTATTAGGATAGCCCACATCAGACAGCTACTGCCTTGGGAGAAGCAAAGGCCCTCCCTTCCTGGGGCTGCTGGGGAGAGGTGTCTAGCATGAGACTGTTAGATGGACATAGGAGGTGTGTGGTTGTGGTCTGGTGGAATGGACATTCTTTGCTGAGAAACAGCTGTTTGACCTTGGTGAACAGTCCTGGAAAGACTGACATGATCCAATGTAAAGAAGTCCACAGAGCTGGGAAAACAGACCATGTGGTGGCTGCCACACAGTGGAAATGGAGAGAACCACCCCAAAATCATCCTAAACTGGATGTTTTGGGCCAAATTACTAATAAGAGGCATTGCCCCATAGAAGTGCTGGGAGAGGACAAGACCTTCCCCACAAGCCCTGGGAGGAGCAAGTACCCAGGTGTAGACCTTACCTCTATTGTAAGATCTAAAAAAATGGGCTGTCTCAGGAGTCAGAGGACCAGGATTCTAATCCCACCTCTGAGAATTCCTGTGAGGCCTGAGAAAGTTACTTAAATTCAAAAGTGACAGTGGTAGACCTAATTGTCTCTGAGGTCCCTTCCCTTCTGGGCCTACGCTCCCCGGGATTCCAGCAGCTAACCTTTATCTACCGCTTTCCAGTCTTGCAAAGTACTTCACGTGGCTTCTTGGAGTCAATGACTCCCGTAACTTAGGTACCTCAGTCATCGTCCCCATCTGATGGAGAGCAAAGTTACGCGGCCCTAGCCCCCTCTGGGGTGTCAGAGAGGGAGAAGGAAGAGAAGAGGGAATGATAAGTGAGAGCGGTTTGTGATTTCTTCACAACCGTCCTTGGACAGAGCTGGACAAATGAGAAGCAGAGGCGGGAAGGAAGTCACCATGATGCCAATTTGGGATGCAAGTCTGGGAGAACTTCCTAACCAATAAGACTGCCAACAAGGAGCACAGGTAGCCTGGGGAGATGGTGGGCCCATCCTCCTTGAGGTCATCAAGCAGAAGCCGGACGGCCAGATTTTTATTTCCATTATGATTTGGGTAAGATGGCCACTGACATCTCTCCAAGTACAAGGATGTTTATCTCCATTTTACAAATGAAGAAATGGTGGGTCTGAGAGGGTGCCCATAGTCATGTAACTATCCAATATTGGAGGCAAGATTTGAACCCACAGCCCTGACTCCAAGTCCCAAGAGTTGTAAGGCAGAGGGAAAGGTGTGGAGTGGTGATAGGAGCGGCACTAGGCACACCTTATCTCATCTGATCCTCCTAGACTCACAGAAAGTGGTTGTGAAGTCCCACTTCCCATTTTATTGATGAGATGAGGGAAAGGGACTTATCCAAGGTCATACAGTCAATACATAGCAGAGGCAAGTCCAACCCACCTGCTTCCCACTTTCCCTGTGACTTCTCTAGGCACCCTGATGTATGTGGCCAGTGTGCCTGAGACTGCCTGCCCTTGCCCTAGTAAGGAAGGTCAGGATGAAAGGAACTCAGGACCCTCCCTGGAAATAGGACTGATGGAGGGACAGGGGTCCCGTAGCTGCAGCCAATGTTTCTGTGCTGGATCCTTGGAACTACACTTGGGATCTCATTGGCTAATGACCAAATGCTGATCTCAGCATTCTGGGTCATCCTTAAAAGGATGGCTGCCTAACTCATGTCAAATGGATGAGTGTGGCCAGAGGGTAATGGAAAGGCATGAAGCATCTAGAGGCCATTGGGAGCCCCAAAGCTCTGCTGGCCAAGTGAGGAGAGCAGCCACAGGTGGGAAGGGGAAGGCTTTGGATAGGAGCCAGGGAGGCAGCGGGAGGCAGAGTCTTAGAGCATGGATGTTGAATTGAAACAGCAGCATATAGACTGAGTTTTAAAATGCAATGCTAACAATGTTTTATTACATATGGCTATGTATTTTGGCAAACATCTCCCAACAGTGTCCTGTGTTTGACACATCTGTCTGGGCTTGGAGACAAAGAATTATAGGTTTAGATCTGGAAAGGACCTCAGAGAGCATCATTTTATGGAGGGAAGAGCCTGAGGCCCAGAGAGGGGAAGAGACAGTCACACTGAAAACCAGAGTTTGGGATACAGCTTGTCAGCTTCTGTTTGTTCACGGGTGTGTGTGTGTGTGTGTGTGTGATGATTTCACCCACAGTACCTGCCTCACGGAGTTGTGAGGCTTAAATGAGATTATGCCCATAAAATACTTTGCAAAGTTTCAAAAGTATTATATATATTTTTTCTCCCTCCCCTGTCCCCAAGACAGCAAGCAATCTGACCATGTTAAATGAATTTTCACATTAGTCATGGTGTGAAAGAAGAATCAGAACAAAAGGGAAATATTGTGAGAACGAAAAAACAAAAACAAATTTAAAAAGAGAAAATAGCCCGCTTTGATCTGCACTCAGGCTCCATAGCTCTTTCTCTGAATGTGGATGGCATTTTCCATCATGAGTTTTGGAATTGTCCCACATCACTGCGTCACCAAGAAGAGCTAATGAGTCTATCAAAGTTAAGTCTGTCACACCATGTTCCTGTTACTGTCTAGTGTTTTCCTGGTTCTGCTCATTTCACTGAGCATCGGTTCATGTAAGTCTTCCCAGGTTTTTCTGAAATAGGATTCCAAGTCTTGAGTGAGAACATTTCAGTGTGTAAGAGACTGCAGCATAAAACAGGGAGAAGCCCTGGAACACTAACGAACTTCCCAAATGAGATTTAGAATTCCTGAAAACAATTTGGCCTAACGATCCACACGGGAAAAACCAAGTGCATGAAATGTTTAGATGAGAGGTATCAAATAAATGTCCCAGCCACCCACCTTCCTGAGTGCTGCCTGAAGCAGATTAAAATATGGTTCCTGATTCCGAAAAATTATTTTCGTTTCATTAAATATTTCCCAATTACACACAAAATTTTTATAATGATCATTTTAATAATATTTATATTACATATGTATTATGTATTATTTATATATTATAATATATTATAATAAATTTATAAATAAAATTGATATCACTTATATGTGTGAAGTCATATAAAACATGTTTCTATATTAGCCACATTTCAAAAGAAAACACAAACAAAATAAAACAAAAAAATAAAGTTAAAAAATATGCTTCAATCTTCATTCAGAGTTCATCCATTCTTTCTCTGGAGGTCGATAGCTTTTTCATCCTGGGCCCTTTGGCCCAGTTAGTCTTGGGTCATTGTCTTGATTAGAGTAGCTGAGTCTTTCTCACTCGATCATCTTTACAATATTGTAGTTATTGTGTACAATGTTCTTCTGGTTCTGTTCACTTCCAATTGCATCAGTTCATTTAGGTCTTCCTGGGTTTTTCTGAAACCATCCCCTTTGTTTCTTATATTATTATTAAAATTATTATAATTATTATAATTCTATTATATCATATTAAATTACATTATTCTATTACATTACATTATAATTATTATATTATACAATATTATATAAGATATAATTATATTATATTATAAGTTTCTTATAGCACAATTGTATTCCTTCACAGGCGCTTAAAGGTGGAGCGGTAGATAGAACATCAAGCCTGGAAGCAGGAAAACATGAATCCAAATCTAGTCTCAGAAACTTTATGACACTGGGTAAGTTACTTTACCCTGTTTGCCTCAGTTCCTGTAAAATGAATTGGAGAAGGAAATGGTAAACCATGCCAGTGTCTTCATCAAGAAAATCCCAAATTGGGTCACAGAGAGTTGGACGTGACTGAAATAACTGAACATCAGCAACAACTCCATCACAATATACCACGACTTGTTCAGCCATTCCCCACTTGATGGGGCATCCCCTCAGTTTCCAGTTCTTTGTCACCACAGAAAGAACTGCTATAAATATTTTTGTACACGTGGGTGCTTTTTCCTTTTTATTTGATTTCTGGGATGCAGACCTAGTAGTGGTATTGCTGGGTTTCAAAGAGCATGCAGTTTTATAACTCTTCTTCAGAATGGATGGAGCAGTTTACAACTCGACCAACAATGCATTAATATCCCAGCTTTTCTACATCCCCTCCCGCCTATTTAATTGTAATGTCTTGGTGTGCTCCTTTTTTAAAAAAAGAAATATGCAGACTTTGGGTTTTCTAAGTTAATGTGTGGCCCTCAGGGATCTGAGGAGAGAAAACTGAACAATCTTTGGGAAATTGTCCAGATTTTTAATGGTCCCAAGCATCACCCAGAAACAAAGGCCCCTCTTTTTAATATCTGCATTCTGTTGATGATGCACACCTGTCACGCAATGGAACAGGAATGGAACAACAATGGAAGCAGGAAGAATGGAGTTGAAGGTCACCCAGCGGGCGATGGAGAAGCATATGGGGTGAGTGTGTTATGTCAGAGAAGTTGTGGCCCTGTCAAAGAAATGTATGAGAGAAAAAAAATAAACTGGGCTGGTTACTTAGCAATAAGTTATTTTTCAGAGGTTTCAAAGAGGACCAGTGTCCTCTTGTGTTGTATCACTGTGATGGGAAGACCATTTGAGGAAAGACTCTTGTGGAAGAGAGAGCTGGAAGGTCTGCATGGGCATCACACTGCAGTGGAGGGAATAACAATGCCTTTGACATCCCAGATGTGCCATATTGGAGCACGTGAGCAAAGGATGAGGAAGTGTGGGGGAGATACTGGGAGCCTGGATGGCCCCTTAGAAACCATCTTGCTCAGCCCCCTCACTTGGCAGATGAGAAAACAGACCCAGGGAGGTTGGGACTTGACCAAGGTCACCCCTTCATTTCTCTCCCTGCTGGGATGCTGACTCTCTGGACTCCTCCATGCCCCCTCCCCTTCAGTTCCAACTCTCTTTTATGTCTGGTCTCCCCCGATTTGAATGTAAGGTTCTGGAAGATCCCCTGCCCTCCAGTAAGGGCTGAACAAATGTTTCTTGACTTGACCTACAGGCAGGATAATTCACCCAAATCCTTAGACTCTAAATCTATTCATGGTCTTCCTACTATAACTATACACACTTCAAGGTTTGATTCCTATTCCGTTATATCCTATTTCTCTCTTTATAGAAACATATTCTCTCTCTCCCTCTCCTTTTCTCTCTTCCTTTCTTTTCTCTCTGTCTTTGTCTCTGTCTCTCTCTCCTTGCTTCTGTTTCCCCTCCTCTCTCTCTTCCTTCCTTCTCTCTTTCTTTCTCTCTCCTTTCTTTCCTCCTTCTCTCTCCTGTTTCCCTTCCTTCTCTCTCTCTCTGTAAATAATATTCTGTATATATATTCTATTATATTCTTACTGATATTACATTAAGATCATAGGATATTAGAGCACCGGCCTTGGAGTCAGGAGTACCTGAGTTCAAATCCGGCCTCAGACACTTAACACAAAAAACTAGCCATGTGACCTTGGGCAAGTCACTTAACCCCAACTGCCCTCCAAAAAGCAAAAAAAAAAACAAACCCCCAAAAAAAACAAAAAAAAAAAATCATAGGATATGTATTGAGGTCTAGAAGGGAGCTTGGAGACCAGCATGGAGACCCAGCCTGCCATGCGCTCTCTACCTTTCTCCCACCCTGGCAGCCCCAGAAGCCACCCAGGTCCTCTTGTCCCCTCTCTGTCCCTGGACCATCTCAGAGCCTGCCTCTGATAGGTGCTGATGGGTGGGCATGCCTGCCACTCTTGGGGGTGCCCTGCTCCCTTAGATTCCTCTTTCACTGGGGCTACCTGGTTGCACACTGGGCTTCAGATGAGATGGGAGTAAACAATTCTTCCTTCCAAGGAGATGGAGGACCACCAGGCTTTTGCACCAACAGTTTCTCATACCTGAAATGCCTTCCCTCCTTCTATGTTTCCTGGAATCCCTGGCTTTCTTCGAAGCTCAGTTCAAGCATGAACATCTATGACCCAGCACAGTGGTTTCTGGATCAGACAAGTTGGACAGGTCAGGAGAAGGTGTTAGGAGGTGCCCTGCCAGTGCCTGGAGAAGGGGAACTAGCTGGCTGCCTGGGCCCCCAGATACCCTGCCTGGAACATCCAGGCAGACAAGCACACACTCAATTATTGCCTGGTTTCCGCTGCTTCATCATGTCCCAAAGAAGAAAAACCACTTTGGCCGTTAATAATTGATGCTGGGTTTTCCTGCTGGGAGGGAGTGAGGGCGCCAAGCCCAGGGAAGGCTTTTCCAGTAACTGGCAGACTGGACTCAGGTTCTGGGCCTCAGGGCTCTTGGCCTGAGCCACTCTTCCCATGAGCATCGGCATGGGATGCAGGAAGCCTTGGTCAATAGGACTGCAGCCGCCCAATAGCTCTGTGCTGCAGGTGCTCAGTCACATAGCAACCAAGTGGCTGAGCCTGGCCCTTTGTGCTGGGACCACACCCTGGCGGCAACCAGGTCTGGAGCTCCTCCTGAGAGGGCCCTGGAGACCACGCTGCCTCCTGTGCAGGAGAAAGATGGCATTTAAGAGCCTCAGCTCAGACCAGAAGCAAAGAGCCCTTGGCTTCTAACTTCCTAGCCCTGGGCTATGCTGCCATTCTGGGATTCTGTGGGTCCCAGTCCTAACAGAGGAGAAGACTGAGGCTTTCTCCTGTTCCAAAAAACACGGAACAATCTCCAAGCCCAACCCTCTCCTTTTTACCAGTGAGGATACTGAGTGCTAGAGAGAGGTTCAAGGTCACACAAGTGTGGACTTGTGACAGAAATGGGGTCTCGAGACTCAAGTTTCCCCATTCACCAGATGGGGGCTGGATCTGACTTATCTTTGAAGACACGCCACCACAATTGGTTCAGAAAACCTGATGGGCATAGCCGCCGAGCCTGACAGGTGTGGCCTATTCCGTGGCCTGGTCCTCCACCTCTGTGAAGGGAAGCTGAAGCATTTTCTCAATATTTTTCCAGCTTTAAGGGTGGCAAACCACCTCCCATGTACATCTTCTCATCTGAGCCTTACAATAACCCTGGGTGATAGGTCCTACGGTATTATTCCCATTTCACAGGTAAGGAATCGACTCAGATGACTCGGTCACAAAGTGAAGGAGTCTCAGAGCAGGTTTGAACACAGCTCTTCCTCCTCTCCCAAGTCCATTCCTGCTTCCTCTTTGCATCTTCCCCCACCCCCACCCCCAGCCAGAATTTCCTATTCAGTTGATCCAAGGCAGAATAGGTACTTACATGATTAATGAATCCCTATAAAGATCCATGTTACTATTAGTTCAAAGGCAAAGGGGACCCAGAGAGGAGGCCTAGCTCGGAGATCACCCTGTGTGGGACACCTGGGCCAGTTAGGCAGTGCCCAGGATAGAGTCCTAGGCCAGGAGTCAGAAGACCCGAGTTCTAATTGGCCATAGGACCCTTACAAGCTGTCACTGGGGGAGTCACTTAAGAGCCCCCATTACCCAGAAAGTCTCTGCTTGAGCTCTGCCATGCCTATGCACATACATGTATGCATGTGGATATATAGATATGTATATGCATGTATTATTAACACACACACACACACACACACTTTGCAAAGTCACTACAGTTAACTGTTTATGGTTGGGCACTAAAGGGGATGGGAGGAATGTTTGGGTCCTCACGGAAGGCACTGAGTCAGCCAGCCTGAGCTAAGAGCTGTAATCCTGGCCCTCCTCCATCCGTGCTTCTCACCCCATGTCTCCAGGGGGGGCGTCTTCTAGAGCTCCTTGAGAATAGAGATGCTTTTATTTTTTGTACCCTGACCCCTAGTACAGGGCAATGCTCGGTATACAGTGAGTGCTTAATAAATGCTCGATTCTTGCCATTGCTTGGGCACCCAAGGAGCATGTGAGTTGGTTTTGCTGTCACTGGCCCATCCTCTTTCCCAGGCTTCGCCTTTTGCCCCTAGTTCACTTCTGTAATGCCTGTTAATCATGGGGTCGACCTTACTCATGGCCACAGTGGCTTCCCTTGCCTTCTGGAGACCCTCAACTTTTGTTCAGGCCTGAACTATGACCTAGAACTATGACCAGCTGGAGGACACAGAGAGCCCTTCTGCTGGACAAGGAGCTGGGCCCAGAGGAGAACGGGCTGGATCAACTACTGGACAAATGTTCGACGCAGTGCCCTTAATGACCCCAAGGTTACACCTTCGTTTTTAAAACAAATTTTATTGGCATCTTTTGTCTTTATATCACCTACATCTTTTCCCTCACGGCTCCCGGAAAGCCAGCCTTTATAACAACGAATATAAAAACAAGACAAAAAGTGGGACAAAATAATTAATAAAAACTAATCAACATATCAGTAACATCTAAGGTTTATATATAGTGTTCCACACCCAAGATCTCCAACTTCTGCAAAGGAGTAAGGGGAGTATATCCCTTGTTTCTTTTCTTAGGTGATGGTGCAGCACCTGGTCTGGAGTCAGGAAGACCTGAGTTCAAATCCAGACTGAGACACTTACTAGCTGGGTGACCCTGGGTGAGTCACTTCCGCTGTCTGCCCCAGTTTCCTCAGCTGTAAAAGTGATAACAACAGCACCTCCCTCTCAGGGCTGTTGTGAGATAACACCAGACACACAGTAGGCGCTTAACAGCCATTTGCTCCCTTCCTCATTCCTCTTTGGGGCATCTTTAGCCATGCTCGGGTGGTTTCTTGGCTCCAAGTCACGCACCATGGCTGTTCACATAAATGTCCACTAGGGGCCACCACTGTGTAAGCCAAGATTCCACAGGTTTCTGTCTGGGGGCCCTGGCACCCAAAGGGAGCTGAGGGGTGGGATGTCAGCCAGTCCAAGCCCCTTATTCTGTCGAGGAGGGATCTGGGGCCCAGGGAGGTGACCAGGGACAGATTCAGACCCCGTCCCTCTTAATTCTTCTGCTAGTCCCCTGCCGCGTCCCTAAGGGACATCCGTTCCCTGGGGCCCAAAGATGAGGACCCTCTTCGGGTGCATCCCTGTCTCCCGATGCCCGCTGTGGTTCTGGCTGCACACATGCCAGAGACAGGCAGCCACGGCCCCGTCCTGCAGTGTCTGCAGCCAGCAACAAGCATTTATTAAATGGATTGTTGTTGTTGGGTTGTTTTTTGGTCGTATCTGACTCTCTGTGACACCACCAGGGGTTTTCTTGGCAAAGACACTGGGGTGGCATGCCATTTTACAGATGAGGAAACTGAGACCAACAGGGTGAAGTGACTTGCCCAGGGTCACCCAGCTTGTGTCTGAACCCAAGAAGATGCATCTTCCTGACTCGAGGTCTGGCACTTTATTCATAGGGCTGCCCCCTTAAGTGCCTACTGTGTGCCAGGCACTAGAGGTGGAACAAAAACAAGCAAGAAAGCCTCCACCTTCATTGTTCCAATGGTGGGGAAGCCTGGAGGGGAAAGAAGCCTGGCTGGAGGGGGCTGCTGCCCAACATGGAGACCTCCCCCCCATGGGAAAAGGGGGCTGGGAGGAGGGACGTTCCAGGACAGGAAGGCCCTCCCTCACCGAGGGAGGTTCCAGTGTGAGACAGCAGCTGAGTCATAGTGGCTAAGCCCAGAAAGTCAGAAGCCCACTTCAGAGGGAACAGGACAGAAGAAATCAATACCTTCCTATCGATACACATGGGGCTGATGGGGTAAGTGCTTTTGAGAGCAGCATTGTGTAACAGAACCTGGCCTGGGCTCCCACCCCAGCTCTGTGGCTTGGCATCTAGGGCCAGGAGCCAGAGACTGCCCTTCTAAGGTCTCAGCTTGCCCATTGATGAAGTAAGGTCTGGGCTAGACCCATCATCCCTAAGACCCCTGTCTGGCCTCAGCCCATGCATGTCAGGTCACAACTCCGGGCCTCAGTTTCCTCACATGTAAAAGTGAAGGAGTTGGACCAGTGACCTCCCAGCCCCTTCCAGCTTGAAGTTGGTGATGCCAGGACCTCTCAGGAGGCTGGAGGGATGCACCAGCTCCTGGGTAAGTCTGTAGTGTTGAGTAATCCAGGGGCAGGGAGAGCCCTGAGAATGGGGGAGGAGGGAGGTTGTTGGGGAGGCCCCTCTGTAGGAGATGGAGCTGGGGATTCCAAGCTGCTGAGGAGGGAGATCACTCTGGGCACAGGAAACAGCCTGGGCAAAGCCACCAAGAGGGCACATCACACACTGGGGTCAAGTAGCCCAGCATGGCTGGAACAGAGAAATCATGAGGGGAAGTAATAATGCCCCCTCCAGAAGGCAAAGCCAGAGCTAAATTATTAATAATAATAGCAAAGTAGGGCTTTTCTTCTTCTTCTTCCCATTTTACAGATGAGGAAACTGAGGCAAAAAGGTTAAGTGATTTGTCCAGGGACACACAGTTAATATCTGAGGTTGGATTTGAACTCAGGTCTTCCTGACCCCAGGCCCACTATGATGCCCAGCTAAAGGGTTTTTATATATCAAATAGGAGATTATATATGAACTGAAGGGAAGTCATGTTGTATGTGGAGGGAGAAGACACAAAGGTGGCCAGCCTGGGAGACTGGAAGGATGTTGGTGCCCTCAAGAGAGACAGGAAGTTCAACAGAGGGGAAGCTTTGGGGGGGAAAGATAAGGAGGTCTATTTTGGAGGCATAGAGTTTGAGGAGATGTCTAGGCAGCTCCAGGTGTGGGGTGGATGAAGCAGGGAAGGATCTGTAGAGTTAGGAGCTACTTGTATGGATGGCAATTGAACTCACTCTAGCTACTGAGGTCACCAAGAGGGTATAGAGAGAGAAGGGGTGAGAGCCCTGGCATAGAACCACAAACGGGGGCAGAACATGAATCATGAGACAACAAGAGACCGAGGGAAGGGCAAGGGAGTGGGAGGAGAGCAGAGAGCCCAGAGCCACTAAAGCATATGGGAGAAATTGCATCCAGGATTGCAAAGGCAGAGACCAAGAAGGCTGAGGATTGAGAAAAAGGCCACTGGATTTAGCAACTAGGAGAGCGTGGGTGACCTTGGAGAGTGCTTTCGGTCAAGTGGTGGGATCTGCAGCCAGAATCACACGGGGCTGAGCAGAGAGTGGGAGGTGAAGGTGCAGAGTCAACCGAGCTGACTAATTAGCCTTTTCTAGGAGTCTGCTGGTCAAAAGGAGGAAAGGAATAGGGGGATGGCAGGATCAAGTCAGGGTGGGGTTGTTTTGGTTTTTCTTTTGCTTAAGGATAGGAGACCTAGGCATCCCTTGGCAGCAGGTGCTGGTGGATAAAAAGATGGAGAAGATCAGAGAAATGATGGAAGGGGACAACCCCAGAATTTACACTTGCCAGTCTACTGCACCTCACATGACAAATGCCTTTCCTTGTAATAGCCCCACAAGGAAAGGCAGAAAGTTATCCCCGTTTTTCAGGAAAGAAGATGTGACTTCTCCCCTCCCCCCTCCCCAAATCCCAAGGTACCAGGCAAGTGAAGGCCCAGGGCTCTTTCCATAGGACCAGACAGCCTCAGATCTTAGCATCTTAAAAGCTGGAGAGATTCTGCAAGAAAATTCATCCATTTATCCACTTCTCTGCACCCTGCTCCTCCCCTCCAGCCTCTCATCTGGGCTACTGCAATAGCCTCTTAATGGGTCTCCCTGCCTCCAGCCTCTCCCTTCTCCAAGCCCATGCCCCTCTTGCTTCTAGGATAAAATACAGAGCCTTTTCTGCCTGTACCAGCCAACCCTTTCAAGGTCACACTGAACAATTCCATCTACCGCCTCCTTTGCTTTGCTTAGGCTGGGTGCCCTTCCCCCTCTGCCCTCCCCCTCTTAGAATCTCCAGCTTTCTTCAGGGCTCAGCTGTAGCTGCCTCCTACATGAGACTTTTACTGAGCACCCCCCCCCACCCAGTGGTTATTTCAGGCCTCTCCCCCTCCTGCTTCATTTTCTATCTTCTCTGCATTTACTTCCCTGTGTGGGTGCTGTTCCTCTCATTAGAATGAAGGTCCTTGAAGGCAGGGACTGCCACATCTTTATTTATCTCCAGCACTTGGCACACATTAGGTACTCAATACATGAACATTGGAGAAATGTGCATTTATTAAGCACCTACTAGGTCAGACACTGTATTAGACACTGAGGTTACAGGCACAAAAATGAAACAAAATCTCCATCTGTGAGCTAGGAGGCTGCCATCAGCCACCTTGGAAGTCTTTTCTGGGGTCTGTTCCAAACTAGGAAGCTCTCCCTCTCCACCACATCCCATGGGCCAGGCCCAAAGGGGCCCAAGTGGGGTTTGACACCTTTGAGTATCCATATTTGTGCTGAGCTTGGCCAGTCCTGGGCCCAGGTTAGTTGCAAATCAGTCACTGGGACCTGAAGACCCCCCAGCCACCGGAGGAATCTGTCAGGGTGGGTTAGTTCATAGACCATAGCTAGTGACTAGTCTGAGGTTACATGGGCAGTAAGCATCCAAGGCAGCATTTGAACTCGGGTCCTCAGTGCAGAGTCAGCACTTTTCCCACAATATGACAGGTTGTCCGGGCCGCAGGCCCACCCAACATAGGCGGTAGTCCAGGAACTTGTCCTGTTCCTCAGCAACACGTCTCATCTCTTGAGAAGCTAAGTCCCAGCTACCATATATTTCTTTCCTCCATCCCACAGGCCAGAACACCTTCCATCACCCCCACTGTGACTTGGCTATCATATAGGGCGGTCTGGAGGGCTGCTTGCCCAGTCCCTGCTTTCCACCCCAAGGTTGGCTCAGCGCCACACTACTAACAGGCCTGGGAGTTCTGTGGGTCAGTGAGTGATGCCGATGAGACTCAGGGCAGGCTTAGGAGAAGGCTGTGGGGAGGCAATGGGGCCACGGTTTCCTGCTCTGTCCCCAACCCTCCCTAGCTGCAGGATCCGGGCCAACCTGATTCGGGGAGAGGCTTCAAGGGCACCAGGATGGCCTACCTCCTGCGGAGAGGCTTTGGCCTCGGTGACCTTCCCTCCCACCGAGGAAGAGAGCAGCAAGACAGCTCAGGCTAGGGTCGGGCCTGAGCTTTGGGGTCACATAGGACTTGAGGCAGCTCTAGTAAACCAAGCTGGCTAAGAGACCCTAAAGAGGGGCCTGGCCCCTCTGTAAGTGGGTCAAATTCTCGGGTGACTCCTAAGCCCCTTTGTCTGTTTCCTGCCTAGAGGGGTGGGGTGAGGGGCCCTTTGCCAAGTGATGAGCTCACCCTCTTCCCCCCAGCAGCGACTAAGGCTCAGCTGCTTTGTCTTGGATCAGAGGACTGGGTGGGTCTCAGGCCTGGAGGAATGTGAGAAGGACCAACAAACACAGTAAGCCTCCCTCCCTCTTTGCCCCGACTGCTTGGATTCCTGCTTCCCTGAGGCTCTTGGGCGCCCCCGGGGTGAGAGAGCAAGCCCTGAAGAACAGGGATCATAACTAATAATTAAAGATAACAGCCCATATTTATATACGGCTTGAAGGTCTGAAAAGCACTACACTCCTTACCATGAGGCGGACTGGCTTTTAGTATCACTAGCCTTGCCCCTGGGGGGATGATATAGGCAGAGGAGAGGACCCCGAGGCTGGAGTCAGGGGTTCCACTCTGGGAGATGCCAGCCAGGTGGTGTCACATTTCTGGGCCTCCGGTTCCTCATCTGTACAATAAGAGGTATGGAATTCATCTCCATTTTAACTCAATCAACATTTATTAAGTGCCCACTCTATGCCCAGTCATCACAAACACAATGCATCTTTTGGGGGAGGGACGATCAATGGGAGGGATCAGGAGTTGGCACCTCAGCTGGGCCATGAAGGAAATGGAGAACAGTAGCTCTTTAGACTTAGGGGGAAGGCCCGAAAATACAAGGGCAGGAAGGTGGGAGATTGAACATCGCCTTCCCGGGGGCCAGCAAACCTATCGGCTGGTCTGGCTGGCATGGAGCCTTCTCAAGGGGGAATAATAGGAAATAAGTCTGACCAGGTGGGTGGCAGAGTTCCAGATTAGGGAGGGCTAGAAACACCAAATAGATGAGCATACACTTTAGTTTAGAAGCAAGAGGGAGCCACAAAACTTCTTCACAGAGGAGTAACACGATCAGATTTTTACAGATACCAGACTGGAACCCCCGGCTTTACCATATCTTGGAACAACAGAGAGAGCCTCAGCTAGGGGACCTGGCTTCACACCCCACCTCGAATTCTAACTGTGTGATCTAAGGCAAACCACTTACACCTTCAGCCTGTTTTCTTACCTGTAAAATGGGAATGATACTTTCATTTAAAATGAGCATTCTCACAAGCATTTTTTGAAGGTGTACAAGGCATTGGGAATACAGAGACAAAGGGCTCCTGACCTTAGCGAAATGTCTGAGGGGAGGGTTTGGCAAACCTAGTGATATGACAGCTGGTCTTGCCAGCCATTGTCAGGGGCAGGAACATCCCTTCAAAGGCCTGATGGAAAACAGAGGCTTGCTAGGAGCCCAGTGGTACCCTGGCATACTAAAATCCTGATTGGCTCCTGGATCTCCACCCCCAGGGGTCAGCTGCCTGGGCAAGGGACACCCCCAGAAAACCTCCTACAACGCTGCTGGGGCTCCCACACGGGCCTGGTAGGACAGCCTCCCCCACCCCCTGTGCCTCGAGCCCCAGGGATGCTGCTGGACCCTTCCCACTCCCCCTACCCCCCCTCCATCAGGGTCAGCGAGGCAGCCAGGCAGCAGAAGCAGTCCGCGCTGGTTGGCTGGGTTCTAGTCCCTCCTTTTCTGTTTGAAAATAAGCCCCGGTGCTGTTAACCCTCTGCTGGGGCGCTCAGCTGCTGCTACGATGGGGAGAAGGGTGGGGGAAAGCGGGGTACACCGTCTCTGCCTAGCTTTTCAGCTTGCCATCCTTTGCTCCCGTCGGTCCACAAACCCTGGATTTCCATCATAATTATAGTGAGGATTTATTTATAAAGTGCGTTATGGTTTGCGAACTTGTGATCTCATTTGGTCCTCCCTGGGAAGTAGGTGCTATTGGTACCCCATTTTGCAGATGTAGAATCGGAGGCACATGATGCTTCTCCAGATTAAGGGGCATTTTCCATCTTGAAGCTTTGGGCCACCCTTGGAGTCAGGCACTGAATGCATGGTTGGGATAGCGGAGGGAGGCCCAGGCTGCCTCCCGGCCCAGCCCTTCCCCTCTTATCACCCTCCCAAGGCCAAACTGGTCCAGGCCGGAGATGACCAAGCACAGTCCCTTCCTTCCTCCCCAGGCCCCCAGGAAAGAGTCCCCTGGCCACCCTAAGTATCTTTTCCTGATCGGGTCTCCCAGGGAGGCCTTGGAACAGGCTGTGCCTGGCCGGCCCCATCTCCATCCATTCCCCTGTGGTCCCCAGGGGAGTGCGGATGAGAGTGGGTTGGGGGCTTACTGGCCACAGCCCCAGGACCTCAGACATCGCTTCTTCCCCCCCCCCCCCCAAGCCCCCCTTTTCTCTCCTTCTCTCCCTCCAGACAGCGGAGGAGCCGGTGGAACGTTGAAACTTGCTCGCGGCCCAGGGCGTGACTCACCTCCAGACACAACCAGCGAGAATCCACCCTGGGGAGGGAAAGAGGGCGGGGAGGGGGGCCGAGGAGGAGGGGGCCCAATGACCTCACTGGCGTTATTAAAGTCATAGTGTCCCCAGCCTCTGTGCAGGCTGGAGGCAGGTTAGAAGAGCCCTGAAGGCCGAGGAAGGTCTGGCAACGCGGCTCCTCCCCACAGGCTTGGGGGAAGGGGACTGAGATAGTGACTTCCCCCACTCCACTCCCACGGACCCGGAGCTTGAGGTGAAAGTCTGATTAGTCCCGGACTGGCTCTGGACAGAGTGATAGGAAGAAGCGCCGGGAAGGGTGGGGGAGGGTGGTGGTCAGCTCCTCCCGAGCTCCCAAGCCTCTCCCACTCTGCCCGGGTCATTGACCCTGAAGGGTTCCACTCCCGGCCTTCCTCTCTCTGCCATAGGGACCTTATCGCCACGCCTCATACCTGGAGCCCCCTGGTGCACCTGGGAGGAGGTGAGGGTCGGTTCAGGGGCTCTCACGGGCGGCTGCGCTGCCTGCGATGAAGGCGCCCGGAGGCTGGAGAGCTCCAGTCCGGGGCGCGCACTGAGATTCGCGGCATCGGCTCAGGGGCAGGATCCCAGGGCCCGGGTCCGAGCCCCGGGCACTCCCTCCCCGCTGGCGGCAGGCCCTGCGGATAAGGCGCTTGGAGACCCACGGGCGGCCGGGGGCACAGGTGGGCACGGGCGCGACCCTGCTGCGGGCCCGGGGGGAGCTGCTTCGCGGGGTGCGGGCCCTTTAAGTGATGCGTGCCCGCCCTCCCTGGTCCCGTTCCAAGTTGGGGGGGG
>CM053594.1:11751089-11772388 GCA_028646575.1 Pseudocheirus occidentalis | reverse complement strand
GCGCGCCTGGAGGGAGAGCCGGAGGGCGGAGTGGAGGCGGGGGCCCGAACGCAGTCCCCGGGGCGCGGCGGGACCCTCGGAGGACCACCCCCCGGGGCCGCGGCCGGGGCTTCCCAGGGCCGCGGCCGGCCATGCGCGGCCCGGGCCGAGCCGGGGCCCCCGGGCTGCGGGCGCCGCTTAGAGATCACGGGGGGAGAGCCGGCTGAGGCAGGTGAGCCCAGGCAGTGAGGGGAGGGGGTCCTCAAACTGCCAGGTGTCGGTAGCCTGGGCCCCGCCCGCGCCGAGACCCTCCCCTCCTCCTGCTCCGGCCCCGGCCCTGAAGGAGAAACTGAGGCTTCCCCGGGGGGGCCCCCCCACCTTGGGGCGGAGGTGGGAGAGACCCCAGCTCCTCCCTCCGGCCACCTCCCCCCACCCCCAACTGCCAGGGACAGCTCCGGCCCCGCCCCTGTCGGTTTCTTTCCCAGGCCCCGCCCCCCAAAGGGCCAGAGAAGTTCGAGGAGGGGAGCCCCCTCCATGGCACGCGTCGGGGGCGGGCGGGGAGAGACGCGCTGGAAACCCTGACCTGGGGGCTCACAGGAAGTGGGAAAGAGCCCCAGGAGTGAGAAAAAGGGGTAGACTGTTTTTGTGGTGACCTTGGACCAGTCACTTCCCTCAGGCCCTCAGTTTTTGTATGTAAAATAAAGAAGTTGGAATTGATTATCTCCAAGGACTCTCCTGGCCCTGACACTCCCAGTTCTTGGTCCCACCCTCTGTTTTCAGCCCCTCCCGGACCTGACACCCCCTATTGTCAGACCCCTCCAGCTCTGACATCCCCTGAGCTAAGGTCCATCCCTAGAAAGGACTTGCGTCACACACATGAGTGTGGAGAATGAAGTCTCAGCCAGCTTTGGCAGTCCCTCCCGGCGGTGCCCCCTTCCCTCCCTCCATCCTGGGGCTTACTGGGCTTCCATCTTCCTGCAGGTGAGGGCCCCAGGGATGACCAGCAGTTCCGTCCCAACCATGGCGGAGAAGGAGAAGAGCAGTATCCAGTGTTCGGCCTCTAAAAGCATCCGGCCATTCCGCTCCAGCGAGGAGTATCTGGATGCCATGAAGGAGGACCTTGCCGAGTGGCTGAATGCCCTGTACGGCCTAGCAGTCCCCGGTGGCGGCGGGGGCTTTCTGGAGGCGCTGGAGACTGGAGCGGTGCTGTGTCGCCACGCCAACGAGGTCAATGGTATCGCCAGGGACTTTGCGGGCAGCCACCCGGAGGCCGCCAGCCGCTTGCGCTTGCCCTCTCGGGAGGTGGTATTCCAGGCCCATGGAGTGGCCCCAGGCTCCTTCCTGGCTCGAGACAATGTATCTAACTTCATCGCCTGGTGCCGAGGAGAGCTGGGCATCCCGGAGGTTCTCATGTTTGAGACAGATGACCTAGTCTTGCGAAAGAATGAGAAGAACTTTGTGCTCTGCTTGCTGGAGGTGGCCCGAAGGGGCTCCAAGTTTGGGGTGTTGGCCCCGATGCTCATCCAGCTGGAGGAAGAGATTGAGGAGGAGCTGAGAGACCAAGCCAGGGAGCCAGGGCCTCCCGTCACTGGGGACGAGGACAGGGACCAGCAGCCCTCAGACCCGGCCTCCGGGATTGGGGCCTACCCCAGCCGGGCACCCAGGATGACCCTGTGTGACCTCCGAAACCTGGACGAACTGGTGAGAGACACTGCCTCCTTCCCAACTGCTTTGTAGGGGAGTGGAAAAGGGCAGTAAGCTTAGAGCTTTGGGAGTTCTGACTGTCAATGCCTCAGTTTCCCCATCTGTAAAATGAGGGGTAGATTACATGACCTCTAAGGCCCCTTTTGGTGTCTGCCCTGCCTGAGGGACATTCTTTGCATTTGTCCCTCCCTTCTCTCTTCCCTTAGCCTCAGGAAATAGGACTCACTCCCCACTAACGCTGTGCCTTCTGCTCATCCTCATAATGGCTTCTGGGAGGCTTATAATATAATAATAATGGCATTTATCTCCTGCTTTTAGGTTTGCAAAGTGCTTTGCCTAGCTCTTCTCATTTGTTATCACTATAGCCTTGCTGCTAGGAGCTATTGTCATCATCCCCATTTCATAGATGTAGAGGCTGAGGCTGGCAGGGTGATTAGCCCAAGGTCCTTCGACTAGTAAACTTGTATGGTCAGGTTTGAACATGAATCTTCCTGACTCCAGGCCTGACTGGATCCCCTGCCCCAGCTAGCGTGGCCGCAGGCTTGGTATAGGGATTGTTTTAGGGGCAGAAATGAAGAGAGGAGCTCTGTGGAGGGGGCGGGGACTCTCGACCTCCCTGGGTCCCTTCCAGCACTTAGCCTACAGAGGTGATTTTGTCCCTCTCCCAGCTTAGAAACAATGAGGGTCCTGGAGAGAAGGTGGGACTTGGCCAGCCTCTCATAGCAAGTCACTAGCAGAACCTGGACTGGCCTGGAATGCCTTCCAGCAAGGCCTGTATTTTTGGCTCTTCCAGATGAGAGTTAAGGGGTAAAAGCCCAGACTTTTGTGGGATCCTCGAGGTTCATTGCTGTTCTGGCCCCTGCGCTCCTGGGAACACAGGCAGTGAGTGCCCGGCGGGCCCCCCCCCCCCCCCTGCTCCAGGCTTGGCAGAGCTTGGGAGGGCAGCCCATGTAAGTGCTGCCAGACAGCCCCACCTGCTTATTTCTTTCCAGGCCACGGTGGCGGTGGCCATGGAGAGTCAGGAGATGGGGAAGGCCCCCACTGAGCCAGCCCAGCTGGGCGGAGACACACAGACAGCCTGGGTCCCAGGGCCAGGCCAGTTCAAGAACTTGACAGGGAGGCACAGCAAAGGGGGCCTCACCTGTTCCTTAGCCTGCCCTTAGACTTGGTCATTGAGTCATTCAACAGGAAAGCATTTGTTGGTCTCGGAGCTCATACTGGGCAACCTGGTAACTCTGGGGTAGTTTTAGGGTACAGAAGAGGGGGCCCCGAAGCAGGCTCTGTGTTGGGGTAGGCTGCCCCCTGGCAGTGTCTCTGGGTGAGCCAGACAGTATCCCCTCTGATGCTGCTCTCAATGAAGGAGAACCCCAGAACATTGGGTAGCCCCCAGACTTGCTCTGTGGTAGACAGCAACTATACAAAGTGAGGGAGGAAGACTTAAGCACTTCAGAAATGCATCTTTTCATCCTCACAACAACCCTGTAAGATAGTGCTTTTATTAGCCTACAGAGGTGATTCCCCACTTTGCAGGGGGGGGAAACTGAGGCAGATTGCTCAGTCACACAGAGAGCAGCCCAAAGGGACAGAGAGCTGGGGAGGGCTGAGATGAGCAGGGACGACAGAGGCTGGCCCGGGCCCTTGTGGTCTTGTTGAGGGGGAAACAGCAGGTGGGAGCCGGGATTCTGCTGGGGCTTAGAATGAGCTGCCCTATGGAGCTGGGAAGGAGGAGGCCTGGATTCCACTCTGTTATTTCCCTTGTCATAGCACTAGAGTTGGAAGATACCCTAGAGCAGCGGTTCTCAACTGGTGGGTCAGGACCCCTTGGGGGGGTCAAATGACCCTTCCACAGGTCGCCTAAGACCATCTGAAAACACCTATTTCCAATGGTCTTAGGAACCGAGACACGGCTCCTCTATCCAGGCGAGTCCACCCACAAGTATTAAAGGGTCACCGCATTAGGAAGGTTGAGAACCACTGCCCTAGAGGCATTTTCCAGGGAAAGAAATTGAGGCCCAGAGAATTTGGAGGCCCAAGTTAGACCCAAGTCAGTCCTGATTCCAAACTCGGCATTCCTGTCCTGACCTCGCATTCTTGTCCTCTCTCCCTGCCCTTGTAGGGCTGGCATCCTGAGAAAGTGTACTTTGGGAGTTCCTGGGGAGCCCAGCTTTTGGAGGCTCACAAGAGCCTCCCAGGTCCCCACAGGGGCATCTCCTCACTTGGCTAGGGAGATGGGTCTTGTTCATCCCAGGAAATGTTATATATGTCCCATGTTCTCCACCTTTGAGAAGAGAAGCCAGGAGTCCCAACAGAGGGGCAATAGGGATACAACAGGAAGACACTGAGGTCAGAAGACCTGAATTCAAATGCTGCCTTTGCCACATAATAATAGTAAATAACACTACCATTATAAATAATAATGATAGCTCTTACCACGCACCCAGGCACTGTGCTTAAGTGTTTTAACAATATGATTTCAGTTGACCCTCAGGATCACTGTGGGAGGTGGGTGTTATTATTATGCCCAATTTACAGATGAGGAAACTGAGGCTGAGAGGGACTGAGTGCCCATCCTGAGGCAGGATTTGTACTCAGGTCTTCCTGACTCCAGACACTATCTGTGTGGTCTTTGCACCTCAGGCTTCATTTGTAAAATGGGAAATTAGGGTCGGTTGGCTGCTGAAGCTCCTTCCAGCGCTGGTCTGGCGTTCTATGAGCCTCTTAGCTCCCAGCCCCCGAGAGCTCAGCTTCTCTCAAGTGATGGGTGGGGGAAGGTGGGAGTGCAGGGAGAGACCCCAAAGTTCTCCACACCGTCCGATTCCCTGACCTCTTGTATCTTTCTTTCTCAGGGGGGCAGGTAGTGAGAGGAGGGGAAGCAGCCTTCTAGCACTGAGGGGAAGATCAGGGACCATGCTTGGGTCTTCGTGGCGCGTCAAGCCGTTGGCCATTCCCATTGGTCCATTTCTCCATCTTCTTGGTGGGGGGGCCAGGGAACTGGGTGGAAGAGGCTAGACACCTTTACTTTCTTCCAGTGCCCGGGAGAAACATCCAGCTGATTTGGGGTCCCTGTACATGTCTCCACCCATCTGAGCCAGGACTAGGGAGCCAGAGTGCCAGTCTCCAGATATCCTTGAGAAAGAGATGGGGCAAAATCAGCAGGATTCTCTGTCCCTGTGATCTGGGTTCAAGATTCCTCCCCCCCATCAGTGTCTGCTGGCTCTTCTCCTGTCTCTTCCCAAGGCATTCTGCTCCCCACCCCCACCTTGAGCCAAGGGGAGATCTTGGCCTCTGACCTCTGAGCTCCAGTTTCTTTCTCTCCACAGGTTCGAGAGATTTTGGGCCACTGCACCTGCCCAGACCAATTCCCCATGATCAAAGTGTCGGAGGGGAAGTACAGAGTGGGGGACTCCAGCGCCCTCATCTTTGTTCGAGTATGTCTCTCTGGGCTCCAGTCTCTGTACCCAAATCAGATCTCTTGGCCTTGACTAGAGCCCTGGGGACAAGGGTGGAGATGCTGGCAGTTCTGGGGACTTTTCTTGGGATGGTGAAAAAACCAGCTGAACTCCTTCCACCCCAACACCCAAACCCAGGTTCCAGGGAAGGCAGTCCTTGGGGGGCAGTGAGGGTGCCTCACTCTTTGTCCCAGGGCACAAGCTATGGGAAGTGGGTCTGTTTCCCCGGGTAACTCTGAGGGCAGTGGGCTCTGAGAACCAGGACTTGCTTTCCCCTCAGGTCCTTCGAAGCCACGTGATGGTAAGGGTGGGAGGAGGCTGGGACACGCTGGAACATTACTTGGATAAGCACGATCCCTGTCGATGTTCCTCCATCTGTGAGTACGGGACAGGGTGAGGATGGCAGGAGGGAGGAGGGCCCACTTGTGCTCACCTGAAGCCTCTCCCCAGCTCTGAGTCAGCTTCTGGACCCAGCCAGGTTCCCATCCCCTCCTGGGGCAAAGTACCCAGCATTCACCAAGCCCTGGGAAATAACCTAGTGGAAAGGGCCCTGGATTAGAACCAGGGAAATAGTTCAGATTTCTGCTTTCAATCTCTGTGACCTTGAATAGGCTTGGGATTAGAGTTATGATTTCATTGGTACAGGGACCTTCCAGGTGAGGAACTCCTTCTATCAGGGCCACACCTCATGGTCTTGGAACCAATGAGTGTCTTTAAAATTGACAATGGCATTTTATTTTTTTATTGGAGGAGGGAAGGCAGGGCAATTGGGGTTAAGTGACTTGCCCAAGGTCACATAACTAGTAAGTGTGTTGAGTATCTGAGGCTGGATTTGAACTCAGGTCCTCCTGACTCCAGGGCCGGTGCTCTATTCACTATGCCACCCAGCCGCCCTGACAGTGATATTTCCACTGTAATTGGTTTCTTTTGTAATTCTCTGTTTTTCATTTTATGCATTTAAAACCACGATTGGGAGAAGGGTCCATGGCTCTCACCAGACTGCTGGGGCAGGGGGCTATGGCAAAGATAGTAAAGAGGCCCTGTCTGAGGGTTATCTTAGAGGCATTAGTGAAGCTACTTGCCTGGGGTCACAGCCAGCATGGGTCAGAGTCAAATCTTGCCAGGTCTGTCCTTGTAGGCCAACTCTCCAGCAAATGCTCTTGGTCTCAGGCTGTGAAAGTGAGGGCCCTAGTCTACTCTGCCTGTTTTGAAGGTGCCTTTAGCTTCCACATCCAGGGATCTACTCCCACGCATGGTAGAGAAATGGGTATTGCTGAACAGGTTCCTCAGGGCTAGAGGGGTCCAGTGACCCAGGGGTAGCCTACAAGGTTCTCCACATTGACCCTACCCCTCTGCCTTTGCAGCACACCGGCTGCCCCAGCCTCGGGCACTGGCCTTCTCCCCACAGAAGGCATCTCAGGCCCCCAGCCCTCGAGCTTCTAGTCCCGGGGCTCAGCGCTGGCCAGATGTGGGGAGCTCTGCCCCAGGAGGAGAGCGCCGGGGCTCTCGGCCCGAGGGGCTCCCCACCCGGCTTGGGGCTGGGGGACCAGGTTCTCCTCAGGCCTCTGCGAACCCCCGGGGCCATCGGGATGGTCCAGAGACGCGACAATCCAACTCACTGAGGTAGGGCCTGGGTCAGGCTTAGGGGTAGAAGGGGCTGGGGGAGTGGAGACTCTTGCTATCCTGGTCTGGTCTTCAATGGGTTACTCCAAGCCTGGAGCTGTGCATCCGGTCTGTGGTGCAGGAAGAGAGAACCCTGGCCGCCCAGCTATGACTCATTCCCAGGGAAAATGTGTGGCAGGCTTCCTGTCTCCATGGCAACCCAAACTAACAGTCCAGGCTTGGGTGCAGCCCTGGCCCCCCCCTCCTCCCCAGCCTTGGGCTGGTTCCCTCTGCCTGGGGGAGGGGTGGCCTGCTGGGCCACCCTTGCATGGGGAAGAAGGGGGGAGCTTCTCTCCCCAAGGAAGAAGAGGCTTCAGACAGCCTGTGGTCCAGCCACCTAAGGGACGTGGTCTCACAAGCCTTTCTGTTCCTTGGGTCCCCAGTGTGCTCCGACCCCAGCTCCCCTTGTCTCCCCCAGGCCCCCCAGGTCCCGCCGCTGCTCAGGTGACAGTGACTCGTCAGCTTCATCTGCACAGAGTGGCATCTTGGGCTGTTGCCGGGGTGAAGAGGGTTCCCCGGGACCCCGGAAGGACAGTAACAGCCAACGAATGACCAGGGTCCCAGCTCCACTCAGGAGACCCCCAGCTCACCGGAGTAAGTCCCGAGATCGGGGCCCTGGGCCCAGTCCCCGTGTAGAGGAGCGAGGTCGGCCCCGAGGTGCCCATAGTGGAAAAGATGCCCGCCTGGCAGCCCCGAGCCCTGCCCGGCGGGCACGGAGCCAGGGTCGGGAGGACCAGACGATGCTTCTCATCCACCGAGACAGAGACGGGCAGCACTCATGGGCTCGCCCCTGTGGCTCTGGAAGAAGCACTCCCAGAGCAAGGAGCCCTGCAATTCCACGTGCCCGGCCCCAGCCCACTGCAGTCCCAGAGCCCCCCCGGCCCCTGCAGGTGGTGGACACTCTCTGCCAAGAGCTCGAGGAGCTGGCTCAAACCTTCCGGGCTCCACTAGACCCCCGGCAGGAGCAGCAGTTGTACCGCTGCCTGGAGGAGGAATTCCTGGCCAACTCGAAGGCATTAGAGGCCGAAAGGGCTTCCCTGCCCCAGGCCCCCCAGACCACCCCCGAGCCTGTGGCCCCCGACTCTGCATACTGCTCATCCAGCTCCTCCTCATCTTCCCTCAACTTCTTTAGCAAGCACGGCACTCCTGGAGAGGCCTCCCGGATGGGGCCAGCTCCCAATGGGCTGGCCAGCATCCCCAATGGCTCAGGTGAAACATGGGATGCCAGGGCCCCGGGCCGCCGCCGAGGTCCCGCTCTCTCCAGCTCTTCAGATGAGAGTAATTACTGCCCTGTGCTCAATGACGTGCAGGAAGTGCCTGAGGTGGGCTGGAGGGAGGTGGAAGGTGGGGGCTCGGGAGAGGAGCAGGTAGGGTTGGGGCTGGGACTGGCCAGGTCCTCCCTAGCCACAGACCCGCTGAGACCATGTGCCCGTCCTCGGGTGGACAACCAGCCAGACAGAAAACCATCCCGCATCCCTACCCCTCTGGCCTCCCGAAGGCCTTCAGCTGATCACAGGGCCTGGCAGGGTCTGCACTCAACTCTCTCAGGCTTCCTGGAGCCCCTGGCTCAGGTGCCACAGGGAGAGAGCAGGCAGGGGGAGGGTGCCTGGATGTGACCCCATCTGATGTACCTCTAGACATTGCCACTATGACTGGGAGAGTCTCCTAGTGCCTCCTCCCTGGGACCACCAAGACTAGGGCTGGGCTGGGCCAGAGTTGGCATCACTGTTGGCCCCCCCAATTGGGGCTCCTCCCTTATGTTTGCCCCCCAGCCCCTTTTTCCTTCCTATGTGGCCTTAGCTCTAACTGGGTCCATTGGACCTATCAGACTTCCACTCCCTGAGTCCAGGGATCAATGTCAGGGAAAGACAAGGGGTGGAGACTGGCCAACTTGTTAAGTTTATGGTTTTAGGGTTTGGGGGAGGCAGGTGGTCTGGGTTGTCCCCCCACCCTATCCCTCCCCTGTACTGTATAAGTGGGCATAGCAGATCTATTTAAATCTAATATATTGAGAGAGTGTGTGTATGTGTGTGTGAGAAGAGAGCAAGAGCCCTAGGCCAGGCCCCAGCCCTGCTGAAGATCCCCCACCCCTACTCTGTAAACCTCCCTGGCCCTGAGAGATTCTGAGCTGAAGAGAGTAAACTAATGTCCATTGCCCTCAGTGTGTTTATTGTGGGCGGGAGGGGTCCCCCGGAGCCCTTCCCCCACCCTTGGGTGGGCTGGCTGGGGGCAGGCGAGGGGGATCCAAGGCATGCTAGGGCTGGCATGCGAGGGCAGCAGCAGATTCAGTTTGGGGGCCGTTTTTCAGTCCACCAGTTCCCTGGGGCAGTGGGGCCCATGCTGCCCAGCTGTGCCTCTTGCTAGGCTCTGTCTCCAGAAGGGAAGGGCCCCCAGGTGTGGCAATGCTACCTTTAAAGGATCATATTTTAAGCTAGAAGGAACCTTTTCGTTTTACAGGCTCTGAGGCTCAGAGAGGGGGAAATGGAACATTGGTTCTCATTGGGAGGCCACCAGTAAGCTGCTGAGACCCTAAGGAGGGCAACCCACAAGGCCTAGAGTCCGTGTCATAAGAGAATTATCTGGGATGGCAGCTAGGTGGTGCCATAGTAGATAGAGCACTGACCCTGGAGTCAGCTAGTTCAAATCAGGTCTCAGACACTGACTAGCTGTGTGACTTTGGTCAACCCAATGGCCTCAAAAAAAAAAAAAAAAAAATCAAATAAGGGGACTATCTGAAGGACCCGGGCTTGTTTAGCACTGGGTGGTGGCTGCAGTTGGGTCCTGGATATGAGAGCTGTGGGAAGCAGAACCAGGAACCAGCTGAGAGTTGCATTGCAGGAAGAACTTTCTAATAGTGATCCCAAAGTGTCATGGGATGCCTAGAAAGGGGCTGGCTTCTGTCCCCCGGAGGTCTTCGAGCAATGGGTTTGGGGGTTCCCCGGTGCTGGCTCTTTTCCCAGGATTTTCTCTGATATGGCTTGGGTTAGGTGACTGATGGCTCTGGGACTCAGCCAAAGTCACAGAACAACAAGTGGAGGGGGAGGGACTAGGACTGATACCACCCAGAGCTGCCATCCCTCCTGGCCTGAGCCACAGCCCCCAGCCCATCCCACCCCAGAGATGGAGCTGGGCCTTCCTTCTCCTCTTTATTCTGTCAGCGTTGGCCCTGAGCAGGATAGACTAGCCCTTGGGGGACACATGCAGGGTCACCCTCCCAAGCCCTGGCATCAGGGGTCCTCCTGCCCTAGCTGGGGCCTGTCCCTTGGCCCGAGCTGTTCCATCCAGGGAGGATCTGGATGCTGGGTTCCTGTTTCCCAGCCTCACCCTCCCCAACTCCAACAAAGTACATGGCCTAGAGTGAGTCTTGGGTCTCCCAGCAGAAAGTGCATCCAGATGGGGCTTCCCCATACCGGGAAAGTCTTTGGGAACCAGCACAGGAGAGTCCAGCAGGCTGGTATCAGTCACATGAGGCTGCAGCGGTTGGGGTGCAGCGCCCCTTGCAGGCGGATGGCCGGGTGGCTGTGCTTGCAGCCCCTAGCTAGGACACTGCTCAGCAGCTCCTTGAAGAGCAGGACCACATGCCAGTTGTACTTGGCTGAGCACTCCATGTAGCCACATTTCCAGCTCTTCTTCACCAGCACAGCCAGCGCCCTTCGAGGGCTGAAGCGCTGTCGCTGCTGGTCTCGTTTGTTACCCACCACAATGATGGGTGCCTCTGGTGTTCCTGCTGGCCTGCAGGGGAACAAGATTGAGGAGAGAAGGTAAGTGGGAGCCTGTGATGAAAAAAAAATTCCTGTCTATGCTTAGAACAGATTGAGGAAGAAAATGCCCACTTCGGGTGGAGGAACCTTGCTTGGGTATCTCCAATAATCAGGATCACAAATCTACATCTGGAAAAGATCTAGGCATCTAGGGTAGCACAGTGGATAGATAGCAGGGCCTAGAGTCAGGAGGACCTGAGTTCAAATTTAGATCTCCAACATGTGGTAGCTGTGTGACCTTGGGCAAGTCACTTAACCTCTCTTTACCTTTGTTTTTTCAATCATAAAATGGAGATAACAGCCCTTACCTTGCAGGGTTGTTGTAAGGCTCAAATGAGATAATATTTGTAGTGTCCTTAGCACGATGCCTGGCACAGAGTATCTGCTATATCGACTCTAGCTGTTATTACTGCCTCGGAGACCATCTGGTACGGCCCCACTCGTTTTCTAGAGGAGGAACTGAGCCCAGAGAGATGAGATTGTCCAAGATCACACAGTTATTTTTATAGTAAGGGGCTGAGCCATTAAGGAGGAGTGTGGATCGAAACGGGTGTCAGAGACAGGAAGGCCTAGGCTAAATTCCTCTTGACTTATACTGGCTTTGTGACCCTGGGAGGACTGCCCAGATTCTCAGCGCTCTGGACTGTAGAGAAGGTGCTGACACGCATCAGTGGAGGGAGTTACACATTAGCCCTCTTCCAGGCTCTTTCTATTAGACCAGAGTTCCCTCACTCCTGGCCCCATTACTGGCCTGAGGAGAGGATTAGAATAACTTATTAGTATCTGGAAAAAGCCTTAGGGTCCAACCCCTTAATTTTACAGGAGAGAGGAAACTGAGCCGGAGTCGGATAGGTGTCAGAAGTCGCAGAAAGACCAGGTGGCGGAGTGGATAGAGAACTGGGTCTAGAATTAGGAAGACTCATCTTCCTCAGAATCTGGCCTCAAACCCTCACTAACTGTGTGACCTTGGGCAAGTCCATTAACCCTGTTTTTCTGTTTCCTCATCTGTCAGATGAGCTAGAGAAGGAAATGACAAACCACTCCAGTATCTCCGCCAAGAAAGCCCAAATGCAGTCACAGAGTTGGACCTGACGGAATAGCTGGGGATAGAGCTGGGATTCTCATCAGCACCCTCTAGTGGCTATGATCATGAACTGTACCTGGAAGGAAAGCACTAGTCTTCACTCTCCCTGAATGAGGGTGCACTAAATTGTTGAAATAACCAGCTACATTCTTCTACCATCTATGGTCTATAGGAGTTAGTGCCAGAGGGTCTGGACAGGAGGATAAAATGGTGGCAAAGCTGCCTGGTATGATGGAAACCAAGCTGTAACTGCCCTCAGTCAGGCAGCCTGGGTTTGAATTCTGGCACTGTCATGTGCTGTCTGTGTGACTTTGGGCAAGTAACTTCAATTTTCTGTGCCTCAGTTTCTTCCTCTGCAAAATGAGAAAGTTGGATGGCTGTTCTTTCCAGCTTTAAGACTGAATGAGCCAAAGAAGGACTGCAGGGCAGAACTGACTCCCTAGATACCTCATTGGCCTGTGGAATGCTGGAAAGAGACCTGAACTTTGGAGTCAGAAGACCTGGGTTGAAATCCTGGCTCTCTCAGTTCCAGAATATTACATTCCAAGCTCTCCCCTCCATTACAGTTGTGGACTCTAGATCTTTTGTGAATCTGTGACTCCTCAGTACTTGAATTCCTTCTTTCTGGCTACTACCAGTATTTTTCCTTTTACCTGGGAGCTCTGAATATTGTCTGTAATATTCCTAGGAGTTTTTATTTTGAGATTTCTTTCAGGAGGTGACTGGTGGATTCTTTCCATTTCTACTTTGCCCTCTAATTTTAAGAATACCAGGCAGTTTCCTTTTATGATTTCTAGAAACATAATGTCTAGGCTTTTCTTTTTTTTTGGTCATGGCTTTCAGGTAGTCTGATGATTCTTAAATTATCTCTCCTCAATCTGTTTTCCAGGTCAGTTGTTTTTGCTTTAAGATACCTCACATTTTCTTCTATTTTTTTCAGTCTTTTGACTTTATTTTTAATATTTCTGATGTCTCATGGAGTCATTAGCTTTCATTTGGTCAATTCTAATTTTCAGGTAGTTATTTTCTTGGTTAAAATTTTGTATATCTTTGTTCCAAGCTACTTAATTCTCTTTACACAAATTTTCATAGAAAGAAATTTCTTTCCCTATTTTTCCTCTAAATCTCTCAATTGTTTTTTTTAAAGAAATCATTTTTTAGCTCTTTTTTTAACTTTTGCTTTAACTCTTCCAGAAATTCTAGTTGAATTTGTGCCCAACCTGTATTTTTCTTTACAAATGTTTTTAAGTCATTCTCTTCTTCTGGATTTGTGTCTTAAGTTTCACTGTTTCCACCATAGCTTTATATTATGGGATTCTTTTTTTGTTTGTTTGTTCATTCTTTGAACCCATTTCTTGACTTTGGACTCGATGTTAGTGCTGGGCTCTGTGCACTTCCTGGGGGGAGGCAGGGATTTCTGGCCTTAGCTGCTGACCTCTTATGTCCATGTTCTGCTTTCATAGCTCAGGTTGGGTGCCTACAAGTGTTTAGTGCCCCCAAAGTAATGTGATTCAAGGTGAGGGCTTCTTTACTGCCCTCCTGATGTGAGCTCTGCATGATCCTGACACAGGTTTGAGTCTTTTGGCTTGTCCCTGGTTGGGACTCAGCTACTATTAGTCCTCTGGGAGGTTCTAAAGGTTCGGTTTCTGACCTGCCAACTTTCTGTTGGTCTAGGATTCTGGCTCTGGGCATCCCACTGCAGCCTGGGTTGGAAGCTAGACTGAGTCCCCTTCATGCTCCTGGGAAGAGCCCAGAATAACACTTCTGTTGGCTTCTGAACCTGTTCCTTGCTCAATAAACAGCCATGGTCCAAGACTGTCACTAGATGCAGACCCCCTTCTTCCCCCTGTCTGACTCAGACATGGGAGTGGGTGATGGTGCTGCCCAATGGCAGTCATTCCTCCGCCCTGCTCCAGTTCAGGAATCCTCTGGGTTCTGCTTCCTGCTTAGCTGCTGGTTTCAGTTCTCTTGTCAGTCCCTGGGCTGGAATGCACCATGCGTGGCCCATTCCTGGCCAGACCTTGGCCCCAGTGTCTAAAGACTTCTTTGTCTCTCTAAGCCTCGCTAGACTAGAAAAATGACTCATGGTGACTTTTCACCAACCTGCATTCAGTCTGGTGAATTTTCTGGATCTTTGTGGAGGAGGCTGGATGGGAGAGCCAGGCTGTCCGTCCTGCTACTTTCTACCTAGACTCTCCCTCCCCTTGCGACTCATGTGACCTTGAGGCAGGGGGGCACAATGGGGAAAGTGCCGTGTCTGGGACTCAAGAACCTGATGTTCAAACCTGGCCTCTGACACTTGTCACCTAGCCCCCAGGCCTGAGTTTCCTCAGCGGTAGAATGAAAAGCTCACAGTAGATGGTCCCTGAAGTCCCTTCAACCAAGGTGACTGGCACAGTGACCACTGTTCTAGCGCGCAGGAACACACCCAGACCTGGGGAGGAGAAGTCACTGTGATAATCCTCAAAGCTTTCCCACTCACGATCTCAGTGGAGTGAAAGGGTGGGCTCTGGGGCGTCAGGTCTGGGCCGGGTGACCTGGCCTGCTCCTGGCTGGTTCCTGCACTGGTTGTCGCGGGGCCCCCATCCCAGTCCAGCCTCTCACCGGTTCTCCGCAATCTGCTGTCTCAACACCTTGACATAGTCGAAGCTTTCTGGGCTGCAGATGTCATAAACCAGGACGAAAGCGTCTATGTCCTGTAGGCTCCAGTCCTTTAGGTCTGGCAGCTCCTGAGAGGCAAGAGAGGGAGGGTCAGCCCCATCCTGTGGGGACAGTGGGACCCTATCCATCCCTGGGCGGGGGACCAAGGACAAGGAGGGAGTGTCTGTCCCTCAGTGACCACTAGAGGGCACCCACAGATGCCCTGTGGGGGCTTCTGCAGTCAGAAGCAGTTTAGATTTATATTATGGACCCCTCTCTCCCCCATATCACAGAAGAGGAACCTGAGACCCTGAATAAGGCAAGTGACTCACGCAAGGTCCCACAGATAGCAAGTGGCATTGGAAGATCTGAATCCAGGTCTTTGTACTAATATGTCACAAGCGGAGAAAGTATACCTGGCGTCTAACATGACTGACCTGAACCTGGGCAAAATAGAGCCTGGGACTCTGGCCACTGGGCCCTGGCACTCCCAAGGAGCCACTCATCTCCCTGTTTGCAGTGACTCTGGGAGCGTTTGCAGTGACTCTGGGAGCTGGAGATCAAATGAACGAATCCTTGCTGATCCCTCACTCTGGTACTTGGAGCCCCCTGGCCCAGCTTCCAAATACATGTTGAGAAAGACCATCAGCTGACCACAGGGGAGACCCAGAGGGTACCTCATCCTGGCATGGACTGGGCTTTAAGCCCAGCCCCAAAGTCAGCCTCAAGGTTGCTCAGAGATTGACCCCTGAACCTGTTCACAGATTGAGCCCTTCGCCAGGTCATAGACTGAATTCTGACTCTGTCTATAGACTGACCCCTGAGTCTGGTGCCAGGCTGAACCCCAATCCTGGCTTCAAGCTGACCCCTGACCTTGTCCATAGACTGAGCCCCAAGCCCTGGTCCAGACTGACCTCTCAGCTGCACTCAGAGCCTGGGCTGAGAAGAACCTCCACTGGCAAAACTGCAATAGCCCCCAGTGGATGCAGAAAAGCCCCAGATCCTAACAGCAACACCTCATATCTCTCTGGGCACAGACACAAACACACACAGACGTTCAGTCATGCAGCAAATATTTATTGCCTCGATGCTCTGGGCTGGGTGCCCACAGGGTCAGGGTGGGGAGAAGCGGGGGCCAACCAGGACACCCAGAAGGAAACCCAGGCCTGCTCCAGCCACCAGAAAGGCCTTCAAAGATACAGAGCAGCTCAACTGGTGACTTCCCCTCTGCTGGGAAGAGTTCCCAGTGGGGCCTAACGTCAAAGGCCCTGACCTCAGATCCGAGCTCTGATCATCATTCTCTGGGTCATTCCATCTGGACCTCTGTAAAATCTAGAAGCTGGATGGAATGAGCTCAGAGTTCCCCTCCAGATTTAAATCTGTGATGCTACACTGAGTTCAAATCCTGTTTTCTACCTTTTTGACTTTGGGACAAGTCACTTCATGTAACTGTACCTCAGTTTCCTCATCTGTAAAATGAAAGAGTTGGACTACTTGCCTTCCAGCTCTAGATCCAGGATCCAGGGTTCTGCCCACTAAGCCATATAGCCTTTCTTTCAGAGAATCGGACATTAAAGCCCTAATCAAGGAAGGCACTTACCCAAGGCTGCTTGGCTAAGCATCAACACCAGACTGTATATACTTTCCAAATATCACATTGCTTCCCTGCAAAAGACTGGAGACTTGGGGAGGAGATCTTGACCTCCATTTCCCTTGGCCCAGAAGATCTATCCTTTGCTGACATCAGGGTCAGGGGTTGATTGTGAAAGACCTTAGATCAGTGGTTCTCAACCTTCCTAATGTGGTGACCCTTTCATACAGTTCTTCATGTTGTGGTGACCCCCAACCATAAAATTATTTTTGTTGCTACTTCATAACTGTAATTTTGCTACTGTTATGAATCATAATGTAAATATCTGATATGCAGGATGTATTTTCATTGTTACAAATTGAACATAACCCATAGGTTGAGAACCACTGCCTTAGATAATGCTTTGTTAGTTCCCTTGGCTCTCACAGCCATTATCTGGCCTGTGAGTGGTACAGGGAGGGGAGTGTTTTCTCCATTGATCAGATGTAGAAACTGAGATTCAAGTCTTTTGAACTGACTTTCCCAGAAAGTCACAAAACTAGTGGCAGATACAGTTTAGAAAGCAAGTTCCTGATCAGGAACCCCAAACTCTTTGCACCACTGAACTTTAGTTTCCCCTTTCCCAATGCATAACCTGTTCCCTTCTCTGACCACTCCTCTGGTACCTTCACTTTCTTACTTATCTTATTAATCTCTGGCCACTGTCTCCTCTGCTACCTACAAACATGTTCATGGCTCTCCCATCCTCAGAAAACCCGCACTTGATTCATTCATCTTTGCTATTATCCTATGCCTCTTCTTCCTTTTGTGGTTAAATTCCTTGGAAAGGCTGTCTACACTCAGTGCCTTCATTCCTCCTCTCATTCTCTTCTTGGCTTTTTACAATCTGGTTTCTGATCTTATCATTCTACCAGCACTACTGCCTCCAAATTTGCCACTGATCTCTAAACTGCCAAATACAATGGCCTTTCCTCAGTCCTCATTCTCAACACCTCTGCAGCCTTTGACACTATTGATTACTCTCTCCTCCTTGACACTTTCTTCTCTCTACAAGATTTCAGGACACCCCAGTCTCCTGGTTCTCCTACCTATCTGACCACTCCTCCTCTGTCTCATTAGATCCTTCTCCAGATCATGCCTTCCATCCATGGGTGTCTCTCAGAATTCTGTCCTGGGCCCTCTTCTCCCTCTATATTATTTCACATGGTGATTTCATCAATTCTCATGGTTTCTATTATCTTTCTGCTGGTGATTCTCAAATCTACTTATTCAGCACTAACCTTTCTCCTGATGTTCAGTCTCATGTCTCCAATTGCCTTTCAGACATCTCTAACTGGATGTCCAATAGATATCTTAAACTCAACATGTTCAAACAGACCTCATTTGCTTTCCTTTAATCCAGGGGTGGAGAAGCTGTGGTCTCAAGACCACATGTGGCCTTCTAGGTACTTGGGAGCAGTCCTTTGACTGAGTCCAAGTTTTCCAGAACAAATCCTTTTATTAAGGAATTGTTCTGTAAAGTTTGAATTCAGTCAAAGGGCTGCACTTGAGGACCTAGAGGGCTACATGTGACCTCAAAGTCACAGGCTTCACACCCTTGCTAAACCCTCCCTACCTCCTCCATCCCCTAGCACCATAGAAGGCAACACCATCCTCCCAATCCCTCGGGTTCCCAACCTAAGAGAGATTCTGGATTCCTCAGTATTTCTTTCAAATCCAATATGGTGCCAAGGCCCAGGGATTTCACCTCTGTAACCTCTCATCAGTTTCACCTCTACTGCACCTCTCATCAGTTTCACCTCTTCAGCATCTCTCATCTGTTTCACCTCTTCAGCATCTCTCATCAGTTTCACCTCTATTGAACCTCTCATCAGTTTCACCTCTTCAGCATCTCTCATCTGTTTCACCTCTTCAGCATCTCTCACCAGTTTCATCTCTGTAGCATCTCTCTCTTTGTCCAATATGCCCCTTTCTCTCCTCTGACACCATTCCCCCTCACCCTGTCTCATGCAGGCCTTCATCAATCATCTCATGCCAAGACTATTGCAATGATCTACTGGTGGGTCTGTTGGCCTCAAGTCTCTCCCCACTCCAATCTTTCTTTCATTCAATCACTAAACACAGATCTGAGTGTATCACCTCTCCTACTCAACAAGCTCCAATGGCTCCCTATTGCCTCCAGGATAAAATGCAAACACAAAAATACAAAATCCTCAGTTTGTCGCCTCCCTCCTACCTTTCCAGTCTTCTCACACCTTACTCCCCCAAACATCCTCTTCTATTTAGGGATGCTGGCCTCCTGGCTGTTCCGCAACAAGACCCTCCATCTCTTGGCTCTGGACATTCTCTCTAGCCGTCGCCTATGTCTGGACCACTCTCTTCCACTCTAACTACTGACCTCCCTGGTTTCTTTTAAATTCTAAATAAAATTTGACTTTTTACAGGAAAACCTTCCCCAACTCCTCTTAATTCTAGTGCTTCCACTTGGCTAATTATTTCCTTTTCATCTTATATAGAGCTGTCCGTACATTTTGTTTCCTTGACCTCCCCTCTCTTAGATTTTGAGGTCCTCAAGGAGCAGAGAACTATCTTTTGCCTTTCTTTGCATCCTCAGTGCTCACACAGTGCCTGGTACATAGTAGGTACTCCATAAATGCTGACTGACTCTGGACCCTCAACCAAGAAATGAGTAAAGCAATAAACAAGCAGTTTTAAGCACCTTCTGTGTACCAGCTCCTGTGAGAGGTAATGGGGACACAGAGATGGGTATCAATCAGCCAACAGGCATTTATTAAGCACCTATGATCTACAAGGCACTATTCTAAGCACTAAAGATCTAAACATAAAAGTGAGATAGTAGTTCCAACCTTTAAGTTACTTTCAATCCACTGTAGACCAAGGGAAAGGAAACCAAAGAACCTTTTTCTGTTTCTGAAATATGAGCAGAAACCCAACCAGGGCTGATGGGGGAAATCCCAAGAATGTGGCCCTTGCAACTTCCTTGAGGGCAGCAACCTTTTCTTGACTAAACTTCCCATTTCCCTGAGTGCCTGGGACAGTGCTCTGCATACAGCAAGTACTTAATAAATGAATATCTAGTTCTTCAGTTCTCTCACTCACTCTGCTTACTCACTCAGTGGCTCTCCTCCCAGGTGGCCGATCCTAGCTACCTCACACAAGGATGGCTCTACAAAGTGAACAGGTGGGATATGAGGGGCCTCAGGGATCCTTCCTGTCCCCAAGCCCTTCTATTTTTTGTCAGAGTGCCTGAAATCCCACCATTAGAGGTTCTTGCCTTTGAGTTTTTCCTAGGGCTACATGAAAAGCACTGGACCCTGGGGAGCAGAAAGGCAGTTGGGAGCAGATAGTGATCTGAGATTTCTTCCAGTTTTCCATGTTCTATGTTCTAAGACAGGAACCCTTTGCCTTCGGTGGGCCATGGACCCCTTAGGCAGTCAGTCCTGGTGAAGTGTAGGGCCCCTTCTCAGAATCAAGTTTGCAAATGCATAAAATGAAATACAAAGGATTGCAAAGGAAAACAGTTACATTGAAATAAAGAGGTAATTTGTTTTCCAACCAAGTTCACAGACTTTGGAGACTCCAGGTGAAGAAGTCCTATTTTAAAAGTTCTTCTAAGTGTTGACATTCTCTGTTCCACAGCCCTTTCAGGCTTTCTGTTCTCTATTCTAAATTCTAAGGTCTCTTCCAAAGCTGACATTTTGAGGTCCCTTTCCCCTCTGGCATTCTCTGTTCCAAGAATTCTCCTAGCTGTGACAAGCTTACCCCACCCCCTCAGAGTGATGGGGACAGAGAGTGATGGGAACTTCAGCTGGTCCTCTCTCCCCACCCCAAACCCAGACCTTTGAAATGCCCTGTAAGAGCAGTGATGGAGAAGGCAATTAGTAGTCTAGGGGTTGGCAGGAGTGTGTGTGAAGGGGGTGGGGAGGGAAGATAGGTGAAGGGGATAGAATGCTGGATCTCCAGTCAGAAGACCTCACTTCAAACTTGGTTTCAGACACTCAGCTGGGTGGCCCCTCTGTCTGCCTGTTTTTCCTCACCTGTAAGAGGCTATCATAATAGCACCTACATACCAGGACTGTGATGAGAGTCAAATGAGGTGATATTTGTACAAAAGGCTTAACTGGTTTCCTGGCACAAGGAAGGCAATGTACTGATCTGCTTATTCCCTCTCTCTGGGAGCCTGCAACCTGCCGAGCCCAGTCCTCAGAGAGGGCCTTGCTGTAATCTGCCCTTCCAGAGAGGAGCAGAGAGAACCCAGGACTGGCAGCCAGGAGCCACAGGCTCAGCCAGGACCAAGAGCTCTGGGTTTCCAGAAACAAGGGGGCGCAGAGGACACATAGGCAGTTAAAGAATCTGGCAGATCGATCACACATTGTCTGGACCCAGAATCTTGCAAAGGCAGGGTCCAGGAAGCACACAGACCCCACAAAGGCCACGTGCTCCTGCTTGAGACTTTTAGACTGGAGCACAGTTTGCCCTCCTAGGAGACAGACGGAGCTTTCCTAAGGGACCCTGGCAGCCCTCCCACCCCAGCCTAGGCTCTCCCAGGAATGGGCTCCGAAGCATCCTCTGCCTCCCCAGCCCAGAGCTCGGACACAGTGTGCCAACCTCCCCCCACCCCAGCCCGGACACACGCATGCTCCCTGACCCCCATCCCAGACACACAAAGCTCCCCACCCCTGGCACACGCGTGCCCCCCGGCCCCAGCATAGCCAGTCCTTTGAGCCCCACCCCCTGGGCCAGGCAGGGTTCACTCACCTGGAGGCCCCCGTCCCCAGCCGAGGACGCTGCGCTGGTGGCGGCTGAGGCCGCAGCGGAGGAGGCGGAGGCGCTGCTGCTGCTGGCTGCCGAGGCTGCTGCGGTCGCGGGGGCGGCCGCGGGGCCGGCTGCGGGGGCCGGGGCTGGGCCGGGCCCGCCGTCGCTGATGCTCAGGTCGTACACCGCGCCGTTGAGCAGCACGGCTGGCCGATAGAGGCGGCGGGCGGCCGTGGGCCGGTGCCGCTCGGGGAAGTCCCCGTACAGGAACTGCCGGATGATGGCCGTCTTGCCCACACCGGGTGCGCCCAGCACTGCCACCCGCAGGGTGCCCCCCATAACCCGCCCGCGCCCGGGCCCTGGGCCCCGGCGGCCCCGGCCCCGGGGCGCCGCATGGGCCGCTCAGGGCCCCCCCGGGCTGGCCCACCTCGGCTGCCCGCCCCCGGGCTCATGGCCCCCCCGCCGCCGCATCCGGGGCTCCGGCCGCCGGCCCCCGCCCTCGAGACGGGCAGGTGGACAGACCACCCCTCCTGCGTGGACAGAAGGTCAGACTCCCTCTCACAGACAGATGACCTCCCGTGCGGGTAGATGACAGACCCCCCCCCTCCCCGCCTCCCGCACCCTCTCGGACAGGTGGACACCTCTCCCCCAGG